>JAVDOI010000009.1:8413234-9613234 GCA_032191485.1 Leptoclinus maculatus
AATACGAGTCCGTCCATTCTTTGTTAAAGCTCTGTTTTCGAGGTCCACTTTTCTCTTTTTAGAGCACGCCATGTTGAGTGCCGTAAAGGCCAGAAAAGCTGCGCAGGTTAAAACAGAAGCGCTCCGCCAAAATGTACAATTCTCAATTATCCATCAATTATACGTCCGTTACGCACAGAACCCGTTACGCGTGGAATGCGTTACGCGTGGAACCCGTTACGCACGGAACCCGTTACGCGTTAAATCCGTTACGCAAGGAACCCGTTACGTGTGGAATGCGTTACGCACGGAATCCGTTACGCACAGAACCTGTTACGCGTGGAATGCGTTACGCGTGGAACGCGTTACGCACAGAACCCGTTACACGCTGAATGCGTTACGCAAGGAACCCGTTACGCGCGGAATGCGTTACGCAAGGAACCCGTTACGCGTGGAATGCGTTACGCACGGAATCCGTTACGCACGGAATCCGTTACGCACAGAACCCGTTACGCGTGGAATGCGTTACGCATGGAACCCGTTACGCGCGGAATGCGTTACGCAAGGAACCCGTTACGCGTGGAATGCGTTACGCACGGAATCCGTTACGCACGGAATCCGTTACGCACAGAACCCGTTACGCGTGGAATGCGTTACGCATGGAACCCGTTACGCGTGGAATGCGTTACGCACATAACGGATTCCGTGCGTAACGCATTCCGCGCATAACGGATTCTGTGCGTAACGCATTCCACGCGTAACGGGTTCCATGCGTAACGCATTCCACGCGTAACGGGTTCTGTGCGTAACGGATTCCGTGCGTAACGGATTCCGTGCGTAACGCATTCCACGCGTAACGGGTTCCTTGCGTAACGCATTCCGCGCGTAACGGGTTCCATGCGTAACGCATTCCACGCGTAACGGGTTCTGTGCGTAACGGATTCCGTGCGTAACGGATTCCGTGCGTAACGCATACGCGTTGAATCCGTTACGCGTGGAATCCATTACGCGTGGAATGCGTTACGCACGGAATCCGTTATGCGTGGAATGCGTTACGCACAGAACCCGTTACGCGCGGAATGCGTTATGCAAGGAACCCGTTACGCAAGGAACCCGTTACGCGTGGAATGCGTTACGCACGGAATCTGTTACGCACAGAACCCGTTACACGTGGAATGCGTTACGCGTAGAATGTGTTACGCGTGGAACCCGTTACGCACGGAACCCGTTACACGTTAAATCCGTTACGCGTGGAACCCGTTACGCGTGGAACCCGTTACGCGTGGAATCCGTTACGCGTGGAATGCATTACGCGTGGAACCCGTTACGCACGGAACCCGTTACGCGTTAAATCCAGATGACTAAAGCGTACACGGACCATGAACAAATACGAGTCCGTCCATTCTTTGTTAAAGCTCTGTTTTCGAGGTCCACTTTTCTCTTTTTAGAGCACGCCATGTTGAGTGCCGTAAAGGCCAGAAAAGCTGCGCAGGTTAAAACAGAAGCGCTCCGCCAAAATGTACAATTCTCAATTATCCATCAATTATACGTCCGGGTCCGGATAGGACAGCGTCTGGGTCCGGATCCGGACCGCGGTCCGCCTATTGGCGACCCCTGCTCTAGATTGTCAAGTTGTTTGAGATGTTCCACATAAAGCACACGTTTTCGTGCTTTTTGTCGCTGCAACGTCCTTTGAATATTATGACACCAATTAGAACAATTCTGATCACCGGTTTTGATTTACTTTGATGAACTTCACTGTGGAAATCTCTTGATAAGAGGAGCAAACCTGAGCTGCCAAAATCTATTTTGAAGCTGCACTAATTGGTTGTGGACACTAGGGGGCATAAGAACGTCAAAACAAGCTGTCAAACGCGGCCCCGACATACAATTTTTAATAAGTAGTTAAAGCCCAGTTAAATCAGATTTCACCTGGATTTAATGTCCCCTCGCGCAAAAGTTGTCACTGCTCTGCCGCAGTTTTTAAATAAAAGAGATCCCTTTGCAATGTTGAAAACGAAAAATGCTGAGGGAAATCCAGTTGAAGAGGAGCATGGAGAGTAATGCAAAATAGCTGCCAATTAGTCAGAAGAGCCCCACTATAATCCCATTTGCACATTGATTTTTTGAATTAGCATTTGTAAATCAGATTGTTACCATATTTTTAAAGATGAAAACAACACACTCAAACAGCATTGGTACACCCACACAGGTGTTTCCACTTTTGGCTAATTGGTCCTCTTCTCAGGATTGTATGTGGGAGTGAAGCTAATCGATATCACCGTCATTGTCATTGTTAGTTTGGTTAAACCTGCCAAAGTATGTTATTAAGACTGAAGCTGTTCTAGTGTCTGGAGGAAAAAAAGAGAAAGTGTTGTTGTTAAAGAATGTTCCCGGAGCTACCATCCCTTATAGCCTTGGGAATTCCATAGTTTCGGTGCATAGTTAAAAAAGGCTGAGCTGCCAATTTTCTTATTTGTGTGATAGTTGGTATTTAAAACAGCAGCAGCAGAGGATCTAAAAGCTCATATAACAACAAAGAATTAGTAATGTAGGTCGGTCCCAACCCATTAATTTGTGGGACAGTGTGGGCTGTGCATGATTGACATCGCCTTCACTGTCCTGTTGGTTCTGTAAAACCTGTTGAAGTAAGTAGTATGTTAATATTAAGTGAGAAATACTCTTAACCTTTAAATATATCGGTGTTTTTTTAAACAGTCCTACCGGGCTGTGTGTGCAACCTGGCACTTATATCACGCAGATTAAACTATATATTAAAATGATATTGCTTTTAAAAATGCTGTAATGTATTATCAACAATAACAAACACATAAAAACATTAACAATAATTTATAGATGCCTGAAAAAAAAAAAATTTCAATTCAATGCTGTTGAAGGCAAATAAAGAATGCAAAAACACCACACGCGGAACACTGTTGGTCAAGTTTGCGCACATACAGCTTTGTGTTCAATCTGAAAGCACCGTCACCTTTTGACATTTTTTATTAGGATTATCCTCAGTCAACAAACATTTAATCTAATCATTTTCAGCATTTTTGATGAAAAAAAGGATTTTGTACAAAGGATTTTGCACCGAGCTACAACCTGCGGTCCTGAATAATGAAGCCAACGTGGCAGTGCCAAAAACTTGCCGTTCCTCAAACGGCCACTTGAGCCTGGCTCCAGTAGAGAGCCAATCCCCATAGACCGTAGATCGTCACTGACAAGATGGCGACGACTGAAACCACCCACATTGAGCTTCTCAACGGCTCTTCAGAAACCTCAAGGAGACGATGTCCATTTTCTTTTAATCCAGTCTATGTTTTTCACAACTGAACGCAGCCTTGCGCCGTCTCACCACCACCTGTACCTCTGGAGACATCAAAGAGTTTCTCATCACAGCAGGGAAAGTTTTGATGCTGGTTTAAAATGATGCGGCTGAATGCAGTTGTTGTATCATCATATCGTCATCCTCATGAAACATACACAGAGAAATGCTGGCTGGCAAGCAGGCTTCACCCGGCTCTCACGGATCCTTCTGACAGATAACGTATGAACGGTACAGGGCTCCAACCCAACACCCTGTATTATTAATAAACATCCCCAGAGCCGAGGGCTCATCGCTGTATACTTGTCGTACATCTGCAAGACATTGTGAGTTATACACCATTATGCAAACAATATGTGCACATCCATTACACATGTATTTTCATATTCACCCTATTAGAATATGTTCATGGATATACTGTATACTTGCATAAAACATGCATTTAATGCATTTACATAAGCATGTGTGGATGCATAGGCTGCATCCTATTTACTAATGAATGAGCACAGATAAACACCCACACACAAAATGCAATATTTACAATATACTGCACAAATACGTGCACTGATATACCTATGAATTACTGTTGGTTGATATCACTGTCTCCCTGGCATTTAAGTTTGATGATAAACATATTTTCACATTCATTTAACTAGCTCACTAATATGAACACAAACACTGAGAAATGACACCCAAAAAACAGCCGCCTTTTTCTCTGATGCACACACCTGTATATGCAAATAAAACCCTCTTCCCTTGAGGCAACACATAAATACTTACACAGGTAACGGAGATGCCTGGGGTTTTCTCTGCACCTTTCGTCTTAACCTTGATGTTCTCTCCAATTCCCACACATCTGCTTAACACGTGTAGCCCTGAGCATTCACTTCCGTCTGACAAGAAAAAAAAAAGAGAGATGAGAGAAGGTTTTAGGGATCAGGTGTCTCCAGAGACTCTGATTGGCATTCAGAAGCACCGCTTCCAGTCCTCGTGCCCGGCATCCCTTAGCGGCCCACCAGGCTTTCGCAAGATGACGAGAAACGGACAATAAGTCCTGAGGTGATCCTCGCAGATACCCTCGGTTTCTCTCTGACAAGAGTTGAATGGTTTTCAGTTGAGTAGCAGAGTGAAATTCTTTGGTTTGTTGGTGATTGGTTTAGGCTTTGTGTTGCACCGAGTTCACTCGAGTTAAGTTCAGTTTGGCAACAGATGGGGAGGTTGATTAGTGAAGTTAATTAGCATAACTCTTAATCCACACAGTTACGTACACTTTGAGATATCGTCGGTTCATGGCTCTATTGCCTTGAACTGGCATTCTTTCTTACATAAAGCGGAGTATGCTTTAAGGGCGGGGCTACCTTGTGATTGACAGGTAGCTACCACGCTAACTCGTCTCGCCCCCCAAGTGTAAAGGCCTTTTTAATATTGAAATTCTATTCCACAAAATGCTAAATATGGCTGAATTTCATTCAGATTTGTGTCATACGATTGCTGATGCACTTCATGTCACGGTTGGCCCTTTATTCCGGAAAGGAATAAGTAAAACCTTTTGAAACAACACACTAAATACATTTTTTATTTTTTTCTCTTTCTTACCTATTTGTGCTATGGTGAAAAAAAGTACCAATAGGTGATCCGTTCTGACGTCCGTGTCACCTTAGCGTCTTCTTGAATATTAGCTGTTAAACGGCGCTTAGAGAGATATTTATTTCATCCCTGGAAGACAAAACAGGCCTTTAGAAGCAGCCAAGAAGGGCAAACCTCTTTATGTTTTCTGGTCACTGTCAGAGAGAAGAGCCAGATGGAAATATCTTTGGTTACAGGAAGAACAAACCCTGAGTGTTTCTGCCACTGTATGTGAGTGAATGGAGGGGGGTTGTTATTGCTGAGGGCAGACAATCAAATGGAAGAGAAAACAATACAGGCTATTCTCTCCATTCTCTCCCTTGGTGGTTCTCTGAAAGCGGCTTCTCGCTGCCTTTCCTTAATATTTTCTCACTTATTCGATTTTCTTTTCCAGTGTCTCTATGTTTTCCTCTGATTTTCCCTGTGTTCTATGTACCATGTTTCTACAAATTTCTCTTCCTTCGCTGTCTCCGTCTCTGTATCTCTCTCGTCCCTCTGGAGAAAACGACTGAAGCTGTCGCCGCACACTCAGCGGTTTGCAGCATGTAAGGGAATACTGCTTGTGCTTGTAACTTAAAACGGTGCCTAAAGTGAGAGAAATTAATAGTGACATGCCCCCTGACACACACGCAGATGGGCTAAACACACACACACACACACACACACACACACACACACACACACACACACACGCGCACACACACTTTTAGAGCATCCACATTCAAGTCATGCCCCCCTTGTAACAACACATCCTGAGGTTTCTGCTCTCTTCACCCCAAATCCGTTCAGATAAACAGTGCTTGTCATCTTGTAAAACATCCTCAATTCCTCTCTGCTTCCTCTCTGAGTTTGACTCATTCTTTTCACTCCATCACCAGGATGTGACTTTTAATAGAAGAAGTTGAGGAGGAGGAGGAGGAGGAGGAGGAGGAAAAGGAGACTCCTCATAGACAGACTGGTTCCTGTCCAAGCATTTGAGGCTTCCATCAGCCCGGCCCATGCAGCCTCACTGGTTTCACACTACATTTACCTTCATTCACTTTAACACTCCATTGGGTCTCAAAAAGAAAGGGGTGGCGTGTAATTGCATTTTGAGTGATGTTTGTGTCATTACCTTGCTTCAAAGTCAGCGACAGCAACAACAATTTAGGGACACGCACGCAGCCTGCCTTAAAAGTCACAGCTGGCAAATTAGAGCAGAGATGGCCTCAACCGAAACACAAAGACTGAGAGAGTCACTTTCAACAGCGCTTAATACTGATCACACACCCTCTCCAGTGAATTAAAGGTGAATTGAAATTAGAATTCTACCCACTTTGTGTGTAAAAACTAAAATATAAACTATTATAGGCCATCTATGGCAACAGCATCAACGATTGAAACCTCTACATTTTGTTCATGTTATTTCAACACCTAGCTGAGTTATTGACAGCTCATATTCATGTGTTAGTTGTGTTGATAGCAATCGACCAGACTGTCAAAACTCATGACTTGGTGTGACATACTAACAGACTAACAGGTTAATTGTTAGTCTGTTTGAATTGTTACATTATTTTTTGTTCCTGCCCCACTCAGATATTGCACCAATCAAAAGACGATTATGACATTGTCAGTCAGAATAAAAAATTCACATCCCCTCGCGCCACAGTGGGGGGCGCTTTACACACCCACACGGGGTTAAACGGACACCAAGGAGTTAAAAAATTACTTGAAGATGGCATGACAGCAGTCTAGACAGCAACATTTGAATTTCATGTTTCTCGATTTGTGATCTTCAGAAGAGTCAAATGTTTGCAGTGCTGTCAAGTGCATCAAGACGGCTCCGAAAAGCGAATTTGTTTTTGCACTGCTTTATAGGCTGCATAAAATGATTATAATAACTACACACTATGAAGCATTAGTTAAGTATGAGTAAATACTTAATTCATCATTTATAAAGCATTGTTCCTACATTAACACTCATTACTATTGTAAAGCCTTGTGCACAGCACACTGACTATAATCCTGCTGGCTTAATCATCATAAAAAAGTACAAAAGTTTGGCGTGTTTCTCCTCCCACAGCATTGCCAACACCTGCACAAAAAATACGTTCACGGTCCCGTCAGACTCACTCCCTCTAGACGCTCCTCATGATCTCAGGCAGCGAACTTTCTGTCATGCGTCTGAAGAGGAAGTTACTCAGCTTCTGTGTGATTATCAGGGATTCGCTACTTGGAAGTCCCTTGAACATCGAAAAGCACACAATCCTGGTTTCTAGCCTCATCATACAATGTCATCAGGGTGGGGATGATGGCTTGTACGTCTAACAGCATTAAGGGGACGTTTTCTGCTTTGGAGTCCTTCTTGAATTTGGTCTTCAGTTGATGACGCGTGCGTGTGTGTCTTCTATCAAGTGATAGCTGCTCTCAAGTTCAAGACTGTCCATTCAAGATTATGAATCTCAAATGCAGATTATGAATCTCAAATGCAGAAATGAGAGAAGCGATGTCTCAAATGAACCTCTAATGAACCTCAATGATACTACTGGTAATGTTGGCGTATTGCAATGTCTTCGGGGCAGTAGCAGCCACACTGTCAAAATTTCTTGCGAAATTTTCTAATTATATATTAAATTGCATGTGACAGCAGAATGCTTTTAATCTTGAACGCTGCACCTGTTTTTGCCCCTTGTGTTGTTATCATTTGGCAGTTGTTACAATGGTGACCTAAGCTTCTACTGCTACTGCTCCTATTATAGATGCCTCTGATGTTAAAATGACTTCCCTTTGGCAGGATGTGATGCACAAGATTTTAATGGCTATGTCTAAACTAGAAGAATTTATAAGCCAAGCAGACTCCAACACTTGCATGAGCACAGCTGTTGTTTGTTTGTTTACAAAGGCTTGCAAGTGCAAATTGTTCCTCGGTCTCAGATTCAAAAGATAATAAAATGATGTGCTCAATTTCTACTCCAAAAAAAGCTGTGGAGCTCTGACCAGAAATAGACTGCTGTCTGTCAGATTAATGAGGGACTCATTTGCCAAGGCAAGCGATGCTCAGCTGGACTGACTCATCAGATAACCATATTCCAACACAAAACACAGCGTTGGTTCAAAAAGTCAAGAATCATCATTATCCTTTTTTGTGTCCTCTGTTGCCAAGCTGTAGGGACGGGCGACCCGCAGCGCCACGGCGACCTGGCACTTACAGTCCATGTCCGTGTGCTCCTACCGTGTGCATGTATCAGCAACATGCACATGCGAGCACATGAGTGTATGTGCTTTTACTGTTTGAGCATGGTTTTGCTGTGCTAATCTGTTCAGACAACAGGACCATCCATGTCCAGAGGCTATGGGCTAAGGACAGGAGGACCTTGACAGTGCTGAATCTGTGAGAGTGTGAGGATGCCTCCACCCACACTGACTTTGTCGGCCTCTCTCGCCACGTGACTGTCAAGACAATTATGATTGTGCCCGTAGCGTAGAATTAGATAAAGAAGGCTTGCGGGGAGACAACTGCCTGAAATGTAGACAACCATCTAATGTGCAGGCTCAGAGACAAGTGGCAGTGACAGGAGGTGAGTCAAATTCTTGTGTTTAAAATAAAAAAAAAAGGCTGAGATCAAATTGAAGACCAGCCGAGCTTAATTGTGTGACAGGACGGAAAACAAGATAGCAGCATGACAGTAGCAGGGAGATAGTAGAGGTGGAGATAAAAGGGAGAGAGAGTTAGGGAGAAATGGGCAGCAAGCCAGTGGTGGCTCTGGAGGGAGTCTGGGATTGCTGGCGGTTTAACAGCACGTCAAGCAGCTGGTCAGTCCGCGCCATTTGCTATATTGGCCTTAAAGCACTGCTGAGATGAAAGCCGCCCACAACCCTAACCCTTACACACACACACACACACACACACGCCTCCATATGCCATCCTCTGAGCACACGCACCTGCACTCCTGTGGCTAAAAGGCTACTACAATTATCGCATAATAGATCTTTGCCCTGTTGCTGGAACAGAGCCACCTGGATTATCAGATGAACTGAACTTCTTCTTCTGTAACCCAGAGGAAGCGAGGGAAATAGGGCTGGGGGAAAAAAAAAAAAACATACAGTCCAATATTAGCGGTCCACGTGGAGCACAAATCACATGCATCAACTATAATAGCTCTCGTTATCATCACAACGCTCACAGAGGAAGACCAACCTCGTGCATACAGTGCTCCCTGCCAAAGACGTATTGCTCATTGTCAGTGCGAGGGGGGCACTTCATAGATTAGATTCATCACTGACCTCATCAAAGTGCACAAAGAAAACAAATTGGCTGAAACTGTACAATGTTTGTCGTTAGCTGACATGTGCCCTATTTTCTACCCCCACTTGTCACTCCCTAATTTGAAGCATAGACGCTGCAGGCCACCGCACAATGCACAGAAATGTAGCAGCGTTGCTCAGCCCGAGAGCGCGGCGCGCTGACTTGTATCTAGACAAACAAATCGATAAGCAGTCCGCTCTGTTCCATTATCAGGCGGAAAGAAGTTAACCACCAGCATCAGCAGCGGGAGCACAACAGCAGCAGGGACTTGTGAGGGGGAGGAGGAGGAACAAAACAATATGAATTCCCAATTCATTTGAGCAAACGCTTGCACTGGCATCTTATTGATTGAGGACAAGTTGGGTGGAAACTATATTGGTTTTAATGCTGCATTTAGCAGGGCTTTCACTACAGTGCCACAACTGCCTCTGCCTCTGGTATCAGCCAGGGCATTAAAGTTTGACCTTCTGAAGTTTGCTCCAAACTTTCAAAATGTGTGTTGTGATATTACTCTCCTGTGTTCAAAACCATGTCGTCTCCAAGGTTGTACTTACTGTAAATATCAAGAAGGAAGATTTGTCTTTCGGGCCATCTGTTGTGTATATTTCTTTTTTGAGATAGATTTTTATATAATCACCCATAAATGCAACAATTATCCTGGAATAACTCTATGACAACATATCTTGATACATCGTTTCCCTACAGAAAATGTACAAGAAGCAGCATAAAGAAAAAGCCTGCCTTTAATATTCAAATAAGAAAGCTTCACAATTTAAATACTGTGATCTAGAAGGAGGTAAGCGTTGCCATTTGCGATGTCGCAGCCTCTGTAGCAGAGGTCATTGCTCATCAGCCAAAACAGCGGGGGCATATAATCTCTCTCACCTACGCAGCTGAAAAATGGGCCGCTCTCAGGGCTTCTGTAGCTGGTACATATATTTCCCAGGCTCTTACTCCCTCATTAACTGCTTCCTTTCCCTCCATCTCTCTGCCTTTTTTATAAACAGTGTCTTGCTTCTCTCAAATCTCCGCTGGTGTTTCTATTTTTACCAATCTAACAAGGTTGCTTGGTCACAGAGGACTGTGAGGAGCCAGCGAAGGAAAGAAATGTTCACTGGGATCCAAGACGCATACACGCTACTTCTGTTACGCCAGAGCCCAAGAGGAAAGGGCCCTGGGGCTGAAAGTGGAGCCCCCGGAGATGGGAGAGAGATGGGAGAGAAAGAAGAGAGGGCGGGTGAAAGAGCTCCTGCTTCAGAACAGGCGATGGTTAGACAAACTCTTAACCTCGAAGACAGATGAAAAGAATCAGCTGGGAGCTGAGTGAATACGAAGAAAATCGGGGTTTAATTCAGGTTGTGTGGTGTCGTTTGGGGAAGAAAAGTTGAACCTTTGAAAATCAAACAGGAATAAAAGTCTTTGATGTACTGAATGAAGTGGAACTACTGAGTAACTATTTGATCTGGTTGTACCCACTCACCATGTTAACTTAAACCGAGAAGCATCAGTTGATCTAATGATTGTTTTGGATTTCTGTCGTCCTAGAATAGAGCCAGGCTAGCCCCCCCCACACACACACCTGAAAACCGTTTGTGCAATCTACTCCTACGCTGGAATAATGTGTAATTTACATAAGGTTGTGGTAATTTGATTAAACAAAACTTTTGTATAACTGAAATAATACAATTTTGGAGATCATAGTTTTTGTTGTATTGAATTTTTTTTGCTGTTCTTTTGTCATTGACAATGCTTATGATAAGAAAACTCTCATTCTCTTTCTTGCTGAGAGTCAGATGAGTCGATTGACATAACTCGTGACTCTACGATAAATAAAGAGGCAACCGCCAATTGCCAATTGCGAATAGCTTAGCTTAGCATAATGACTGGAAACAGGAGGAAACAGCCAGCCTGGCTCTGTCCAATGGTAATAAAATCCAAATACCAGCACCTCTAAAGCTCACTGTTATCTCATTGTTATATCTCATTTAATTTGTGCAAAAAACAAAGGGTTAAAGTTACATATTTACTCAACGGTACTTTGATGCAGTGGTAATGTAGTGTATGTATATCACTACCTTAGCGATATAGATGACTTTCACAGTCACAGAAACTGTGACTGTGATAGAAAAATACCAAAAACCTTATTTAAGTTCAAAGTATCCACACACCGTGGTGATGATTTCATATTTTCTAGAAATACCGTGCTCGGCTGGGCTCTGAAGGGGCGGTCGTATGAAATACAATATCTTTCTATTTACATAGCGGTCACACAGTCCATTTGATATAGTCCACTGGCTTCTATGTCATATGAATAACTCATGCTCAGAGGAGAGGAGCAGACGTCAATGCCAAGAAGTCATTGTCTGTCCGTCAGACCCATTCAAACCTATTTAACTGTGCTTTACATTGTATCTAGTCAGCAGAAAAACAGGAGGGGCTGATCTGGGAAGGATAAATTATTCAGTGCTTTAATGAAGGTGCACAAGGGTAAATTTGCTCTGTAAAATGGTGCGTCCTCGGGAGAGGAAGTCCACTGAATGACTTGGGATAAACAGAATAGCTGTAAGGTCATACAATATCAATATTAATAGATGTAAAGCTACAGAGAACTGTATTATTCCCCAAAGGTTAATACTGCTGACAGGTTACATGGCACGACATCCATACCGTCTGGCTCTAAGAGGAAAAGGTTGGATTTTAACGTGCCCTCTTTCTGTGGTGTTATTCCATCATGGTGACAACCAGAGAACACGACCAATTACATCCTAAATAGACAAGAGCGCCGACAGACAAAAGCAGCTAGATGTTTACATGTCTCTCTCATCATTACCAGATTTCCACAAAAGTACTGAGTTAGGTTTAGGAAAAGGTTGTGAAATACTTAGTTAGGTTTAGGCGACAAAACTAGTTCAATAGGTTTGGGAAAAGATCGTCGTTTGGGTTAAAATAACTATGGAAGGGCCTGAAAGATGGCTGTTTGATACCATACAAAAATCATTTTGTGGGATATCTACGTTTTCGTAGGTATAGCTATGCATGCTGGATGAGACCAGCCTGATATGGTACGGCATTATGGCGACTGTGGCTAAGTGGAGAGCAGGGCCGTCCTTCAATCAGAGAATCGGCGGTTCGATCCCTAGCTCTGGCTCCGCTAGTTGCATGTGTCGTTGTGTCCTTGAGCAAGACACTTAACCCCAAAAATTGCTCCCGTAGCTGTGCCTACGGTCGCTTTGGATAAGAGAGTCTGCTAAATGAATGTAATGTAATGTAACATTACACCTGGTAAACATCCGCGTGTAAGCATAGTCAGTGAGTGCATGTTAGCATGCTAATGTTAGCATTTAGCTCCAAGAGCCACTGGGCCTATGTACAGCCTCACAGTTGGCATGGCTATAGACTCTTAGTCTTATTTTCTCCTCAACTCTCTCAAACACACCAGTAAAACAGCAAACAGTGTTTGATGGTTGGCATGTTGGGAGATCACCACTTGATTTCGGTGCAACTGTCTGTCCGTGTTTCTGCTGTCAACACTAAAAAACCCTGTGAGCAGCCCTGTTATATGCTCGCTGTTCCACTAAGGCAGAAAGAACATGAAGGCGAAAGAACAAATCAATTATTAGAACAAAAGACAACTATGGATAGCTACAATTACTCTGAAAATCATAGTCATAATCCTCACAGTCTGTATTCCAGTTCTGTTTAGATCGTTAAGTTTTGTTCCACATTTAGATATGCATTCCTGAAAAAATGACACTCGCTCTCTATCGACTGGTAGTATTGAGGACAAAGGTATGCTTTGATTTCACCAGCGTTTTTTAAACTAAACCCATCTATAATAGGTAATATATTGTTTTAGAATGAATCAGTTAATTTCCTATCTAGTGAGCATTTCCAAAGGATAATACCAGTGTAGCTTTATTTGCTTCCTATCACCCTTAGCGAATGACATGATTAAACCCACTGATGTATTTGCAGTCAAGCTTCATTACATTTTTTAAATGAGCACAGATCACATGTGATTATGTTCCTCCACCACAAATTAAATTATGTGAACAGGACAGGAACTAGAGATGCCCTTTTCTCTTGAAGGCCATCATCCCAATTCTCCCTTGTTCCCTCTCTCAAAAAAATGGTGATCTTAGATAACACTTGTAGTATGTTACTGTTTAATAAAGCCATTATCATTTCAGTGGATTTTTTTTTGTGTGCATATGTGTTCTCTCAGTTTGCATGCAGTTTTGTTTTGCCTCTTCACTGCCACCAGAAACTCAGAAACAGTGTAAAACAAAGTCAGAAAGTGAAACAATGAAAAATATGTAAATACACACCCTCACAGCAAATACACTGGTGGGTTGATAGCATCAATAGGGAAATGCTCAAATTAGCCTGTGCTGTTCTTTAACTATGTATAGCATGCCACGTATACATCTTGTCATCCAACAAAAAAATTCTGTCAAGAGGTGTGAATGTTTGCTAGCATACACAACATGTGCTGTTTTTGTTGCTAAGCAACAGAAACATATTTTGGATCTATAACAATCAAGTCCTGACCTTCTACTAACTTGACAGTTGTCTTTTAAGAGGACATTGGGACCAAAATGGTTGTTTTTGAAATTAGATTACTTTTCCACATGAAGACATATAAAACTCCACAATAGCCTAATACAAATATTAATACCAGCCTCTTCCAAACAACACATCAAATCACCACTCTGATATGCAAATACCTTTCTACATCGTGTGATGGTCTTCCACTTTACAAAACATATGGTGTTAATGCATGTCTTGTAGAAATGTTCTGTCTGCTGGCTTCAGTTTTCTTTATCTGTTTGCCCTTTTGAAGCTGTGGCTTCACATTGTACTAGACCGTCTGTTTTCCCTGGTGGTGATTTCAGCTTTGTACCTGATATGAAGTGCTGTGTTCCTCCAGGACAAGCTGTCTGATGTGAGAAAAGCCTACCATCCTGGAACACATCCATTTCCTCAGGAAACACATTCACATTCACGCACACGTGCACAACGTGCCACTGGAAACTGACATGCAGCCTCCCACCATATGGGATAACTGACTTCAGATCACCAGTCTCAGCTACCAAATGAGCCAATCACAACAGCAAGCTGTCACCGGTGTGCCATTGTCACATCAAGGATGTCTCACGTACTGGGGAAATATTTTGATTCAACATCTTGACCTTTTAATAGCTTTGCTGTGACCTTTGTGACCCCTGACTGTGGTGGTAGATGCTCAGGGCTAAACAACAGTGATACATGTCTGCAAGTCCACGTCAGCTCAGCCCTGCCCCCCTCAGTTACTGTTGCTACGCCTGTCAGGCTTTATGTTCCAGACACACATGAAGACTACAATGATATGGCGGCAGATTTACCGTCAAAACTCTAAGTCATTTTTGAAACAGTGGGTCTTTGATTTCTCATAGAAGTAAAGAGGATGGCTTCTCATTTCTCTTTTGGTAGCACCTTACATCATTTTGACATGTGGAGAAACCATCGACTGTGAGTAAGAAATGGACGTAGTCGACGTGACGTCACCCATTGGTTTATGGACTACTGTTTTGCAACCAGTGAACGGAAGTGACCATATTTGGACTGCGGAGGAGTGACGTAAGGACGCCGTATACGGCTCTGGTAGTGGTAGCGACCTGTCAATCACAAGGTAGCCCCGCCCTAAAGCATACCCGCTTTATGGTCTATTTTACTCTGGATTGGACCATAATTTACTAAATGAACATCATGCTGTATTGAAGAAGACTTGAAACTAACGATTGAGACCATAAACTCATGTTTACAATGTTCACTGAGGGAATAAATCCAGTGAGAAGTAGGGTCATTTTCTCATAGACTTCTATACAACCTGACGTCTTTTTGCAACCAAAGGAGTCGCCCCCTGCTGGCTATTTGAAAGACAGCAAGTTTAAGGCACTGGGAAAAATCCATGTCTAGCTATAGTTGCTTAGCTATGAATGGATAGTTGTTGTTTGGGGGAGGGGTATAGCCAAAGATATTGAATAGTAGAACGGATGTTCCCATTCAAATAAATGTAGCAGGACGGCCAGAGCGTTGGCGAGCTGTGACCACGCTTTACGGCCCCACTGAAGTGTTGTTGCCATTAAATATAACAACAATCACCATTTTCATTTTTTCTCGTCAAATTATCACGGAAAACAGTTCAATGTCCATTCCACTCCAATTTCTATGGGTTTAGAGAACGGTCATCAAAACAGCTTTACACCAGAACCAACAGGCCTTCAAGGACTGTGAAACTTTGACACAGGCACTACAGATAAGTTTGCCCTGGGCCGCCTTGTATTATATCAGCTTAAATATCGCATTGAGCTTTTAGCAGCTATTTGCAGTTAAGTATAAATAACAAAGTCAACAAATCTTTTTCCCTTCCTGTACGTACAATGGCATCAGCCATGTACGAACCACGCCTGCTGCTTTCGTCTCTTGTCGTATCACAGTGAAAGGAAAAAAAAAAGGCTCCCTCTGCTCCCCTGGGGCCTCGCTGCCAAGGACACCTGTCTGCTGCTGTGATTCGCTGTGTTCTACTGCACTCCAGTCAGCACGCCACCTGATTACATAAAACACTGAATGCAAGAGAGTGTCCTACAGCGGGACGCCTCAGGCTGCAGTCATGTTGTGCAGAGCCCACCCCGAGTTCCTCTCTCTCTCTCTCCTGTCCCAGACTCACTCCGCCAGCTGGCTGCTCATCTGTCTCGCCATCTACCGAGCTCTGTCTCGACCGCAGTGTGTTAAGTGAGGAAGGGCTGCGTGTTTGCTTCATCCAGGGAGCTATACTCTGGTCAGTCCAATGCGCGTGTGTCCGTCTGTCTGAGTGACAAAGAGGTCGGCTCTAATTAAAATCAGCATTTCTTGCCGCAGGGAATGGTAACTATTGTCGTGGCGACAGTCGGCCCACTCGGTCCCCTAAGCAACAGAGCTACAGCTAATGAGAGGCGAAGACATGGCTCTGCTGCCAGACGAGCATGAGCTGGCTCCCCGTCTCGTTTTATTTTCTTTTTTCTCCGTTTTTAATCTCTTTACATCGAGTTCATGAATGGTTTTGTTTTTCTGCTTTCTGTCTTCCTTTGACTCTGCCCTCATCTATCTCTTTTTTGCTCTTTACTAATTTAGTAGACGAGCTTGCCACGCTTTGATTATATTTTCTATTCTCTCTCTCTCTCGTTTCTGACTTCACCCTTTCTTTCCAATTACTTCTAGTTTTGTCTTTTAACTGTTCTTCATCTTGCTCCTCTTTCATTTTGCTCTCATTTATGGCAGCACATGCATCTCCTCCCTCATTCCTCTCTTACTCTCTCTCATCTCTACCTTAATTAGCAACTTTACATTTCTTTCGTTGGCAGGTTCTCTCTCTCTCTCTCTCTCTCTCTCTCCTCCTGTCCCTCACTCTCCCTGATGGAGTAAAAATGAACATTTATCAGATGCTCAAATATTTTTGGAGTGTCTGTGAGCGTATAGAGAGATAATTCAACGCAACATTTATCTGTCTGTGCTTCGCAGCCTTATCTCTGCAGCGTTTGGCTCTGTTTGCCTGCAGAAATACCACCAAGTTAATAATTTGTGCTGCAATTGAATTGCTAAAACACTTAAAGAGAGCTGTGTGATGATAATACAGATTAAACACTCGGACGTGGATGACAGATTACTTTAAGCAACTCTTCTTTAGGTGAAGTGCTGCAATCCAACAATATTATATTCCTATGATGCGATGGTCTGCAAAACGGTTGACATGAACAAATCCCCCCCCCCCCCCCCTCCTCATTTTGCCTAAAGTTTGGATAGACATGCTCAATTGCCTCTCGATCAAAACTCTTTGATCGGGGAGAAGAGTACAGGGATAAGCTCAACACACAGTTAAGCCTAAAATGAACTGCTATTGTGAAAAGCCCAGATGTCATTCTGGAAATGGCAGGAATGTCTAATTGCCTTGTCGATTTGAGAACCACAAGGTCAGCGCACTCGGAGAGAAATGTCTGCCTTTGTCTCCTACAGAGCGCTTGTTTTGGGCTTTGCATATTGTGCTTTGTCTGCGTGTCAGTCGAGACATTCCTGGAGATGAAAACCACAGCGCGGTCCTCAAAATTAGAACTTATTTTTCTGTGTTTCAGCAGCCACTACAGTATATAATTCACTTCTCAGCTCAAGGCTTGATATATGCTAAACTTTGTCTGGTGTTCGCATCCAGCAATTTTCTTGTTTTTTGTCCCCCAATTACCTTATTTTGCCCGTCATTCAACATATAACCAGCTATCAAAGTGTCAGAAAGCTGTATCTGCTGTCCGTGTCAGGACTGCAGTCTTATTTATTCACCTCAATGGCTTGTTGCTCAGAAACAAACAAAGACCAATAATGGCTTTGACCATGAACAGCTTTTATGAGGGTGTCAACTGTGTTTCTTCAGCACTATTAAATGAAGTGTTGAGTGTATCGTCTTTCTTTAGTGTTAAATAATACTTTCCATATCCTCTGTCCCAAATCTTTCTGAGCTTTGGTTTGCAATTTGCAGGGAGCTGAGTCAGCCAACGTCTCTCTTTAAATACGAAACGAAGAAACAAACGCAATAGCGAGCACATCGATTCAAACATTTTCTTCTTGCAGTCAATTCAAATCTCTTTCAATTTGGCTTTTTTTGTTTTGCTAATAGTCATTTATCCCATCTGCAGACTTTGGTAGCCTCAAGCTCAATCACTTATTCAACACAACAGAGTAAACATGATAAATGCCTCGGTGTAGGCTTCTTTCAATTACCAACACACAGAGTCTGATGTAACCTTCCCTTGTGTGTCAGATTCTTGGTAACATGAAAACGCTCCCCTCACAGTAAATCAGCTTCATTAAGAGCTTCTTGTTTGAATATAAGGCAGATGAAACTGTAACCGTAACATCACACAGACGACTGTTTAGAGTGAGAAGGCCAACCAGTGTGACCGTTGGAGCGGTTGTTGGAGCTTTAACATGCTCAAAGCCTTTAGATCAATATCACAGTGTTATCACTCAGGGTAGTGAGGAGGACGATGGTTTCCTCATGAGGGGAGTTTGGTGTACTGTGTTCAGGCTTTAAACTGCAATCATATTTTTTATACAAACAGTGGATCACATGACAACATGTAATGTGAAAAATGTGCCCTTAGTGACGAACCCACTGAGAACCATCCCTGACTCTGGAGTTCCCCTCAGCTCCACCGGTCATTTTAGTGTCTTTCAGCGCATTGTTTACATTTTCTGATCAGCTGTACGCTACCTGCCCAGAACCAAACAGCAGACACATTTAGCGACTAGCTAATGAACAAAGTTGAACATTTAGCAGCTTAAGAGTCAGAAAAGAAGTCGGTGGAGACCAGAACAGAGTTAAACGGAGTGTGAATATCTGACTTAATTCACCAGGACAAATCTAAATGAATGCTAATGAATGCTAATGTTGCTCTGTATCATCTAGTGCAGGGGGTAGCTTAAAAGTAAACTAGCAATAAGTGTGAAAGAGAGTTTTTTTTGTTGAAGTGCCCTCTCATCCGCATGCCAAATTACCTCTTTCACAGCCATTGGCAGTTGCGTGGCTCGTTATTTATGGTAGTTTGATGTTTTTTTCCCCCCCACTCTCCTCTGCCTCTGATTGGCTGGCACTTGTTGCCTTCTTTGCAGAATTTGTTAAGTTTATTTGCTGATGAACAAGATTGGTGAAAGGTTGGTAGGTTAATGATTTCAGCTCAGATGTGGATGTTTTCATAAGGATGGCAGCCGTCATGTATAGTGGTCTCATATATAATTACTATGTCCTGCATACAGCAGAAACATTTTTAAACGTTGCCTATATGGATGAAATAAAATGACAGATCTGTTGGAGATTTAAATTCTTATGTGGTATTGTTATTAAAATTATTGTTTACCATAATGTTGATATGGCACACTGATGGCACTTCATATCGAAATGGTTGCACACCCCTTTACTAGTGTAAAAATGCAGCCATAAGTACGGGACAGAGCAACACTTTTGGACCTGTTCCAACTAATTAATGACTAAGTAAGCAACAATTTGTAAAAGCTTATACAAAACACATCTTAATTCATTTTTATTTTGTTTAATAATCAAAAACCCAAACTGATCTGCTTCTTCAGGACTCTGTCGGTGTGGTTTTGATGAAATTTGATTGACAGTGTCTTTGCAAACAATAAACAATCCCACAACTGTCGGACACTTTTTGAGTCGCATATATTTCTAAAATCCGATCGGTGCACTGAAGTATGCGACATCACCTTTTTCCAATGGAGCCCATCCAACTTCAAACCACAACCCATCAGATTATTTTTTGTTAATGTGGAGAACAATGAATCATAGTAAAAGGCTGGTTTAGAAAATCAATTTTCAGGGGTTTTAGGAGATAATTATGGATTATCTGAATGGGCAATGGTGGCCAGAAACCCGTCTCCTTTGTGTGTGTGTGTGACAGTCACAGGGAAATTCAAGACAAAATATAAAGTGCATTTGGATTAAAATTGGAGCAATTGTACAGGATCCTTAGACTCTAGAGAGCTACTTGTTTTCTAAATCTCACCACCAGTGCAGGCTGCCGTGAGCCATATCAAAATGAGGTTTCTTATCATATACATTGTAATAAGGTTTCATCATATAAATTATATAAGAGCGCCCCAAATGTTTCATAACCCGGTTTAAATTCAACCCCGGACTTTCCAATGTAAAAAATATGTTTTGAAAATCCATGATGGCATGAAGTTGATGAAAGTTAGATGGTCTGTCCCACACGTACACACACTTTGGCGGTCTTGAGCTCTGAAGTGCATCTTTGTCTTTAAGTATTTTGCTACTGGCAGTATTCAACAAACGTGAAAAAGATCATCGTTCCTGGCATTGTTGAATTGTGTGAATACAATGAAATACTCTTATGTTAATGTGATTCTTCTCAATTTACCGATGAGGTGAGATGAAAGTGATGTAACACTGGATATAATACGCGATGAGTGGTCTTTCAGAGGTGTACACTAAACCATGATGAATGGTGTGATGCAGCCCTGACACATCACCTTTGGTGGCCTGTGATTGGCTAATTCATTGCTTGAGGGAGAGCATTTTTGTTAGACATCACTTTAGTTCTTATTTTACAACACTCAGGTGTCGTTGCCGTCAGTACTTGAGTCACACGTTTAGATTTAGCTGTACGTTTATTTTAGCACTTCACAGTAAGTGCCTCGGTCCTATAAATAATTTCTTGACTCATGAGTTTAAGATTATTCTTATGAGTATTTCTTATTCTTGTCAGCATCAACATCATCCGGCTACTGTACAAAAAGAAAATCTTCGTGCTGAAGTTGTGTGTATCTGCCGGAGAGGCTTTCTCTCTCTGTTATTCATGGTGTTGAGCTAAAAGTTTGATTAGACTAAAAGTGTTGAGCAGGACTTATGAGTTATTTATGAAACTTCCTACACAAACTCTCAGCAAGTGGTAGACAGATTCCTCTCAGCGAGAATGACGTCATCATTTTCAGATGTCATGTAGTTTTTCTTAGTAATTGCAATGTGCGGTCCAGATGAACAGAACGATATGCATAATCATGGTAATTACTTTGGTTTTCTATAAGAAGTACATATTAAATGTGAAGATGCTTTGGCTCCTCACGTGGATTCATTCAAAAGGTGCCCTTCTCAATGCTACAGAAATTATTTTGCGTGGGCTATTCAGTTAAAAATCCAAGGAGACCACCAGTTTGAGTAGCAGAGAAATGATTGGACATGTCTGTTGAAGCACTAAGGTGCAATAAACCCAGTCTCAGCCATGTCTTCTCTGTTGTAGCTGTGTTTATTTATGAAAAAAAGCGATTTAGGAGGAGATATGACTTTCTTTTTAAAATGTTCATTATTGTGCCAAGAATGTATCTAAGTAGCCTATGTGGCTCTAATGGTTTCCTACGGCAACGATTACAATCCATCTGAGAATGCACATTTACCTTTAGACAGATGTAAAAAAATGTGATGTGTGGATATCGTGGATGTATAAAGAGAACCGGATACAGCAATGGAATCCGCTGATTTACAGACACTGCTTCCCAATGTAAATCTATGGCAAAGTCTTTTTGGACTGGCATCTTTTATAGTAGCTCTGAGCATTGGGAGTGAACAGCTCCGCCTTACAGTTCGCCGCTAAGGAGCGAGAACAGATGCAGGCACACCCAAGCAGGGGGCAAATCTTTGAATTCATACCAGCTCCACCACACAGCTGTCACTTACAGCTGGGAAGCAGGGAAGAAATAGTTCATTTTTCCATTAGATTTCAGTTTGGATGCAACCAGTGGGGTGTAAAATGGAAATAATCTTTCCTAGAAAAGAAGAAGAAGCCCCCCAAAAAACATACTATGGGGATTTTTGAATTAGTCAAAGGGTGCTTGAGGCAACATTACATGATGGGACTCAGAATTCCTGGCTACGCCCCTGTGTGTGTGGGGGGGGGGGGGGGGGCTGGAGGCCCAATAATACATGCTGTTCTCAGCCTTGTAATAATCACATCAAGCATTGCAAATTAGGACATTTGCAAATATCTGGTCTTAATCAGAGTCCTTGGAAAGATGGAATTAATTGTACGGTCTGAGTCCTCACCCAGAGAGAGCCCGGAGAGAGCAGACGGTACAGTAGCCTGGCGCATCACAGACGTTTTCTCACCGAGTTTCACCACACGGTGGCCCTGTGCCTCTCCTTTCTCAACGCTCCTCCTCGCCACCGTCAGTTCAGCCTCGCTCCCTCCCCCTCCTCCTTCTCCTCCTCCACCTCCTCGTCCTCCCTCTACTTCCACTCCTTCCTCCCGTCGCGCTGCGCAGAGCCACAGACGGTCCTCCAGCACCGTGCGGCGCGGTAACGAAGATGGTCGGCGGCTTGTGCGCTCGCAGGTTGGCCCGTCGGTCACGGTCCGCCCTGATAGTAGCCCTCACGGTGCTGCTGGTCCAGACGCTGATTGTGTGGAACTTCAGCAGCCTCGACTCTGGCGAAGACAGGGAAAACGGAGGCTCCAACGTGCGGGAGAAGAGGGACCGGGTCGCAGGCAACAAAGCCGCTGGCAGCGACTATTTCCAGCACGGGGTCCAGCGGCAGCAGCAGCAGCAGCAGCAGCAGCAACGGCAGCATCTTCCTCCAGCCGGGAAGGGGACGTCTCGACACATACAGCAGCCGGTAAGACAGATGCGCCACCGATGTAGTCATATCACATCCACGCTCAAAAAAAAGAGACTGTCTGGTCGGGGATGAAGCCCGAAAGAGGTTGGCACACAGGTCAAAACATCTCCAGTTTTTTGCGCTTTTGTGGGAGAAAAGCACACGGCCGGGCCTCAAAACGAATGAATGTTTGACTGTTGTCACTTGATCGGAGGCGTTCTCGTAGGGAAATGATAGGATGTCTAAAGCGAGAGAGATGCAAGCGAGCCCTTTTTTTTTTTTTTTACTCCGAGCATCCTCAGCTGAATGCTTGCTTGAGGACAGGAGCCACACATTACGCCGTTGGAATGAACGCAGACTCCACTTTATGCCGAAGCTGAGTATGAAATCTGAACTCCGCGTGCAGTTCACTCCGGGGCAAAATGATAGCACAACAGGGGCAAATCCTTCCCAAAAGATATGCCAGCGTCACTGACTGGGGTCGAAGCCCGTGCCTGTCACGGTCTATTTGGTATTTTAAGTCAAATACAGTAGCTGCATGGCTCAGCAGCACTGTCTGCGAGAGGCCAAATTGAAACATAACCTAATTTGCGGAGTTGCTTTTGATGAGTGTACAAAGATCAGAGTCATCTGTTGTTTGTGAAAAGGCAAACAGCTTTATTGCTAGTGGCAGCATGAGACACACAGGTCAAGATGGATGTGATTGTGGCGCCAAAGCAAACATACAGACCAGCATAATGAACAAATTGCGTTAAAGATAGCCGGTGGAACTGTGTCCATTCAGAAGTAGAGGAGCTAATGCCATGCTTTAACCATTGAATATTTAAGAATTGGCTCCCAAAGATCCAAAACGTGTATTTGTAGACTCCACTGACTGCTCCCCGTGCCATGGAGGCAGTTCTGTATTTGTACAGGGCTTCCGTGCAGCATGTGATTAATTTCCCAACCTGATCCCTGCAATTAATATTCTCCAAAAAATTGAGCTTCTTGCTTCTCGTGGTCTCCCGAGCAGTTAGGCTGCCCTAAAGAAATTGGACGCAGTTGTTCCTGGCAAGCGTGCAAGCGCTTTCCCTTCACAAAAGCTGCCAACCATTCAAGTATAGCCCACTCCTCAGCCACCATACAACCAGTAGATAACCGGGCTTTGATGTAGCATGATACACTGTGGCCTCCGCGCTCAGTCAGTCACTCGGAGCCGTGCACTGTAGCACTGTCTCCTCCGCAGATTTTGACTGTGACTCACTCGGCTTCATCTGGTAGGACTGTTTTTTTGCCCACCTGCCGGCATCTCCACAGCACAAAGTCGTGCTAAGTGCGGGTTATATTTTAGTGTATTTCTCGACAGTCGGAGAATCCTCCAAAGAAATATCACTGTAATATCCCTGTAATAGTCCTGCAGGGACTCATTAGTGAGTTTACATTATAACACTTTAGGGTATGGTTATCACTCGCGGTATAAAATTGCTGCAATATTCCAATAAGGCTTGTACATAAATGAATAATGCAGGGGGCATAACAGGAGCCGACAATCAGTTGTGTCACTACCTATTCACGCTGCGTCAACACCGGTTTGTCCAAATGTGTTTCACTGTTAAAAACACACAGTGGATCTGCACTCATGACCTTTTAAAGAAGGGCTTTCATCCCCCATCACCTCGAAGCGCTTCACACAGTCCTGTCCATGCCAGTCAGTCCCACCAGCCATTCAGCTCGCCAGCTGCCAGTCAGATTGTCAACCAGCAGCTCTCTGCAGCTCTGTGGCCCCCGGACTCCTCACATTCAACTGGTCGCCCTGGGCCACATGCATTCCCTCAAACGGTTAATCACTGTATTTTCATTCTTTCTCCCCGTTTGGGTGCCGTGTGTGTGTGTGTGTGTGTGTGTGTGTGTATGTGTGTGTGTGTGTGTGTGTGGCTTGGCAAGGCAGAGTTGTCCAGCCTAAGGGTGACGCATAAGCGCCAACTGATGCTATATGAGGCGCCACGCCTGAGAGAGAGGGGAGAGCAGCATTTTCGATCCAGAATAGAATGAGCCAGAAGCTACAGTATGACAATAGCAGAATTTCTATGTAATAACTTGTTTTTGGATGGAAACATTATGCATAGCTTTGGATGTGTCATCCCAGCAGACAGGGGCTACAGTTGTCATTAGTGGTCTCCCGTTGTGTCTCTTGAGGGAAATTCTGCCGGAGAGCGAAGATGTTTTCTTTCTCTCGTCCAACAGACACCACAGCTTGTTGTTCACATCTCCACATGCCTATCTGGATGTATAAAGCGCTAGACTGACATTATGTTAGCTGTGAGTGTTAAAGGGACAGTTCAGCGCAAAAACATAATTACATATTTCTCCTTGTACCTGTAGTGCTATTCATCAATCTAGATTGTTTTGGTGCGAGTTGCCTAGTTTTGGAGACGTCTGCCTTCTCTCCATATATAAATATGGACTATATATGGCACTCGGCTTGTGGTGCAGTGATGTCTCTTTTCAGAAATGTAGCCCCATTTACTCAAGATTATCCACAGGCAACTTCTTATGGATTAAGGGTCTGTGGATTTTTTAGTTTACAGGTAAGAGGGAAAAAATGTACCTTTGATTTTGGGGTGAACTGTCCCTTTAAGTCTTAAGTTGCAGATTCCCCATCAGAAATGTCCCCACTTGTTAATTCGCGTGTCTTGTTTTGCCTGACATCAGTTCATTACAGGAGATATAGCATCACAATTATTACTAATAGGTGCTTATTAAGGCGGTCCCGGTGACGGGCGTGAAAAATGGTTAATGTGCCAGAATTAAACCAACCGACTTCCAGCAGGAGGCTGAGTCAGACTTTTTGAAAAGCGTCTGGCTCCAAGCTTCACATCTGGTCATCAGCGGTTTCTTTCCATCTGCTGCTGGTAGTCATATACTGTCATGATCCCCATGTACCCAGTGGGTGTCCAGCTCACACATGTTGTAAAGAGTTTTCCCGTTAGTCATGGTATTGTAACATTACCTCTGATGTACACTTTTTCCAGAGTTTTCCTAATGCTTTCCTACAGCAAAAATTACAATCCTTCTGAGAATGCACATTTACCACCGTGTAGTGATTATACATACATGACATGCTGAGTTGAGAAAATATCGTACATTATATTGTATTATACAGATGTTCACCTCAGCTATTTTTGCCACAGTGGCTCACTTGGCTTTGCTACAGATACAAAGAAAGGAGTGCCAGCAGATGACAGATGTTGCCCACTGTCGGAGAGTTGAAACACTTGAATTCAGAGAAGCTAAAAGTGTCAAATATGACCGTAAATAGCCTGATATTAATGTTCTCGTGTAACTTTAGAAAGCATTTATTCTTATATAGTGGTGGCAACTTATACTAACCGCAATCAAAGTCTTTGAAGCAGTTATTCAGGATATAATTAGAATACATGAGCTCTTAGATGACGACCGTCAGAATTAACATTAATGGGATCGAAAATGAAAAACTTTGCAAAACGCTTCAGTTCATGCTGGGATTATCGTTTGATGTTTTTAATCACGTACAGTACAAGTAACAATGCACTGTGCATATGTTTTTCATTTGTGAGCTTTGCTGAAATCCGTTGTTACTACCAAGTCTTTTCTCCAACCACCTCAACCACAATGTGATTCATCGCACAATGTCCACGATCACTAGTGCTGACTCACACCAAACACCCAAAAGGATGTACTGTATTGCACGTACGTAGATGCACACCCACGTACACAGTTACACACTCGCATTACACGTGGCCCAATTTCCTTTTCCCCCAGTTTGAACGTGGGCATAAATCACGTTTTCGGTTTGTTCGAATTCCAATTTTGTAGTTTCTCGAAAAAATGTATCCGCATGAACTTCCATGCTTGAAGATGTACAGTATATACATGTAAACACAACAGGGTCTGTCTTGTACTCCAGCGATGGGGGCTTTCATAAAGTGCACTGCCACTCTTATCTATTGTATTATGTGCCCTGCTGCCTGCAGAAGAATTTGACAATTGCTGTTCGTAAACAAGCTGCCACTGATCAGATTATCTCGACAACAAACTTTCTTACTTTAGAAGTAAATGTGAGGAAGTATTTTGGATTCAACACAATGGATAAAAAAATGTTGGGGGAAAAAAAAGCCAGGCGTTTAGTTGACTTTATAAAATGCAACTTCCTTACAGTCACATTAACAATACTCAAGTGAAGCAGCAGAGCATCAATTCTACATTAGTGTACAGTTACAGGCCATGTGGGTTGTGTTCAAATTCATTCAAACGGTTGATGTGTTAGTTTACATTCATTCAAACTTTGCCATCATTTTGGCTTTATTCAACAGATGACAGCATAGAGGCAGTCTGGAAACGGTTGGGATAGATGGGATAGAGAGGGTTATGACTTGCAAACAAAGGTTTCAAGGCCGGAATCAAACCCACGGCATCGTGGCTCCATGTCATGTGTGCTGTAACCATTCGGCTACCAAGGCACTCCCAAACTGGATTTGTTTTGACAGTGGCAGCCCTAATATCTACTGTAGGTTACAGAGGTGTAACACAAAAGGTACGCTATTGAGCGGCGTAACATTATTTTAAGACCAGCCTTCTCATTTTTCATTCCCTCAAAGTCTCTTTTCATTCACTGTGTGCAACAAAACCGCCTTTCTCACCTTTCTTCACCGTATGTGTCAGATTCTCCCGTCGCATTCTCGGCAGTGCAGTTCGTTCCAACAAAACCATTGCCATTCTATGTGCCTGTCACTGTCTGTGCTGGTTGTTGTATTGTGGCAAAGACACTTTAGCAGTGGTAATTGGCAGGTAAATTGGCACTCCTCGAAAAGCAAATCGTCTTGGACTGTGAGCCATCCTGCTTTAAACAGACCTTTGAACATACGTAATTACAGTCCAGAGACACCCAGGCGATGCACTTTGTGATTTCAAATTTCTAATGTCCCGATCATTACATCAATAAAGTGTTACTCTGTAAAACCTGTAATGAGGGAAAAGTGAAGTACAGCCTGCCCATCAGTCCCTCCATCTGTCGTTGTGATTTTTTGCAAACAGAGAGCTTCTTTTTTCAAGTGCCGTTAAGTCTCAGAGAGAGGTGGGAAAATATTCAGATCTGAGGGAGGAAGTATGCCCTCAGACTTGAAAGAAACGCATCGAGAACCCCGAGACTCTTTGATGATGAAGTGTAATTTGTATACATGACACCATCCTTCTTCAAGAACCTGCAACAGAAAACTATTTTATCATAATCATAATGCGGTTGTACCGTCCCTCATGTCATTTCACTGAGCCGATCCTACTCATGTGCAAAAATGTCAGTGTGAGTATGGAATCCTAAAACTTCACACTATATGTGCAGTTTGTAGACTGAAGGTTCGTGGTATCCATAGCAGCTCAAACAGCACAACACAGACACGTCCCTGTGAAGCACTCCTTCTAGCACAGGTGCTGAAAGTACTGCAGGCCTCTTCAGTGTGGTGTCCATGTAATCCATTTACAGCACAGGCAGCAGCCTCTCTCTCTCTCTCTCTGTCCTCCTCCGTCTCTCTGCTGCTGATAGTGTTGAAAGCGGAATAGCCATTTAACTATTCAGCAAGTGTCAGGATGTTAGAAAACACTACAAATACACTTGGGAGCAGAAAACACGCCGGCATGACTCACACAGTCCTGCGCCGTATTTTGACTCTTGCTCAGGAGATGAGAGTAGAGCAAGTTCCATTATCGCATTATATTATTTAATAGGGCAAATGGATAACTGCATCGTCAAGTTAAAAGCAAATAATGTGCCGAGGGTTTCACATCAGCACACTATGTACAGTATTCTACATAGAAATAGCTCGTAAAGTAACGCAGCCGTGAAGAATGATGTTCAAAATGTCAGGACAATCATTTTTCATGTTCGATTGAAGAATGAGAAGACGAGCTCTAAACCAAGAGGTCCGTGTCAACTTTCAGTTCTTTTTGATACTCGTGGCTCTACAGAGGCAAGTGATTTTTTTTCTTTGTCAAATGATGTCATTATGTCATTTCATTGACATCATTTTGAGTTCCAATACACAGGACTGAATTGGGATGTGAACCGTTCAAAATCGAAATGTTTTTTATTATATCATGAAATTAGAGTGTGTACACGCTTCTCTCTTTCTTCATGTCACTCATTGCCAACTCCATCATCCAGTGGTTCGCCACTATATTTGATCAACAGAAAATTAATCAGCAACAATTGGTTCCAGCTTCTCAAATCTGAGAACTTTTCTCTGCTTTATATAATTGGAAATTTAATATATTGGGTTTTTACGCTGTTGGTCCGACATAACAAGCCAATTTCAAGATATCACGCTGGGTAAATTCTGACTTTTGACTATTTTCTGACATCTTATTGACTTAAAAGATGAATTAATGTCACACAAACTCTTGTGTGAACAGGGTTCATGGAGGGTCAACATGGAGCTGCTCTGTAACAGAAACCTACAGATGGGTGACAAATGAGCATTGAAAACACTTCATGATTTTTAAACATACCTAAAGTTGTTCCCTCGTTTGTTGTTTTGATGATGGCGGTGGAGAGCGTCACCTCACATCCCATTACTTTAACAGATACATGAACATACATGTTGCAACAGATGCCGTGTCTGAAAGGGGCGAGGAAGGGAGACAATCAACTTCGGGGTCTTCTTCTGACAGCAACAGAGTAATATGCATGTCTGAGACGGGCTTAACAAGACACACCATTTACTATCCTTTCTCCTCGGTTCGACTGTGTGTATGGCCGCATGTCCGTGTGTTCTTTGTGCTCAGCTTGATGCCTTTGTATGCCTCATCTGTAAAACTGCAAAATCAAAGATCACAAGTACTGTTCATCTCTCTCCTGTCAAGTCTATTCAAACAAACCTCACCATTACCACCAATTAGAGTTGCATTGCTCCATGTCAACACCCCCCCCCCCCCCTCCCCCCCACACACACACACAACATCATCACGACAACTCCAGCCCAGCTGTCTCTCCTGCCTCTGCCCCCCCCCCCCCCCCACACACAATCTTCCCCTCATCCTCCCATCATTCCGCCGTTACAGATGGTTTCATTCCCCAACACATTAATAACGCATCATCCAGATGAATGAAGCTATATAATACCTAGCGTTGCCAATAATCCCATAGGTAAGAGGCTTAGCAGACAGCCCTGAGAGAGAGACAGCAAGAGAGAGAGACATAGAGAGACAGATAGGAAGACGAGGCTGGTTGGGGAGATGAATTAGTTTGATCTGAAGTCGGGTATCCATGTTGATATTAAGTCGCGCTAAAAGGCTGCACACACATACGGACTAGACCATCACCACATGGAGGGGTTAATTAGGCCAATGGCCGGACTCCTTTGCTGTTTACTAGTTGCAGGGTTGTCCCTTTAAAATAGATCTACTGTATTTTATAAATCGAGATCAGTGCCAACTGCTGTAACACACTGTACAGAACTTTGAATGTGTCATTATCACATTGAACTGCATATTAAAAAGAAACATTTTGAAAAACGTTTTCTCAAAGCACACTTTTGTAAATTCATGGCAGTGGTTTAAATTTGAATCTGATTAATGTGATTCATTGTAGACTTACATTTTGATCCCTCTCCTTTTTTTTAATACAGATTTAAAGATTCAGTCTCTGAATGTGGAAGAGCACTCCGGTTTTAATTTTCAGTCCACTGGGGTTTCAGATGGGATGTCATATTGGATTCATGGGTACAATTTCCAATACCTAAAAGAAAAAAAATGAAATATCTTGTAAAAACTAAGACTAAGTATGATCGGCTTATTATTTTTCAGCCCGTGCACACAGCATGCCTCTCAGAGCCTAATCTGACCCCCCAAAAAAAGGGAAAGAATTTAAAGCCCCCTGAAAACGTATTTTCTCAATCAGCTTCTTATTATGAGCAACAGTTGCCCACATAAACACAAAGTCATCTCAAAACGGTATTTCCCATACAAGAGTTACATGTCTTAAAGGTTTTAAGTGGGTGGGGCTTAGTTGAAAAAAAGATGGTGTCATGTATTTCTGTGGACCTATCAGAGCAATTCTTAAATGATAGCATAATGACAGTCTTGGGATTGTTTTCAATTTACTGATTCCTCGTGAGCACGAAACATGAAAATCACTGCAGCTTAAAATGCAACCTCAGTTTACACTAGTCATTATTCATAACCAGCAGCTGTTACAAATGTAGCGCTTTATAGATTGTGTTTTGATCCCAAAATTCTGCGGAGACTTGTACTTTAGGGAGGATATGTTTTTTTCTACAATGGAACATAAGGTGTAATCTGCCAAGCTGGGACATGATGAGAAGCTGCACTAGTACATTCCCATCAAGGTTGGATTGCCTGGAGTGGAAGGCATATATCCTCTTTGTGACAGATTTTTCAGCCTTTATCACAGTGTGTACTGTATAGCATCTCCATTCTAGCCCTGCGGCATTCAACGTGAATAGACTCCTTTAGGGGATCATTAGACAGTAGGGAGTGTGTTTGTCTCTCAACCGTAATGGTCGCATCTCAGTGAAAAACACTTGACAGCCATACTCGCTGGGGAAAGCATACGGCAGATTGCCCACTCCTCTGAAACCGCCGCAGTGCCGAGCAACATTGACATGCAACACGCTGATCCACATGTAACACCCAAATGCACATGAACATGTAATCACACCCACGCAGACTAATGACACTGAGCGTGAGCCACTGCCTTGCTATCTCCTCCTCAACACACCATACACTAATCCTCATGTATTGTGTTATTCTAATAAGACAGGGGAGTTTGTGACAGGGACAGAAAAGAGTACGTGGCAGGATGGTGAGGACACAGGGCGATGACACATCGGCTGGGCAGAGATAGGGGCGATCCGGCCTGTCAGGGAAAGCTTTTGTCCTTCCAGTCCCGTGGAGCAGGAGGAGAGGAACTGACAGCGGCGCTTTTCTTCCTCCTCCTCCTCCTTTTTTTTTCTTCCTTCTTCTTCTTCTCACTACTGGAGCCGAATGCCAACAGCCCAGAAGACTTGTCTCTGTCTGTGATTAAGAGAGAAAGTGAGAGGAGAAAGAAAGAAAAGGGAGATAGAGACAGGCAGAGACAGAGACACAGAAGAAAGCCAGAGGAAGAAATGTTGGGGGGGGGGGGGGGGGGAGAAAAGATAAACGTCTCATCCCTTCTACAAATCCGACGTCGACTCAAATCCTATAGCGTAATCCTCGGGGGGGAACCCAGTTTGGTTTGAAGGCTTGTTAGTGTAGCAAAGACTGGCAACGACTGTGTGGTTGGAGACCATTTCTTGGAAACTAACTTTAGTCCAAATGTCCTCCAAGCATGCCGGGATCAGGTCTGTAATTTTCCCCTCGGTTGGTGAAGTTTAGGGTTTAGAGGTAAGCTGATGCCAAGACACTGATCAAGCTGTTTTTTTTATCAAGCATCTGTAAATAGGAGCTCTGATTTAGGAATCTGCTCAGTAATCCCAGTTATCCGCTGACCACTCACAGGTTGTGTTTCCACTGGTTTAATTGATCGCGCTCAAAGGACACTTGCTTCTGCTCGACATTTCTTTGCGTTATCCACATCTGGGTAACATTTCAGAGCGGCTGATGCTTTAAAATGAGGGGGGAACTTGGGCAAAACAGGCCAATGATATAATCATCATCATAAATGCAGACAAATGTGGATAAAATGATGTGAGAGGCTTTTTTTTTTTACAATTTTCCATTTGATATAATGGTAGGGTAATTGAACCTGAATGCTTTTTTGGGACCTACCGAAATTTGCCAGGAGCACAAGAGTATCAAACTGTCAAGAACTGTAACTGGGCATCAAATGTCTGATCAGTTTTGTTAATCTAATTGACTTATTACTTCTGTTTGGACAACATTTAACATTTGAGAACTTCTTTTGTTTAATGAATTTTGTTGTAAAGCATTTTGATATATCCAACCCTGGAACCGGAAATTTCAAAAGGAAGCTATAAAAAAAAAAAGGGGGGTACTGCAGAGTTCACTCAGTCATTTGATCCATTGTTGGTGTAAAAATACTGATTTGTGCAGCCTTAAACCTAAAAGGGTGGTAAAAGGAAACGTAGCTAACGTTAGAAGTTGCTCTCCTGTAGGAATAACTTAATCGTTGTAGTCGGGTGGTGTTTGACCTAGAAGGTCATAGCTACATAATAGCTACATAATTACCTCATATTTCACCCATTACATACTCACGACACAGCTAGCGGCACGTTGTGTGTGTGTGAGAGAGAAACGAGGTTTTGGGTTTTATGGTCGAGGTCATGTTGAATAATCACCCCCGTTGAGAGGTCAGTGGAGCGGCTTTGCCTTTGCCTCAGGGCAGCCGCTGTTGTGAGGTATGTGTCGGGTACAGGCACACCGGAGACAGCCAGGACGCACTAGTTGGATGTACACACCTGCAAACATCCACACAAAATGCATACAAGTGGATACACACACACACCCACGCGCTCTTCAACGTCCCCTCGGTGCTAAAGGCGCACACCTACAGAATGCATAAAATCTGAAAATACTCCTTTCTGCATCACAAAAAACACTCACCCACACAATCACCCTCTCTCTCTCTCACACACACACACATACATGCATTGCACGTACACCTCCGCCCCCCTTGGTTCATGCACAACACACACATACACACACACTTTGAGAGTAAATAAAATGATAAAACACGGAACCACATAGCTGCTCTTCAGTATTCATGTTAAAGCACCAGGACCAGCCGGAGAGCTCGTACTCATTACTGAACAGGTGTTTTCTCCACCAGCAGTGCATTTACATCCTGTCTGTCCTTCCTGCTGGTCTCCACTCTGCTGAACGCCTCAAGGGCGGAGCTCACGAGGCCTTAACGCAGACGCAGCACGCATCAACGCTGACACATTCGCATCCTTCTCTTTTGACGACTTCCTCCCCCTCTTCTTCCCTGCATGCTCCCCACTCCTCATCTCCCCGGTCGTCCTCTCGTTTCCCCTCTTCTCCCATCTCGAGTTGGGGATGTCTCACCGCACCGCTGAGTCGCTCACTGGTCCTCCAGGCGCCGCAGGCCTCCCAAATCAGCTTCAATGAGGAGCCCTGCCGAGGCTGTCGCTGCCGGGGAGAAATTGCGCTGTAATTGAGCTGCGTGATAATAATACGTTCTTCTCTCTGATTCCTACCGGCGGTGAATCATCAACACCATCATCATCGTGCCATCACATCAGCAACGCTCGGCAGACGCTTCCACGCTGCCGCCACCGGAGATGACCCGCTCTCTCTCTCTCTCTCTCTCTCTCTCTCTCTCTCTCTCGCCCTCTCGTCAATTGCACTCGTTACACTTATTTTATTCCCATTTCCTCTCTCTTTCCTCTCGCTCCGTCCTTTGCCACTACTTGCTCCCCTCATCTGTCGCCAACCATCCTTTCTGTTCCATGTGATTGGACGACTTGCCTCGGAGGTATACAGAAATTACAATGTACGAAGAAAAAGAAAAAGTGTGTGTGAGTTCGTAGATGGAGGGGGGGGGGGGGATAATTAGGATGGGTGATTATGTGAGCACAATGTCAAATGGCTTTTTGCTACTTACTTAAGGCATTCATGCTTCTATGGCAGGAAAGCTTGTTCCTTTTTGTTCTACAGTTTGATTTTTTTTCTTCCAGAAAGCGATCTGAACACTTTGAACATTGAACCCATGAGCGTTCTCTTTTTCTTAATGCCTCGATTCTGTTGCAACAGATTCTCTTCTTCATGCATTCCCACATACACATACAACTTCCATAGGGCATACAAGCGTCCGTGTTTCCCTCAATGCAGCCAGTTCGTTAAAAGTCAGGGAATATATGTGCGCATGTTCATGCAAATGTGAGAAAGGATGAGAAATTAAATTTGTAGTAATTATTATTATTAGGTAAGTAATATAGGAATGTTGGTAAAATGATGAGGAAAGTTGGAAAAAAAAACTGAGACAAAAACTGAAACTGTTGGTTAATCGACACAGACTCAGATGTAAAGAGAAAAGAGGTTAAAGGGGAAGCAAGTGCTTGCCAAGACGGGTTATAGACTTGTGTGTGTGTGTGTGTGTGTGTGTGTGAGAGCTACTAGTAGGAGGGGAGTTTACATGGCTTTCAGTGCTTTAAACATCCTCATGAGAATTGCCTTTCCATAGAAGAAGAGGACCATTAGGAAAATCATTGACTGCTTATTGGTGTCAGCACTCTACAGTATTTCTGTTTGTGTGTATGTGTGTATGTGTGCGTGAGCTCAAACAAAGAACAATACTGCTCTTTTTTCTCACTCTCTCTCTCTATACCCTCCGAAATAGCCGGTCTAACTTTAAGGAGGGGGTATAAGGGCTTTTCTTGACTTCTCTCTTTGTCCTCGAGTTTCTTCACCGCTTTGAGTGAAATCCGTTTTACTCCGGCGAATAGGCCTACAGCAATCTTTTTATGTAACTCTCAGTTTATTCACAGGATAAAATGATTACACCCTTTTTTTTTTTTTTTCTCAATGGAGGGCCAAGTAGGTCTCACTGCAGTCCTCCTGTCACGGGGTGTAGAGGAGGACTCAAGTGCAGACAAGACCAGAAGTAGAGTGAAGCAGGTATTTAATAAATGATGAGATCAGAACAGGAAACTTATAGAAAGACAAGAGGGAATCCACGGACGAGTCAAGAGACGAGGGTGGGGGAAATCCAGCAGGGCAGGCAGACGGGAAAACCGGGAATAGACATGGCAATGATCTGGCAAAGAGTGACTGAGAGGCAGGGGTTTATATAGTGGCTTGAATGGGTGAGGGACGTTGTGCTGATGAGGAGGGAGCGCTTGATTAGTGATCAGAGGCAGCTGAAGGGAGTTAGGCTGATGCTGAGGGAGTGGCTGACAGGTAGCGTGAGGAGGGCGTGGAGCTATAGACGCACGCGGAAAGAAAACACAGAAGGCAAAGCCTGATCGTGACATCTCCGGTAACTTTTCATAAATAATTTGTGAGGTAAACTCTGGACAAGGCGTGGCTGAAATGTGAGTGTGCCAGCCAACATACCATGCATGCATGCAAAAATGATAGCAAGTAGCTGGTGTGCGGATGTGTGACTGAGTTAGTGTGTTTATTAATAATAGCCTCCTGCACATATGCACATGTTCCAGAGGTATAAAGAGTATGCAGACATAATTGTCTTAACTGCTGAGGAAGAGATTTGGTCAAGGCAATTATAATTCAGCCAGGGCACGTTTGCTTGCTTAGCACTCAGTCTATTTGCCTAAAAGACACAAATGACTGCAATTTAACAGCAATAGAGGAGCACTGTAATGAGTTGCTAACTATTTGCCTGATGTGAGCGTGTTGCTCTAAGGTGGGAAGAATAATCAAAGGAATAGGACTGTATTTTCACTGGCATTGTGTCCAGTGGCAGTAATGGAGATTAATGAGAGTGAGGTTTATTAGCTTCTCAAAACCATTGTGCTACCTTTTTTTTTTTTTTTTTTTCTCTCTCTCTTTTCCTTGAAATATAGCTTATATATGACTTCTGCTAAAACGATTCCATTTGAGACCCGATGGGGAGGTTGGTGGTCATATTGGTGCCTGGCAACAGTAAGAAGAAAATGTACAGTGATTCATTGTTACATTGTTAACATTCACATAGTGTTCTCATTAAAGGAACAGTTTAACATTAGTTCATTAGTGCTCGGAGGCGGGGGTTTTTTCTGCCCACCGGCTGTTCACAGCTGATGTTAACCAGCTCTCCTGCCGATTTCAACACAGATTTGTTGTTCGCAATGTAGCGTTATCAGGGGAAAATAGGGTGCACGAGAGTGTTAAACCACAGGTGTGCAGTACTAGCTTGCACATGTTTGGCCCAGGTAGCGTGTGACACGTGTTGTTGTTGTTCCTGTGTAGGGTAAATTAACTGATAAAGGAAACGTGATATCGGATGAGTGCGTAGACTCTCATACTTGCCAATACCCAATTCATTATTTGATGCCGTATCGGAGGCATTCCTGATACTGGTATCGGAAAAATCTTTTTTTTTTGCGTTCTCCTCCTCATGTAGTAAAGCGAAAGAAGGTACAGCCTGTATGTGAGTGTCATGCTCTCTGTACGCACACTGTCAAACTGATCCTGCTTTTTCTCTACTGTGTGTGTGTGTGTTAGTGTCACACACCACTGAGGGCTCATGCTTTTTGGTCATGTGCACTATATGTATATACGTGTATATTATATCGTGTACAGAATTCCAGAACTGTTACTTAGTTCAATTAATGTAAGGTTATGATAGCCGGTGGCTCTATACCCTCTGTATCTGCGCGCGTGTGTGTGGGTGTGTGTGTGTGTATATAGAAATGGTGTGCGGGTGAGGAGATATGTGCACGCTGCATTGCACATCAAAGGTCAGGGAAGGTGATAGTTCTCCCTCGTTCTGTGCGAGTGTGTGTGTGTGTGTGTGTGTGTGTGTGTGTGTGTTGTGCTCCACATGGTGTCCCAGCCTGCAGCGGGCCTGATGATTCAGAGGACACGGGCAGCATGACGTGCACTGTCTTTGACCCTTCTCTACAGCAGCTGTTAATATAACGCTGCAGCTGTGTGTTTGTTTATGCTGTTGTGTTGTGCTGATGAGGGGAGGGGGGGCCCGCGTAAGTGGGACTAAATATGTACGTTTGTCATACACTTGTCACTATTAGCGTGCACTCGCTGTGAATGATGTACATCTTTGTGTGCTTTTCATATCAGTGTACAGCTGTGTGTATTTAGCTCCTGCTGGGTCACCGCGTGGGCCCCTCTGCACTCTAGGCAGTGCCCTCCTTTGGCTCCCAGGGGCCCCAGAGGATTTTTGTTGGGGATATGCTGACAAAGTGATGCTGCTGGACTGGCTAACTGCTCCTTCTGTGGCTGGCACCGGCCCCGCAAACGTAGTCAGAATACCAAGCGATGGCCGTGAGCACTTTTCTGTCTCTTTTTTGTTTTCGCACAACCACGCACACATGCAAACAATATGACATCATCAGCGAACCTTGCATTTTTTAGATGGGCCCAATTTGAGGAAAAAAGCCCCAAAATCCAGCCTGAAATCTGGATCGTAAACCTAATCCTCAACTCTGGGGGATCCGATCTGAGTCGCTGCGGGGTCTGGCTATTGGCCATTACTCCGTTCCTCATTGCCCTCTCTCTTTCTCTCCTTTTTTCCCCTTTTCCCTCTCTCTAGCCAGCTCTCTCTCAATTTTTGGACAGCTGTTTCACACTGTGAAAAGAGGGGAAAGTAGCTTTCATTTTTGCTAGTAATGCCTCAGTCTGTGCATCTGCTCTGTCGGAGTGATTAGCGCAGCAGAAGCTGTCTTTGCTATGGTGACAAGCCCATATGGTTTCCGTATGTACAAGTAAGCAGTGGGCTTGATCTGTCACTTTGTATTAGAATTTGTTTTACTCGGTAACGTACTCGTTAAATCTTTCCCACAATACAGCGGGAACGGGAAGAGTTTGTGATCTTTTGATTATTTGCTAGAAATGATTGTCCAGCGGATCAGTTAACTCCTAAACCAAGAGTCTGTGAAGTTTTGGAGGTCAAAATGGTTTAGAAGAAGAAGTCAGACCTTAATGTAGAGAGCTCTGAGTTAATCCAAATGGACTTTATGTGTGTGTGTGTGGGGGGGGGGGGGGCATTGGCTAGTGATTTGGTAAATGTTTGATGGATTAGATGTTGCAGTGGGGCACTCTTCAGTCACACTTCCCCACTCATGTACACACACACATACACACACACATACACATGGAGCAGTCTTTACATTCACAGTGTGACTGAACCCAGTGAACCTCAGCTATCCTCGCACTCCTCAGCAAAGGTACTTCTGCATCTCACACACACACACACACACACACACACACACACACACACACACACACACACACACACACACACACACACACAGACACACAGAGGGGGCTCTGTATGGCTCTTTTCCTCTCAGACAGAGGGAGTTTAGCTCCAGCCTGGTTTCAGTTTGCCACACAGTGCACCACTGTAGCAGGCTAGCCGTGGCTGCAGCTTCCGGGGCTTTTAGTTGCACCAATAATCAGCTAGCCCTCCACCACTTGTGCCAAGGTTAACCACATAATTACTGCACTCATCTGGCTGAATCTCTTCTCAGTGCAGCGCAGAAGCATGATCCTGCAGTTGCAGAGAGACGCTTAACCCTCTCGGAGCACACAAAACTACAAGGCTGGAGCTCAGCCGTCATAACCCTCACTACAGTGTGGTGAAGATAGAGCCGACTTTCTCAGCTTATCTTTCCCAGGAGGTCATGGATTAGCAATCCTTGGGCCTTCTAGTTCTGACTCATTCTCAAGCATCGGACGCAGTCAACAAACCGGTATCGCAGTATGCACTGCTCTGAGTTGTGGTGGAACAGGATCTTACTGGCATTCGTTCTGGATGACTGGAAAGTCACTCTGCTAGACTAGTGCAGGGAAGTTAGCCAGATCGACTGAGGAAGCGAATGAATGAGATGTTGGGTTGCATAGGACGAGCAGGTATATATATGAGTTTGTCTGCATTCCTGAGGGCCTGTGCGGCCTTTCCATACCTTATTTGTTGATACAGTATATGTGTCTGAGTGGACATGAATTTCCCCTCTCTGCATTCTGTCCCCGTAACAGGAAAAGAAGTCGACATACAGTAAACCAACCAGGAAATAATTCAATTGAACGTCTTCTCTGTGCAGTCATTCATGAAACATGGGGACTTCCCAAGCCTCATGTTTTTTTTGTTTCCTGCAAGTCGGAGAGGAACTGTCAAGAATCTGAGATCTAAAAGAACTGGATTAGTACGTCAACTAAATAATGAATTTGTTATTTTCCTCCAATTTCCTTCGCCCGTTTTCATCTCCATCTGTCTGCTTGATGTCAGTGTCTCACCATCGGTTTACTCCAGAAAGACAAACCCCACACACACCTCTCACAATGTTAAACAACGCTTGAGGGAAATCTTTTTCAAATCAACGCAGTGATTAGGATAAACCCATGTTTGCCATCAGTCTGAAAGGGTCCTCGTTTGTTCTGTGACCCACAACCTTTCTCCCGACCTGGTGCTGCTGAGCTTTAACAATAACTTATTAAAAAGGTTATATAATTACTATAGTTAATTTATTTTTTTCTCAGTTTCATTAACTTTTCAAAGGAAAGCAAATAACGATATACACCCTGAAAGGTTACGCCATCCATCAACTGCTGCAACTAACTGGATTATTCATGAATTAGTCTGGTGTATAAAATGTCAGTAAATAATGAGAAAATGTCCATCAATGTTTTCCAGAGCAGAAGTTGACCAGTGCCTGTTATGTCCATTAGGGAGTATAAGAGAGTAAGAAGATGAAGAAGAGCTACTTTATTAATCCCCTTGGGGAAATACAATTTGGCAACTCTCCAGCATCCAGTTCACAGTCCTGACCCACTGGTCCGTGTTGGACTTCAGCCTCCAGTCCCCATGCCAAGTCTTGATGGCTCGAGCTACTGCTGCCCAAGAAAAGGGTCAATATTTGCTGCCAAAGCCCACGACGGAACCACGGACCTTTTTAGATCTTCAGTCTAACACTCTCCCCAACTGAGCCGTTTCGGCATGTTTACATGCCGGCACATATTCACTAGAAGCGGCACATTTTTTTGGCAGTTTTGCTTAAAAGAAACAATTAATCAGTTTCTGAAAAATATGTTCAAAAAACGGTGTGAAAGCGAGACCAAGTGTGTTTCTGTGACGATTGCACCCTTCACCTCTGTACTTTCTGTTCCTAATTAGTTTGATCGGTCGGCTATTACTGACATCCACGCCATGCATGTCAAGCTGACCGTAAGAAGAGCACACAGAGTCATCACATGCTTTGGATCTCTTGCTTTAAAGTCACACTTGAACACACACAAAAAGGCACATAAGTAACCGTAGACCGTGTTCGTAATCCAGACAAACGTCAACAACATGAATAATAAAGTGAAACTAGAGCCAATGGGGCAGTCCGCACCACCAAAACTACAGTCGGTCAAAGACATTCAAAGACCGCCAACAGTCAGTTTGGTGTGCTGGGGCGCTTATACCTTCTGACTGATCATAAAAGAGAATTAAAACCAGAAAGGTAGTACCTCAGTTGTGAGTTAGACACCCCCTTAGCAAAAGCACTTAAATCATAGTAAATGTCCTGCTGTGCCAATGGAAAACGTGTAAAAGATTTTGCTTTGTCAGACGCTTTGTAGAAAAGCAATTTCCTCTTGTTTCTACTGAGGCTGGAGATAAGCCAGGACGCCTGGCACACCCAGAAACAATTTACAGATTATACACACTTTCTGTTATAGTAGAGGACAAACAACACACCACATAAGTGTGCATGTTATGCGCCGTAGGAACCTTGTGTTAAGCTCTCAAGATCAGGAAAGAATCTGAACTTACACCTACATACTGTACACACTGACCTACATAAACATACATGTGTACAGACACTTTGTTAGCTGGCATCAAGGCAGAACATCTAAAAGTTGACAGGATGCTTCACAGTTCCTTGTTACAAATCTCGTAGTTTCCCCTCCACCACAGAGACACTGAAAACAGAGTTATTTCCTTAAAGTGCCCATTTATTTAATTCCACAATACAATAATGTATTTACAACCGCAGTATTTACGTGTGGCAGCAGCAGGATTTGGTCGGGAAAATACCGTGCATCATTAGTAAGATAACCCGCTGAGCAAAACTGATAATTGCGGGAAAAAAAAAAAAGAAAGGACGGGAGGAGAATGAGAGACGAAGGAGGCGAATGACAAACATGATGAAATAAAAGTTTTTCGGAATACCGCTGCGTGGGAGGAGATTTAGAGTGACCTAATTAAAATGTTGGAATCCTGAGAGAAATAAATTAAGAAAATGTCAGTTAGGCTGAGCCGGAGGAGGGGAGATTAAGAGGCGCAAGCTCAAATGCTGTCTTATTTCTGCTCTCTTTTATCACTGCGGCATGGAACATTGGTCTTTAACAAACAACATAGAGAGTTGGTGTTGCCCAGGTTATTAACCATATAAAGAATTTGCAATGACATAAGTTTATAAAAAAAAAAAAAAAAAAAGGAATGGTGTTTCAAGTTGAGAAAGTTTTGAGCTTTAGGTGTCATGTAAACGAGAAAGTTGGGATAGGCTGTAACTAGTCTGACACGGCTGATGTTCCATTCTGTCGAATTTCAGGGGAAACTTTGAAATGGAAATCTGAGAATGACAAAAGAAAGAGAGAGAGAGAGGAAGCTTCAGAGTTTCAACAAAATAGTCCCACCTTGCAGCTTAAGGTTTCGACATCATTACAGTACGGTAGCAGTATGAAAGCCACGGGTCTATTAGCGTCATGTAGCCATCGTCATCGCTGACTTTCACCAGCCGTCCCAGATGCATTCCCCCTCTGGGGAAGCTCCATATGGGGCCAACATGTTTCTGCTGCGCTGGGCAGGACAAGACCATACGGATGCTGTCGGACTGCATGTAGGGTGTATTGGAGCAGATGACAGCAACGGCAATGTGTCGATTGTCACAGGATGGAAGAAATGGGATGAACAATGCGAGGGAGGAGGGCGGGAGAAAAAGGGGAAGGAAGGACAGCTGGTACCAAGACTGGTGTTGGTTAAGGATGACTAAGTGACAAGAGACAGATAAGAGGACTCCATGGAACAAAGATGAAAAAGTATCAGTGAGCCTCTGATGCCGGTGTGCTTTAGTATAGAACAAGATCTTTGATTCCACTTCCCTTTGAAGTGATCCATGGAAATAACACCATGTGGCATGCATGAATTTCAGCACTGGATGGAAAAAAAAAGGTGAAGATCCGGTCTGGTGCAGCATCCCTAATGCTGAGCCTTCACAGCCTTCACAGCCGCAGCGTTTTGTGCAATAAGCACTCACTTTACTTTCAATTGCAATCAATTCAGAAAGTTTCATCAAAGTTTGAACAATGGAAAAACTTCTGCCCTGAAAAGGATGTTATATCTAATCTATTGGACAATAATCACTTGCAAATGAACAGCGGTTTCAGTTTATATATTTTTTTAAGTGAGCTGAAATGAAAGTGAATTGCCCCCCCCCCCCCCCCACACGCTTGTGTGCGACACTCCAGCACCCAGACCCACACTGTGCAATCCAGGCGTGTAGTTTTTGTGCAGAAGGCATCCATTTCAGCGCTGCACTCCACAACAACAACAACAACAGCAGGTCGTTTGTTTCAATCTAACATGAGTTGGTCGCAACAAAGAAGGAGGAATTTATTCTCTTCTCTCAATTCTTCCCAAAACGTTGCAACAGCCAGGGGAGGCTTTACATAATTTGTGTCATCACTCCTTATCCCGACCTTAAATCTCCCGTGGACTCTCGCTGTAGGTGCGTGTGGTGCTCTGCTGTCTGGTGCAGTGCCATGCAGCAGCATGTCTGTGTTGGTGGTTATTGGTGATAGTGTAACAATGGCTGTGGGGCTACACTCCACTTAAGCTGTCATGCCTGTAATGAACAGCCGATTTTAGCGTGAAGCAGCTCATCTATTGGAGTGTGTGTGTGTGTGTGTGTGTGTGTGTGTGTGTCTGAAAGAGGGGGAAAAAAGAGAGGGCAATCTTCAGCATAACAAGGCAGACCTTGTAGCTTACGGGAGAAGGTGTGATTGACGGCTTAACATCGTCTTTTAACATCTGCCTGTTGATATCAGCTTTGTCAATTTTACCATTTAAACAAAGTCGCTGACCGATCTGACTTTTTCAGTCCCAAAACTGCACATCTCTATTTTTTTGTTTGTTGCTACAATAGCGTCGTAGCTGTAGTGTTGTGTTTAGTGCTATTTAGCAAATGTTAACATGCTAACAAGATAAACAAAAAAAGTAACTTTAAACTTAAAAAAAAAGAAATTCTTGCATGCTAGAAAGTGTTAACGGCCGCTGTAATCTTTCCTGTTGTCCATACTGGCTGTGAAGTCCACAAATCCAACATTCCAAAGTTGAGGCGAAGCTAAAATGAGGTTTCATCAGAGTTTTGGCAGATGGAGTGGGTTTCTTTGTCCTGGCAGTTGGGTTTAGGTTAATGGCCCGTGTTGTATCCAGGCAACAAACCTACATACAGAAATATCCCTCCGCCACAGCTCAGCAAGGAAACACTGCCTGCATTAACGCAACGAGAGAAGTTCTTACGAACACTAATCTAACATTGAATGATAACCACCTGATTTGATTAAGTCAGACTGCTGAAGCGATTTACACTAGACGAGGACTTTGGATTCTGTAGGATTCTTGAGCTGTAAGAGATTAATTCAGCCATAACAGAACAACCCTTTAACTCTTGTTATGTACGTTAGGAAAGTGGGCGTTGTATTAAGATAAATCTGGACCTCCTTAATTAAAAAGAAATGCGGGGAAAAAAACATGCAAAATATTATGAAAGGTTGTTGCGCTTGCTGACATTGCATTACCTGAATAAGAACTATGCGGTGTTGATTCAAAGGTGTACGTACTGAAACTGACACTTGCCGGCTCTGAATCCAGACGGGGGTCAAGTACGTTCCCTTATCACCATGGCAACTGACGAAAATGTCACATTCATTAAAAAAAAAAAAAAAAAACCTGCAATTGATCTCTTTGATTTGAAACAGAGATGAAATGTCATAATTTATCAGAGTAACTGGTGCTCAATTAAATATGCAACCTTGTGACGTCCGCTTAAATATATTCAATTCAACACAGTTGACGGAAACGTACACTCGCACTTTATTTAGCAGAATTTCATTGCAATGAAAACGGCTAGTGAGGCTCAACAGGATGCTGTTTTGTTTCTTCCTGTCTTATCTCGCTTGTGTTTTTGAATCATTTTTCCTCATTTGTACCACACACCCTGTATCTTTTTTCTCTTTAGCTGTACATCTGTGTCTCATTTGTCTCTCTTTCCTCTTCTTTCTTTATGCTTCCACTGACTTTCTCGCAGCAGATCTGTCGTCTCAGCACTTCTCCTACTGTGTGTGTGTGTCCGCTGTGTTCAGTGTGTCTGTGTTCTGTGTGTGTGTGTGTGTGTGTGTGTGTGTGTTCCTTTTCCTAGTGACATTTCCGTGCCAGGTGTGACAAATGGCAGGCAAAGAGGAAACATTTATTCCCTGTGGTGAGCTTAATTAGCCTATCAGCTAAGCCTTGGCACCAGCTTGTTTTGAAAACCTGGCTGACACACACACACACACACACACACACACACACACACACACACACACACACACACACACACACACTTGCAAGCACACACATGTATCCTCTAGTAAGAATCCACCAACAAGTGCACACACAAACAAGAGGCAAATCACTTCAGTACATGAACCGCATAGATAATTGGACGGTACAATTAAATGATGTCTAAATCACAGTTCCAATCCTTATTTTTCCTTCTCTGGCTTCACATCCAAGAGGGACTGAACTGTAGCCAACCTCATCTTTTCTCTATTAAAAGGTTAAATCGTTTACAAATTACAGCTCTCTTCCAGCAGTTAGCATATGGTGGGTGTGTAGAGGCCACACAAGGCCAGCAGGCAGGACTGGAGGAGAGACATTAAAGAGATTGCATGTGTGTCTCTTCCGTGTTTGATTTAGTGAGCAGGGTATCGCGTTCAGTGCCGTTTTACATCACATATCCATCTGCGTGTGCATGTGTGTTAACATCTGTCTGCTTCTGTGTCGGTCCATTGTTCTGCCAAATCCAACATCTGCAGCTGAGGGATGGATATTGGGGAGCGATGAAGGAGAAGGAGGAGGAGGAGCAGAAGGACTCCTGGTGTCCACTAACCTTGCAGCCAAAGCAAGGGAGCTGTAACGCAGCGCTGCTAATTACAAACACACTCATGAATACAAAGTCACACGCACACAAGCGCATAAATGTGCTAAATGAGTGGTGACTGTGGGCCGTTCTTTGTGTCCTCTCCCCTCAATCTGTGGACAAATTACAGACATTATGGGCTGCAAAAGAGACTCTTTGTCTACCTCCGTCTTTTTCTCTTTAACTCTGAGCCAGGGCCCGGCATGTCCCTGTGCACCCCCACTGTGTCGAAGGAAATGAAAGCCAAAAATGTTGCTGATATGTCTCTCCCTGCTTAGCGCTGGGTTTCTGGGCTTTGATGCCAGCCAGGTGGTGGAGGGGTGGGGGTTATGGTATTAAGAGAGGTATTATGGTGCCCTTTAAGGGTAGAAATGGGGGAGGTGAACATTGTAATTTGACCACATTGTGTTGCGACTTGCTTTTGGGTGTGGCCTGGTCCGGCAGCCCACGCTGGCAACAAATGGCTTTTGATGTCAGGGTTAAAAGGTTTGGTGGGATTTTAGGGAGACTTCCCGCTGCTCTGAGGTGGGATTTGTGTTGGAAAGTCAACAATGAGAACAGAAAACGCATTGGTGCTTGTTTTTCTCTCGCACGCCAGCAGTTTGTCTGATTACCTGTAATTGCTGGAGAATTGGATGCAATGTTTGCTTGTAAAAGACTGAGGCATATTGATGTGTTGTGTTCACAAAGTTAGGGTGAAGTAGGTTTTTGATACGTCTTTTCCTGCCCTGTCTTTCTTTATCTTATAGCCTACAACAGCACGTTCGAATGTCAATATCCCCGTCTTTCATGATCTCTACTCCTTCAAATGCTCCTCCCAAGATGTACTCGATACAGAAAGAGTGGGCTGGTAGTCCTGGTTAAGAAGAAGTTAACAATGTTACCCACTGGTTAATGATGACAATCCACTTTGTCCCGTCATGGTCGGGCTTTTGTCAGCGTGGCGGCTGGTGCGATTGCAAGATGGTCTCTAGTTGTTCTAGCTCTACACTCACTCCCTTAACATCTTATTGTACTCCAGTGGGAACATTGTAGCAATTATCTTTAATAAAATGGACAACTCTGGTCTGGTGTCGTTTATTAGCTTCTCCGGTTCCCAAGCCAAGTTCCTACTGACTGAGCTATTGTCTCCTGCTACTGGGTGAAATGTCTCAACTGCTATTGAATGAATTGACATGGAATTTGCACACCATGTCGTAGCAGTTCATATTGATTCACATGAAATCAAACTAACAAAAAAGGCAGCAAAAAGTGTGCAAATAAACCGAGACATCCATATATACATAAACACACACCGGGAGGTCTTTAGTTTGGATTTAAAAGAAAGTCTAAGATCAGCAGGCTAACTGTACTGAAAGCCATCTCATTGGCCTTAGAAAGTGCTCTGAGCACATGGAGGAGGTTACCACCTGTCGTCATGCTGAACTAAGATGGTGAGTGGGTTAACAGTGTATCTGCTAAACACCAGCATGTTAGCATTCTGACTTTAATCTAATTGCCACTGTACCTAAAGCCTCACAGCAGTGGATCTGAAATCATTATTAATCTCATATTGACTTCAACGTCAATTTGGCACAGCTAGCTACGGTTTCAGATAGACGTCTGTGTTTGAATAAGAGCTTAACAGAGTTTGAACAGTTCCACCTCTTCATCCCTTTCTCTCTCCGTCACTAATAGCCACCTGGTTTACACTTGAATTATCGCTCACCCGCAGTATTTTCATTCAATTTGATGAAAAGCATTACATTCAATAACCAGTCAAATCAACAAAATCCTAATTGCCCCGTCTTCTTTCAGACAAACGATAAAGTAATGATCTCGCAGCACATTGTCAATGAGGAACCAGTGTCCAGATCATCTGCAAATAACGTGATCCACAGAAGTCTTTTGCTTTGATTGGACAACATTGATTGGAGCAGTGCCTTAAACAAAACTGTAGGTAACTGGTGCCAAAATGAATGCTGGGGTCAAGCACGGAAATCTCTGGCAGTGTTGTTCCAAACAGGATTAGAATGAATCAATAGCTCCTTTGATGAACACAGTTGCTGTAGTTATTGCAATAGAGGAACTCATTCTGCCACACACAGACTAAAGACTTGTTTTGTGGCAATTTGACCATCTAATATTTCCAGCCTGTAAATGTTATCTTTTGATGTTTCTTCTTTGGATCCATTTGTTCTCATAACTATGAAAATAGCTTAAAGTCTAAAATCTCCTTTTTGCCTGGGGTGTGTGCTGTGCTGGACGGGGGCCTTCAATCATTTAGATGTTTTAATGATCTGGGTGTCAGACCAAAAGATGGTATCAGCCGCACCTCCGCTCGTTATTGCTAGATTTGGTGCTGAACTCCTCACCCGCTTTCCCCATTTTCTTCAGATCTTTATCTCCCTGTCATTCGTTAACACAGATAACTCTGCAGACTTCGGCGACTTTGGAAAGTTGTCACATACATTCCTCTGAAACCATAGCTTTTCATACAAGTTTACCTTTTTTATTTTGAGGTGGCCAAGCACGACTGGCAGTGTGTCGCACAATAAAACCTCACTGGATTCTCACAGATGTTTGGAGAAAAGCCATTAGTTGCTTGCGTTGTGTTGTTTAAATGCAAATCTGACCACATGATGTGACTTTCAAATGAGCTGATTATAATCATTTGGAAATATATATTCAAGACAACTGTTTCATGCAAAATACATTAGGCAAATGTAAATGCAACAACTGGACCATTCACGCTTTTGAAATAGTAATTTTTTTGCATGTTTCTGCTTCTGTAAACATTTGTGATGCACCCTGACAGATTTTCACCCCCAGTTCTCCGGGCGGATACCCAACCAACAACTGTCTCTGATTCCTGCAACACAGCCTGAACAGTATTTGTCTGAGGACAAGAAGTGATCATAAGACTGTGACCAAATAAAAAAAAATCCCCTCTGGAAATAATTGGCATCCTCAGTTACACTGTAATGCAGTGGCGGGCCGTGCATTTTATGCCTGGGCCTTCTACAGTTGAACAGCTACGGTGCAGATACATGAATCCGTGCATGACGGGACGCTGGTCATTAACGGACAATGCATAGTCAAATCAACGTAACGTAACGATGGCCTGCCTCGGACGGCGCTAGCCGCTATTGGCCTATCTCGAACGATTCCGTCGTGACGCACTTTCTTCGGCAATCACCATCCAAGTGTAAATAATATTAATTCATACATATCAAAGAATCTACGTGTCAAATTTCAGAATATATATGGACGTTTACATGTCTAAATACTATAGGAAAGTGACTTTGATGGGAGAAAGCAGAAAGAACACTCGGGCAACGGTGGAGTTGTTGAAGCGTGATATCTTATTGTGAAGGACAGAACTACGTTCCCGGATGTGTTGACAGCATTAATGGTAATTTTGGCGAACCTGTAACAAGCGAATATCCCCGAAAAACCAGCAGCACCCAGTGTTTACAACATGGATAGAAGTTTGGACGGATTAGGCCAATAGCGGCGCATGGCTAATTCACCAGCGTTAGCGTCCTTTTAACGACTCTGGTAAAGGCAAAGCTAACTTTAATAATTACAACGATTTTTAGTTCGAAAGGTACGAAGTTAAACTTTAGTTTAACACCATTAAATCAACTGAAAACATTACACGATCATTTTTATCAATATTTTAAGTTATTGGAACAATAGCTAAAAACGACTTGCAGAAGCCAGCCGGCGTTTGCAGAAGCCGGCCGGCGTTTTTAACCTACAAGTAAGCGTGTCTGTTGAACGTTGTGTGCCTGCGTGTAGTATTTGCTTTGTCACCGTCAACACGAGAACATTTTGAGCATAATATGTAGCTAGCTAAGTTAGTATGTTTGCAGTTAGCATCAAGCTACTTTTGTTTCGCCAGCAACAACAACGCTACTTCCGGTTTGTATTCCTTGAGAATTTAAAGCCTCTTCCTTGAATTAAATGACAAGAAATGTTGAATTTATCACAAGAACTGCACAGATTATGTTTTTAAGAAATAGTTCCTGCCTTTTATCCCCTAGCTTTGTAAGACAAAACTACATTTTTTCAGTCAGTCAGCCATACTGGAGAATGTTGACATCAACATGTAACGTTACAACTTCTGGTTGTATTTTTCAAAATAAAAGACGGGATTGTCCAAACTGACAAGAAAATACATTTGTTTACTTTTGAGTATTCCCATCAGTTCTACTAATTCTGCTGAACCACATTTTGGAGGCAGATCTATTTTTTACTATTCAATTTATATGACTTATTTGAATATGATGCTTTATTATGAACGGTGGTGGAAAATATTCCACCACCGGCTTAACATTCACGTGGTCTATCTGGCTGTATAATGTATGCTTTATGCATACATGACACCTCTTGTATTTGTAGTTCTGGCCCTGTGCCTCTAAGTAAGCATAAGAATGCTACCACAGCATCACCTTAAAGGAACAGTGTGTAGGATTCATGCAGCTGAGTTCGGGACTTCTGGAGAACATTCTACATGTGTTAGATACAAAAGACATTATTGGTGAGATATGTGACCAGAAAAGGTGAAAACACACAGACGGACATCTATTTCACTGTTTATTGCATAGACGACCGCTTACCTTTTATATTATGGTCACGACTCACAAAAGACGTCGGTATATTATATGCAGAATGCTTGTTGAATTGTGTCTAAAACTTCCCCCACCAACACATTTCCAACGTCAGAATTCGGGGCCTGCGGACGCCAGTTTCTGTGGCTATTCCAAAACCAACACTCACTCAAGCACGACCACTGCGGTTTGGCAATTGGTCAACCGACCAGGTGTGCACCAGATAAAAAGTATGCAGGTTTTTTTAACTTCTCTCTCAAACTAATTTTGCATTCGTTATCCCCATTTGTATGTTTGCTACATCTTGACTCTCTGTGTGACGGCAGGCTAATCTCCTCGCATTTCACACCTATAGCGTCGACGTAGACGTTTGGCTTTTCATATGAGCTAGTTCTTTCAAAGTTGTAATGCCTGACACACATTGTGGTAGGCTCACATAGAACAAATGTAGTTATTTTCTTTTTAAGATAATTTTTTTGACAGAGTAGAGAGAGGTGTATGACATGCAGCAAAGGTCCAAAACTTGGAATCAAACCTGGGACGTTGTAATAATGCAGCACGCGCTGTAACCCCTTGACTATCAAGGACCTCTAAATGTAGGTATTTTCATTATTTGTCTCCTTCATATTGTTTCTAGAGCCTGGAGCCCAAATACCTATGACTGACATCTGAGCCAAAAAGCCTGTAGTGTACTCAACCATCTCGATGATTCAGTCATCTACCTAAACTTTAATGTCTGGGCAAAACAAGAGGAAGAGACAAAAAGTTTGTTCACCCCAACTCTGAAAAGGGTAAACTCAAACTCTTTCTAGTCTGTAGCTTGCTAAGTAACCTGCCGCTGTCTTTGCCGTTGGGCTCATATAAGCTAAAGTCAAACACAAAGCCTCAGTTGATAAACACTGTGCTTCTTCACCGTCTCTTCATCTCGTTTTTTTCGCCCCCACCATCAGTCTATCGGTGCACAGAAATAATTTCCTCTGCAGGTGTAAACGGAGCAGACAGGTTCTTAACCTCTGTGCACAGTACGTGTGTTCTTTGTATTGTTTAGAGTGACACAAGGCACTAACAATTTATGTAATTTGCAAAACTGTGTTCCCAGAAAAGTGCCTCTTGTTATTGCCTGGGCATGCTGCATTCAGGTGTTCTTTTCCAGAGCTGAATTATTCTTGACTCTGCATACAGATGAGAGAGAGAGAGGGAGAGCTGTAGTGTGTCATGGAATAATCTTAATTTCTACCCATGTTGAGGTGTATGTTGTGCATCTGAGTCACCAGAACTTAATTAATAAATGTAATTAACAGGTGCCTTCTATTTCCATAAGGGCAGAGACCTAATAGGAAATACATCAAAACAAATTAAAGCAATCCCCTGGACTGTTTTACGACGGATAAGGAGGTAAAGTTTCTCTCCCGTTTGTCAGTAAGCAGAATACCTCAGAGAGCTTCAAAGTTCCTTCTTGCCCTTGGAAATGGCATTTGACCAAACGATCCCAACTCAAGGTCCACTTGCTTGTTCCTGAGCTTTGCACACACAGCAGATTGAATTGATTGATTGGGATTGTTCTGTCAAATCAGTTCAAAGATTTAGTGCAGATTTGCATCCGAATGCTCGTACATAAATTGTGTCAAGGATTAACATTGCATTAGAGCATTTTTAGCATGGTCATTGGAAGTAAACAATTATTTTGTTGCCACGTTTTCATGAGCCTGAGGTGAAATGCTGAGTGAAACACATCGCTCTTGTCGGTCCTGACAAAAGATAATTTATGATATTTTTTACAAATTCAGTGTGCGGTCTTTGCCACAAACACTCTATGGGGGCTAACTAGTCCTATGTCATCCATTACCTTAACAATAATAGATGAAACTACTTAGACAATAGTAAAACATGTCAAATAGTTTTGTTTTCAGCCGAGCTGGTTATCATATCGGGGGAATCTTTTTCCCAACTTCTCCATATTATTTGTGTTACACGGTAATGTGCTTTTGGAGGCTTTTCCTGACGGCAGAATTTGTGGTTGCATTGCGGAAGTGAAACCAAAAGCTTATTATATTTGCACATCATTAGCATGCTGTACTCAAACACGGACACACACGTCCACCTCATCCTATATAAGAATGACACAGCGAACGAATAGATCTCGCCTAAGTCCACAGCTTGTCATTTTCTTGTCTTGCCGTGACATGAAGGAGCTGCTGACTCACTCTGACCTCTGCACCGCGGTCACGCTGTGTCACCGCTATGTCACACAAGTGGACTGGAATCTCAGCTATGTTCCCTGACACACTCGTCTCAGACCTTACATCACACATTCACATGTCGTTCCCACCAGTCCATTCATGCAGAACAAAGAGAGGGGACGGGGGCTTTTCCAGTCAGGGGTCTCTTCCCCCATCTCTCTCATTCTCTCTCTCTCTCTCGTTCACCTCCTCTTATCCACTTTTCTACTTTTTCTCTTTTCCTCCACTTGTAATCTCACTCTCAAAACCCACTTTTTCCTCCTCATTCTCTGTTATTCTTGACCCATGGTCTTTTGGGGGGGGGGGGCTCTATAAAATCTTTATGTGAAGGGCTTTTTGTCTGTGGCACATACCCCCCCCCCCCCACACACACACACACACACCTCCTTTGCACCCCTATATATCAGCTGTAGGATCCCACTAGGCAGCCTGACTATGTGGCCTCAATGCACAGAAGGGACCCTCTGTTGCGGTGCCACTGAACAGGGGCCCATGATGTCACAGGGAAATCACCTTCATCTCTCAAACACACACACACACACACACACACACAATGCACAGTGCGCAGCCCCTCCCCTGCTCTCTTTTCTTCTCATCGCCGTGGTGAATGGAATTGCATGGCTGTGCAGTTCAATCACTGTCAAGTGCAAAGAAAAGGGGTCTCTTGTGCAAAATTTCATGATTCACAATTGATTAAATAGGGGTGTCATTTCATGGCTGAGCAGGGAGGTGTGCGGAGAGGAGAGATGGGGATGAGGGGGTGAGGCTCTTTCATGCCCTTGTGAGATATGGCTCAGAAATCACCTGATGGGGCCCCCATTCAAAGCTGGAGATGTAAAGTTCTGGGGTTTATTCACAGAGGAAAATAAGAGGCCGGTATACGAGAGAGGAGGGGGGGGGTACAGGGACACGGTAGGATAATTGCCAGTATCTTCTCATGGTTTGTTAAATGGCTTTCATGCCCTTAAGAGATACGGGGCCTAATATACTGTATGTAAGCCGTATGATTTAGATTCCTGTTGTCATGTGGAAACTCCCAGGGTTCACCCAGCGGGGAGGCGGAGGAAGGCAGGGGACAGGAAATGGTTTTGAGAGTAGAAGACGAGCAAAAGAGGATGGTTTTTAAGGAGTATCGTTTCACTGTGCTCCACAAAAGGACATTGACTACAGTAGTAATGAGGTTGGAGAGATTTATTTCAGCACTATATTGTCGGAGCTGTATTGAGTTGCAAACCTCAGACTGGTTCCTGGATTTCTTAGTAGAATAGCAGATCTATTCTAAAGTCCGACCTGTGTCAGACATTGATCAGAAACAGAGATTCAAAGGATTCAGGTGGCCTGCACTCACGACCACAGCGAAGACGCAAAGGTCAACCCACTTTATCTCACAGGGGGTTCTAATGTCGATAAAGACAATCTAACACTTAACTACATTTAGGAGACTATTTAATGATTGCCAACTTACTTAAATCTATCACAAATGTTGTGATGTACAGTAGACCTGCCAAATACCAAATACGCACTTCTGTTTACAACACTTTTTCGACTTTGTAACAGTGTTTGAAAGAAAGAAGGGTTTACATTATTTGACCAAGGTTTCAGTTTACACTTAATGGTAAAAACGTTCCACTGTTGCAGTTCAATGAAATTTGTTTTTAACTAGATTGAAGATTTAAGGGGAAAAAAATAATAACACCAGCTATCATTTTTTTTTCTTTAAAAAAGGTATTACAGGGGCTGGCGTCTTGCTTAGCTCAACTAGCATTATGTCAGGTTTGGTTAGCTGGGTAATGCTAGCTGTTGATAGTTCAGGAAGCATTGCCAACTGTGTGGATTACAGTGGATTACAAACTGTTAATGCATTTTTTTTCTTTAATAGTGTCTCCCAAAGTGAGAGGATTTTAAATGAAATGATATCCATAGAGAGAGTATCCATTCATTGCTGAGCGGCGGTGGATTGCTACTGTGACCATAATACACTACCCCCTAACGTACATAATAGACAAGTGTGAGCAGTAAATTGTGACTTTGAACACTTAAGTATCATGATCATTTTGCCACATCACTGACAACTGTAGTGTTGCACAAGGGTCATTGTTCTATCTTATATAAACATATAGCCCCTTCTTTTGTCTTTACTGCCTAACTAGCTATTACAGGACACAACGTTAATAATACACACAGCTTTTAAACACAAAATAGAAACGTTTCTATTTCTCCAGTACATGGATGAACTACCAAGTAGCATTAACATGGATGTAAATGCTCTCCTGTTTTTTTTTTTTTGTATGTCAGACGCATGTGTTGAATGGAGAAGATCTGGGTGAACAAATTGTACTTTTATATTTGATTTTGTACACTACAGCACTGTCTCTACTGTACATAAACACTGAGGCACTAACCCTCAGATTCAATACGCTCTTTTGGTTCTGGCTTCTGCTGCTTCCACATCAGAGAAATCATTTATTATTTCACACACACACACACACACACAGGATAAATGTGACTTGCATTAAACCAGTCTCATAAGGGACGAGCGCGTGTGTGTGTGTGTGTGTGTGTGTGTGTGTGAGAGGACAAGTGAGTCTGGAAATGCAGGTGTGTGTGTGTGTGTGTGTGTGTGTGTGTGCGTGTGTGTCTAGTAATCCATCTATGTAAGCTTCTGGGATGCCGAGTAAAGGTTTTTTTTTTAGTGCAGAAGGCGAACCAAACCTTGTGACACTCGGGCAGCTCGGCTTCACTTTTGCCACATGCTTTGGGGATTTTAGCTCTAACATTGTTCACAGTGCGAGTTTCCTTGTTGTTAATACACACTCAGAATAAATCGTTGAGGTTATTTGAGGTCGCCTCTCAACTCTGTTTCCTCTTAATCCAATTTAGGGGGGGGGGGGAAGTTCCGGAAGATATAAATGCATTTACCGTATTTTCTTATTTTTCCACAGTAGCGTTCTCTTCAGTTCATTTCCACAACAGTGAGCAGATTCTACAGTAGATCAAATTATGTCCCATTAAGTGACTCATTTACATTTCAAGCATTTATCCAATGCTCTCATGCAGAGTGATCTTGTAGTGAGCGCAATAGATGATTTACGGTTGCATTCCTGGATTTCTGATGCTCAAAACGAGAGAAAAGAGACGTAATGGTCAAGAGAGTGAGCGTAGAATACTGTGTGATCGTGAACTATTGGTGGTCAGGAACTGAAAACATTAAGGACATCGAGTTGACCCAGTAAGCTGGGACAGTGTCACCGAGAGCCAAGCATGCACAGTGCCAGGGCCCCTGAAACTGTAGCAGCTCAATGGAATTCAGCCATCACACATTTTATCATTTACACCTTTGCTTATTATACTGTGATGTGTCAAAATGTGTGCAGTGAAAAAAGGCTTATTAGCACTATAGCAGGCTGGCAATCTGGTATTCACCACGAGCCCAGTATTGATTATAAAGAGATGATCCAGGGTATGATGATCTGGATTCATATTCCGATTGTTGAAATATGAAATTGCTTTGATATTAGCCTTTGAATGTAGTGTTTAATAATTAGGAAAAGAGACTTGTGGATCTAGTTATCTTATCTTATGTCGACTGTAGCTCAGAAGGTCGGGCGGGTCATTTGTTAGACAAGGTTGAAAGTTCGATCCCTGGCAAGACAATAAAGTGTGTGACTTAAGTGTACAGTAGCTCAACGATGGGCAGAGCTGCGTCTCGCATCAGTGTGTGTGTGAGCGATTTGAACTACACAGGTTCACGTATGAACGGGCCGTCAGAGAACATGCTTTGGGGCTGAGCGTAATCTGTACTCAAGCAGAGCTCAGGGGGAAAACTATTGCGAGAGATCACAAAAGTATTGCAATGGCATGCTGTGAGCGAAGCGGAAGTATTTTTTTTAATTCCACTGTGGTCTTGAACTCCGCAGAGAATCCCCCACTGTTAATACATTTTCTTCATAACTTATCTTTGTGTGGAGCTTTTCAATGCAGAGCTTTGCTGTGTTTAACAATTTAGCTTGTTTGAGGAAGAGGAACTCCTTCTATCTTCCTCGTGTCTGTGGTTAAGGATGGCAGAGGTCTGGGGTTTTTTGTCTCTTTGCCCAGCTGAAATCCAATGCACGCAAATATGGTCAGCAAAGCCATACAATTATAATAGAAGAATATTCCGAAAGAAGTGGAAATTCAACAGCAGCTTGTGAAGTCACCTCTGCCCCCTGGAATCCCCACGAGTCTCAACCCTCGGATCATTGTCTCTGGAAGACTTTGATCTTTGTTCACTGGTTTTCAACCACGAGAAGCCGATTACAATCATTTTGTTTGTTTAAGAAGATTCCCAGAGGAGAGGCATTTTTTTTTTTTCATACTTTTTGCTTCTTTTTCAGATAATGCATCCTTTCTCCAAATTTCATTTCCCTTTACGTGAAGCCGTTAAGTAGTTTTCAGAGGTTCTCGCTGTCACTCTCCTCTAGGTATTTGTAGCACATTTGCAGACACACGCACAAAGACACACACACTCCCTTTTTCACCACTTTCGCTCCGGGGCTCGTTGCAGGGCACACAACAAGAGGCTTCTGTGCATACCAAACCCAGACTGTTCATTCAGAGCCGCCGCTAATCGTGCATTTGTGCGCACACACACATACACACACACACACACACACACACACACTTCCATTACATGTGACCAGCATTCCTCCAGTATTAGCTGTAGGGGGGGAGAAGGGATTTTGAAGGAATTGATCGGAAAAGGAGAAAAAGAAAGAGAGAGGTTGCGGCAACTCGGGAAATATTCATAACTAGAAGATAGAATACAATGAAAACTCTAGAAGGTGAATCTAAGCACACACACACACACACCTCTTATGAAGTCAAAAATACCTCTCTCTGTATTTCTTACTCTCTGTTTCCAACCTGATCAATCTTATTGTTGGGTGCAGATTAGTACGGTGTCCCTGAGAGCTCAACGCACTGCCATATGAGGAAACGCAAGCAAATGAACACATGCTAAGCGTTTAGAAAAAGGCATTGCGAGACGCTCACATCACAACGGAAACGATGACACAAAGCCGACTTTAATAGCGTCATGAGCCACAAACCACGGCAAGAACAGAGCTGCGGTTCGAAAAAGTTCTTTTTTTGCTTACGAAGGGTTCCTAACTGAGTGAAATGACCCGGAAGTATCTAATTTGCCGCCATGATGAGAGATGTTAGAATTCTCTTAATGCTAAAGGAAAGGTGCTTCAATGCTTCCTTTCTTAGCTCCTTTAGCAATACACTGGACCATTCTTTACCAAAGGAAAGGAGGTAATGTGTCGCCCCACAATTCTTTGTGGCGGCAACATTTAAAGTGACGCAACATTCGGCCGTCCATGAAAACAAACAATATGCCCATGTTGCACAGGTTTAACAATTATTTTCATACGGTCATAAAGTAATGGGATTCATGTTTGATTTATATGAATAGACAGTAACAACCATTTCATATGTATTTATTTACTTAACATCACATTTACATGTAACAAACAGTAAATATAGCAAACTGTGAAGAAGACTGCATTGTGAGTTTCTACTGGAAGCGGTAGAAGTGTTGATTGTTAAGTGTGAAAGCAAAAGGAAGGAAGGAGCTCCGGTTTCTCTCCTTCACACACCACGAGTGAAGCAGCCTGTCACTTGGAGGAGCTGTTAATATAGCCTGCATGCTATGGCGTACTAGATTTCATGCTGCGATATTTTAGTTGCGCTTTTTTTTGTTGTCCTTCTTCGTTGTAGTTTCACCACGGCAGTCCTACGTCAGTGACATCCACCATCGTATCACAGTTAGTTGAGTGAAAGTCTTGTGCATCACCTTCTACTGTGACCTGGATACATTTCCCATCGTGTTGTTGTGCTTCTTGCAGCGCTTTTTTTTTCGAAATGCCGTGCCGGTGTCATCAAATTGATGTTTTTGTGTGTCGTCAAGTTGGTGAAGATGTTTCCTCATTTGCTCGTGTTGTATCTATTTGCATGTGTTTTCCTAATTTGCAGCTTTTAGACCCTTTTAAAACTTGTACTGTACGGCATTTGTCATTGACCTGCATTGAAGCTCGGTGTACTTTGCCATACCATCTATGTGTTTGATTCCTAAACTGTGAATCTAAGAAAGCGCAGCTGCTCTTGCCCCCAAACTCTGATAAGCTACGATAAGTAAGACTTCTTAGAAGTCACTAAGCATTTAGGTCGTCCCAGCTCTACCGTGGCTCATTTCTCCGCGAGGTGTCCTGAGGTGCAAGAGCAGCTGTGAACAAAGTCTGTCAGTGTATCAGTCTCCCGTGTCATGCCAGACGCCACATCTTGCTCAGAGTATCGCAAGGATTCAGTCCAGGTAATTAATCTGAGCTCGTTAGCCACATGGCAGGCAGGTCGTAGCAGAAGCTCTCCTGCATGCCCACCTACTGTACTCTCATAGGAAGTACTGCATTTCTTAATAAATGTACATATGTTTATGTACATGTTGGTTGGTCTGCATGGCTGTCTGTACACCAGCTTGTGTTGACAGAGTACGCTGGCACATGCAGTGGATTATCTCAGCTTGGCCCCAAAGGAATGACTCCTTTTAAAGGAAGCTGGTGGGGTGAAACTGATATGTGCCGCTACCTTGATCTCCCTCACATCTACCATGGGACTGCAACAGTAAATGATGGCATTAGGGAGGAGGGGAGGGGGCGGAGCAGATGCACTGCTTTCCTTCCTAGAGCGAGGCATGATTCGTGGGCCAGGGGAGGAGGAGGAGGAGGAGGAGGAGGAGGAGGAAGAGGAGGAGAGGGATGAAGCTGGACAGGTGCTGAGAGAGAGATATGTGCTTTTTTTTTTTTTCTTCTCTGCTGCACAGGAGATTTGGGGGGTGCTGAAGAGAAAAGGATGAGAGGGAAAGAGAGAAAAAAGACAGGTGAAATATTTCCCCCTGTGGCAGAGGAAATGGGGGGGGGGGGGGAAGTGGAAAGGGCCAGCTCTGCATTGAGAAATGGACTAAACCATTCCCGCAGGGGTTGCTGAAAGTCCCAACCCCAAAGGCCTCTCTCTAAATGTACCTACCAGTGATGGATGGTATTAACGTTTACCCCCTCTGCTTTTTCCTCACCCCTCAGCAGAGCTCAGGGAGGGCTGTGTGTGTGTGTGTGTGTGTGTGTGTGTGTCTGCACAACCAGCATGCCAGGCAATCCCGGCATGGCCTCCTCGACACTCTCAGGGAGTAGAAAACACATCCCCTGTAACAATCGATAGCCAGCCCCAACTGCTGTCCAACGCGGCTCCTATCTTCAATCGCCGCCACTACTATTAATTGTGTGCCCCAGCGTTTCCTGTTTAGAGCCCGGGCCCTGAGATTAAAGAGCAGCACAGCTACTGGAGTCCTTTGCTCACAGGAGGAGGGAGGAGAGGGAGGAGGAGGGGAGCACAGTGTGAGGATTGTTTATCCAGAGGAATCTCCTCAGTGCCAGTTTACAAATACTACTCATTTCCATTTACAGGGCCACATGGGGCTAACCTCAACTCTTATCCGTGTCAATTAATTTGCACCGAATCAACATCTTTGTGATGTTTTTTTTCTTTTTTTTCTTCTCCCCAAACGAAAACAATTAAAGCCAAACTGAGATGCATACAAAAAAGTAGTTTGCAACACAGCAATGTCGTGCTAAAATGCTTAGTTGATTACTCAGTCAGTTGATCACATTCTAGTAAAAATGTTGTAATCGATTAATGGTTGATGGCTCATTTATCAAGCAAAAATACCAACAGCTGCAGCTTCCAGCTTCTCAAATGGAACAATGTGCTGCTTTTGTCTGTCTCATACAGGATTGTGAATGAACTATCTTTGGGATTTGAAGGGCAGCAGATGCATCGGCACTTGATTGTGACTTATTGGCCTTGTCTTTATTTGCAAAATGTTTCACAATATTGCAATGCGCTTCTCTGATTTATAACTGCACATATGATGTGATCAATCAATCAATGTCACCTGCTGATCTGACTCAGATGTATCATAACTCCTTATCAGTTCAGTTACAAGATAAAAAACAATCGTCTCACTTACTCAATAAATGGCCTTTGATGTAGCACTTTGATGTTTTCCCTGAAGCTTGAAGAATTGGTTTGACATTTTAAGAAATAAGTGTATTTGTTTTCTTTGCCGAGAGTTGGATGAGAAGATTAATAAGCCCCGCAGTGTGCTTTTTGCACAGGCAGTTTTACTGCCTTTGTGCTACAAACCACACTGAATAACCCCCTCTCACGTCTGCACGATAGCGTTAGCGTAGCTCAGCATCGCATAGCTTGACAAGTCTCACAGCTGGTTACCAGAAATAGTCTGGCACAAAGCGTCACTTAACGCTTTGTTCAAACCCTTACAACAACTATTAAGACACATTGTGTTAATTAGTGAGCTTCAGAGGTGCTGGTTGGTGGACTTTGGACTGAGCCAGGCTAACGATTTCCCCGTTTCCAGTATTTATGTTAAGCTAAGCTAAACGTCTTCCAGCTCCACCTTCACATTTACCGCACAGACATGAGAGTGATATCTTTCTTCTTATCTAATTCACAGCATATATAACTTGGGTAGACAAATGATAACTAAGCTAAATGATAACTGAAGAAAAAGATTAATTGATAACAAAAAAAATCATAAGTTGCAGCCTTACATCAATCCTTTCTTTGCTAGATACATTACAGGCTCAAGTAAGCCTCACGTAGTCTCGCTGAGGAAATGAGCGTAAAAAGGGGCTTAGTATACTCTTGTAAATGTTTTGTATACTTTGGATTGTATGACTTCAGTGATAACAGAATATGCAGAGTGCTTCATCAACTTACATTTAGTATATATGTGCTGTAAAGCAAAGTACATTTGTTCCATCAAGATGGGTTGAGGGACATTTGGGCATTGTTGTTTTTAACATTTGCTCACTCATTTTTTTTTTTTCAATTTAAGTGTGTCCCTCATCTTCTCGTGTCTCTCACAGTAGGACTCAAAGTGAGAGAAACACATGCTGCCTCTACTTTACTTGCTCTCTCCCTCCCTCAAACACACACACACACAGTGAAGTGAAAAAAGCCACAAGAAGCATTCACTGTATGCACATAATCATGAATTCACACAGACTAATTTTACCTCTGCAAACATCCAGTGATTTACACTGCATGGATTAGCCCCCCTCTTTGAAACTCGGCAAGTAGGGATTCCTTTTTAGGTGATCACTGGCCTAAGCAGTTGTTACACGCGGGATTAGCAGGTTCTGCCATTCAGACAACACGGTCTGTTTAAACTGGCAGGGTGAAGAAAGCGGAGAGAGGCGATGAAAGGGGGTGCGGAAGGGAGAGGTTATGACAGGCGGCAGCGGGGATGGAGTTGAGAATAAAGAGGAGAGAGACAGAGAAAGAGAAAAGGAGGTGTGAGAGATGTGAAATGGGGAACAGATGAGGAGGGAAGGGGAGCGAGATGCGGAGGGATGGGAGGTGAAAGGAGCGCAGCAGAATCGGGATGTGTGAAGGGAAGGAGAGGAGAGGAGAGGAGAGGAGAGGAGAGGAGGAAAAGGCAAAGAGTCGAGAGAAGTCAGAGATGCATGGAAAGAGACGAGTGTAGAAGGAGGAGAGGTAAGGAAACAAGAGATCAGATGAGAGGAGAAGCGTACGTAAAGGTACCTGGTGTTGGTGAGAATGGTACCTCTGCCAAGGAAGCAGCTTAAAAGGAGCCGACAATGACAATATTGTCTTGTGTCCTCCTCTGTTTTTCATCCTGTTTTTTTGTTCCTTGTTTCACTTCTATAATATCACCCTGTCTATCCGAGTGTGAAAGTGTGTCATCCAGCCACCTTTTTGTAATTGTGCCGGTACAAGGTGTTTGCACCAAAGGAAGGTTTGATGGGCTGATAACAGGCCGGGCTTTAGGGGTGGAAAGATATTTCCATGCTGCCGCGTCCGGCTCTTTTATAGCATCTCACTTGCTTGTGTCTCTCGCCTCTCCTGCTTCCAGTCTGTCTCACATAACTCCCATTGCACTTAGCTCTTTCTCCCCCCTTCTCCTTCCTCTTCACTGTGTCTTGTAAATGGAGAAACACATCGGGGATCCCTGTTGTGAGCCCCCCCCCCCCCCCCCCCTTCGCATTTTCCTTTTGTGTGTCTAGCAAGGTGTGCAACAGCGGTGTGGCAGCCAGGCAGCTTTCTTAGTTTTCCGTTTGATGCATCGCGGCACATTTCACTGGAACAAGTCGGCGCTTCCTGGCAGCAGAACTCATGCCTTGTGTCAGCGCTCACGCCGCCTTACCCCGCCCCACTTTCACTCATTACCCTTTTCCCTCTTTCTGGTCTCCCCTGTGCCCCTCCTTCACTTTCAGCCCATTCTGCTGGAAAGATAGGGGAATTGTACGTTCGCACACACACACTCGCACACTATCTCACATATGCAGACGCGGGGCACTGACAAGTGCAGCCTTTCCAGTCACACGCCACACCACTACAATTTCCTCACATTCTCACGTGGCTCCACTGAAAAAGGAAAAAAATGTACACATGCATGCACACGCGCGCATAAACACAAGCACCCACACAGACTCGCAGTCATATTCTGGCCCTTTATCCTGTCTTGGTAATCTGTTTACGGAGTGCTAGGCCCACTTGAGGGGGAATTTAATTGAAACCGGGGCTAATCTGATGATGGCATGGAGCGGCAGAGCCCTCGGCCCTGCTTCACCTCCAGTTAGGTTGCACCTTGTAGTCCTCGCACTCAATACCTTGCTACTTCATTTCATGCCTCGCGGTTCAATGCCGCGCTGCCCACTCATACAAGCCACATTGATTGTTAATCCGACATTTGATATGCACCGCACTCACTCAATTCAGATGTTGTTTTTCTTGTTTGTGTTCTCACTGCCCACCACTTACCGAGCGCCTCCCTTGTCTCTCTCTCCTCCTGTTCCCCTCTCTCCTCATCCAGGACGGATATTACTCCCACCGGCCGAAGGAGAAAAGTAGAGTGGACAGCAACAACGAGAACTCTGTGCCCAAAGACTTTGAGAATATTGACAATAGTAACTTTGGCGCGCGCTCACAGCCACACCGACAGTCTGTAGGCGCCACCAGCAGCAAGCAGCAGCGGGAGCATCTGCAGGAGAAAGCCCACGCCCAGCAGCAGACCTGGCGGGACAACTCCCCGAGTCCGGGCCGCGGCTCAAACGAAGTGTTGCCTGTAGGCCACCAGCCTCTGGCGGTCGGCAACAACGCCTCCTACCCAGGTGGTCAAGGCGGAGTGGGAGGGTCTCGGCAACACTACGGCGCCCCGCAGGCCCAGCAGGCCCAGTCACAGCACAGACATCAGCACCCGCACAGGAGGCAAGCGACTGCAGCGCCGCTGGCGGTGACCTACGACGATCCACCGAAGTGCGAGATCAGTGGGAAGGAAGCCATTTCAGCTCTATCCAGAGCCAAGAGCAAAGAGTGCCGGCAACAGATTGCTGAGGTGTACTGCAGACACAAGGAAGGGCAATTAATGCCTGAGACGGTCACTCGCTACTGCCCCCTCGAGGGTAAGTCCATCGTTGTAATTAATTAGATTGATTAGTTGATTTCAGTCAATACAAATGGTCGTCTGTGCGGCTAGTGCAGTCACTTTGTATTCTGCACGAATAATGTCTCACTGAATGGGTCGATATCTATCAAGCTTCCCATCGTAGGGACACCTGAATGTTGAGATCCAAATGGTGACATAAGCAAATAACCCCACAACTGTCATCACATTTTCCTTCGAATGTTGCTAAGCTCTGATTGGTGCACAGAACTACGTGACATCGACTTTACCGAACTGACCTTTTATTTTGTATTTCTCACTTTAAACCAATGAGGAATATACAGAAATAACCAAAACTATTCAAACTTTGACAAAGATGTTCAGGGTCATGTAGGACCCAGGTGCTCATAGATAGAATCTGGTAAAGAAAATAGTTTTTAGGGCACAGTTTGATTATTTTTTTTTTTAAAGCTGTGCTCTAACTAAATGTTGGACAACAAAGTGTTGTGATTTAGCTCAGTGGTTGGAGAAAAGACACAAACTCTGGTTTAGAGGGTGTGTTCATGTATGTATGACGTATGTAGTGTATGATGTATGTATGTATGCACTCATATTACCGTAAGATATATATGAGGATAAATAATTCCTGCAAATGCAGCATTTATGTAAAAACAGTTACAATAGATGAGACAGACTCTCACCACTCTTCAGAACTCTTTACTGGAGCACTCCTTAAGCAATGTTTCCTCTCTAACCACTTTTAAGAAACTTCACAAATAGATTCAAAATCAGGAGATCAATAAGCTAAAAGACGTTTTTGGTTGAGTTGATTATTCTAGCAGACTGACTAAAGTACAAGATACAAAGAAAAACCTCATGCAAAAAATGCTGACAGGTATTATTGGCCTTTCCTCATATTGTTTGACATTTTATTGTTGTTTTGACATTATTTACTCCTACGCTCTGCTGTACAAGCTTTCTTTTTCATTGCAAAAAAACTGAAAAGTAATATCCGCAAAGCTAAGTACACAGAGTGTTGGTGTGACCATTCAGGCTTTAGTACATGGTGAAATATTTCCTGTTCTCATAATTGCAATTCTTGTCAAAGGCAAGAAATGTTGTTGTTTTTTGCTGATATATAATTGGTGAAGTAAATTGTTGTAGAAAATGGGGATGCTGCTTGTATTCTCTCTAAATTGGTTTCCAATTTTCATTTGTTTTGTCAAGCTGGCAACAGAACACAAGTTCTCCTTTCTTTTTGTCAAGCAGACGCACACCAACTCTTTTGAATTTATGGACATCTGCAGTCTGGCTGCGGATTCTGTAAACATAATCTGTTGCGGCTGCCGCCATCGGTGGGGGAGCACGCATCAGTAACCATGTTGAAATGAACAGCACATACACACACACAGATGCATTCGCACACATAGGAGTGTGGACAGCAGGGGAGGAGGAGAAAGCCATTATACATCCTGCCTGTTCTAGTCGGATACCTTCCCGGACCTCGCTCATGTTTTTAGGACTCGAGGAGGCACCGGGACTTTTGTACATTCCCCTCCCCAAGAAGAGGAGTATCGTTTGTCCGTGCCTTAGCTCCTGTCATCTCACACAGCAACTCACCATCCCACTCAAACTGACAGTTTGATCAAAGGAGACAAAGAAATTGAAAAGGGCCTTCCCCTGGTGGCTGGGCTGTAACAACACGACAGCTAAATTAAATCACTTTTCTTTCTGACTCTCCGTCTGCCTGCCTGCTGCCTTTCAATGCGTTATCTCTCTCTCTCTCTCTCTTCCCTCCTCTGTTCCCCATCCCAATTCAAGTCCTAACCTTGTTAGCAGAAAATTGGCCAATTTGATTTGATGGGTATGCTGTCCTTGAGGCCCTGGCTACATAAGCTACTGTGATAGCTCTGGCATTAGCATCATTGAATACAGGAGGAACATGTTCAATCTCTTTTCCTCCAGATGCTAACTTGACTAATATAACTGGGCGCTCCAGCATGTAGCTTTAATCGAATGGCCGTGTACTGAAAAGGATGTGTGTATGAATCATGCTTTTAAAGCTGCTATAATCAATATAGTTATAACGATCAATCAAATAATGATGTGAATGCAATTGCTCATAGTGACAAACCGAAATAAAAGCCCTGATCTGAAGTTCCCCTCAGCTCTAGGAGTGTAGAGTTAGTTTCTTCTAGCTCACTGTTTTGGTTCACTCTCACCACTCTCGTAGTAGAACTGGGCGATGTGGCCAAAATCTTCTATCCCGATATATAGTTAACTCTCTTGAGTGATAACAATATATTCATCACGATAGAGCATGTTTTCGTATAATTCCATAAATAGACTATATAATAGCATGGTAAAGACTATTTTTTTTATACTCCTGTGTGAATTAAATACTTGAAAAGTATAAAGATGCACCGATACTGGCTCAAATCTTGATCGGGTATCGGTGACAATAAGCCGATCTGGTATCGGTTACCATTATTTTATAAATAACCCCTTCAGTACATTTTTATCTATGTATTTATTTGTTATATTTCATTTTATAGTTTGTTTTACAGTTAAGAAAGCAATGTTTAAGCCAAGCCTGATGTTTCTTACACATAAAAGGATAATCACGTCGCTTCTATGAGGCGTGCAATTTATTGATAAAACGCTGGTTTTGGATTGGTACTCGGTATCGGCATATACCCAAAGTCCAGGAATTGGTATCGTATCGGCCGGCACTGAAAAAGGCAAATCGGTGCATCATTAGATGAGTATTTTCTCATTAAATAAAGAACTTTAGTGTAAAATGAACAGGAAAGTTATATTATGGGGAAAAAATGAATAAATGTTTCCAGCTCTACACTGACTGTGTTTACATGCATGAACACACAAAAAAAAGGAGAGTAATCAGATTAAGACAATAATTTGATTTCAACACACTGGGGTATTCCCTCAAGCAGCATTCTTGATGGAGGCATGCAGGAGTTGAACACTGAAGCTAAATTAATGTATGTATGAATGAAGAAAATACCACACACTGCTGTTGGGGGAAAAAACTACTCACAATTTATTTTAACCATTTGGGATCTACATGGACCTTTACACATTATTCTGCACTATTATTAAGCAGAGAGAACCCCGTCCTGAGCTGTATGCACTATTGTATTTGGCTGTTGGAGACAGCCGATTGTCTTCGCTGGTGATGTAGCGGAGTATGCTTGTTTGATCGTTACTTGGTGGGTTGAGCAGCATGATTTAAAACATGCTAGTTTGCTTAACATGTTGTTAGGAGGTTAGCTAGAACCAAATGCTATTGTCGCCACGTGTCTGCAGGTTGTGTTGATAGGCAACCGTTTGTTAACAAGTTTGCTATGTCAAATTAACAGGTGATAATATGTCAGTGTTCTGTTGAGGGTTTGTGTTTGCTTTGCCCCTGAGTGGCCTGTCATTACAGGTTAAAAGACAATGAAATGAAATTTGTTATTGCATTCGTAGACATCAAACCCATAAGATACGATTTGTATGACAGCAAGCCTAGTTTTGTGGATGTTTTGTAGGAGCAAACAAAAATCCCCAGGACATTTTCAAACGCAATTTGGTACAATCCCTTTTGGAATATACTGTAGCTCAGCTCTTGTTCTAACCTCTCACATGAGCCGTCAAGACGGGGGGGGGGCTGGGTAAGAGCCCGAAGTTACGCAAGATGATTGAGGAAGAGAGTAGGGTGATAGCAGATGAGGGAAAGGTAGTTTAAAAGATTGATGGCGATGGGAAGGACGATGAAGAGTAATGAGTACAAGTGGAGGGCTTCTATTTTTTTCTTTCAAAATAAGGTGCAGTCTGCTACAAAAATTCGACACATGAAGCTCATTTACAGATAAACACACATGCTCGACAAAACTGGTGGTTAAGTTCTCTCACACACACACACACACGGCAGTGCTCATTAGTTCAGCTAGCTAGCATAGCGCACACTCTCGAAGTGCTTTGTGAAGTGACTGGCCAATTATCCGTGTGCAAAGCAAACCAGTGAACCTTCTTAGCTGGCCACCAATTACCGTTCAATCTGATACGGCCCACAGTAGATTTCCCCCCTGAGCTGTCACACACGCACACACATGCAGAGAGAGAGAGAGACAGAGAGAGAGAGAGAGAGAGAGAGAGAAGCGAGAAATAAGTGACTGACAGAAGCCACAGCCAATTGGGGCCAAATGGAGCCAGGGGAGCGTGTCATTTAACCCCAACCTTGTGGTTAACCTTAAATGTTGGACACCTGCCCTTAAATTTAAACAAACGAGTTCGTTGAACGGGAGGGACCAGGCCTTTTTTAGCCCGTCCCCGTCTACTCAAAAAGAGACGACATGTCGGACATTTACCCTAAAATTTTGAGTGATTACAGGAACCTTCGGGCCAGACGGGGAGAGGAGTCGGGAGGGGCATTTTTGACGAAACATAACCTCAGGGGAAGAAACAGCCCCCACGTCAGTACTCCCTCAGCTTCCTCTTCTTCTTCAGCACAGACAGGCTCTTGGGAACTACAGTCCCAAATTATAGTCATTCATCTACATAAGGCATATTCTGAGAACAAATATGTCCCATGAACTATGTGTGCACATGTGTTTAAAAGATTTAAAAACAAACTGTCTGCGATAATGTTTTGGGACTTGATGGTGCAGAACTGCTTCGAGGAAGGTTTTCTTCAGGTTTGAAGAGCAAGTGTTTGTTTTTGAGCGGTTAAGGGTGGTACGAAAACCACACAATGGAGCAATGCGAGGTTGCCAATGGCTCTCCAGAGATTGTTGGAATTGTTTAATTTGATAGTGGCTTGGCCGGCCGCGACCGGGGCGGTGTTTGCCTTGCATTGCTTATTGTTGTCATTTGTGTGAAAAACCAAAAGGCATCTTCTGGGAATTTTGCCGAAGAGGAATGATGGCACGTTGTCAAACCGTGCTCCACCCTGAAAGCCCCGGAGGAATCTCTTATTGGATTCCCATCTGAATGAGGATAGTAGTTACAGTGTGTGTAGTGTCTGGTTGAAATTGTCATAGTTCCAAATCAATCACATGAGAAAATGTACGAGTTGAGTAATGGTTTTGTGGTTATGTAGCATTTTGACTTTTTTTTGTTCTCATGTATTCATCTATTTAATAATATCTTAGTTGTAGCATGGCTTTCTTTACTTGTACATAATCCTGACTAATTTGGCCGCCTAAGAACATCAAAAGTATTCAAATGACACGGTGGAGAGCAAAGGGAAGTTACTCATGGTAGAGTCGGTGTTATAGTCTCTGTACGTCTTCAGGAGAGCACATTGATTGGTCGTCATGAAACAGATTCCTCAATTCAGACAGTGGCACTTTTAGAGACAATGTGAAATACCTACTGAATGTTCACTGGTGACATAGCAGTTAATTATTATGAATATGCTAATCATACCACTCCAACTGATACTTACCGTGTTGCCTGGCAACCTTGCTGTTTTTCGCAATTTCCGTTTTATTATTTAATAAAAGAATCCTATTTAATTTTCATTCGTAGCTATATTCATATTGCATTTGCTTTCCTTGTCCCTCGGAGATATGTATAGGTGCTTCACCATCTAATTGTGCCGCCTCTCGTAGATCATCGCATAAATAACAGATTTGATTTGGCAATCAAACCAAACCCTGAGTATGTTACTGATGAAGAATCCATGCAGCGTGTTTTCACAGGTTATCGTCGCTAAAATGTTGTCTTTATACCTCACAGGTAAAGCCAATGCTAATGTCCAGTGGGATGAGGACTCTGCTGAGAGCTTTCCATCAAAACCAGTCAGAATAGTGTTTGTCTTGGTGGTCCATGGACGAGCCTCTCGCCAGTTTCAGCGCCTCTTCAAAGCCATCTACCACGCCTCGCACTACTACTACATACATGTTGATCAGGTGAGCCACAGAGAGAACTACAAACATGATGTACCTTCAATCCTTTGTTTTATCAATGAAAGATTGGTATGATAATACGATCTTCTTCTTTTTTCAATGACATTAACTTCTACAATATAATTGCTTGTGGTATCAAACACAATAATAATCAGTGTGTGATCATTCCCTTTGTTTCAGCGCTCTAACTACTTGCACAGACAGGTGCACTCCTTGGCTGCCCAGTATTCAAATGTGAGGGTGACACCCTGGCGCATGGCCACCATCTGGGGTGGTGCCAGTCTGCTGACCATGTATCTTCGCAGCATGACTGACCTGCTGGCCATGAGGGACTGGAGCTGGGATTTCTTCATCAACCTCAGTGCTGCCGACTACCCCATCAGGTAATAAAGATTCAATCATACAGGAAGGCGGGTTCGGTAAAGGGCAGTAGGGGAGACCTGAGGGGGGGAAGGGCAGTCAGGTTAATTTCTTTAAGAATTGTCCTGGAAAGGAAATAAAGTGAGGTGAAGGTGCAGCCATCTGCAGTAATAAAGGTGACAAAGGCAGTCACTGGGCGTGCTCAACAATGGTAGACCGCTGTCAGCCAATATGGAAGAAATTCAATACACACTGGTCTGGGCTCCTGCGGTTAACTGTGAGCTTTAAATAAAGAGTCCAAACTAAACGAGATCAATGAAGTAGAACCTCTGCTTTTCTCAAACACGCTATTCGTTCACACCTTCAAGTCCCTGCTTCCTGGCTTGCACTCCATTGAATGGGTTACATGGTGAACTGATCACAATTTAATTGCCCAGGGTCAATACCTATTGACTTTCCAGTCCGGTTATGTACTGTACAGTCCGAAAGTCATCTCTCCACTCTTTAAGAGGCTGTAAAAGGTAATTAAAGCCACAAAGTCTACGTGGACATGAAGTCATGGAAATAGCCTACTGCAGGAGAATTTTTGTGACTTTTTTTTTTTTTTTTTTTTTATGTGAGTTTATAGTCCTCCTGGGAGTTCAGGGTCTGCTGGGTTTTTGATGTAGCTCTGCAGCAGCCAATTAAAATCCTCCTATTAAGGAAAGAGTTATCTCTTCTGCGCAGCCAGATGTCCACCAGTTGAATTTAGACAAGCTGTAATGGCCACTGGGTAAAAAGAAGCTGGATCTGATGTCTCCACAGCTGGAGCTAAGATGCCGGGGCAAAGATGGATTTTGTTCATAGACGGGCTCTATCTTGTTGTGTTTGCTTGTTTTTTCCACCATATCGAACGCTGCTGACATGCCGTCTGTCTGTGTATGCGAGTCTGTGTTTCTGCACCAGTGTGTGTGTGTGTGTGTGTGTGTGTGTGTGTGTGTGTGTGTGTGTGTGTGTGTGTGTGTGTGTGTGTGTGTGTGTGTGTGTGTGTGTGTGTGTGTGTGTGTGCACCTGAGTATGTCTGCATAGTTCAGTGTATCTCAGCACCTGCCTGTGTACATGTGTGCATATTTATCCTGTCTGTACGCCTGTCTGTATGTCTGTCATTGCATGATTAAAGGTATTTACGAGTGCATGCACTGAGACACTGTTTTCCCTCCCGTCTTTTGCCTACTCATTTGCATGAGGGTGATGTTGTTGAGAAAAGGGGCTGACAGTGGAGGTTTTTTAAGCCCCATCTGTTGGGAAACGAAAACGATTGATGGAGCGAAAGAGGGAGCCGAGAGGCAGAAATGACAGGGAGTGGCGAGGGAGCGAGAATAAGCAGCTAGGGAAGGGGGAACAAGAGGGAACTGCATGTTTTTGGATCCATGCAATATGGAAATATGTAAATGGCAATCTTGTATCTCTGCTTAGCAAGTGCATTTGTAACCACAGCTTGAATTTTACAAAGTCCCCTGCTCCCTGCATATTTATTAAGTTCAACTTGCAAATGTGGTCCTTTTTAAGTGGCAGGCCTGGACTCAGACCCCCGTGAGAGGGAGCATCCGTGCTACTCGAGTGTCCTCAAGCAAGAAACTGAAACCCATTCAGCTGTTTTGTCGCTGATAATCCTCTCTGATTTCTTTGGAAAAAGGAATTGGCCCGGAAAGAGACATTCTCCCTCAGAAATAAACACCTCAGCATTACATTATCATTCTGGACTTACTATAGCACACTACGGCGCAGAAAAACACGTCGGTATAAGCAGATGTTTGCAAATGCAACCATGTGTTGTTAAACTGCCACAGCGTGCTTCATCAGATCTGCGTGTCGGATGGTCGTATAACTTTTGGAAAACCACTGCTCCCGCACCACACCTTTCTATGCAAAAGCTGCCATTCACGACCACTTCACTCCGTGATTCAGCTGACTTTTACTCCATGTTGTGAATCTGCACTGGTCTGTTCTTAATGTAGCTTTAAGTACAGTATTTCTGGTCACAGACTTTCCAAATGGCACTCGTTTTGCCTTGATGACCATACTGCGGCTTCCCTGCCCCACTGTCCCGACTACTGCTGCTGTTGTTATCAGTGGGATTGGAGACGAGCATTATTTCCCCACTAATTCCCTGATAATGTCTGTCCTGCCGCGCATGGATAGCTCTGAAAGGCAAACCCAGAGCCCCTCACACCAGCAGAGGGGCTGTGAGTCCAGGGGGAGATATGCTGTGTGTGTGTGTGTGCGTGTGTGTGTGTGCGCGCGTGTGTGTGTGCGTGTGTGTCCAGAGGCCAGAGGATGAGTTACATGCTTGCTTTGTCAAAGTACAACCCTCTTTCCCAGCTTTTATCTACACAGCCTCCTTTGCGTTTACCTCTTTATAGACTTTCCAGCTGCTTTTTTAAGAAGTCTGAGCTTTGTCCGACGATGGCTGGCTGCAGGCGTCGTATCGTCTTCTCTCTTTCACTTTGTCACGTCTCTATGAATAAAAAGTTGTATCTCATATTTTAGCATTGTTCCATAAGGGATAGGTGTCATTTCCTGTTGTGAAAAAAAGCCATTTATTACCCATTAGAACTAAGCCAACGTGCTTGAAAATGTGTTTGACATAAAAACGTATTGAAAAACTAACAAGATTGTAAAATTAAGTTGCAAAACTTGTTGACGTTTTTTTTTACAGGACAACGGTGATGAATGTATGATTCATCTCTCTCCTGTTTGAGTGTTGGTTCATAACCTGTACTCCACTGGAGTTCCCTCTTGGAATTATGTACTTAAAGTCTGTGTTATAAAAAGGCACATTATTGATTTAACAGTAAGACCATGGAAGTGAAACGGTGACATAATGATGAAGTTTAAATGGCTACGATATTGAAACTGTGCACATTTTGTCAGTACCTCACAGCGGTTTATTGTGTGTGTGTGTGTGTGTGTGTGTGTGTGTGTGTGTGTGTGTGTTACAGTAATGTGTGCGTGTGAATACCACTGTGAGACAGAGCAGCCACAGGGCTGACAGTAAGCAAACTAGACCCAGTGGACGGGGTGACCACTCAGGTGGCAAATCTGGAGCTTGACATGAATTCCCCTTGCTCTATGTGTGTGTGTGTGCGGGGCTGCGTGCCTACAAGCATTTGTGTGTCTCTGTGCATGTATTTCGCATTGTCTGTGTGCATACTGTGTGTGTGTTTGTGTGTGTGTGTGTGTGAGACAGAGAGGACTGCATGTGTCTGTGTAGCACATCATCAGTTAGGCTTTATGGCTCAGGACCTCCTAAGATAAGCCCCCCAGGCTGTGAAATTGCTCCTTGAAGAGAAAATGACATTAATATGCGCTTGTCCCTCCCCCCCCAATGATCCTTGAGCTTTTCACCAGGGCCTCGCAGCTCTTTCAGAAAGGCAAGCCAAGCCATCATGAAAAAGCTCCACCACAGATGAGATGTTAGAGCCATTGACTGTGGCGTAGCCTGCAGAGCAAAGCTTTTAGCCTGTCTGGCCTGTGTATGAGGGAGTTGACTGCTCTATAATGTAAGAGCAGCATGAAGTCATTCATCAAAATCATGAACAGCACAGTCTTTTGTTTAATCCTTAATAGTTTTTAATGGCGTGTAAGGACCGAGGGGCCGACACGAAGAGCAGCCGAGGTCTTTAAATGTGACTTAAAGCCCCAAATGTGAAGTATTTCTCAATACCATTGAAGTCCCCCTCGACTCAAAAATGTGTTTTGCTTATTGTTATTTCACTTGGTCGTCTGAGATTCACTGTGCAGAATGTATACAGGAGTTTGTTTTTACATCACTACTAGTTTGGAGCCAATCCCGTTCCAGTATGCAACTTACACAAGTGCGCTGTGGAAAATTGAAGGCTCCGTTGCACATCTACTCGGAATAGACATTTCTGTGACATCTTGTGTCAGATAGTTATCTTTTGAAACTAAAAGCATTTGGATATTTCAATGAGGGAGACGGGGTAAATTAGTCTGGAACCTCTCACTTCACTTTCGATTTCCAAGGAGCGTTATGAAACGAGCAAAGACCAAAAAAGGCCTCTGGATGCAATTGGGTAGACCTACAACCAATTAGAGCAACGAAACATGTGACGTAGAATGTGAACAGACTACAGCGTGAAGAGATGAGCTCAGAGATGGCGTAGCATCAATATGTCAGTAAACAAGTGTTGCCGTGTTTTTACTTTACCTGGGTACCAGACAAATCTCATCTCGTGTGTTATTTGCTTTAGCAAATGCATTACGATTTGGTCCGGCGATGTCGGGCCACGCGATCGCGGCTTCCACACCAGCTGTAGCCATCTTGGTTGTTTTCAACGACGTTTCTCCTTAGTCAACGTCTCAAACATGCCCCATACTAGATAACAGTTGTGATTGGCCCGTCAGATCTCAAGTTGCTGGAAAAATGTCCAAAGTGGAGGGGGACCAGACGCATATGCCAGATCAAATAAAACATGAGCAGATTTGCCTGGCTCCCATGTAGGGAGTGAATGTAGTCTTAAGAGATCTTTAAATATTGTATTGAACTTTGTTGTGGAAAAACCAATATCAGACAGAAGTTATACTCCAAACAGAGTATTGTATATGTCTTAAAACATGTATAGGGAGGATCCTTAAATGTTTATGACAAAGTTTGGAACAATCCTTAGTTATTCTATATCAAGAGTTTAACTTAGCTTAACTGTTTTATCAGGACTCTGTCATTACATTTTGATTCAAGTGTTGCTTAATCCTGATTGGTGCAGGGAGGTATGTGACATTACATTTGCCTTCTGAGCCCCACTCACTTTTGAAATAACCAAAAACTGTTTGAACTTTGGAAGAAAATGTTGTCTTTGTGTAGGGATCCTACACAAAGACAACATGTTTGGTCTTTGGAGCTAATTGAAAAATATATTTTCTGGGACTTAAAAGTCACAGTGAAATGAATCTTTTGCTTCTGTAAAATGATGAAGGATGAGGAAGAAATAAATGAATTAGAAAAAGAGATTCAAACATACTCTGTTAGCTACACGCCACAAACTAATTGTCAAGTGTAGTATTATATGATGGGCAAGATTAGCTAGTAAACCCAAATCGCACTTGATTGGATACATTTAGTAAACGCTCTAAAGTTCTAGTCATTAAAAGTAGTTTAACGTTTTAATGAAAGAGGGATTTTGATATAATTTGACATATATTTAGCATACAACAAGAGCAAACTGAGCAATTAACACAGGGACACGGGATTAGAACTTGAAAAATGTGTTTCTTATATCACTGTCTTTTTTTTTATAGCAACCAGTAACAGATGGATTCATTTGCATAATTTCCCTCCAAAGCTTACATTGTACTTTTAACATGTACTGTACTGCAGAATCAATGTTCCAGCTAGGTCTCCCCATATGTTTCCCTCTCGAAAGTAAGCCGTTTTTCTTCCATTTCAGGACCAACAACCAGCTGGTGGCCTTCCTGTCCAAATACAGAGACATGAACTTCATCAAGTCCCATGGCAGGGACAATGCCAGGTGATGTGCACGTTTTACTAACTTCATTTTAATCCGCCCCACAACACTCCGGCTAACTCTCTGTGCTTGTCTCTCTTACTTACACACACACACCAGCACCTAAGTGCACACACAGCGCACTCCTGCCAGCACGGCGTGGTCACTGAATCATAATACAATTAGCTCCCATCTGTGGCTCCATTAATTAACCTCCTTGGTGGGGTTGAGCTAGCGAGGTTGCTGCCAGAATGCCCTTTTCCTGCTGCCTCTACCCTGCTGCCCTCTACTTTCTGCCTCATCACACCCCCGCGCGAAAAAAACACATTCATCGCCCGACACAGTGGGGGAAAAAATACCCCCGAAACACATGAAAATAATTGTAAAAAAAATCAGCCAGCATGAGTCAGCGTGACTCAACCGTGCCTTTTTATAGTTGCGGCGCAGTATTTTATTCAGTGCTGTTTGATGAGAGTGAAGCTGTTTTGTTCCTGATTTAATTCAGTTTTTAACAACAATAAGGATCTTGGTAATCCACCGCTATATGCATATGTGTGGATGGCTGAAACTAATTGAAAAAAAATGAAACTAATATTTGCACGAGTGCATTTCTAAAATGTCAACTGCGCATATTTGCACGTGTGCACCTGTGAGCCACAAAGTCAATACATCAACAGTGTTTGACACACTGTTCAGGTAACAGAGGGAACAGTCCGACCTGCTTGAACCTGAATTTGACTCCCTTCATCTAACACTTGTTACGTTCACAGGAGTAACACCATCCGTGATATATGCAAGGTGTCACTCTTCTTGTTGCTGACAAAAGTGCGACTGAGACATTTCTCAAGTCATTTAGGGCCACGGATAGGAGACATTTTCTGCTTTTAAGGACAGAAATGTTTGGATACAAAACTATTATAATACTAAACTAATCACAATTAATGTTTCAAATTATGAATATTTTTTCTATTTAGTCAGCAGTTGAGTCTACCGGAGTATATTTTTAGTGAGTACTCTTCTCTTTTTTTTTGTTTTCCTTGACCTTGATAGAAAACGTGATGAGGTCTTAGAAAAAGACTGCGGTGGTCAGGGAATCTGAATCACTTACATTAGGCTACAGATTCTGTTTTTAAAGCAACTTTATTTATAACACACAATAAAAAAAGCAAAGCATTTAAAAGGAGCAGATCCCGATTTACACCCAGATTTCATTACAAGCACTCAAATGTTTCTTTCTTACTGAAAGAGGACAACGTTCATTGAAGTCAACAAGCAACAGCTCAAAAGTCTTCTGTTTATAGAAAGTAAAGACAAAAATTGGGGAAAAAATACAAATGAGCTGCTGATTAAGTGTCCCTCTAAAGATAAAACGAGACCCACAGAGTGCTTGTTTTTATGTAAATTGTGTTTTTAAAGTCTAATTTTCACCTGCGTGTCTCACAGAAATAATTATCCCTCGCAGTTTTTTTTTATATTTAATTATATTAAAGTATTCCGTGCTGTAACCATATTATTTCTGTGTGCTCGCCAGGTTTATCCGTAAGCAGGGTCTGGATCGTCTGTTCTTTGAGTGCGACACCCACATGTGGAGGCTGGGTGACCGTAAAATCCCAGAAGGCATCTCGGTGGATGGCGGGTCCGACTGGTTCCTTCTCAACCGCATGTTCATCGACTATGTCATCAACTCCAAGGACGACCTGGTCATCAACATGAAGCGTTTCTACGCGTACACTCTGCTGCCAGCCGAGGTAACACACACACACACACACACACACACACACACACACACACACACACACACACACACACACACACACACACACACACACACACACACACACACAACAGCGCTTTCACACTTTCTTAACCTTTGACTGACAAGTGAGTTCTGCTTTGTACTTATACTGCATCCCGTATAGAAACAGTATTCACTGTTTGCTTTTCATCGCTCGCAGGCGGCTATGAACTCATAAAGTTGAGGCAAGATGTAAAGGCTGACTTTCCAACCATATGCAAGGATTTGATGAGAATTGAATGGTCTCTGTTGGGGAAATTGGATGTTTATCATGAGTTACTGTGATTCTCCAGTCTCTTACTCTCCGAGAATTGAGTGTTGTTAAAAAATACCAGGTATATGATTTTCTAATTTAGTCTTTCTGTCTCTGTTTCCCCGCTCTCTCTCCCCCTCTGTCTGCCTCTCCTATTTCTCAATACCCAGTCGTTCTTCCACACGGTGCTGGAGAACAGCGCCTACTGTGAGAGCATGGTGGATAACAACCTGCGCATCACCAACTGGAACCGCAAACTGGGGTGTAAGTGCCAGTACAAGCACATCGTCGACTGGTGTGGATGCTCCCCGAATGACTTCAAGCCGGCAGACTTCCACCGCTTCCAGGTAATAATACCACCTAATGTAGAGAAAACCAAGAAGCCAGAAACAGAGCTAGTGGCACAGGTGGGTCAAAGCCCATATTTTTCAAGGGTCACACTTTTTTTTTTTTTTTTTTTTCAAAAATATTTCTCCAAATTGAAATTCATACAGATGGGTTTGGAGGGACAAACGAATGCTGAGGGTACTACTGGCAATTTTCTAATTTTTTTGTGTGTCCTTTTATTTTTTCATGTTTAGAATCAGAAGTTAATTGCTCCTTCGTTGCATAATACTAGGGGCAAAAGTCCCTGATAATCTTGTGGCGCAGGTTGAATATCTCTTTAAAATATTAGCAAGAAAGTCATCACACAGAAAAATAGCTGCAGGGAAACCATCCAACCAAGGACGAATGGACAGCAATGGCAAGTGAAACTGTGTGAAGAAAGAGGTGCTAACGTTAGCATGCTAACGTTAGCATGCTCCTAGGGTCAATATGTTGATCATTCCTGCTAAAACTCGACAGCTCTCCCACGTAGAACACACACAATTTACCCATTTCTAGTGAAGGAAGGAAAGGAACGCACATCTTAATATATATCATTTTTATACAAAGTGAAGGATTTTTACTTTTATTACTTTTAATTTACTAATTATTATTAATTTACCTTTTAGTAGTTTGATAAATACAGACCCTGGGCTTAATTCAGATAAAAGGCCATGTCTTCCAGCTAATGTCAATCAGAGAGAGATCAGATAAACCTACAAAAATAAAACAAATTTGAATGAAAATCATGTTAGTGGGAAATCATTAGCAGTCAATCTTGAAATTATCTGGCCTCAAGGTTTGTCCGCCCACCCTCCGCATCCAGCCCGTTCCCACAGCTTTCACAATCAATGTGTGCAAAATGATGTCTTGATTATTATGACCCTGAGAGGGGGGAAAAAAATGAATAGTAATTAGATCCTCTTTGTCTGAGTATGAGGGGGAGAGGAGACTTGGTTAGCTTTTCAAAATGAAAGTGAATGAGTGGCAGTGACTCCAGGACCCCAGAGAAAGTCAGTATCACAAGTTTGACTTTTAATGTGCTCCGAAAAATTAAAAGCTTAAAAAACACTCTGCCACAGTTAGAAATCACGTTGAGTCTCATCCCTTAAGTGCTTTGACTCACTTTCTCTCTCCTGTCCTTCACTAACCAGTCAAAGCTGACCTCGGTCCTCTCTTTGCCAGACCCCGTCTGCCGTCTGTCTCGCCTCAGTCTCTGGCAGTCCAGTGCCAACACATTACCCCAGGTCCTTGGCACAGCCGCTGGGTCTGGTTGGCACCGCGGTATCGGTGAAGTCCAACCTTGGCAACAAAGCAGCCCTTCCAAAAGCCAGCCAGGCCCCCGGTATTAATAGGACTCAATATCCCATTGAGCACACGATCAGAGTTTACCTTTGAACCTTAACACTGGGGGGAAATGCAGACAAGTCCCCGGCATAGTGGTTTTGAAGTGCTCACCAGTGGAGGGGTTGTTCTGGAGAAGGAGAGTGTTGATGTGCCTTTTGTCTCAGAGCATCATTGTTTAGTAATGTGTTTCAGAGTGAGGTGCATTTGGGAAGGTTGGTACTTTCAGCTGACTGCGCTGAGGGAATGTTTGAAAACTAAAGCCCCCCTCCCTTCCTGTTTCATTTGATATCCGTGGCCGATCACAGAGGGTTAATGCATCATCTGGTCCAGAGTACCACAGTCATCGCTCCGGCATGAGAAAAAAGTGTACTTGGTTAGGTCGGCCTTGTTTTAAGCAGGTAGCACCGAGGTGTTTGGTGCTGGCTAACGGTATCGGCAAATAGTTTTGTGTCTGGGACTGAAAAGATGTCTTTGTGAAAAGGCCAAGCTGTGTAGGCGGCAAATTTTATAATGCACAATCAACCACATAAGCAACAGTGTGGCAGGGACAGAGAGGGTGAGAAAGACATGGGCGGAGTGTGGGAGGCCAGACAGGACCCACAAATAAAAGGAACTGTTGAGAAAAGAGGTGATGAATGGATGGATGAATAGAGAAAAGGGAAAGGGGCAGTACTGATGCTTCGGTCATTACGTCATTTTGTGCCTCCAAGTAAGACGTGTAAGACAGGCTTTCCTCTTTTCTTAAAGGTGAACTGACCAATATTACAGTTTACGGGTCTTGGAAGGTACAAAGTTACATATTTATGCGGAAAAAGTAAATGTATAAAACCTTTTGTGGCTCCAGAGGGAGCTGTGTGAAGTCTTACAAATTGCCTCAAGTGATGTGGAGTTAGAAAGAAGCTAGATTACCACACCTCTACCGCTACGAGCATCGCACTCTCCAGAGTCTCTGACCAAACTGTTGGCGACCGAGTTTTGTCGCGGGTAAATGTCGGCACCAGGTTTTGACACGGAGGAAGAATACGTGGAATAAAAAAAGAAAATACCTCTGATAGTGCTGCATCAAAATTTTTTCTTTCTGCCCACACATCAGTACCACACACATCGAACACGTGTTCATTTCTCTGCCATCCTGGCACACCACCATTTCCTAATCTTCTCCTTTTTTTTTTCCTCCTCTTCCTTATCTCTTCCCTCTACCTCTGCAGCAAACGGTGCGGCCCACCTTCTTTGCCAGGAAGTTTGAAGCCAGCGTGAACCAGGAGATAGTGAACCAGCTGGACGCCTACTTGTATGGATCGTTTCCCCAGGGAACGCAGAGCCTAAACTCGTACTGGGAGAACATGTACGACGAGCCAGATGGCGTTGCCAGCCTGTCGGACACGCAGCTCACGTACTTCCACTCCTTCTCACGGCTGGGCCTGGCCAGGGCTGCCGCCTCGCTGCAGGGAAACCCAAATGATCACAGCTGCAGGTTAGTCTCATGAACACATTCACCCTATGCAAATGCTTTTTTTCGCTCATCACGGCATCATGACGCACCTGCAGCGGCATCGACAGGTGCACTTCAGTTTGTTTTGGCTCTCAAAAGCCCGCCACACCCATGTTCATGAGAAACCACCACTTACTGTACATAAAAAATCTTTTGTGTCGATGCATCGTCTCCGTCTGGGATCACATGTCTTGATAATAGATAACAATTAATTGCAGCTGGGAACTCCGGGGTAGCGCTATTTATTTTGTAACACGATATGACTCTCTGTCAAATTATTATCCCAGAGATAATGAGGCTGCATGGGTCAAAGCGTTGAAAGCTGTCCCTTCAGGCCGGTTTATTATGAGTGGAAATGTATGAATTCCAGTGGTGTTAACATACAGTGTGTAGCTAAAGTGCAAAGGGAAACCACACTATGTTTTCTATTTAATAGCCAAATGGAACATTTAGGCTTCATGTCCCTCCAGTACGGGGGTTTCAACAGCTTGTTTTCAGTAGCATCTGGTGTCGGGAGCAATTTAGGTTAGCTTTCCTTTAGTTTATTCGCACAGCAATGAAACCCTGAACGCAAAGTGAATAAAACTGACGAATTTGATATTCTGATTTGGAACAAAGGCTAATTTGTGTTCATGTGACAGAAAGCCCTACCACGAAACAAAAGATAAAACAACAAACACGACACCAAACATGAAGACGACATCTTTATGCTGATCTTAATGACATCAATAAGCATTAAGATGACTTTCCCCCCACATGAGACAGGATAATGTAAAATACACCGAACACAGCATGAAGGGACGTATATATTGATACACGCTGTGATCGGATCTGCTGTAGTTTTTGTTGGTAGTCATCCAAGTTGCCAATACATATTGTTCTACTCGGGGAAAGTTTCAGAAGTCGTCCGGTAAACTGACTGATAGCGTATTCGAGTGCAGCTTCACTTGCTGTTGTAGAGTGAATCTAGGAGGCAACACAACAGCGATCGCCTCGTATTGCCCCCCCCCCCCCTGCATTGTGGGTGTTCTGTAAAGTCCTGCGGGTAAAGCCGAGCAGAGAAAGGAAGCATGTTTCCATCTGTGAAACCTCAAAGCCATCTATTGGCTACAGCTGTCTCTACCCATACATCTGTTAAAATAGAAAAGGTTTACATTTACACGTAAAAACACTTTAAGATAGCTGAGAGGCCAGAGGTCAAAAGGCAGGAAATGGAGAAAACGTATGTAAATGTCTGCGTGTGTGTGTGTGTGTGTGTGTGCGTGCTTGTGTGTGAGTATTTATCCAAGCAACTCAAGAGTGATGCTGTTGATGTGTATGTGTATGCATGTGAATGTGTTGCTTCCAAACAAATTGAAGTACCTTATGTGTGTGGGTTTGTAGGTGTATATGGGCTCCTCTGTCTCAAGGTAGTGCATCCGTGTATACATATATTAAGCAAATGCACGTAGATTGAAGTTTCACCTGTCACATTTAAGCCTTTTGGGTTAAGTCTCAAGTCCTCGTACGCAAAACTGCAAGTCAGGATGAGGTCTTTGAGGTGTCAGAAATTCAGCAGTTTTAATGGTGTTTTTACACAGCTGAGTCCACATTCTTGCGTTTTTATTTGCGACGGAGCTAATTGAACACAGATGAGATGGTGGGTTCATAATAAAAAAGAATGATTTAGGTGGTATGTGCCCATTTTCCTGAGATGATCAATTTGGTATTTCCACCTATTTTCCTATGTTTTTATGTCTAAGTGACTAATGGGGACAACAAAATTTGAAATTGGTCCAGTATTGAACGAGAACGCTCTAGACGCCAGCAGCTAAACAGGCTGCAAGGCAACTCCTCAGCAACAATCTACATTCACTAGAAGCGCTTGTGTTTTTGCCACTGACAGGCTGCTATTGTTATTCTAAGTGTCTTGACAACATTATGGAGAGGACCTTACAGAGAAATGCGACTTTTTGTCCTCGCCTATCGCTTGATCTCGTCTGTTTGTTGTTCAATCTCATTTATTTATTCATGTTTCCACGGTTGTCTTCTGGCAAAAAGTCAGATGACACAATAACAAACAGAAAGCGAAAGGTAAAGACAAACTTTGCTTGATATTTGTTTTTCCTGAAAGTCAGATGCTCTGTGACTTGAATGTAATGGTAATACATTAGAGGCAGAAGCTGGGGCTCACTCAACATATCCATGTTATGTGTTACTTATGCTCCCATATAATATTATAGTGCACATTTCTAAAGGCTTATACAGTAGGATGTGATAGCCTGCTTGGTCTATGACGCAATCTGTCATAAATGAATCACTGCAGCCATTACTTGGTGGAGGCCATGAACAATACACTATTCTCATAATGCTTGGCAAAAGGCATTGCTAATAATCCTCAATGTTTTGCAAGATAAGTGTATGATACTAGATTATGAAGTATCTGAGCAGAAATCTGGAATTTACTAATATGAGCTACACTGAGTCACAGCTGCAATGAGGCACTGTGAAGATCAAGCTGAACAAAAAGGAGGAAAAAAAAGGTAAAATGAGCCTCGTGATTTGTTTTAAATTCAGCCACACTCTGGTTCATAGACCTAATAATTAAATACTGTGTGTGTGCGTGTGTGTGTGTGTGTGTGTGGGGCATGGCCACACAAGGCCTGTCTGATGTTGAATTGTACTGATCAAGTCAGGTAATTCCAATCAAAGTCTGCTTTGAAGTCCAAACTAAGTGGACAGCAGATTAGTCCTCAACTTGGGCAACATGTGGCCTGGTCTGAGGCCTCAAGTACATCCACATATGGCATGTGTGTGGCCACATATTTTGCATGCATATAGAATTCAGGTGTGCTACCAACAGATAGATAGATGGGTCAGCCTCCGTCTGAGACTGGAGCAAGGAGGAGGAAAAGGCCGCAGAGAGGGATTTGTCTCTTTTAGCAGCCCGCTGTGACTCGGTTGGAGAGACTGTGGGCTAAAAGCCTGAATGGAGCTTCTGTGCAGGCTACGCCCCGACCCCCTTCTCACTCCCTCTAACACTGTCAGCCACGTCTCTTTTGGGAAAGATGGGGGGGGGGACAGAAAGAAAGAAGGATAAGAGAGGAGAGGAGCAAAGAGGGAAAGGCAGATGAGAAAATAGCGAAGTGGGGAAAAGGGAGACAGACAGAGGGAAAGGGAGCAGGAGGGGAGGGAGTGTGCTCTGCGATCCTTGTGGGTGTAAATATTTGCTGTTCTGCTTGTCAGGGTAGCATTTACCGGGACGGGTTGACTCCTGGTCCTTTAGTGGAATACTGATGAGGCCGTGGGCACTGGGGAGCACGGAGGGACAGTGTGTGTGTGTGTGTGTGTGTGTGTTAATCCGCGTGTGTGTGCAAAAGAGGGAGAATAAAGACGAATTCAAGGAAGCAGAAGAAGCGAAGGATGAGAAATCTGGGCGTGAAGGAGTCGGGACGTGCGCAGAGAGCAGCTGCAGAGTGTTCTCCAGCAGTGCGCACCCTGGCCCCCTTTTTTGTTTTTCCAGAAGTCACTCGGGCTGGCTGCCCCGAGGGCCGACCCTCTGCCACGTATGAAGCGGCACGCAAACAAACAACAGACTAATCAGAGGGGCAAGACCTTCATTCGGCTTCAGTTGACTGGCTTGACCCAGTTCAACTTTGTTTCCGCAGACTTGTAATGTGTTCAGTTGGATTGTCTGTGTTTTCAGAACTCTGACTAATCTGAGTCTGCTGGCAATACAGCCCATGACTATTCTGTAATTTCCTATAGCTAGCAGACGGCTGTGGTCTCAACTGATGTCTTCTTTAACCATCATTTCCACTTCAGAACCAGAGCATATGTTGAAGCACGCAGCACACAGTATAGCAAAAATTAGCACAGGAGAAGAAGTTTGCTATTTACATACTTGGCGGTACCTGGGCCTTAATAAACTTTTCACTCGTCTATTACTTATCTCTACAAGTCATAGACCGTACATAAGAAGTGGAAGTAGTCACAGTGAGTTTTAAAGTTAATTGCAACCTTTTTGGTCACCTAAAATGTCTTATTCAGCGTTCGGTTGTACTTAGCTCCAACCCCTCGTGTCAGTTCTGTTTGCAACAGCCAAAAAAACAAGATGGCGAAGGCCAAAATGCTGAACTGGAGGCTTCAAAACCGTAGCCCACAAACCAATGGATGAGGTTACAGTGAAAGGGTTCAAGTTTTAAGACAAAAACACAATGACTCCCAGACTAGACGACACTGTTGTAGCGACCTTTTAATCGTGAGGTTGCACACCCTAAAGCATACCCTGCTTTATTGTCTATTTCACTCTAAATGGGACCATCATTTATGTAACAAAACAAAAACATGCTCAATAAGAATTATCAGCGTTGTCGACATAGGTCTTTGACCAATTGGTTTCCTGTTAAAGGTCATTGAATTAATTTCCACACCATGTCACACAATCACAGAGCACATTGACTCCCCACTAATCTTCACTGCGAGGCTACATTAGCATCCGGCCACATTAACGTGTCCAAGGCTGGCTCCTTCCAGACGTTATCCAGATGAAACTAGATATTCTCCTCCTCTTACAGCATTGGCACTGAAAAGCGGCACAGCAGGTAAGTCAGGCATGTATCAGGTGTGCTCATGGATCCTTGCTCTCTCTCTACGTTGTGCCAGGTATTTCCCCATGGGCCACCCGGTGTCGGTGCATCTCTACTTCCAGTCAGACCAGTTCCAGGGCTACCTTGTGAAGCATCATGCTACCAACCTGGCAACTAGCAAGCTGGAAACCATGGAGACCTGGGTGGCGCCCAAGAAGAACTTCAAGCTCACCGCCCCTCTCAGCAGCACATTCAGCAGGTTGCAGTTCGCAGAGGTGAGTCATTATATTGGCATTCGGAGCACTTATTTTATTAATTTACATTGAAGTCATTTGTTTGGCATGAGTCACAAACCAGTCAGTTGTCCATTGCCAGGAAATGTCAGGAAATGAGTTCTATTAAAACCCTAAGCACCGCATAGGAAACACACACACACACACACACAGCTCTTCGGCATGTAATTAGAGACAAGACGTACAGCTCATTGCCATGGTGGCCTTATAATCATTGCTATGGCGACCTTGCCAAGACTCATAGCGGTGCATCCCAAAATTAAACTGGTGCCTGTAATGGCCTTGTAAAATGTAAATTGATTGAATTCATCCAAGTTTATAGGGATGAGCGCTTCATGTGCTGTTTATTTGTTGTTTCGTAATAGAACGTCTTCTCACCTTCACACTGGAATGCTTCCATTGATTGTCTTGTTATGTTAATCTGTGTTTCTGTTTACCAAAACGCCTGTATTGGATACAGCAGCTCGGCTGTGATGTGACAGCAAGCAAGAGTGCATTTTTTTTTAAAAAGGGACAAAATTAACTGAGTGAATGTAAATTGACCTTTTTCTCTGGTTTATCGCGCGCAGTTTTGTCGGAGGCAGAAATGCCAACAAACTTGTGACTGAATTTGTTTTGCTGCGTTTGTGCTTGTGAATCATACTTGTACACCTGCACACACACACACACACACACACACCGGGGACCCTGTTTTACCTCTGCCAGCGGTCCCAGAGGGATCCAGACAGCCAGTCGCCCTCTCACTGAGCCCTGTATATGTGTCTAGCCTATGAAACCGTGAGTGACAGACCAGTGATGTGGGCTGTGGCTTTTTATCTGGTTGCTCAGCCTGAGAAAAGCATTCACTGTCGGGCACTGTGCAGTGGCTGCCAGTCAGTCAGTCAGTTTGTCAATCTGTCATTCAAAACACGAGCAGAAAGAGCTTGAATAAGGCGCAGCGGCAGTAACTCTGCGCTTTTTGTCAACTTAGCAGATATCACCCATTATAGTACAGCCATACGCTGGAGTTTGCTAGATAAACCATATGGTTGGCTTAACAATGTGTTCCCTGTCCTCCTTTAGATATAAAGGAAGACAGATATGTCTTTCTTTTCACTCCTCTACTGCCGCCTGCCAGCTGCCTTTATAGGCCTTTTTACAACATGATTTAGTGGAGGACCACTTACAGCCCACACAGTTAAAATTAGTATTTCACCTCAAGTCAGACTGACATATAGAGGTATATTACTCTTTGTTGGACAAATCTTTTACAGTAGAATGACTGACTTTGACTGATGGTTTTGTCCTTGTTCTACCACAGTGTGTGTATATACACGTACATATTGTGATAGAGGAGGATATCGGGAACACACTATGAACAACCTACAGCCTCGAAAATTAGGAAGGAGTGGAATGTCTGACACGGTGACAAAACTATTTACATTACGAGCTTCAAAAAGGTGCATCACTATTATACTGGATATTGCTAGGTGTTCCTGTAATTTTGTCCACCTTTAGAGTGGAATGTACATAAAATAATCCCAAAGTCTTTCATTGAAGAGTGATTATTTAATTTACTAACAAATCTGCAGAATTAGATTTTTCTCAGACTGAGCCTCAACATACAGTTTTATCATCCGACACCCAAATGTTTTCTTTCAAGCCTAAAAGAGAGGTTTACCTAGAGCACAGACACTTTGAGGGGAAGTGGACAATTATTCATATGTTTTTTATTTCCTGGGTGTGGAATTAAATGTGACTGCTTCCTGTCTCATCTGCAAGAAGAAAGTTGTTGCGCCTCGGAATATCATTTCTAAGCCTCGGCCATGCTAGCTGTTTCCCCCCATGTTTCCAGTCTTTATGCTAAGCTAAGCTAACCAGCTGCTGGCAGTTCTGCTGCTTCAATACTGTATCTATTGTAACAGACAGCATAGTGGTATTGATCTTCTCATCTAACTCTCTGCAAGAAAGCGAGTAACCACACTTCCCAAAATGTCAAACTATTTATTTAAGTCCGTTTTGATGCATCACAGAAAATGTCCTGTTCTCTGTCGTGCGCTCTCTGTGCTCCACTCTTCCTTCCTCATCCCTCATTGCTCCACAGTGTGTCTTTTATGTGTCTTCCAGCCATCTTGCCCATAGTCCCTCAGTAGTGTAAACGTGTCCCAGGAGAGTCCTCTAGTGCTGCTGGTGAGCACCTGTGTTTGATTACCCTCACTAAAAGTGCCACTAATAACCTTCTGAATAAGGCCTCGAGGGGGATTGGTGCCCTATTGGCTTTCAGCAGGGCCAGATGTAGACTGTGACTGTCCGTATCCCTGCCTGATTAAATTGACCTGTCTTATTTAATTGAGGTGTAGGCGCCGGCAAGGCGGCAGCGACGGGGGAAAGGTTTTCAGGGTTGCCGGGTCGGAAGGAAGAAATGGAAAAGAGGTGGATTACGAGATGGGAGCATTTTATGTTTTCTATTAAATCAGGGAGGGAATTTAGCAGAGCATGAAATAAGTAATGTGGGCAATCGACAGAAATGATGAGGCACATGTGGAGAAAAGTTAAATGTATAATCTATGGGCCATTATCAGATATGAGTTTCTCTTTCCGTTTGTCAGGTCTACAGAAGACGAGAAAACATGGGTCAAAATCTGCGGAAATTAACAGCGGTTGTCAGTAATTGCTTGTTATGAATGGAAAATATGAGTTATTGATTCAAGTGAGTAAACGGTGTGAGTAAGCACGGAAGTAGAGACATGGGGGGGGGCCTCCGACTTGCTGAACGATCATGAGGCTTGGTTTGGGTGTTGACCTAAAGCCAAAGCTTATTGGTTAGAAGAGGCGAGGGACAGGTTGAGTGTGGAGGTCATCCTAACTGAAATGGGCCACAAGTTAATTTCCCGTTTGACCTACTGTCATACTGGAAGAAAGGGTTTCTTGCTGCTGGCGGCTTCATCGATAACATGCAGATATTCTTTTGAGTTTAATCACTGAGAGAGTGACACCTTAGACACAGAAAATAACTGCAACATTCAAAGCAATACGCTCTGTGAATGTAGTTTCTACATACTTTTAGCTGATGTGGAAACAACGCTGTGCATTTGCGTGGGCATAAGGACCTCAAGCTCTTGGCATAGAAATACAATAGGTCAATGCAGTACAGAGTATTTGTATTTTACACTTTGGTTAGTAGGAAGTGCCTTCTTCTGCCCAGTATTTCTGTGGTAACTAGGGTACTGCTGCACCAGTTGTGCATAATTATTATGTTGCACTTAACTGATGTTTGTCACTAAATAAACTTTGGGCAAGAACCAGAGGCATGTGAATATTTATATATATATCAGAATCTTCCTCTCACAACTCTTAACTTTAGTCGGCCTCCTGCAGGCTTTGCTCCCAGTGGATTATAAGTGAGATTCTTCTGTCAATACTTCCTTAATTTCTTTCTGAGCTCAGGACCAGAGTGCTACCAATCAATCGGAGATCTAGTGTGTGCCAGCGAGTCAACCTTGTATAGAGTAATGAGCTACAGAGGTGCCAGACAAGAGGGTTGATTTAGTAATTTAAAGAGAAAAGAACCAAGGTCCAAGGGGCAAAAATGGCAGAGGTCAGTCCAATAATTGAGATGAAAGTAAGGTGTCTTTTACAGATGGCCAACGCACACACACACACACACACTGTCTAATTTATCCATGTTATGTCTATTTACGTATACTGAACATCGCAATCTCAATTCTCAAAGGATGATGATGAGATGAGTCAGTTCCAGTCGGCCATTGATCGTCCAGCAGGGTGAGGCTGTGTTAATCAGCTACTATTGTAAGGATGAGCGCTTCCTAAAGCCGCTATCCCTCTCACATTTCTGCCAACACCCCAGACATCTTTCCGTGTGTGTGTGTGTGTGTGTGTGTGTGTGTGTGTGTGTGTGTGTGTGTGTGTGTGTGTGTGTGTGTGTGTGTGTGTGTGTGTGTGTGTGTGTGTGCGTGTGTGTCCTCCCTCGCTATCACCTCATCTCCCCCATCAATCTCGATCGCTCGATGCATCTCATTTTGCAAATTGCACGGTTTTGCAATCTCTGCAATCCAACACACAGATCACGCCTCTTCAGTTACAGTCTTGACCGCAATGAAGACAATAAACGCAATTAGCTGTACTTATGTATTCATCCTGTTTGTCTTTTTTTTTTTTTTTGTTGCTTTATTTCATTTCAATTTGAGACTCTTTGTGGAGTGACAGAATCAAGTCCTCTATTGTCAAATCATGAGTTCAAAAGACATGACCTATAGATCTCAATTAAAAGTTCATTCAAACAAACGTACCAGTGTATGCTAAATGTTAATTATGTAAGCTTACTGGACATAATCTTAAATTGGCTCAATGTTTCACTGGCAGTCCTCCAGTGTGCGGCAGGCTGGCAGCTATTTCCGTGTTCTGCAGCCAGAGGCACTGTGTGTCTCATAATTCACCAGAGATATATTTGACTTTGGTATTATCTCTCACATTTTTATATTGAGTTTATTTATCTCAAAATTGTCACAGAGAATGCAGCATTCTCTGTCTTTTGTTGTAGCACTAGAACCTTACTTGTACAGAAGTTTGCTCCCTAGACACCTTTTTTTTCTGTCAAAAGGCTGCGTCTGCATATAATATCAGTATGTACAGTGTCTTCCTCTGTTTTGGGTTTTTGTTCACTGATGTCAGGTTGCAATCCTCCACACTACAGTTTACTTTAAGGACAAATGCTGCTCACACCAGATCCTGCTGTTCATTGCCTTTCTTCTCTCTTTCTATCGCTCTATGTCAGGGGTCCCCAACTGGCGGACTGCGGTCCGGATCCGGACCCAGGACCTAAAACCGATAGATAATTCAGAATTATTCATATCAGACAGTGAGTTTATACTTTAACCGGCGCTGTTTATTCAGCCGTTACGGCACTTGTTCAGCGGTGCAGGAAACACACCGACCAATGCGTTGTGAATCACATCACGTGATGCAGCTCAGCCAATCAAATATGGGCATTCAAGTTTCCTGATTCTAGTGAGATTTACACACACCATGACACACGGGGGAGAGACGAGGAAATAGAAAGAAGAGCAGGAATATTGCGCTAATCAGAGAAGTTATCTCACATGACGTTCTCCAAAAAGAGAAACGTGTTCAGAGAGAATAGAATTTATAAGCAAGAATGAACAGAATCTTATATGTTAATTCTTCCCACAGGCAGTTAAAACCAGCATGTCTCATATGTTCAGAAACCGTAACTGTGGATAAAAGCGGCAAATGAAGCGGACTACGAGGAAAAGCACAACTCTTTTGAGTCTGAAAAAGTGTGAAAGACACAGAAAATAAACCTAAGAGCCCAATATGATCAGAATCATAACACATGAATTCACTGTTCAACAATGATGTGAACAGAGAGAATAGAGCTGAAACAAGTCGTTTAATAACCACAGATAAAGTCCATGCACACTGATTTCTCTTTTTAGATGACAAAAATATAATATTGTGGCTTTTTTGATTGACAACACTTCACACCTGAATGAACTGAATTTAAAGCTGCAGGACAACTCAGTGAAATACATTTTTAAAATGAATTACTTCATTTTAAGATGCACATAAGCTTTCTGTTATGTCAGTTATTCTTTAATCCAGCTCTTATTTTACTTGAAATGAGAAGAACATTTATTGATGTATTTCTATGTATTATTTATAATCCATCCAGTTACATTTGAAAACCAACAATAATAATTGTTAAAATATAATTGATGTGTACTTTCTTTATTTGATTTGACAGTTGTTGACTACACAGAGGCGTTGTTACTACTACTAGGCTTCTTGAATATATATATATATAGTCGGTTCCAGTGTTGCCAACTTGGCGACTTTCTCGCTAAATCTGGCGACTTTCCAAACCCGACAAATCTAGCGACTTTTTCTGGTGTTATTGGAGACTTTGCTGGTGTTTTGACTCGATAACGTTAAAGCACGTACGTTCTACAGTTACTGCCGTGAACGAGCAGCGGGTGCTGCCGTGAGCCCCTCCGCCGCCCCAAAGCACACACAGGCGGGTACTCTCACAGAAGCCTCGCGTGGCAGTCAGAGAAGAGAGGAGACGTATTCTCTGCAGTTAGTGTATCTACAGGTGTTTGCTTCAATTTTACACAAAACAAATAATAACCGTAGCTGTGTTTCAGCTGCAGGACAGCAGTGAAGGCCCAGGTATAAAATGCACGGCCCGCCACTGCACTAACGCCTCTGATCCCATTTCAACAGGAAATGCTGCAGCGGATGCTGCGGCTATGCAAACGGCTGCTTCAGGTTACTCTTTTCAGCTCACAACACTTATGCTAGGTGTGCCTCAATAAATATCTCTAACTTATGATGTTAAAGTATTGCAGACATTGGCTACCCCTGCAGAGGGCAAGTGTTGGGCCTCGTCTGGTGCAATTTACAAAAATGATGTATGGATTGGCCCAGACAATAGGCCTTGTTTGTCACATGCTCTCTTCCACTGTTGTGCTAAATTAGCTCACGGTCGAGATCATGTGATTATGTAATTTTATTAATTCAGCATGATACACAAGAGGGTTCAAAGTTTTTGCCCAAGAATTGTATAGAACATGTATTGTTTGCACAGCTAACAACGCAATATGTGTTGATTTTTTGATCAATTGTAAATACTAAAATGGCCTGTCTTGCTGTAAACTCAACCTGATGGTTGTGAGAGCTCATAACCTCTGCCTTTCTCATAAAAGCAGAAAAAGGGGCACCTGCCAAGGCCTTGACATCTTAGCTCCATCCGAAAAGAGAGTAAGCCTGCGAGGGGGGTTGGAGGGGGGAAACAAGATAATGTGCAGCTGGAACAAGCAGTTTAGTTTGTGTGTAGCAAATATACTCTGCTTTGAAAAGCTTTGAAAAACTTTTGACTTGTTGTTAGACCTCCGAACCATCCGTGGGGTAAGACGAGCTCTGACCATTTAGCTGAATTATTCTATGTGTCTGTTCAATAAAATACTTAAAGTCCTTTTGAGAGTTTTTTCATCACATTTATTTCTCACAGGGAAATTCAAAAGACACCACAGAGGACAGTGGTGTGTTTGGAGGACAATAGTGTGTGAAGAACAGTAGTGTGTGAAGAACAGTAGTGAGTGGAGGACAGAAGTATTTGGAGGACATTTTCCTGAGCAGCCAGTAGTGTCAAATAAAATAAGGCAGAATCAGATTTATTGTCAATTTATTTTTTTTAACATGCATGTTTTGGGAGTGTGGGAGGAAACCGGAGCACCCGGAGGAAACCCACGGTGACACGGTGAGATCATGCAAACTCCACACAGAGAGGAACAGGGGCCAGGAGCTCTCTGTGAGGCCACAGTGCTAACCACTGAGCAACCGTGCTGCCCTCGTATGAAGGCAAATCAATGTCAAAATCCACGAGCACAAATAAGATCCATCATTAAGATCCATGAGGACAGAAGTGTGTTGAGGACAGAAGTGTGTGTAGAGGACAGAAGTGTGTGGACAGTTGTGTGTGGAGGACAGAAGTGTGTGGAGGACAGAAGTGTGTGAAGGACAGTAGTGTGTGGAGGACAGAAGTGTGTGGAGGACAGAAGTGTGTGGAGGACAGAAGTGTGTGGAGGACAGAAGTGTGTGGAGGACAGTAGTTTGTGAAGGACAGTAGTGTGTGGAGGACAGAAGTGTGTGGAGGACAGAAGTGTGTGGAGGACAGAAGTGTGTGGAGGACAGAAGTGTGTGGAGGACAGAAGTGTGTGGAGGACAGAAGTGTGTGGAGGACAGAAGTGTGTGGAGGACAGTAGTGTATGCCACTGCTCTACACACACGCGTGGATCTCTTTTGTGCTCGTGGATTTTGACATTGATTTGCCTTCATACCGTTACCTCAGCAACTCGTTGTGATGGAGCAGCAGAAAGTCCTCTTCGCCCAGGAAATGAAGCGCTTTAAGCTGTTCTTCTTCTTCTTTCTCTTGTCATCTGAAAATCAAAAGGAAATTTCAGTAGAATCCACAACAATGTGAAAGAACTCGACAATTCAGACACACGTAGAGGCAAGCATTTCCTACCAGATGTGATGGAAGTGATTTCTTTATGTTTCTGTTCCATGTCACAGTCCACTTTCAGAATGGGAGGGGGGTCACATTTAGGGGGTCGCTCCACCGGACTTTGTTCAGCCGGTGTAGATCGCAACACGATAACATTCGGAGATAATGTGTCTGGGATCGATCCGCCAAATCCACTGGTGGCACTGAACCTGTGGAATTATGACACAAGCAGTTCAACAGACAGCTGACTAGGAAGTAATCCGCTATTTGATGTAAAAAAAATATATGCTGACATGAGGAAATAGTCTTACCAAGTTACATCCTCCGACGATGCTGGAGGTAATGCTGAAGCTGTTGCAAATGTTTCATTTGTGCTGTTGAATGAAGACAGGCGCAGTTACTCAGAGGCACAAAGCTACTACAAGTTACGTTACATGTTGATGATCGCCAAAGCTACAATTCAAATTAAATGCATCACATGCTAATGATCATAAATTCTTGATATCACAGATATCGTCACCACATTTCATCATGTGTTCAGATCTAGGGGTGCAACGGATCACAAACCTCACGGTTCGGTTCGGATCACGGTTCTTGAGTCACGGTTCGGATCATTTTTCGGATCAACAAAGAAAAGGGGAGGAGACAAATATAACTTTGCTTTCCATTTATTAATTAAAGAACTTCAAGAACACTTAAAGCAAAGAACTTTGGGCTATAGTCTTACATGAAAACTAACATATTGAAGATGTCCAATTTGAAGTTGTCCAAGTTGAGACCCTCGTCCTTTGATCAATATTGAAAGAAAGAAACAGCCAGTGAGCTAGCTTCCACTGTTTCAACTGAACTGAACTGATCGGCAACAACTTGGGTCTGTGTTTACTTCCTGTCAGGTTATGTCATTCAAATACACAATAATGTTTACATTACTGTGACATTATTTTCAAAAAGATGAGAATATCTCCATTGTCTGGGGAGAGGGTAGACCTTTCTGTAGTGACTGTTACTACTGGGCCTGTCTAGCTTCACTCTGATGCTTCTGTCAGCACCTGCACCAGGTGTGTGTCTGTGTGACCCTCACAGAGGGGGCGTGTCTACAGCACCGGACTATGAATCACTCCGCCGTGGTGAAAGCGGTCACAGTCTTTTCCTTGTCGTATGTCTTTCTCTGCTGTTCCTTTACAAGTAACAAGTCCCCGAATATCAATGCAAAGTGTCAGTGAACAGATATAAAGCAGTAGTGTGTTCACGTGAACGGAGCAACACTCTGAGGTCGGCACTCGCGCCGGCGCGAGTGAGCCGCGGGTGAGCGGCGCTCACTCGATGTTTATAATAATATCTCGGCAAAAACGGCACATAAAAATGTTTCGAAAATCTGTAAAAATCGGTTTATTCTCCACTTCCGTGTCCATATTCTCGCGAGATAGTACGAGACAGTACTATACAGCAGCAGTAAAACGTTATTACACACTATGATGATTACACTGTAAAAAAAAAAAAAAAAAAAGAATACTCAATTGATCCGCGGTTCACTAGTGATCCGAACCGTGAGGGGTGATCCGAACGGATCACGGATCGACCCGTGATCCGTTACACCACTATTCAGATCCCATTAATGAGGAGACAGAACAGTAATAACAGACATCTCTAATTATATTTAGTATGGTGAAAATAACAAATTTGAATTAATCCAATCATAGTTCAGCAACTGTAAGATGCAGCAGATGTCAAAAGAGTGTACAGTACATGGGGCTAAAGTAAGAGCGATACCTGTTGTGCAAAGCGTTTTTTTACCCTTCCAAATCCAAAAACATAGAAGATAAAAGTGTAAGGAATTAATGTAAACAGTGTGTACTGTATATCTGCTCTAACGGGTAACATTATCATGCCTGGCCAACTAGCTACTACCTAACTACCTACTTAACTTGTTTGTAGCGTTATAGATTAGAAAAATATATATTTTTTGTATTCAACCTTTATTTAATCAGGCGAGACATTATGACCAAATTCCTTTTTACAATGAGGTTTTCAATACTCATAAATTAGCTGTATATGAAGTAGTAAAATATTTCAGCCCACTTGCAAACACAGACACTTACCCAGTGCTATGCTGGCGGGGTTCTCTTGTGATGAACGGATGGGTGAGGACTTGACTCGGGGTGATCCTCTTGTTGGCCTCCATTTGAAGCATTGCCTTCAGCAGGTCAATGCACTCCATCTTTACATCAGCTTCCACCTCATTCAGGTTGTTCCGGCGAAACTAATGCGGGAAACAAAATTGCAAATCCAGCAGTGGTTTTTATTTTCTGATTCAGAATCAATTAAAATCTCATCTATAGCAGTGACGGAACAATCTATCCAAACACCTACCGTTTTCAAATCGTCCAGGTTGCGGTATCTTCCGTCGCCGCTGAGGAAAAAGGCTGTCTGGATCTCCTCAGGTCTCTACAAGAAGGTATTTCAGATAGCTGTTAATCACGTTAACTGATTAATATAAATCTTAACCAGAGAAGAGAATGTTAAGGGAAAAGGCTTTTTGACACATTAGACAAATCATTAATATAAATAAGGAATAATAATGGTCCAAGATCTTGTCGTACCTTCAGTCTCCAGCAACCAAAAGACATTTCTACAAAATAAGATGTGGAGTACATCCCAGCACTCAGAAGATGGGCTGGAGGTACACCCAGGAGTTTCACCATGCCCCACATCTGTAGACAAAACACAGCATCACACCAAGATAAGAACAGGATGCCATTCATCTCCCACAGTCAAAATAATATCTATAATTTTGAATGATTAGAGATTACATGACATCTGCCCCAGAGATTCCACAAAATCAGACAGCAGGCCAAATGCTGCTTCATACAATCGGATTACCTAAAAGTTCATGATTGGCAAGATCTAATGCTGCATTCCAGACACCACCAAACTTAAATATTTCTGACCTCCACCACTCAAAGTCGGATATCCTACATTTGAACCCGGGGGAAAATCCATCTACCACAACTTCATTAAGAAGAAGTTGTCTGACGTCAAACAACAATGGTGTAAACTAAACTGTATTGAATCAAAATAATACTTACTATCATATAGTTAAACCTGTCCTGCATTTAAATGTATGTTAAAATATGTTGCTACGGTTATTAGGTAGCTGGTTACAGTAAACAATCTCTGAAAGTTATCTTCTCTGCACAAAAGTTAATTGCTAAAATGTAAAAAATTTCCAAAAATGTGGAGGCTGCACTGCTGAGAATTGTGTGACCATTTTCTAGAGTTTTTCAGTTTGTCATAGTCAGCCATGTTTTTTGTCTAAGTTAGGCATCGTGCACCTGGAACGCTTGGAGGTCGGAAGTTAGAGATTTCTACATTGACTTTAACATTGCTTTCGAAACATTGTAAGACTAAATGTATCTAGACGTTTAATTTTAGACATAAAATAGCCATAGAACTTGTTAGCGTAGCAAGCAGGAAATACCTCCATCTAACAGCTGACATGTTTGCTGTTATCTCCTTCGGCTATGCAGCCGGCACGCTTTTGACTAATGACGTAATGAAATCAGGCGTACAAATATAATTAAATTGAATATATTGGTACCATTGCCACTGATACACGATCCACGATGTTAGAGTCGGCCCAATATCTGATATCAGTGTTTGATTGGTGCATCCCTATTAAGATCTAGAGCCAATCGCTCTTAAGATAACAAAACAAAGAATATGTGGATGCAGCAGTAACAAATCTCATAGGAAAAGAGGAAAAGGGAAGCAGTCAGTATTCGTTTCCATCAAAATGTATCGCAAATTTGAACCAAATTTGTGAAAGTCTTCAAAAGAAAAAGAATGAATGCTTGTTTCCATACACCAGCGTTATGCAATTATTAGGAGTTGGTTCATCACGATAAGCAGTACGTGGAGAAAAGTAATCTGTTTCCATTGCACTGTCGTCGCATTTTGCTTTTTCATTTCCAAATTTCTGCATTTCCACTCAAGTTTCTTTAAACGCAAATTGATAATGCGCATAAAAACAGGTAAATGAAAAGGCAACTAATGACTTACCGCACTGTAGTCACCGCGGCCCCGGAAGATTGCTTCTCCGAGCACCATGAGTGCCATCAAAACACCTAGAGACCACATGTCGATGGCCTCTGAAAAGGGAAGTCCCAAAGCAATTTCTGGAGCCCTGAAAATGAAACAAATGTCCAACACAGTAAAGAACACTGCCATATTTGAGCAGATGGTAGACATCACCTATACGCACATAGAAGAATATGATTTGAGTCTATCTGTAGCTCACCTGTAGGATGGTATTTGGTGACATTTGCCCTGCTCCACGTTACAGGTCAGAACAGACTGTCCAAAGTCGATGAGCTTCACCCTGAATGGCTGAGCTTGTCTGTCCACCACCATGACGTTGTTTGGCTGCTTTAGGTCTGCATGGATCATTCCAATGGTCTTCAGGGCGTCAAAGGCTGTGGCCATCTGCAAGATCAGCAATGACATTCAAAGGGTGGACTCACAGCTTTTTGACTTTAGCGTTGTGTCCGATGCTACTGTATCCATACCTGTTGGATTACACTCCTGATGTCATCTACATTCACGGTTTTAAATTTCTTCAGGTAGTCCCCTAGAGTCGTATCCAGCAACTCAAAGACGACAGCTGTTCTTTCGTCCGTCAGCTTGAAGGAGTCAATGAACCTGACGATATTCCGCTCGTCCAGGTTCGTCATCTTTAATTTGTTCAGGATAGTCAACTGGGGAACACAAGTGTGACGATTAGTTGTTGACACAAGTTTGAAACTCAGGAGAAAGATTTTTTATATTTAGATAAAAGTGACAAAAACATGCTGATGAGTTATTACTTCAGCATTGAGGGACTTGGCACAATTAGGGATCTTAACTGCAACAGTCTCGTTGGTGTCCTTTTTGACACATTTGAACACTTTTCCAAAGCCTCCCTGTCCAAGAAGTTCCGTCAGCGTATAGTTGCTGGGGAGGAGGCGGTGTATTTCCTCTTGTTCCTGACAAGCACATATGGATTGTGTGAGAACCACATCACACACACAATGAGACGGCAGTAGAAGTGAGAGTTCCCCTACACTTTGAGTGTTTCATCACATCTTTAACAGTTTTCTAGAAGAATACATCGTCTATCTAAAGTTGTCACACACTTTTTCTACATGAGGGAGAAACAAACAGCGACTTACCTCCATCATAAAGTATTTGTTGTGTTGATCAGTCGAGTTGGTTCGATTTGTGGAGAGGTTTATCAATATGTCTTCTCTGTCAGTGACAGTGACATGAGTTCTATGACAGTGACATGAGTTCTATGACATCATCATGATTCCATGTGTTCTGCTCTGTGTTCCGAATATGCAAATTAGTTACTTTAAACCAAACTCAACCATGTGAGAAAAATGTATTCAATGTAAACAAGTACATTTTGATTTATTTTACATTTTTATCAAAAAAGTCTTGGTTTAGAACGGTTTCAATATGTCTTCAACCTGCAGGTGCATGTAATGCTCCAACTCTTCTGTGACCATGATAATCATTTACATTGAAGATACAAGGGTTTTTACAACACAGTGATAAAATATTATGTGTTAGTAGCTAAAACATTAAACCTTATTGAGAATAAAGTGAACATAAAACTGAATATTTACATTAAAAAGGAAGAACCCAATGTGTCAATAAACAAAAATACAAGGTTTTCAGCTGTGAAAACCAAAAACTTACCTTCACTACTTTAACCTTCAGCACTTCAGTCATTTGCCACACACAATAACACATTAAATATGATTGAGTGAAGCATTTCATGAAGTAATAGTACGTTTTTTCGCTTTAGTAAAGGGGGAAATATGCACAATTGGGTTGACAGTGTACCATAACAAGATGCTAAATGCCCTAGCATGGTCTTTTTAGCTAGGGGTGCGTAGCTAGCAAGTCTGGTTTGTTGGCGTGGCAGTCTATATTACTCAACCTGAGAGGACCCCTACTGACCATGTCTGACAATGATTAACTTTGTTAATACAAAAAGGGCCAAAACACTGAGTGGTCAGACAATAAAAATCAGATAGATAAGTCATAGTGGAAATTAGCCATCACACCTGACAGACATGTCATTGTTAGATTCTAAACGATACCTAACTTCTAACTTAGATGCGTCAAGCATGAATCACAAAGGTGATTTTGTTTTATTTTATGTTATTGCCTCATTAATTTCCCTTCTGAGGATGTATACATTTTTCTCCAACCAACAGCTTATCTCTATGATCCAACTCCTAATAATCACAGTGTGGTAACAAGCATTCATTTGCCTTTTCTTTTGTTTCTCGTTTCTTCTCAAAAATGGATTAAAATTGGCTTTATATTTGGATGGAAACCCACCTAGTGACTATAATAATGATATACATTTGAAATGGTTAACTACTAATTAAATAGTTCACTGATAGATAAGGTGATTCATTAAATTCATATGTAAGTGATGCTATTCAACGTATTGGAAACAAATACATAATACCCGTCAATTCACCTGGCGAATGTCCGCTCTCTGGCCAACAAGATGGATGAGCTGCTGCTCCTCAACAAACTAAAAAAGGACTTTAGCAGATCCGCCGCCCTGTGCTTCACTGAAACCTGGCTCGGTGAGCACATCCCGGACAGGGAAAAACGTGGGGAGGCGGAATCTGCTTCTACATTAACGAAGGTTGCTGTACAGATGTCACAGTGTCAAAGGAATCATGCAGCCCTCACTTAGAAACACTTTTCATAGACTGCAAACCTTTTTATTCACCGCGGGAGTTTTCCTCATTCATTCTGGTCTGTGTTTACATCCCACCTCAGGCCTGTGTGAGTGAGGCGCTCCAACACCTGGCTGAGCAGATCAACAACAATTAAAAAAAAATTAAATTAACATCTGCAAAGCCTGTGGTGAAGACTGTGAGGAGATGGACCAACGAGGCAAAGCTGGAGCTACAGTCCTGCTTTGCCTGCACTGATTGGAAAAAAAGTCTGCCAATTAGTGACCCCTGTGCTATACTATGACTTTTTCATGACTTTTTTCGACATGCTATTCTATGACTTTTTTCGACATGCTATACCTGGGGTCACTAATTGGCGGACCGCGGTCCGGATCCGGACCCAGACGCCGTTGTATCCGGACCCAGGACCTAAAACCAATAGATAATTGAGAAGTATTACATTTTGACGGAGCGCTTCTATTTTAACCGGCGCAGCTTTTCCAGCATTTACGGCACTTGTTCAGCTGTGCAGGAAACACGCCGACCAATGCGTTGTAAATCACATCACGTGATGCAGCGCAGCCAATCAAATATGGGTGTTCTGACAAGTTTCCTGACTCAAGTGAGATGTTCACACACCGTGACACATGGGGCTGAGACGAGGAAATAGTAAGAACAGCAGGAGATAAGTTGCTTGTGTACAAGAAGTTAATTCACGAGACGTACTCCAAAGAGAGAAAAGTGGTCAGACCAGAGTCTTTAACCAGGAATGGTCAGACTATTATAGGTGAATTCTTACCACGGGCAGTTTAAAAACAGTATGTCTCATATTGAGTAAACGTATCCACTCACATCTGAAATGAAGACAAAAAAATAAAGCTAAGAGCCCAATATGATCAGAATATTAATACATTCATTCACTGTCCAATGATGTTAACAGAGAGGAATAGAGCTGAAACAAGTGGTTTAATAACCACAGATAAAGTCGTATATACACTATAATTTCTCTTGTTAGATGAGAAAAACATAATATTGTGACTTTTTTTTGATTGACATCACTTCACACCTGAATGAACTGAATTTAAAGCTGCAGAACAAATCAGTGAAATAGATTTTTCTAAAATGAAGTACTTTATTTTAAGATGCACATTTTTCAAAAGCTTTCTTTCAGTTATTCTTTAATCCAGCTCTTATTTTACTTGAAATGAGAAGAACATTTATTTATGTATTTCTATGTATCATTTATAATCCATCCAGTTAAATTTGAAAACTGAGAATAATAATTGTTTAAATATAATTGATTCTTTATTTGATTTGAGAGTTGTTGACTACAGACACGTTGTTACTACTAGGCTTCTTGAAATATAAATAGTGCAAGTTAGATATTATTGTAATGTTCCGGACCTTTGCACGAGGAGATTTTCTCAATCTGGACCTTTTGGAAATTTAATTGAATACCCCTGCTCTATGTGTTCAGAGTGCAAACAGGCATGCGTTTGATCTTCACCCCAAGGGGATATGGTTGGGGTCTAGTCAAATGCCTCCCTCAGCCTCTCATGTTCCTTGTCAAAGATACACTCAGGCATAGAAAGATCTACTCAGACGTTCAGTACCAGCGACTGTGGACAAATGGCCTCACACGTGCAGGATGAAACAATCAGGCTTGTCAGCTTCTGCACATTATAACATTATATAACAGCTGTGTGGAGGGTTGGTGGAGTGTGCTGCTGTTTGATGAAAATATGCAGGGTGAAGATTATTTCCCATGATAACGCGGTGCAGATATTGGTTATCTTCATAGCAAAATAAAAGGTGATGCATGCACAGAGGATGTTACTTATTGATGTTCACTTGGCATTACCGCACATGCAGCAGCAGGAGTGAATTTATGTACCCTCATCTCTTGCACCGTTTGCTGTTGCTCCTCTCCTTGTCTTTTTTCTTACCTCATTCTGTCACTCACTCTTTGCCTTCCTGTTTTCTCTCCGTCTCATTTCCTTTTTGCTCCTTTTTTTTTTTTTTACGCCGGCAGATCGGTACCGAGTGGGACGCCAAAGAACGTTTGTTCAGAAACTTCGGCGGCCTGATGGGCCCCATGGAGGAGACGGTGGGCATGCAGAAGTGGAACAAGGGCCCCAACGTCACCGTCACTGTCGTGTGGATCGACCCCACCAACGTCATCGCGGCCACCTACGACATTCTGATCGACGCCAGCGCAGAGTTCACCCACTACCGCCCGCCGCTGAACCAGCCTCTGCGGCCCGGTGTCTGGAGCGTCCGCATCCTGCACCACTGGAGCCCCGTGGCTGAGATGCACTTCCTCATTGCCCCGTTGGCCTATAACAAGCACCAGCCCATACGACAAGGTGAGAGAGAGAGATTCAAACAGCCTCTCGTGATGCTTGTTTGTAACTAGGCACTCGCCATTTGTTTCAGCTTTCATCACACAAAATGACTATTGATTGTGTTATTTGTACAAATAGTCTTGCTCGACTTATTGCAGTGCTGTGCTGTTCCTCAACAGATGATCATTCATCAAAAAAAAGTACTTACACATTTCACTCCATATTATCTTAGATTTGGTGGAAGCCCCGTACCGCACGGGTAAAAAAAAAAAAGACCTACACGGTGCAATCCAATACAACAGTCCTGCAATAAAGCCTGTATTTGTGAAGCTTATGACACTTTGTTGACATCGAGTCACAGAGGAAAGAAACAGCTACAACAGTAAAATGCTGCTTACGGATATCAATAATAATAATCCAGTAACATACATGTATATGATAATATAACCTTTGAAGTGTTTCTATTTTACGTTACTACTTCTGCTCTAATGCATGTTAGAGAATATATAATGTTGTACTTTATACTCCACTACATTCACCCGACAGTTATAGTTATTAGTTAATCCCCACAATGCAATATCTGCAATATGCAAGTCATTTATGTCAAATGTACAGTTTCTTACTACGTGAACAAAAAGTGGAATCATTTCAGCCTGTTTTAATTGAACTTGTTTCATTATTTACTGGATTTTAGAGCGATGGACTGTCATCAACATTCTCACATTTATTTCTAAAATTGTATGAAACTAGCTCATTTATATAGGAAACAAGTTGAAAATAATCTAACAAGACTTGCTGATCTTTTCATTAATTTTTTTTTTTTTTTTTTGTAGTGTGAATGATACTTTGATCATAATATTTTTGAAAGTTGTAAAATAACTACCGTACATTTTACACAGGGGATAATAGTTCAATAATATAACCAATAACTATATTTAAACGCTGTGAAATGGGCCAATCTGCAGAATAAGTACTTTACTTATAATACTGAGTGTATTTTGGTCATACTTACTTTTACCGAGGTAAAGTTTTTGAATACAGGACTTTCACTTGTAATGGAGTTTATCTAATATTTTGACTTCTTAGGGGCGACTGTGGCTCAGTGGTAGAGCTGGGTCGTCCTTCAATCAGAGGATCAGCAGTTTGATCCCCGGCTCCACTAGTCCATGTCGATGTGTCCTTGGGCAAGGCACTTAATGTTAAAACGCTTTGAGTGGTTGGAAGTGTACAAAAGTGCTATACATGTACTGTCCATTTACCATTTATTTACTTCACAAATAGTTTGAGTTCAATCCACAACAGTGTGACAGCATGATAAGCCGTACAAAGGACGTTATTGCGTAGTGGAGTTCACACAAGTAACTATACATATATGATGGACAGGCTAATTTTAGCTTAGAACTTTTACAACAGATCAGCATTTCATATACAGAATGTATTCAATACACATAGTGGTTATGTTTGACAGACATTTTCAGAATTTTCTTTTCAGTCGACACCAGCACAGTTTCAAAGAGTGACTTTTCATTTACTGTGAAGTAACGAATGTCTGCAGCCACACACACACACACACACACACACACACACACACACACACACACACACTCCCAGAGAGAGCCTTGTATTTGCAATGATGCCCTTTCTAATCAAGCCTCTGGGTCTCTGCAGACCTTGGTTGTTTGTCATGAAGTCACCCTTAATAACCTAGCGAGCTGCTCATACACAGTAAACGGAATGTTAAACAACAGTGCACTTAGCCCTCCAAAAACAATGACACAATTAAATCAATCAGCCAGCATGGATAAGGGGCTAGACTGCGTTGTTGTAGTCCGTAAAGCAGCCAGTTTTCTCTAAAATCCCATGAGAGTTGAGACGTAAGCTTTGGCATAATCGTGTCTTTCTCTGTTTAATAATCTCACTGAGCCGTTTTAATGATGAAGAAAAGCAACAAATAGAGAAACAGCTTTTGTCCTCGACCTGAGTCTCAGCGGGGCATGGGGGGGGGGGTTCTGTTGTTGAAAGTGTGAGTGAAATATCTCTGGTTAATAATCTCTGGTTGTACGGCTGTTTAGGTTTATAATGCTGTGGCTTGCTTTATAGCTCAGTTATAAAGTATAAGGTATATCAGTATTATCAGCTAACCTTACTTAAAGTATCAAAAGTAAAAGTGCTCATTATGCTTATGTCTAAAATGTGATAATATTATACTGTGTATGTTGTTTGATAACTGATGCAATAAGTAAGGCATAATTAACAGTGAGTTGGTCATTATTGCGGAATGAACCCCGATATGAGCAGGAATCACCCTGAAGGGGGGTTCATTTAGCAATAATGACCCGCTCGCTGTACATTATCACAATTAATACAAGGGATCAATAATTTGACACAAAAAAACATTGATTTAAAAATGATTTTAATGATCCGCTCAAAAACAATAGTCCTCTCGCTGTGGTCAGTACTGCGTCCATGGCAACAATCTGTTATTCATAGCAACTATCTGCTATACAGAAATAACAATTGAATGCCGTAATGGACCAATCAGAATTGAGTATTGAACAAAGCAGTGTAATAATGATGGGTATTATTTAACCGTTAACTGGTAGAAGAGGCTGATTTTAAATACTTTTCACAGTGTTACTTAGTCTCCTGGAGAGCAATAAGTCATATGTGAAAAGTAACAAGTAGCTCCAATCATCATAAATGGAGTGGAGTAAAAAGTACAATCATACCATGTAGTGTGATTGTACCATGCGGTGGTCTAAAATAACAAGTACAAGTACCTCAAAAGTGTGTGTAAATGATGTACTTACCACCTACTTCCACCACTGGCTGCTGTGTTGGACCACATTATATACATAGTTTTAGCGAGGTCTCCTGGATATTGAGTGTTCTTAATATTTGTCGGCCAGCTAAGTGTATTGACATTAGAGGTCTAACCTTTTTTTTTCTATATAAAAAGCTATATTTTGTGTTTCTTAGCTGATCGTCGTAAAAAACAAACATAGCCCTGTTTGACTCCGGTGATTGCATACTTAAAGCGAGAGTAAGTCACATAAATTTAGAAGCAACACAATCTCCCTCTTGCTAATGAAAAACTAATTCATGCGTAATAAAATGCCCCCTTATTCAATTCAGCACACTCGGGAGTATTCCTGCTCCAAGTCTCACTTGGCCTGGTATGATCAACGGCATCACTTTAGCTAACTTTAGAAAGATATCGATGTATAACTGACATCCCCGATGTGCTACTGATACAATACATTTTTAGCATTTAACAGATATACAATTGACTTGTTTATCACAAAAGTAAAACGTAGCAACCCTCAACATAAATTTCAATATTCCAGTATATTGTAATTGTTGCTTGTGGCCACCGTGGCCTCTGTTAAACAGTCTCTCTTTACGTGCATCGGAAAATATTGAAAACTTCGATGCCTTGCTGCCTTAGTGATAGACTGTGTATTAAAATACCAACGGATTAGGGAGCAGTAGCAAGCTCCAATCATATATATATATATGGGTGCTTGCTCTACCAATTAACATTTGGATTGTGCCTTGAGTTTACACACCATAGGAAATGGCAGACATTTCATATTTTACAGTATAAGGATACATAATAAGCGCTATAGAGTTTCCACTTTTGCAGTGGAGATTATAGTCATTATGTAATAATCTTGTGTATGCTTGGCTTACTGTGTGTTGTAATGTGTGCTTTCGTCTTAGCCGTTTCATCCACCCGCCTTTAATTTACTGCCATGTCTGGCACCAGGTTTCCCACCTACATGCAGTGCCAGTAAAACTTTATGACGTGGCCTTCTACCCGCATTGGCAGCAGCAGATGCATGCACACACACACACACACACACACACACACACACAACGCACACACACACACATGCACAACCACACGTTTTTATACACAAAGCTATCTGGCATTGGTATGGACCTTGCCTTGTGGTGGAGCACCTCATGTCTAACTGCATCTTTTCTGTCACCGGTGCATGAAAAGCACTGATGTCTGCTCAGCCATGCTTAGAAAGGATGGCTAGCGCCCCAGTTAGAGTACCGGTGAGGAATTTACAGCTTCGGTGGCACTCAGGGTGGAGAAAGTGTTTTTGAGGGGAAGTTGTGTCTGCGTTTTCTGTCTTCCTGCCCGGGCTCGACCGTCGTAGGAAGAAAGAATTAGGGCACGTCTGACTGTTTCCATAAAGTCAGCATTGCAGTGGCTTGACATACCACATCAAACAATGGGATTTAGGTACTCCAGTCATAAAAAAATCAATCCAAGTAAATTAGCAGTTGAAGCTTTTCAGATGATCATAAAATAAATCACGTTTCTCTGCTTTGATATTTTACAATTCAAGTCTCCCTTTTTCCTTTTCTCCCCCTCCCTTCTCTACAATCCCATCTCTCTCCGTCTGACCACTAATTATCAACCTTTCACACATCATCTATCTCCTTCTCTGTTCTCTCTGTCTTCCTTCCCACGTCTCTCTCTCCAGAGGATACTCTGAAGCACCACAACGGGCCAGCAAAGAACAGCTACATGGAGCAGAGTTTCCACGGCCTCAACCCGGTGCTCAACATCCCCGTCAGCCCGGGATATGTGGAGCAGGCCAAGAGGAACGCGGCCTTGACCGGCCCGGAGCTCGAGCGTTGGTTAGACAGCCTGGTGGGCGAGTTGTGGGAGGCGGCCGACGTCTGCGCCGTTGGCCCTACCGCCTGCCCTGTCATGCAGGCCTGCCCCAAGAACCCTTGGAGCTCCCTGAGCCCAGACCCAAAATCCCACCTGGGAACACCGCGCGCAGACGGGCGCATCAGGTAGCAGCGAGGCCTCCAGCTGGACGGGAGGCCACAGCGCAGGAGATTCACTGTTGATTTTTATTTATTTAAGGCGTTTACTGCAGGTGGAGTAAGGAAAAGCGTTCTTCCTCCGTCTCGGGAGAAGAAGAAAACAAAAGAAGTGGATTTTTTGAGGAGGTTGGTGAGGGCGTCTGGACAGAAAGCGAGGAGAGCGATTTTTAGATCCTCCCACGGGGTTCCTCCTTTCAGGGGATTATGCTGGCTTTGCTATTTCAGTTTCTCAGTGTATTTATTTTTCTTCTCATGGCTGAGTTTTACTGTGATCAAACGTTGCAAATTTTTTTCGAGCATTTATTTAGCTGCCGAGTGAAATATGAAGTCAGCTTTCAAAGCCCTGCACGGGGGCCCAGCGGTCATGTGACACTGGTAGCAGACAAAGTTCTGCTGCAAAAAAAAAAAGCCTTAGCTGTAAGACCTACATGAGGAGGTAGCCTGGGACCTGCATTAAATGTATGTATCAACATCAACAAAATGAGATGATAGCCGAGTGTTGAGATATGCCAAACATTCGAAAAAAGATTATTTTGATACGACTCAAATGCAGCTCCGTTAAAAGCAAATTTCCAAATTTATGGAGAAACTTTGAATAACAAATATTTTAGCAGTATTAAAGCCAATTTCTTCAAAACTCTTATGATAGCTCAGTGACTCAGCTTGTCAATCAGTAGACTAAATCAGTAACGGCAGCACATCTGTGCCTGATGTGGAACTGTTGTGGCCGGGCTAACCATCTGCTGCAGTCACGTTTCGTAAATATAGAAAAAGAGAAATGCAAATACTGAGGCCTTTTCAAAAAATAATTACACCTATTTGGATTATAATAGCAATTTAATGTAGACATTTTAGTGTTCTAAATTGCTAAATGCTTCATTTGTGGTGGTTGTGCAAAAAGTATTTTAAGACTTAACATTCACATAGTTTAGGTTTATTTTAATAAAAACCCAGATGGTGCGACCGGCAGAGGACGTCTTGGGTTTTCCTACCAACCTGCCTCAAACTTGAAACACAGTTATCTCAAGCTGACCTTAACATTCTCATCCATGTTTTCAGTGCTTTACTTTATTCCAATCATTTCACACTTTTATGTTTTACATGATTCTACAAGAAGTCTCAAAAATTGTGTGAATGAGGAGGAGGAGGGGTGAGTCCATGAGTCGCTATTTATTTATACGTTTATATTAATACTGATATTTTTAGTCAGTGACTAAATAACTGCGACGCTGCCTTGGCAGCATGATAAATATTTTTTTTTTGTAAAGAAAGCTGCCTTTATTTACAAAGGCCAACACCCCCAAACTTATACTGTACCTTTATATGGCCCGCACCTGTGTGTTAGTCAGTGTTGTCCTGTCTGAATAGATCTTCTTGTCTTGGTTTCTTAAATGGCTGTTTGCCAAGTGCATCACAAGAGAGCGTCACCCTGACCTGTGAGGTCCGAGGTCAGAGGTCAGCTATACCTAACACAACCTCACCAAACAGCGGAGGGGGAACAAAAACACTCTTCATGACCGACCCAACATTGGACAACCTCTGGATCGAAGGAGAAACCGTGCTTGTTGGTGTTGTATGATTCCTGTCAGTTTCAGAATGATAGTGAGTGGTAGTGATCTTCATGCTGTGACAATAATGTACAATTTCACGTGAATATTATATTGTGTCTTGATTGCAAAAATGCATAATTTATTAGATCAACTTTATCAACATTTTGAAGTACCTTTTCTTGCCATCAAGACAATCTCTGGATATTTGAGACGAGTTAACGACACTGAACACTTACCACGACACATCCTGAACAAGAGGTACGCTCAGACATTTGTTTTAATCCCAAATAAGTTTCATCCGGAGCCAATAAGGAGTTCAGTCTGTGGCTGTCGACATTGTTTAAGCCGCCGCACGAGCTAAGTGAGTGTTTTCCGCACAAGCTGATTAAGAGACATTAATGTTCATTAATGTCAGGTTCACCTTGCCCCCGCTGTCAGAGGTGTCCTTCCCTCTCAAATCTACACTGTTTCTGGGTTGGCTTGTAAAGGACAATTTATTTTTTTTCACTGGCCGGCTTCCGCTGCCACCTTTTAACTTCTAGTGCCACCGTGCTCGGAACAATATACTTCACACGATACATATTATTATGTAAGCTCAATGACGGTTTTGGAAAAAAGGTGAATTAAAATAAATGTAACTCGATGTGGAAGTCCTATTTTGTAACAAAATGATTAACAAATGAAGAAGATGTACATAGGTATTTTGTATTGAAATATTGTTTGAAAGGTATTGTACATGTAAATACAGATGTGGTAAAAATGACTTTGAATTATTACACGAGTTTTTGAGGTGTCAATAACTGGGGCGCAAAGAGTGAATTGATGGTGTTTATTGATCAAAGTACATAACCTGTTTTCAGTGTTTTTGGACAGCTGTGACAACAACCTTGTCCTATTTGCCTCTCAGAGAAAATAACATGCCAGATTGTTGTTGTTCTTGCTGGAATGTATTGTTGAGCAACTGTTGCACAAATTTCTCTGAACTGACGTTTCCCCCATTATTTTGTTCTGGGGAGGCTCTGTGTGCCTTAGCTGACTTTTAGAACCTTCTCTGTCCATTAAAAGAAAAAACAACAATTTTATTTAGTTATTTGTTTTGACCTCGTGTGAAGAATACCATCGAGTTTGTCGAGTGATTCACTGGTACTGCAACACCAAAAAAGATGTCTGCTGTTGTATATATCATCAGGCCTTCTGTCTTTATCAGCTTTTATTTTTTATTTTCTTCCCAAAATGGGGGATTTGTTTTGTTGTACTTGACTGGCTTGTCTTACTTTTCTCTGACTTTTTTTTTGGAAATAAAATTATATGGAAAAATATTATATGTGGACTCAAAGCATTCAGCCTGCTGAGGCATCGTCCCACCATTACTCTACTTTTGTTTATTAAATACACGTTGCTTTTAGCATTTTAATGTCCACGATATTCATTTATATATTAATAGTGGAAGGAAATTAAGTTAATTTCAACTCAAAATATGTGGTTCTAAACAAGACTGGCTTAGCGGAGATTTAAAAGATGTATTCCACTTAGGCTGCACAAATAAAAATGTTATTAACAATGGATTGCATGATATCGATGTTGCTCATATGAACCGACGGAGATTTGTCATCCAACTCTGTAGTTCTTCAGCTTTAGCGTCTTTCAGCTCATTGTTTTGGTTTTCTGGCCGGCAACGTTTCTGTTTTTCTGTCCAGCTGTAGCAGGGGGGGGGGGGGCCGTTTGCAGCAAAAAAGAAAAGCTCTAATAAACTCACTGTATACGCCCTGCTCAGCACCAGACGACAGACAGACCTTTAGCAACTAGCTTGTGAACGTAGCGGAGTATTTATTAGCTAGAGCCATTTTCTCAGGAGTTAGTGGAAAGCAAACTCGTGCTATAAGGAGAGTGAATAATGCCAGGTGGTCAGAAACATGACTCTGATGGATGTGTAAATAATCCCCTGTTTGCAAAGACGTTAACTGCCCATGTTTTCAGCAACCACAATAATGCATAAACTATATAAATGAAGAAAATAAGAAAATATATGAAACGCAATACTCTGGCGATGTTTCCTGAAGTCCCATCTCTATACGCCTCACAGTTGGAAATCATTTTGTGCTTTAACCATCACTTCATGCCTTAGGTATTTCCCTCAGTCAAACTCTTTTCAAATTGTTAACTGTGGGTACAGCTAGTTGCTCCCATATGTTTTCCACTAAATTAGCTTCAACAATTGTCCTCTCGCAGAGATTCTCACCAAACACCCACTTCCTAACTCAGCTCTTTATTATGTGGCCACAGGGAACGGCAACCCAATGATGACGTCCTATAAACAAGACAACCCAAGTCATACTATTCACCCACAATTACAGCTATAAAGTGCAGCTAGACTTGTTTTTATTACGGCATCTTATAACTTTTTTTGTTAACTGTGTGTGTTTGTGTGTCAGAGGCTCACCATCGCAACATAGTGCTGTTGAATGTTTGACAGTCCTTGATCAGAGGAACACTACAGTGGCAGCAGATCCCATTTACTGTCCCACGACTTGGGACAGCTGGCCTAATTAGTCCCGGCTTACTCTGCTGTACGCTTGTTCCCTTGTGAGTGTAAATGTGAATGCATCCATTTCCTGAGTATAAGCAAGTAAGCGAGTCACTCGGTGAGAAAGCAAGAAAAAAAACATTGCGTGCAGGTTCACATGCATGTGTGGGCGTTCCGGTTAAGGCGGATATGAAGAGAAATGTGCGGCCTTGATCACCCGCAGCAGGATGAGCAGTATTACGTTTGTTCGGCTGCAATGTGAAACAGCAAAAAGCTATCCTGCTGATATTGGGAGGAAATCATTTGGATTTATGGTGGATAAACACTGTGATGATCATCTTCAGCTTCTAACTCTGGCTCAATGACACACGTACATGCTTGATTAATTAGCACCCCTTGAAAACAGAGATATTGCGATAAACAGTGATAATAGGCATCTCTCTCACATGGCCACCTGCCCACAGAGAGCCTGGGATGTCACCACTGAATACATTTACAACTAGAAAGGTGCACACGGTAGAGCGCAGATCTCCACCAGGTGTGTCTGCAACGACCACCGATGTATTGTGTGATTGAAAGAATACAACCACAGCTGTAAAATGTCGTCAAACTGACTTTATTGAAACTCAAAAAACAAGCTGCTATGTACATTATACAGGCAAATGGGCTTAAAGCTGTCGCATAATAAAACCTCGTACAATTGTGCCAAAACAAAAAGTAAACTGACAAAGCTGTCTACCCACTTAGCAGCGGCTGAGTGACGGCGGGGCTCAGCAGTGTGAGCACTGATAGTTCCGTTAGCCAAACACACTGACGGAAACAATAACAGAGTGCACATTTTTTTTTCCGGGCCCTCTGTGGTTCTGGCTGTAGAGTATCAGCTGGGGGGGTCGGTGATGCCCTCAGCTGTGTCATCGCTAGCGCCGCCTAGCGGGCCGGGGGGGCCGGTAAAGAGTGGTGAATGAGGAGTAAAGCAGGCAGTCAATGGCAGTATCAAACGGGTAAATAAAAGGTGTTTTGAGAGAGTGTGAGTAACTGCAACTGTGAGACGTCCTTGAGCAGGCAGCCATAACTGGCCTCCCCAAAACATTATGCAGTTTTGCTGCAGCATAATAAGAGATTAGCCATTGAGAGGCACAGAGCTGCACACTCACTCCGTCACAGACATTCACACACACACGACCGATCACAAAACCTCTCCGCCCAGACTTACGCCTGGCGGAGATAATGAAAAATGAAATAACCTGCACATTACACCTGTTTGAAACCAATGTTAACTGACAATATAGATAACGCGTAAAATGTATGGTTTTTATTACCCTTAATGGATTTCAGTGTGTACATTGTAAATCTTGTGAATACAAAAATGGAACTTGATTTATATACACAACTTACAAAATAGGTAAATAAGACAGGAAGTACAATAAATAATAAACAAGATACGACGACAGAAACTAGAAAGCTTCTGAAAGGGACACAATCGCACTGCAGCCGTCGATGGAAAGCTACAATGGTACAATGGTTTCTAGGACGCCAGTTATATATTAAAAAAATTGTAATTAGAGTTCTTTGATGTCATACATGACAAAGCAGTTTTTATTCATCAACCATCTACCACGGCTTCTCCGACATTATTGCATCAACAAGACTATAGAGGCGCTGATCTCTATAGGTCTTTCTCATTTCCCTGATTTTGTACCTCCTCAATTCCTTCCCTCCCTTCGCCTCTCTTCTTCAGAGAGAGGAGTCAACGCAACAGGCATTTACCAAACGAGATGTGCCTCGAAGCAAACATTTTAAAATAATGTGTATATGACGTGTGTCAGAGCTGTATCAGCTGTTCATTGTTTGATTTTACGGCTGTATTTTCTCTGTCAGATGATAATAGCAGTGTTCATGACAACTTAATATATTTACTGATAATTCAATTCACAAGGTGGCATAATGTGACCGAGAATGTGAGAATGATCAGATGTCACGCATTTTTTATTTAACACACACATAGGCTTTATATATATTATAGGCTTTATATATTTCCCGGTTTCATAAAAACATTACAGATGTTTGTGTAAGAAGTACTATACAAATAAAGAGTGCCATATGATTGAGTGATATATATATTATACACACAAACACTGTCCTGTATGTCTATATGACAGTAATACAGCAAATTAGTGCTGAATACAAGAGAGTGTTCTTATTGATATAATAATTTGACGACAGCAGCTGTTTCACTTGTAAACATCATGTCGTGATTATATCAGTTGAATTGGATGTAGCCCACATTCAAGATAAAATCATAGCATCAGGTGAAATGTCGGAATGGGGTTAGAACAGAGCTTTACGAGGCACTATACAAACTGTTAACGGCAGAGAGATTGATCAAACATCTGATCACCTCAAATAAATAAAATGTATGAATGCAAAAAGGAACTGTTACATTTGTAGAGTCCCACCATAGGATGACATCATAAACTGAATGGTTAAGATAATTCCAGCTATGTGTCACATTTTATACGTCCCAGGTACCAAAACCACTTCCTCAAAGGATACACCGGTGTATCCTCGCTCATAGGGTGCATCCCGGGTCTCTTAATTGCATCCCCGTTTCCCTCACTTGTGTCCTTTCCTTGCGTCTTAGTCCCTCCCACCAGGGATGCATGGAGAGATGCAAGGAAACCATGCGAGGAGAGAGGAAACGAGGAAACGAGGAAATGACAATTAAGAGACTTGAGATGTACCCATAGCTGCTCCACCAAGAACTGCTCGATCCTCGAGATGCATTTTAGGAATTGGGATGTCCCATAGTTCAAGATGGAGTACTAAGATCAATTTCCGGGTCACAAGCCAAGAGGCTCGAGGAGCGAGCAATCGAGGAAGCACAAAGTCAGGAAATGAGAATGTACCGGCGACTGTGGCTAAAGTGCAGAGCAGAGCCGGCGGTTCGATCCCCGGCTCCGGGGAGTTTTGACATAGTCGCATGTCGATGTGTCCTTGAGCAAGACACTTAACCCCAAAATTGCTCCCGTAGCTGTGCATTTTATGGCATACACGACTTTTTATGATGTTCTTTTTAATAAGATACTATACTATTATTTCTGTGACATACTATACTATGACTATCAGTTGATTCGATAGTTACCAAATGTTTGTTCCAATCGCCCAGTTATCAAAAATCTATGAAACATGCATTTCCAGATCGTCAAGGGGTTTCAGAACACACTATGTAATTCCTCTGGTTCCATTTTACACCATCTACTATCAATACAAAGGCTAATATACCAAATACAAATCTTTTCAGCATTTTCTGAAGTAGGGAGACACAAAAAAAGAAATGTCAGACACACAATCATTCAACTATAAAAATCATGTCATCTGCTGTAGTTTCCAGCTGTGTACAGAGGTGTTTTTCTGGTCGACCTCTCCTCACCTTGAGGTGCTCGTCTCCATCCAGTCTGCTGCTTCTACCCCAACACCTTGTGCCTTTTCTCTGACAACCGACATAGAAGACAAATTAGCTCCTTAGAAAAAGCTGTAATTTCAGCTTCAGGTATTCTAAAGTTCTGGACATCGGGAAGTGTAAATCACACTGAATGACGTCTGAATGTCCGTGTCTATTACAGACCATATCCTATCCGTTTATGATTTTTCAAGAAGGTCATAACGAAGCTAAATAGGCCACTGAATTTAAAATATTTTGTACGCTTTCAATATACAACAACATTGGTAACATCTCTGGCTTTGTTTTTTAATTTAACGTTAGTTTTCGAACTATAAAAAGTGATGGGGTCCAATGCTGCTTTCTGAAAAAGTGGTTGGAGGGACATATTCCCTGTGTTCCCCTTATAATTCACGCTCTGGCTCTATCTATGTAGCTTGCAGTTCTGAGATACTGAGCATCAAGATGTTCACATCCCAGCTGGCAAAACTGTTCTGCAGTGAAATTTATCTGAAAACCAAGCCAGCATCATCATGGTACACTGAATGCAAAATGTCAAACATTTATGAAAATTACAAATTGTATTTTAATGCCCAAACAAAGGCTATGTATGTAATATTTACTGTAAACAACTGTAACGGCGGAAAACTAGAAGAATGTCATTCAAAAAAGACAGTGTCTGAAACTGGAAATAATTGTGTTTTTTAAAATATTGTTTAGCACATCAAAAAGAGTTTATTGTGACAGTAAAACTTATAAGCGTGTACTTCAGATAACAGAGAAGTTTGCCGTGTTCCAATATTATTCTAACACTAGCACAGACATCGTGCTCTGCTTGATGTCCAGACTTCAAAAAGCCACTTTGCGTTTGAAAACTATGAAGACTCAGTTAAAACTTGTGGCCGTCTGATCATGAAGCTCGCAGCCAAGTCAAGTGTCAATCCAAGAAAGCATCAAGTATCCATCTGGACGTTAGGGCCAGTCAGCCTGCCAACACACAGATGGACGATTGTTGATGCTTTTCCATGTTTGAAGAGTCAATCAACTGCTAATCCAAACCCAGAACATAGGTATCAAAGGCTGTATTCAAAAATCCCTGGACGTCGTACCGATTTGGAATAAATCTCCGGTATACATCGGATTAACTCGCCAACTGTATCTCACAATGCAAAGCGTTGGAACGTCACACTCTATGGTCACAACAACAGTGGTCAAAATTGGCACATTTTTGTATGCTATTTCATCACTTAATTCACAGAAAAATCAACTGTGTAGATTTAGAATATTAACAGTTTCACAAAATATGTATGGCAAATCCATGATTTTGCGCAAAATTAGAGCAGCCTCTGACAGGGCAGAGAACTACTTGTTGAGACAACATTACCATTTTTAACATTAGTTTCAAACTGACTAAAACTAGTAACGTCATGTTTTTTTTGTGTCTTCCTTTCTTGCTTTGTCCAAATCTTACAGCCAAACTTAATACAATCGCACATTATGTCTACCTTAACAATAGGCAGAGCCTCAAGTACACATGCATATCAGTCACCAACTAATCAAAGTAGACAGTACTCTATGATGTATAGTCACAAGAAGTTCCAATTACAAATCCCCTTCAATCACAAACAAAAGTGCATTTTTTCACTGTAGGATTTCTTTTCCTTGGACGCTATTGATGAATCCGGGAGAATGAAATGTATTCAGTTTGAAGAATTTGTCACAGCTCAAGGGTTTGCGTGTATTCTTTCATCAGCTACACTGAATACACGATGAGCTTCACTGACTTTCTCCCTGAGTGTTTGTTATGGTCCAACCCCACTGTTATGCCTTTTTGAATAATTCCTCCTCGCAAAACACTCAGCAGCACCACTGAATATGTCGTTTCCTTGTGACTTTCAAAAATATACACAGTGAAACACTCAAGCTGAGATGAGAATCGACCTGAAACTGTGGGTTAGGAAGCCACTATCACCAGCCACTAAAATATTTAAACGAGATGGAAATGGTTAGACTATGATCACCAGCTGGCTGGTAATGACACTTATTTCTCCTATCTTTTCTCTAGTGGACAGAATAATGACATCATTTTTCAGGGCCAACATGCTCTTGCTACTCCACGGAGAGCAGCAGACTCTCAGCTGCACATCCCCCGAAAACGCTAGAAAAAGATCCTTAACAGTCAAATCCGATTTGAAGCACCTCCACGCTGCAACAGTTCCAACGTCTATACTGCCGGGCCAATATCTTTCCAGCCAGGCAGAAGAAAGGCAGTACACCACGCCTGTGAGCTGGAGTGGGTGCTAAATATTTCAATAACAGCTCACTGACAGCAAGAAAGAGAGCGAGCGGGCAGGAGATGCAGCGGGTGCTTTGGTGCTAGACGCTGTGGGAGCAGCAGTGAGGGGTGACAGGTAGGTGCCAGTGTTACATGAGGAAGTGTCTGAAAACATCAGCAATCGGACGGATAACAACACCAGGAACGTGAAGAGTGAGAAGTGGGCCCTGGGCCCAGGCCACATGGCATATTGATCAGAGAGGCTCGGGGGAAGGCGTCCGTCGAGTCTCCACTTACACACCTGCTGACGAAGAGGTGTGTGTGAGCAGCAGAGACGAGCTTTTTACTCTCGCGGAAAAAAAAACATGACCTCAAGTGAGGAAACCCAACTGAGATGAATGTGAGTTCATACACAGTTTTCATACATGTATGCATGAAGAAGAAGAATGGAAAGCACCCGCAGAGATCCACTGTACATCAAGCGGACATTAAAAATAAAACAGAAAACTAGTGGAGAAGCTTTATAGATGTTGGACAAAGAACCACATCTTCTTTGAAGAAATACAAGAAACTGTCTTTCATTATCATGCTGTCTGGTTCAGGGCTAGTCATAAGCTCTGGAGTATAAAGAATGAAACCAATGTGGCTGAGGTGGCGACCAATAAACTATGGAAGCCCATTCACGCCAGCAAAAAAAATAAAAATAAGATCTCCAAAAAAAATAATAATAATGAATTCACAAAAGAAAAAAAATATATATATATATTTTTTTTTTTTTTTTACTTTTTCTCTGTCAGCAAAAAAAAAAAGATGTTTCCAGTTGCTGTTTATTGGTCGCCACCTCAGCCACATTGGTTTCATTCTTTATACTCCAGAGCTGCTTCTTGCTTAACATTCTATTCAAGGGTGCGTTTGCTCAGTACAATCCATGTGAAACATCACATGGATTGAAGTTTTTTTGAAGTAAAAAAAATAAAATAATTATTAGAATTATTATTATTTATTCTGTGGGTGGATTTTTTTTTTTTTTTTTTTTTTTTTAGTGATCTTTTTTTTTTTTAAGTTACTATTTTTTTCATTTATTTTTTTTAGTGATCTAATTATTTATTTTTTTTGCTGGTGGGAATGGGCTTCCATACAAAACACAGATGTGGGGGTATGTTTTGAATGTGCGGAAACCTTTTAACATGAGCAGACATCCTGCTATTAATGTCCAGAGTTCTATAAATTAAAAGGAGGAGGAAAGAGTAAATCATGTGTGTTGACTTGAGCAGAAATAACATTGAATGAGAAAGGTTGGTCTACAGGAGAATAAAAACAGAATGCCTGAGCGCCTCACTGCATTATATTCCATTATATTTTTATAATTTTGAATGGTCACCTGCCACCTGAATTTTGTGTTTTCCTTTACATAAATAAATAACTTTTCCACCATAAATTGATATAGAAAAATTCACCAGAATGCAAGAAATGTGTTGATGCTCAAAAGTGTCTGGGGGAGGACCCCCAGTAACATCACGCTGTGCTAAACGTTATGAACTGTTACATTTGGGTTATTTACAGGATGGCAAAAACTACATCATGCTGGAATGTTTCCATATAAAACTGACACTCCATTAACACTTAAGTAATGACTTCACAGTTTTCAAGCATGTAAAACTGTTTGAGTTGATTGGGGAAGTTAGCTCGATTAGTGGCTATAGTCACATGCCAGCTTCAAATTAAACTTAAAGCTACATCCGTCCCAAATCTTGAGACCCATTTGTGCTTTAAAGATGATGATTGACATGTTTTTTGATCATTTAGTTGTTTGTGTCATTCATGAGCTAGTAGTCCATTGTCAGTAAAAGCTATTCGGTACGGAGGGATGATGCTTTACTTTACTTGAAGGTTCACACAAACTGTTAACAAATGTAATCAGGTAAGAATTTGTTATTGGTTTTGTGTAATAACAGAAAACTAATGAAGCAAGTAGTCTGTAATAGTATCAGGGAAGTAGTTAAACATGACTGCCCTCTATGGAAACACAGCATTCGTTTGGTAGGTATTCTTCTTTTAGACACAATCTATTCTCAACATTAAAGTGAAACTATGTAACTTTTTGATAGAACGATAAAACTGAAATCATTTGTGTACTTGAATGGGTTTTTCTGCCACAATATGTCTGGTGTGACCAGCTGCTTTTGGTAGCTTAATGTTAGCAAACTTTATATTGCTGTGTAACTGACATTACTGAGCCAGTTGGCTGACTTTATGACTCTTCTCTAATTGTGCATTCACAATTGTGTTTTAGCATTTACCATTATCCCAAAATTGCCACTTGAGTCCACCGGGACTGCTGTTAACAGAAGTTACACAGTCTCACTTAAACTAAGTAGTTTTAGTTGACGAAAGCAGAATAGAGGTTTGCAGATCAGAAAGTTGTTGTGGTGGTCATTGAAACAGTTTGAGGAGGTATAGGCCTACAGACAAACAATCAACCTGCTTTATTGTTCAGGTTGGTGGACTTTTTTGTCCATAACACAGTATGTAATTGTTCGTTTGACCGAGGCCTATATGTTCAAACTACGACCTGAGAAGGAGGTTGTGGTTTAAATAACACCAAACAATACAAATCAGTAATATACTATAAAGAAAAAAGTAAAAAAAAACAGCCACTTGTGAAACTGAAACATCTCTACAGTAAAAAGACAAGAGGATGCTGTTTTTTTTTTTTAAAAGGCTTCATCCTAAAACAAAGCTGACATTTTCCCCTCTGTTAAATTAACACATTAGGATTATTCAGTCCAAGTCTAACTCAGCCATCGATTCACTTGAAGCAAAGAGCCTGGGGTCGATTTTAAAATGCTGATCAGCTGTGTGTTCGAATTAAGATGTACAGTGGAAATAAGTCAGCAGGGCGAACGGAGGGAGTCTGAGAAGGAAGCAGAGAGACGGAGACAGACAAAAACAGGGAAGGAGTGTGTGTGTGTGTGTGTGTGTGTGTGTGTGTGTGTGTGTGTGTGTGTGTGTGTGTGTGAGAGAGAGAGAGAGAGAGGAGGGTAAAGCAACTGAGAAAGAGACAGAGACAAGGAGACAGCTCCCAGCAGAACTCTAAAACAACAGTGTGTCTTGCTGACGGATGATACGCGGAGGCCGGCTGGCCAGCCATGCGAGCAACCCATTCCCTCCTGAACAACCCGTCACAGAACAGGATCCGAATCAGTAGTGCAAGAGGAGAGGAGAGGAGAGATGTGAAAAGGAGGGGAAGGGAAGGTCAGAAGGGGAGGGAAAAGCGTACGAGAGGAATGGGTGAGAAGGGAGGACATGGAATGATAAGGGGAAGACGTAGATCACGAGGGAAGAAAGATGAGAGGGAGGGAGGTGAAGTGAATCAGAGAGGAGGCCAGGGAGATTTGAAAAGGGCAGTTAAGCCGACTTTCTCAATTATTCATTTGGAAATCAATACAACCCCCATGCAGCAGCTAGGGAGCTTAATAAAAGAACGCCAGAGGAGATGATAGAATTTCATGTGATTTCGTTTTTTTTAATTTGTGATCAATTATTTAGCTTTGGATGCTTGGTTTTTCCAAACAGCCTTAACTGTACTGTCTGACACGTTGGCTCCAGAGTTATGTAAAGAAGAATGGTGAGGAAAAAGGACGTGAGTGTTGTGGCCTGACAGGTCAGACTGTCCTCGGTGTTGTTTTGTTGCAGAGATAGAGTTGGACTGACAATTGAAAGACAAAACAGCACGAGTGTTGTGTGAGGAATGTGCTTTTTTTTTTTTTTTTTTTGACAAATGTTTTTATTGTCTTTTCCACAATACACACAAACACAAGACAGGACAAGGCACATCAAAAGGTACACATAAGCACTTGGAGACATTTTAAATAAAGATATCAAGATGTCAGTGGCATGTTTTGTTGTTGGGTGTTACTGACAGTAGAGGGTGACAGATATGTACATGCACAGATAGATATATATATATTATACCCCACAAATAGAATGCTCCCACATTCCCTAGTGTGACCAGTGAGAGAAGAAAGAAAGAAAACGGGGAAGGGAAACAAAAAAGAAGAAAGGGGAAACGGTAGACTACAGGGTTGCAACAAAATCTTCCCCCTCCAGAAACTCCAGAAATGATCCCCAAATCTTTGCAAAGATGTTATATTTCCCTTTAACTACACATGTAAGTTTCTCTATAGGGCAAGGCACTGTATCAGTCCCTCTATCCAATTCCGTTTGCTCGGCCTGTGAGGAATGTGCTTTTAAATGACCTGCCTTGGTTAAGGAGAGCAGAAAGAGAGAGAAAGAAAATAAATAGAATATTACGTCATGGAGTTACCTTGGTATAACAGGAAAAACTATGAATTGAGGGCAATAGCCTTTTTGTTTGTGATCAGATCAACCTATTAAACCCGCTGACTCATCAGGTCCTTGCAGCTTTCTTTTCCAAACTTTTCCTTTTTGTGCGCCGTGGCCACAGGGATGGAGGAATAGATCTCTTAAATGTCACGAAGACTGATGGCGGGGTGTGTTAAAGTGTGGTGACATTACTGCCTCTGCTCTCCCTCTTCCTAAGTCAGGCTTGTCTGCCTTCTGCACTGACATTTCGCCGGCCGTGTTTACGTGGGACTCGCCGGACAAAATGCCACTCCAAGATTTATAGCTATGAACACTGGCTGGTGGAGCGTAGAGAAGGTGTGTGCAACCAGGTAGAGAGAGAGGCAGAGAACAAATGAATTTCAGCATTCATTTGGTTCTCCATCTCTTTTTTTTTTTAACTTTCATCTCCTCCTCCTTCCCTTGATATCCACTGTCATCTCTTCTGCACTGTGAAATTCTCCTCCGCTCCCATCGTGCTTCTTTTTGCTCGTCAAAAACAATTTTCGCATGTTTTAAGTTAATGCTTTGTTGAAATGAGAGAGAATTTGCATTTTATGTTTTACTTTTCTCCTCGACTGTTATTAAAGGATAAGGATGGCAATATTCTATACGTTTGTTAATTATCAATAAACCCCATAAAAAACCCTTTGAAACCTCCCCGCTTGAAGATGTAAATCTTTAAAAACAAGGTCACAAATATCTAGCTTCATATTTTTGACAGGCTTAGTTATTTCCAAAAAATAGCAGGACACTATTGTTTTTATTAAATGTTACACAAACAGGAATAAATAGCGCATTTGCTGGGGACTATTGTCAGGGCTGGATAAATCCATATTTTGTGCTCGAGTGAATATTTCCGACAGCAGGAAGGTGTATGTGGGATTGACTCAAAAGAAACTGCAGTGCCCATATTCATCACAATGAAGGGACATGTCAATGCAGCAGTGTGGCTCACTGATGTGCATTTTGGTAGGTTTTGGGACAATAATAGAGCTCTATGGCACAGAGGAATACGATATATCAGGCTTTGGCAACATAAACAATACTTGTTGGCAGAATTAATGAATTACTATTAAGGTATTTGTATTAATTAATTAAACCAAAATGTTCCTGGCCATCATATTTTTTTTATTTTATTAGACTTCTCATTGAAGTTGCAATGACTCTGAGCTCTGTTTCATTCCCTGGAGAGAAACACAAACCATATGACAGGTTAAGTTAAGCCAGCAATGTGACTTGACTCCTGCTTCACGCACCATCTTCCCCTCTCTCATTAAAATGCTTTTTGTAACATTACTGGTTGGCAAAATGAGATTCAAATGAGAACCGACTAGTCAGAGGGGAAAAGGTTACTGAATGCAGGGTAGACAAGGAAGAACACGTTGGAGCGCAACTTTTTTCCCGTGGTTCAATGTCATGGACGTGTACCACATAACTCTGCGTGGTGATTTCCTTTGAGACAAGCAGTCACATCTCAAGGGCATTGTTTTTCTTTCCTTTATGGGGTTGCATGAAAAACGTCCTTTGTTCCCTGCTGCGCCCCAGCACACCGCGTGTGACCCGCATAAAACAGTGGAAAGGCCCCAGCGTGCTTACTGTTTGTACACACATCATATGTCACCACGCACTGAGTGTCATCATCGCATGGTGGGGGGACATCAACTTCCTCTGTGGGAGCAGCTCTGCTGTATAATGTGTGGGATGCATCATCCTTCAGCCGCAGCAGCACAAACCTCCAACCTCCACAATCTCTCAGTGTGAAGAAGTGATCTGTCATGCTGGCAAAGGTGGCATGCTGAGTTGCACTAAAACATGCACTGTTGATCTGTTTCTTCCTGTAATGAACTACAGCTCACTGATGCCATGTGCGACTGTTTTGCTAAATATATTTATCATGTTTCAGCACATGTAACATCAATGTATCTCCACGTCCCTTTTTTTTCCAAGAACCACCTTTCAGGAACTATACCAATCAGCCTTGGTGTTACTTGGATGAAAAAGCAATTTTGACATTTTTAAATGAGATTCGGAAAGATTTTATGAGCACAGTGGGTCACATAAACGTCGTACACGCGATTGTATAATATCTAAAAACCTGGAAACAATTACAGAAAGTGGAAACACAAGGTTTCCAACATCATCGTAGAATACTGTGAACAGATTAGAGACGACCGTCATCCTTCCCCACAGCTGCAACCATACTCTGCTGAATGCACAAAGTAATCACATGTTAAATGAGAGTAACAAGTATTGGCTACAAACGATTCTCTGTAGAGTATTACTACTAAAGTTTGTCGTTAAAAAGTAGGCATGTGTACTTAAAAATGTTTATAACTGCAGAAAAAATGCACTGTGAAAATGAGTCCAGAGAACTTTCTGTTTGTCAGTGGTGGGAAGTAATAAAGTACATTTACTCAGTTTTGGGATAGTTAATTTATACATTTGAGTAGAGTCTTTTTGTGGATACACATGCTTCAACTTTTCAGAATTGAGTGCAGTTCATTTTTTTGTGCGTATACAATTAATAAGAAAAACTGCAATACGGCCTTTTTTCCGGGAATGTCGCCATTGACTCTCATTTCGTAATAAATACAGCAAGTATACATTTTTGCAACACTTTCATCAGGGGGCCAAAGGCTCAATCGCCATTGTGTTCGCTACCTCTTCCGGCAATAGATAGTGACTTAAAACACATGTATTTAAATGAAAATCTTCGGATTGACATTTTAAGTAACGGAGTACTTCTACACTCAGTATGCAGCAAGGAATTGTGATACATTTTAAGTTTCCGAAGGTTATGATAAGACTGTTTTATTAATCCTTTAATGCTGGAATACCTAATTTGCCCACTTCACAGTCACCCTATCTTCCTCTCATTTCTCTCATAAGCTTCATTACCAGGTCATCTCTTGTCCTTGCTCCAACACAGCACGGCCCACTGCAGAAGCCTTGTAAGTAAGACAGACCAGCATCATATCCTTTTCCATCCCTGTGGGGTTTCTTCTCCCTCTTGTCTTCCCTCCCTCCCTCCCTCCCTCCCTCCCTACCAGTCTTTCAGTCCTTCCTGCTCTCCAGGCTCACAGGTCCAGCCAGTCATGATGAATGTGGAACAGGGCCCAGCCCAGGCTCCTGCCATTACCCCTTGACAATTTATTACCCTTTATCTGTAGGCACAATTAACCCAGGCCCAGGAAATAGGGACTTATCAGTCCTTCATTAACAGGACCTGCTCATGTCCCCATCCCTCTCTGTCACCTGAGGTACACACACACACACACACACACACACACACACACACACACACACACACACACACTGTGTGGGCTTTCAGTTTCTCTTTTTTGTATTATGGCTTGATGTTCTTACGACATTCGTAGACTCTCTTCCTGCTCTCACACACTCCCTCTTTATCTTTGTCCTTTTTACGTGCCCTTTTGTTCGCTGTCACACACATACATACACACACACACACACACACACACACACACACACACACACACACACACACACACACACACACACACACACACACACACACACACACACACACACACACTTTCTTAGAGATTGTATTTTTAAACTAAGAGGATGAACACTCAGAGTGGCACCACAGAAGAAAAAGTCCTCATGGTGGACAGTTTTCTTTGGAATTGCTTTCTATCGAAGAAGTAGATCCTGCGAAATATGTTGATTGTATGTTCGGGGGATCAAAGGGATACTTGACAGTATTTGATACGGGTCATGAAAACTGCGTGTTTCATTTAGATATTCTAAATTAGGTTTAATTCGGAATGTAGCATTTTCGGATTTAGTTATCCAGGATATGTTTTACAGCAGACAGGCAAGGTTAGGGTAGCGATGCGTGCCCACAAGAAAGCGCACTTTTCTAGTCAAAGAACACACCTACTTTTAAACATTATGGAAGACTTGGATATCAAAAGGTTTTTTGGATAATGTGCAAATATTGCAATACCGACATTTCAAGACGGTGGTTGAAGGAATGAAAAAGGGAAGCTGTGTTCATTAAGTCGAACAAGTCCGCCACCAGTAGAAAACTAATATTATTATTATTATTGTTATTATTATTATTATTATATTTAGAATATTCATTTTAATTTCCCATGTAAACTTATAGCTTAGTATAAATATTGTCTTTATAGTTTGTGCACTTAAACATAGTCACTGCTTCTGAATCCAGATGTTTCTCAATTGTTGTCGTACAAATGATACAATAATTATGTTTGTGTGACTGTAGAGCTGATTGTCACAAAAAATAGTAGAGTTGACTGAATTTCTTGATATTGATAAATAATTTATATTTTGGGAATGATTGTGAGGCTACTAATTTGGATATGACTATATTCTTGATTTTCTTTATCTGGGACAATCTAATTATGACCCCAATGTATCAAATTTGACAGTAAACAATGTGACAATGTGAAAGGGGTGGCTTGTATTTAATGAACCAACAGAGAATTATCACCTGAATCTGTTATCATCTAAATCAACTGCTGTGTTCCCAAGTTGTTTTTGCTGCCTCCAAGAGGCCAAACAAAAATCACTTATTGCAGGTTTAAGTATGTCTCTTTGAAATTAAATATTCACGACTAAAAAAGCAATAATTAGAGTTAACGTTTGGTTAAAACAACATTTACTATTTTAACAGTCAACTAATATCCTTCATCAGGACTGTGTGCTTGTGGTTTGATCAGATTTCATTGATATTGGCCTGACATGAGCAAACAACCCTTCAACTGTCAACCATGGCTGCATTAAGACAGGTGGGTACATTGTGGGTACATTTTCCCTTTTAAATCTATCGCCAGAGCCTCGAAAAGTGGTTTGTTCGTGTGTGTGTGTGACGTCATCCCAATGTAATGTTTATGGAGTGAGCAGAAACGCGCTGGGCATGGGGGGTCGTGACACAACGCAGATGTAAACCCAGAAGCAAGAACACTTTCTTGACTCATGCACTGGGCAAGCAATTTTCATTTAAAAGAATGACCGCTATCTTGGAGTCCAGTATCCAGTTTTTATAACCTGTCCATGCTGTCGTCACATTTTGATTCAAGACCTGATTGGTGTCGGAAAGTATGCGACAATCCCTTTTTCCAACTGAGCCCCCATTCACTCCAAACCAGTGAGAAGAGCACAAAGATGCAGAAATGCAGACAATTCTTATAGAAAAGACCAAAAATGGTTCATACGGTGGCAGAAACATGTGTGTTTATGTAGAGCTCCATTGCTAATAGTAAGAAGCTGATTGAGAAAATTGGTGTACAGTGTACAGGGCCTTTAAGATGAGGAAATATCGGATTTAAGCTAGGCTACAGCATCCCAGATGACAGTCTCACACCACAGTATGGATAATATACTGGTATATTGTCTTCAGCTTCACAGGTACATTGCAGGGGCATAATCTGTAGGAGTCCTTTTGTATGAATGAGATTAATCCGTCCACATTATCCACACATGTCAAGGGGATACCCTGCTAGTGTGCATCCAGGCACCAGACAATAGCCTACTATGTACACCACAGACCAGAATGCCATTCAGGCTTTTTCAAAGCTAATCAGTTCCAGCCTATGAGTGATTGCCATTGGCAGACTGGTGACTGCTGACATTTTTAGGCTGCGCTGCTCTACTGTAAAATGGAGGAACGGTATAAAAGCCAGAGGCCAATCAGGTCTGAGGTGAGCCAGCTCTCCTGCAAGTCAGCACCGGGTCTCTGCGGTCAAATATAGCCCACTGCTGCTTGTAAATATTATATAAATGTATGAGGTTGACTAATGAATGCAGGCTTTTGTCCAGTTTGGCAGGAACAGGAGGATGATGAAGGCCAGGCTTAACAATAAGGACATTTAGGAGAGCTGTTATGTATTTGTGTGTGTGTGTGTGGGTGTGAGTTTGGGAGGTGTCCTTCATTTGCAGCCTCACAGGCTTAGAAAGTGAACACAACTAAATGACTTTGTTACATAAACCAGATATGGTGGATGATTTATATACAATTCATCTGCCCTTTGCTCTCGGACTCTTTCTTTCTGTTGTGAACAACCAAAAGTTTGAAATCTCTAACCAGCCCTCCTTCCTATAGAGAGAGCGTCGCCCATGGATGTGTGTGCGCTTGTATATTTTGTACATACATCAGAGAGTCACATACAGTCTCTCAATCTGTTTTGACAGTGATAACTGCCCCAGTTTAAGTTGGTGCGGGGAGCAGATCGAAAAAAAAGCCACGGGGTTCACGTGGGCGCTGACTGTGGAGACGCAGAGTCGCTGGAAGCAAAACAAGAATCCAAAAAGTCAAGTCTCCTGCTGCTAACTGATAACAACATAAGCAAATAGTCCCAGTTATACATCCCTCTTTGCCTTCCTGACTTCATCATGTATTCCACACTCTGTGTGGTTTACAAAATGAAAGAACTGGAGGAGATGTATTTAAACATTTTGAGAGGAATCCGCAGATACACTTGTAGCTTCAAAATTGACCCGATTTGCTGCCTCTAAGGACTCTATTCAATAAAACACGTATTACAGAGTTTACCTCGTCCCCTTGTCATCTTCTCTCTGTAGACTGCAGACAGAGACTGATAAAAAAAGACAGCAAGGCAAGTCATTTTTTGGCGAAATGGATGAATTCAGCAAGGAGCACATTCCACCCCAAAAGGACCCGGAGCCTCAGTTTGTTATTCTAACAGAGAATGTTTCCTCAAAAGACGCAGTTTGTGAGATGTCAAGTTCAGAAAAAAGAATCCATAAAATGTCATCACGAAATGAGCAGCATCAACGCATGAAACTCCTCAGTGAGAACAGCCTTCAACAATAGAACACTTCCCATCGACAGAGGTGTAGAAATCTGGTGTCTTGAACAAACACAAAAAGTGGATCTTAAAGCTCATAACTCTTTTCTCCCAGAGGCACACCCGCTACAAATGCAACAGCTTGTGTGTGTGACTTGCCAGGAGAAGAGAAGAGAAGGTAAAGGGCATCAAGGCATGCTGGAGGCAACATGCCCAAACAAACGTCCACTAGCAGCCGGGCGCTTTCTTTACAACTTACAAATTGCATCTTTAAGCAAAGATTAGTTTAAGGATTACAGGGCTGGATGCTTTTAGCTCCTTGAGAGTGCTCAATCTCTTTCCTGAGAGAGTTATCCTCCCTCCCTTTTCACTCATCCTTTATAGTCATTAAACAGAATGGAGATGTGTAATAGAGTAGGATGGGAGAGGGGAGAGAAAGACAGAGGAAGAGGCTGAAAGAGAGAGAATTAGATTCTCTGACACCCCGCTAATTGAGCGATCTCCTTTGTGCCCGGCCCCAGCCTGCCAAGTTTTAATTAGCAACTAATCAAATCAATATGGAAGCTGCCAAGCGAAGAGAGGAAGGCACCTAGATCGTGGGATGGCGCGGCCTGGATCGCAGCTGCCTCTGACCTTTTGCACCTAGAGGTGTTTTTTTTTCAAGGCTGTAAATGATGAGGGCCAGTGGCCCCCGATGGCCTGCAGATCTCTCTGCGAGAGAAGGATGGAGCGACTGCGAGGTAATCTGTCATCACTCAGCTGGTTTCGACATTAAGACAATTGAACTGGAGGATCAAATCTTGGGAGCTCGTGTTCAAAATTGAGCGTTTTGTCTTTTAAAATGGCCATTTGCATGAGAAGGGGAGTGATTCTTTTTCAAAGAAGGAAATGTCCACCTTGTAACCTTTACACGCAAGCGTAAATACTAAAGGCATTGTTGTTATGAATAAGACCTCAAAGTGTAAGGTTTAACGATGCACATCTGCTCTGCATGCACACACTTTAATTAGACATTTTTACATGAATTGATGAAATGTGCCTACACACACACACACACACACACACACACACGCACACACACACCCTCCCATCAGACACACCTGCCCTTCAACAAACCCTTGAAAAAGTGTTAATTGCGGATGAAACCTGATTGTGATGTGTTGTGCCATCTTCAGAGGCATCCACATGAGCTGGGGATGTGAGGCAGAGCCACTTCTGCCCTCTCGTCTGCTTCAGGAAGCTGTCAACACATCCTGACCTTCCCTGGAGGCGTCCAGCTGGGTCTGACGTCTTATAAAGCCCGGGGCCCCCCTGGCTCCTACAGCTGCTACCTCTCTCTCTCTCTGTCAAACACACACAAATACATAAACACTTCCATGAAATCACCTAAAAGCACAAGCATTCACATGCGCCCCCCCCAGAGCACTAATATCCTTCCAATGCTTGCTGCCTGTGCGCGTACGTGTGCACATTTGGTCACACGGGCCCTCGGACCATTAGTGTTCGTCACTCTCATCAAACACAAAGTCAAAGCATTCATCCGCTTTAATGGCCCGCGACATTTACGTGTTTCTTTTTGCCTGCAAAGACAGGATGATGTAATTGTGAAGTGATGTCATGTTGAGTGTTGAGTGGGCATTGACAGCAGTGCAGAGGCCAAATTACACAAGCAATCCTAACTGAAAGAACTCTTACCACAAATAGACTCGGCTGCAGCGCTCTATCCGGTTAAGTGGTTAGAGAAAGAGTCCGTTAACGCGAGGTTCTAACTGCCAGGCTTTAGTCCTGGAACAAGACAACAGACCCAAGCTCAATGCGAGTTGAATTTGAAGAAAAGCATCAACAAATCACATGCCAACAGCAACAAGTGAGCCCACGGCAGATTGTTCTAAAGCAAAGATAGTTTAGTTAGCACCAAACACCAAGTAGAGCCAATATCTTTATAAGTATCTGGTCATAAACAAAAGTAAAATGGTCTCCCGCGTCAATGCCATACACTTTGTTCTCCCGACCATCCACCCTGACCTCCTCCCTCAAAGCTCAATCCAGTGTTAGAACCGCATTCCCACAACATCCCACCTTTAGCTCCTCGCAGACAATGGTTGTAATTCACACAGCCACAAGAAGGTATCTGTCAGACAAATGTTAACAGGTCGTTTCCTGCATTTGAACAAACGACACACCCACACAGTACCGTATTGTTTAGCGTTTAGCGTCACATCTCATCTCTGCATTTCATTTACACCATCAAATATTTGAGTCATCAAACTATACTCGGGGGATTATTGTTAAAAGCTGAACGAGGTGTCAGGAAGCTGCATATCCTTGCAGCTTCCTCTTGCAGCATATACTCAATGGACATTTTCTGTGCAGTTTCCTGCTGCAGGCTCCCATCTGCCAAATATACGAGTCACTTTATTATGCACAGGTGGTGAATCATCCTCTTTAAGATTATAAAAATACCTCGAAATAAAATAGTTAATAGTTTCAACATCCCTCCCAGCAATCTGGGGATTCGGGGCCATTAGATTACATTAATTATCCACATGGTTTGTCCAAAGTGAAATGCATTCAGTGTTAATTTGAACGTAGAGCGAGACGTCGAACTGGAAGTGCAACCCTCCCCAACGAAACAACTAGAGAGTTCAGAAAGCTACAGTGCAGTTATAGCTGATATTACTGAGTTATAATGCAGATCAGAAACCAGTGATATCAGTGCGTTTGTAATGGTGGCTTTCCAGAAAACGCCTGCTGATCATTAAAACGAAATGGAAAGCAACTTATTTTGTTTAGTTTGGAGTACTTGCTGGGTCCAGTAAATTGATATGAAATGGGATATAATGCCTTGAGTAAAATTACAAACTTACTCATTTATTATTCAAGCCTTTAACAGTAATCACTTCTTAGGCTGTACATTTACGGGGGGGGGGGGGGCATACCGTACATCATCCACATAAGAGGCCAAAACTGGACCATAATGCTCAAGGTGATCTATAGCGGACAAATGAGAGGCCTAATTAATAACGGCAGCCTCCCACTGGCACCTCTTGGCCTCCACGTTATTATATGTGCATTAGCAGCTTGTGTTCATTGCCTGCTAATTAACCATTGCTTGACATGCATAGAGGGAAGCGGAGCAGGGGTGGCTGCTGGTAAACGATGTCGTCTTCTTCTCCGCAGCAGCAGCGGCGGCAACTGCAGCGGAAGCAGTCGGATCCCAGCGATCCACCTAAGATGGGACCCGGAGGAGCATGATGCCCTTGAGGACAGCCGGGGACTGCAGGGCAGAATGGATGGCTGCATTCACAGCCATAAATTCTCTGCTTCCTAACTATCTCATTCATCATATGCACAGCAGACTCCTCTGCACCGTGAATACACCAAACACACGCACACTTTTTCCCACCCACCACTCCTACCTCCCTGGGTTCGTCCTATAGTAAATAAAGCCGTACAGACAGAGATTAGGGCAGAGAGTGAAAAACATGAGATAAGTGTATCAGTGAAATGACCATATGACAATGCACAGCCCTCTATTTCACCTTGGAATGTGTGAATTCATTCGTATTTGAAGATACAACAGTACTCCTCTCTCTCTCTCTCTCTCTCTCTCTCTCTCTCTCTCTCTCTCTCTCTCTCTCTCTCTCACTCTCTACAAAAGATACATTTTCATATCTTATTCTCAGCTGGTCACCATTTATACCAGAATTTCCTCTGGTCTTTGTAGATACGCCGTCTGTCGGAGCTGTGTTGGGGCGGTGGAATAAATCACATGGCTGGAAGTAGAAGTGCAATGCAAAGTATGATCTCATGCAGCATCATATGGTAACATAAGCTGTGTGTGTGTGTGTTTGCTTTGGTACAGGAGCAGCCCTGCACAAGACTGTGTCACTTTATGAACAGAAATCACTTTTATGTTGTTGTTTTTACTGAAGCAACGGGTTTTGTCTGCTTTGGATTGTGGTTAGTGATTCTACTTTTCTTTCCCCCATAAATGCAGATTTATTGCGACAGAGGACGGCGTTGATCGAAGTTGAAAAAAAAATCCTCGACTTTTATCACATTTTTATTTGGAAAAAAGACCCGACTGAGCTGTGTTGTTTCCTGAACAACTCAAGATCAGATTTAATACCCACCCTGTGTTTGAATATTGATATTAAAAAAATATATCTAATGTATGAATTCATAAGACAATTGCCTCAATTCACTTTGCACATCCACTTTCACTTTACAGATTGTCTTTGTTTTGTGTCTCTCTCATTTCACTGCGACCCACTAAGTGATTTATGGCGGCGGGAGACAATGTGGAGCGGAGTGAAAGAAACGTCGGCCTTTTTGACTGAATCCACATTTCAAACTCTTTACTGCTATTCCAATATTAATTCTGTTATCTCTGAATCAATCATAATTAGTCTTGCTGCCTTGCCAAACCAGGACCTGGGCCTGAATGCAGGATGAGGAGGAATACTGAAGATAGGACATGTTTCTACTGCCATCAAGTGTTCAGTCGGGGGAACTCCAATGACAGCACAAATAGAGCTGCGGGGTATTAGACCTCACTGACAACCATCTATTATCCACAATGCAGGCTGGACAAGGGAGCTCTGTGAAAACTGATGAGATTATAGCAAGCAGCTAATACGTTCCCAGACTCCGATGGCCTGTCTTCTCAGTTTTCCGTGGTAATGGATGTGATGTTTGCACAAGGACCTCGGTGTCAACTGTAAAATGCTTTCTTTCCTGCAAGGAATTTACAGCACTGAATTGCTTTGCTCGAGCTCCATCAACATCACGCTGGGAAAGAACACTGGGGGACCAAAAACGTCTCACCAGTACTCTCATTTCTCAGGCCGAGTCGCAACGAGAAATGACTTGAGGCGATGGAGATTTTTGTCTACAGGAATGGCAGAGGTTAGCAAGTAGAACGGAAAAAAAATCAATGTGGACAGAGCAGCGCTTGTTTCAACACTGGAGAGACACAGCACCAAACATTTCCATTTCCTTCACACACTGACAAAATGTATACTGGAACTTTTGTCATTTTATTTTTTATCAACTTAACCACTGTTGAAAGACATGTTGCAGGGGGGGGGGGGGGGGTGACTTTAAATGTTTTAAGAAGCAGGAACAAAACCTAGTGAGCATTGATTTTGGGGGATTTGTACGTCAAATAGACAAATAGACTTGAAGGCTGAAAGCAGGCTTAATATGGGTGAAGTATTTAAACGTAGTGGTTGCATTCAACAGCCGATAACTTTATTTCAAATGCTTCAAATTGTAAATACAGTTATTTAAAAGTTGTTGAATTTGACCTGCACATTGCCAAGTATGATGATTTGCACAATTCTATTGATTCTATTGGGTGGTTTGGAACATACAAATAGTGGCAAGTCATTTAAAAATGATCTGCTGGGCTACATACCACAAAAGGTGTAGGTTTATTTTTGTGATTTGGGCAAACTGCCCCTTTAAATTTCTCATTATTTTTGCTTAACTCTACCCGTCCCGATGAAATTGTTCGACCATCTTCCTTATAGTTAATCAAGCACAATATTTTCTGTCTTGCACGTTCTGCAAAGAGTTGCTCTCTCGCTCCCCCTGCCTCTGGCACTTTCTATCAAAGCAAGCCAAACAGCACACTTTTTGTTTCCGTATTAATGTATTCTATTTGTTTTTGGGAGCTTGCACGTCTCCCCCTCTCCTCCACCGCGGTGCTCTAAACCCTTCAGGGACATCTCAGGGATCCAGCTGACATATGGTGCAGACTGGAGAAACAGGTCGGAGGCTGCCAGGCGGCGGTGGACCCTGATCCCCAGATGTATGGTTTGCACATTGTCTTCAAACAGACTCTGTCACTGTGGCAGAAGCAGTGAGTGAGAGGGTTGCAGGAATGAGGGAGGCTTTCCAGAACACGTTCCTTCTGACTAACACGTTTCCCTCCTCAAGACCATTTTCAGTTTGAAAGAGCCTCAGGACTTTGGACTCTACTCGCTGATGCAGAGGTGCTACTTAAGGCTTTAGTTATCATGGGGAGCTAAAACGGGTCTGAAGTGTTCTCGGACTGCAATGCCTACGCTTAATGTTGGCACCCAGAGGGTCCTAATTTGGGTCTTAGGACCCTCCGTTCGTCCATTAACCCTGTGACGTGTTGACCGGCGAATTCCTTTCCGCCTAAAACACACAAAGCAGAAAAATGTAATGATTAAGGCAAACCGCATCTCATTGCTGCTTGGTGTGTTTCAGGCGTAAAGCGACCTTGTGGGAATTACATTTCATAGTAAAAATGGCAACAAAAAGAAAGACATGGTGGATGTTTTGTAGGCTGATTAAAGTCGTTTTTAGAGTTTTTGAAGCTGACTACTTTTAGGTTACTTGGATTGTGGCTCTGTCTGAACTACACACGCACACCTGACATTTAACTCCCTTTGGTCTCAGGCTTATGGGAGATGGTGTTCATTAAATGCTGCTAAAAACACAAATATTAGAGTACTGATATTCAATATTTATTGAATAAAAGTTGAAGTTGACTTTGGTTTCTGTTGCTCTCGATTGAACATACATAGAAATAGAAACAGTAACAGCAACAGTGCAGAGTGTAAGGGTGCTAGAATAAATATGGATGAATGGTTATAACAGGTTGCTTTACATTTATTTGTATATCTGGACTGTTTTTGAATGATGTCGAATAAATTCTTCTCCTAAATACATTTCATACTTTCTGGAACTTACATTCCGATTTGAAATGTCAAAGTTCTTTAATTTCATACCTGTATTTTAAGATAAGGTAAAAATTAAAATGCCTTTACCTTTGAAAGGGTATGTAAATGCCACTATCCAAAGCTCACCAGAAGCGTGTTCTTAAAAGCACATTTTCATAAATGTCTCCCCAGGGGAGCATCTTTCCATCTGGAGTCTGGCAGAATTTCTGGTGAAGTGCTCTCTTTTTACTAGAAAGTTCAACATCAAGAAAAAGACAACATAAATGGGAGTGAGGGGGTGTTAGAGGCTTTCAAGGTTCCAGACAGATTTTAAACTTACAAGATGGTCCGAGCCCTTGACCAAATCAGTCAATAAGTTGCTCCATGGGAGAATTCGTCTCCGCTTCTTTTGGTCTGTGCTCTTTGATACCCCCCCCCCACACTTAAAAAACTGCAAGTACTATCAAACTGTTTACAAGCCATCTGATCAAGTGGTTTATTTGTTGCTGCCAAGACAGCTGACCCCAGACATGTTATTGTCAAAATGTCACTAACGGAGCATAAAAGCTTCTCTAGCTCTTGTGTCTTAAAGCAGCAGCATAACAGTTTTTTTTCTTCTTTCGTTTACAAGCCAGCGCTTGAGTGCTGTGAACCCATGAGGGAGGCAGGCAGTGTGTGCATGCTCTCAGCCCACGAGGAGCACTTGGACAGAGATGTTGCATTAACAGGCTGTTACTTCTCCTCTTCAGAGTCCAATGTGAGGTCAGCAGCAAGACTCTGAGGAGGTTGGAGACGAGTCAAAATACACAGAGGACCCCAGAAAAGGATCACAGTGGTGAGACGATTGCAGGAGCAAAGAGCCGGGGCTTTTTACAAGCTGGCAGTTGTAAAGTAAAGATGTGGCTTAATGGTTGCTGGGGCCACAGAGACAACATGGATGTCCTTATTAGAGGTTCGTCTGGAGTCAGAGCAAAAGTCCTCTTCAGTCAGGTGTTTATGGAAGTAACTCTCTGAGGCATGTGCCCCAGGCCGTCATGTCGTAAACTTCAACCACTTGCAGTAGATTCTGTAATGGTGTTGTGGTCTCAATAGGCAGCCGCACGCTTCTCATACACCTTTTACCTCAACAGCTGCTGTCGGCGGGTTGACTGATAAATGTTTTATCACTTTCTCAGTTCAATGTGCAGCCACTTAAAGCCTTTAGCCAAATAGATTTTAGTTGCTTTTCACTCTTGAATTAAGTGAGGAGCAATGACCACAGATGGAGACAAAGTTGATATTATGCTTTCACACACACACACACACACACGCGCTGCATAATCTGAGTCCAACAAATTCCATTTATTATTTTTCATGCACCTACAATATTTTGGACTATTGTCTCAAAGATCGGTGTTTCATGTAATCTTGTAAACTGTTTGGTATTTGAGCTAGCTCATACCAGTTTTCTTTCCTTATGTTTCTGACCAATGGCTGTTCAGTTCAGTCACCTGTTGCACATCAAAATCTTGTGACAGAGATACGAGTTTCTTTTTATGTATATTATTTTTTGCTTTATAGATGTGATGTTTGTTGGAGCAATGAAGATCTGACCAACAACTTAAAAATAAGATATTGTGGAGGCAAAGGTAAGCAGATTCTACTTCATACCATGTTTACCCGGTCTACCAACTTTTGTTCAAATGTTTTATCAATTATAATTTATTCATTTCTGTTTTCCATGACATCTTTACATGTCTAGTCTGTATTTCTGTGGTGTTTAAAGGACAAAGTCAAAAGCTGTTCCAGGTGTCAAGTTGCATTCTTATCAAAAAATGCAAGTACCCGTACTCTAGTGTGTTCTAGGATTCTTGTCTCAACCAAAGGACTTCTATTGACCCTGTGACAAAAGCTGCATTCTTTTCAAAAGCCACCTCTCAACAGACACCTCTTTGTATGAAATAAGTCACAGCAGACTTCCAGCGTTCACCTGTCATTTCTTTTATTTGCAGTTCTTTACATTTTAGAAAAAGAATCCAAGGATTTTGCCTCCTGTGTGTTTCCGTCTGGCCTCTTCGTGGTCCATGATGCCAGCTGAGGTGGTCAGCACAATGTATCTGTGGAAACAAAAGTCAGCACGTCACCAATCCACTCAGATAAATCCATCACACCGCAGCAGGCTGCGTGAGATACATAACTCAATATCTTTCACACGGATCACAATTATATAGTTAGCCTATAGAAAGTGGTACAAAACTATAGGATCGCTGACACGTGTACCATCTATCCCCAAAAAAAGTATGATTTAAAAAATGTTTACTGTCTGGCCTCCAACTGTCAGGTCTATAGTTTGTTTAAAGGAGCATAATAAAGAGCCTCCTTCACACACACACACACACACACACACACACACACACACACACACACACACACACACACACACACACACACACACACACACACACACACACACACACACACACACACACACACACACACACACACACACACACACACACACACACACACACACACACACACACACACACACACACACACACACACACACACACACACACCAAAAAGCAACAGAAAACCTTCATATTTAGCCATCTGATTAAACCCAATTCACAAAGAATCTGCCGTTTATTACATTTGCCCAAGCAACAACTGCTATGAAAACCTATTTTTGTGACCTAAACTTTCATAATTTGACTGTAAAGGAAAAGATGTGTACTGGTGGGGTGATTATTAGCCTGGAGGATGTGGTACTGTCGGTATACTTTCCAAGTTCAACTGTGTTGAGTGCATCTCAGACTGTAACTGTCGTTTACGGCTCCTCAAGTAAATAACAGTTATCTCAAACCTACTCCAGGCAGATTGGTTAAATTGAGTGCACATTTGTTGAATATTAAGCTTTTTCGAGTAAGGTGGAAAAAGACAACTTCAAGGTGACAAAAACAGGCGAACTCTGGAAATAAGGAAATATGCATCATGAAAACCATCACTGCCTTGTTGACCCATCCACAGAAGTAAGCCAGCCATCTTCAACAAGTACCAGCTGTTTACAATAGTTATTTTAGCTCCACAGCACCCAGCAAAGATAAAAGCTTCTGCAGGTCAGCTGTACCCCATTTTCTGTTCAGATAACAAAAAACATACTGCTAACACCTAACTAATTGCTAAGATTTTTCTATTGTTTCAGTTTTACCAGTAACTCTTCATGATAAATAAAAAAAATGGCTTATTAGAGGCTTCATCTCACATTCTGCATCTACAACACAGTAAACAGAATGACTTCCACTGTTTCTGAGAAGTTCCTCCCATAATTCACGCCTACATACAGCCTCTTACTAGCGCCTACTTGACATAATGAAGTACTGAACTAAATTACTTTTTACAGTGGTCAATGGTGTCTTGAACACACACAAAAAAAAGTTGTGCTAAGCACTAACGGGCAGGTCCATTATTCAGGGTTCTCTCGCATTGTCATCTGTAACTGAAATTGCAGCATCAGTGCTTCTAAAACTTCCCAAAAAACAAGTCGCCTATGTTTTTGTCTGGACCACAGCAGAGAGGCCGCCACAATGTTTCCGCTGCTAATGTGCAACCACAGCATGTACTGATGAAAGCAAATTATCTATATCAGGAAGTAAACTATCAAAATTATTGAAAAAAAACACGTTTCTTAAGAAAGTTTTGCGTAAAAGTTAAAATGCTTCACAAAGGGAAGAGATCTACATTCATTTAAGGAATATTCTCCACACAAAATCATCAAATCTCTTGAGGGGGAACTAAATTAACCAAATTTTCCAAAGCAGCCACACAGGACCACCAAGCATCTGAGCAGACAAGATGAGCATGAACACAAGCCAATGACTGGAGGACTTAAAGGGTCCAGTGGGGTCAGCACTACATCACTGCCACCCATTCAGGTTGGGTTTATTTTGTGTGTATTTCATAATATATATATATATATAAATAAAACAATATACACACACGTTGGTGAATATGATTCTTACCCAAACTGTCTTGACGGCAGCAGGTTGTTCTGCCACTTCTCCAGATCCTTGAGCTGGAGATCAAAACGTGGACTGATCACGCCACACTGAAAGACACGAAACACGCTGGTTAACACTTCAGATTCACACGTGAAGTTAAATACTGTAAGATGTACCATCTGGGACAGCTTCAGTATTCCCTGTTTACCCATTTACATCTTTCCCAAAAAAATAAAATCCCCTCTTTAAAGCAATGAGTTTAATTAAAGTAGCTGCTTAGAAAACATTTTTATGTATAGAGGCTTGCTTATATCATTTGGAAGAGCAGACATGACAGAACAGTTTCAAACAGCTGCAATAGAGCTTTGAATGTTTTAAATTGTAGTGTAATTCATGTGTAACGCAGACAGTTAATTCAACATTGCATTTAATTGAAATCTTGTTACCAGCAGTGTGATAGCTGGCTCAACTCAGACATGTTACCTTGTTCAGCCTGCCTGTGAGATTGACGACAATTTTTCCGGCTCTGTGGTCTTCAATGATCTCAAACTCACCAATGTAACCTGGAGGTACAAATGACAAAGAACATTATTAAGTATAACACTTAATGATTTCATTGAGACACTAAACTCTACAGTCATTATCGTTCTTTAAAAACCTTCTCTGCTGGATGTCGGCCATTCATTCACCAATTATACACTGTTGTAACTTGCATCTTCTTCTAGCTTTACAACAGCAAATATAATGCACAGAACACAGCGCTGCCACTTTCACATGGCCAAATGAATAGCTTAATGTTTCATAATACCAAAACACTCCTCACTCAAAGCAGAGAACAACCAGTCACTCACCGTGCTTCATCATGACGGTTAGGAAGCGCACAATAACCTTGGAGCAGGGCCTGAGGAGGACCTGGCGTTTCCCACGCTTCTCAGCATTGTTGATGCATTTCAGGGCATCCGCGAGAACGTTCATGCGCACCATGATGCCTGCAGACAGGAAAGAGATCCATCAAGGGATTAGCATGTTGTGTGTGTGAGCCACAACTAACAGAAATGAAGCTATGCACAGCTTCACAAAGCTCCCAAACCACTTCCTTAACAGTCAATGCGTTACATTACTATGGAGAGGAGACCTAACCTGTGTTTTATGTAACTCGTTCATCTGAAGAGGCTTTTACTTCAATTTAAGGGAGCATCATGCTACATGCAATACGACTGGGACACTAATGACGGATAACCTCGGACCTCGTCCTTAAATATTGGAATGCACATTTGTAATGTACAAGAAGTGAAGCCCATAACCCTTTAGTCTATGAAGCAAAGTCTGGGTAACACGAATTATGTCACGACTAGTGCATTTCTCACACAGTGGTGTGTAGCAACAAGGCTAACATTGGTAAGTTACGTAGGATACCTATTCAGCAGATACCAGCCGAATTTTACACGCAGCAGCAGATACACTCATATATATATAAATATATATAATGTGCTTGAGTAACACTGAATACGCTAGACTCCCACAAAGCATGGTCCTTCATGAGCACCAAGAAGCTAACGGTACCTAGCTTAGCCGACTACGTTACACTGACATTGTAGTAAAGCATCCCCCCCCAACACCCAGATAAAGTGTTCAACGACGTGTCGACCACGTACACAAGCTGTTATACGCGCATATTAACGGAGAGCGTTTATATATATGTATTATTTGTTTGACGTAAAACACTCCTGTGGTTTCGAAGGTAGCAGTTTCAGGCGCCATGAACGCACCAATTACCAGGGCCGAGCTGAGGTACTGCTCGGTGAAATTTGTAGTCCAGTTGTGTTTAACTCGTCCCACCAATCGAGGCGATAATCCTCCCAAATCATTAATATGAACTTATGCTTCAAGATGATCACATAAATGGGACATATAACATGCAGATGCTTGAGATACTTAGAAGATTGACAGTGGCAGTGAAAAAGGGCATCTTACCGGTTCTGCAATATGGCGGAAAGAGGAAGCGGAAGCAAACGGCAGTGCATTATGGGAAAAAATCCAAGACTTTTTAAAGCAAAGATGAACCCCACCACCGTAAAATTACTGTCTTTATGTTTTTGATCAGAAACGCACTGCACACCTGCTGTGCCAATATAAAACGATACAGAGAGTATTTGCACATTTACAAGTTTCCCGGTAATGTGGCTTCTAAAAAGAGCTATAAGGCCTTCGGCCAAAAACAAAAAAGCATTTGCAACCAGGTTTCACCATCAGATACGTGCAGGATCTTTAGTTATCATGTGTCAAATTGAAAGCAGCGCCTCTTAGTAGTAAGGATGTACAATTGCATGCATACATTTGTATCCGTTCCATTGCATTTAGCTAGTGCGAAATATATGCATAATGTATTTTACAATCATATTTTAATTTTCTTATCTAGAGCAATATGGCCTGCTGAGTGAGTGCAATCAAATATATATTTTCAGCATATTAAAAAACAAAGCCGACTTCCTGGTTTATGCACAGTCGATTTCAGTGCAAGAAGGATGATATGACCATGTCATGGCAGCAAATAAAGGTTAACAAATTTAATTTTTGTTTTTTAGAATATTAATCGTAGATTAGGGTATCTTTGTTTTGAAATTTTCCAAAAGGACAATATCTGTACTGTCATGGTGGGTCATAAAACAGAAGAGGCCCAGCTACATCGTAGGTTCAAGGCAGTTTTTAATATGTGTCCTGTCATTTCTGCTGGTCTCACATTTGCGAGCAGGGTCTAGGGGCATGATGCCCCCATGCAGAATTTGTGCAATCTTTTAAATAGTGTTTCTGCTGAGCAGTGGAATCAGAATCAGAATCAGCTTTATTGGCCATGTATGCGTTTTCCACTCCGCTCTCAATGTACATACACTATTTTACAATAAACAAGAAAAAATATATAAAGAATGAAAAAAGGGCAGCAAAAAAGTAGAACAGATGTAGGTATAAACATTTAACAGCTATATACAATATAAGTATAAATATATATCCCCCCCAAAAGTGTATATATATATATATATATATGTTGGTGGCCAATCCAAACCACACAGTGATAGAGGAGCAGAGAACAGACTGGAATATACTGTACATAACCTTTGAAGAAAATGTGTGTTATTTACTGCAAACTGAGATTAGCATATAATCAAATCTAAGAATTTAAAAAAATTAAATGCCAAGATAAAGGAAACATGTTTGTTTCTTTCAAAAGGTTAATTGACACAAGCTAGGCAAAAACGTTTATTCTTTTCCTTTTCAATATAACACTCAACCAGTGTTTTTATTATTAGATTATCTCATTTTATTTATACAGAGCAGTTGGTGTTGCGTTATTGAAATGTCCTCTTTTATCCACATTAAATTACTCAAAATACATAGAGTATACGTTTTGAGATGTAAATGCTCCTCAGACTGATTGAGTATATAGGTCCCTATGGCTCAACAGATACTGATTAGTGCTCTATAAGAAACTCTGTGAGGCTTTTTCAGTCTGAAAGAAAACTAGGCCGGAGGTTAGAGACATACCTTATGCATATAGCTTATGCTTGTGTTACAATAAAGACTTCAAATGAATCAACAAACAGAATTTGATGGACCACAAACGAGTCCATGTTGTCAGATCAAATTAGAATCTTTATTCCCTGTTTTAACATGAGCAACAACTCAGTCTGATGCTTGTTAAGAGCAGGTACGATTCTTGTCACATTATTATCATTTGTTATTACAGTACCTAGATGAAAATAAAACATACAGATACAGTAACATCTGAAAATGCCTTGCAAAACATGCACAACATTGTGAAAGAAGCATGAGTTGCAAATATTGACAACAATTAAGGATTGCAATACATAGTCTGTATTATGTCCATGCATGTCACTAGATAGATGATCCGGACAACTGAGCGGTAAATAACCACAGCGTTGTTGTTTTTAAGGCAACTTTATCAATTTACTGCAGACGTCCCATGTTAAATAGTTGAACTCCTGCCGGCATATACAAAAGAGCATCATGCACATTCACCACCAGGAGCTAGAGACTAAAACTAAGTCACAGAAAGCGCAATCAGTGTCTTTGGAACTGTGTGTGTGAAAAAAAAAATGATCGGGTTAATGTGAATCCAAATCAGAATACTCAAAAGTTGGCACATCATGAATAACTGCTATTGTATGACTGTCCGGTAGAAAGTGCTTACCGGTACATACATCTTTCTTTAAAGCTTATTAAAATGTTAACCTACCATAGTATATTGTGTGCAAATGTTTATTTTTACGAGTCTTGTCAAAGCAACATGTGCCGACATTTTGAAGGAGCCTCTATTCATTCAAAACTTTCAACTCTATTACTATGCTCTAAAGTTTGAGTTTCCTGTATAGTGATCAGGATGAAAGTGTGTTGAAGGAGGCAGCCTACAGTATGTCTGGCCATCTGCTGAAACTCAAAGCTATTTAACCAGTACAACACCTTTGATTTAGACCCAAAGCTCTTTCCTCTAGTGTCCAGTAGAGGGACAGCCAAACCCTAAACTCAGACTCAGTGACATAACCACCAGTCAAGTCACCAATTTAACAGACGCATGAAGCATAATGGAATGCTGAGCAGCACAAGACCAAGTAACCAGATTTCTGTACTATTTCTATGGTTACATTACAATTTCAACACATTATTTCTTCTATTAAGCCGTTGCATGGCTCAAGCTTCTATCCACTTTTACATTTAGCCACCATTGCTGGCCACGCTGGCCAGAGAATCTGCATCTTCCTGGGGATCCAGGGCCAGCTTCTGGAGGTCAAGGCCCATGGAGACCAGCATCTGGAGCAAAGTGAGCTCCTGCTGGGTGGCCTTGTCCACCAAGGCTGGGCAGGTGGGGTTGCACTGGGGCCACTGGCAGGTGTCCACCAGGTGGAAAGGACAGCCTTTGGGAGGGGTTCTGTTGTTGCGGGTGGCCTCCAGACTCCTGTCCCAGCAGTGCAGGGCCCGTGGCAGAGAGGTGCCTTTAACTTGGAAACTCATCCAGTTGCTGGAAGAACAACAAGACAGGGAAATTAGGGATTATAAATAAAAAAGAGGCAAAGGTAGAGAAAGAAAAAAAAGTGAAGGGAAAGGGTGGCAGAAAGCATAGCAAGGACCAGGAAAGGGTCATCAGTGATGTCATGGACTGATCACAAGATTTGCAATTTGCTTTTGGCTCATCATTTTATTGCAGCAAGGGTTACCCAGCAGAACAGCAACCGCAGAATTACCTACAATGACCTTAGACCTTCAGCTCCTCCCATAAAGAATCTTCTCCCTCATTAAATACACCTAACTTAGCCTGACTCTGTAAACCGAGCACTGACCCATCAATATCCATCTGTGCGGCAAAATAATGAGTGTGTTCAAGGGGTACCGAGGGGTTAAGGAAAGTGTGAAATGGCATTTGGTGACGTGAAGAATGTGGCGTGATGAACGAGCAAACAAAAACAGCAGCATGAGCTCACTAGGTAGAGATGACTACTGGTAGAGTCGAGAATAAAGTGAGGGGCGGAAGGCATGAAAGTGCCTTACCACCAGAGGAGTCATATATCCAGTCTTACCTTCTGGTAATCACTGTGTGGGAGAGGCAGGACGGAGCAAACACTGCCCTGAAAAACACAAACAGAAGAATATAGCCATCTCTCGACATTAGTCCATCTTTTATTTAAACCACTCGGTGCTTATTAGATCTATTAATATCACAGGTTTTCGGGATCTTACGTGACATCTCTCAGTGAGATCTTGAGCTCCCTGCCCAGGTTCTGAATGTACTGCCACTGCTCCTCGGACAGACTCTGTCCTCCCATGTAGATGTTCTCCACTCTCAGCTGCTCCTCATCAAACAGCCACTGCATAACAAACAGAGGGGCTACAGGGAAAACAAATAGTTCCGTTTTTAAAGATGCTCTAATCAATATATTCATATAAATATGTGCAATGGAAAATGGTGACGCTCATGGTGATGAACCTAGAGACAGAGAATTGTGACCTGACTGCAGCTCCCCTCAGCTCTATGGAGCTTTATAGCTTGTTTCAGCTCATTGTTTAAGTTTTACTACCAGCAAATTTACTGTTTTGGTTCAATCTCACGGCTCTCATCAGTGTTGTTTGTAAGTGCAGCAAGCAGCTGAAAAAAGATCTGATTAAGGCATTGTTGCCTTGACAAAAAAGTAAAGTTAATGGTTGAGCTTTCAATTCTAATATGAAATAATTCTAATATGTAAGGTCGGTCCCTAGTGTTTTTATACCAGCCTATTTCTGTTTCTGACCGAGAGTATACGTGACGGCAGGTGTATTGCTCTGCAAGCAGCAACACCACAGGCCAAGCGTTCAACCCGTTCTGAGCAGGCATGCGGGGCACTGCACTAGTCATGATGAACTTAGGAGGCCCCAGCCAGCACTCACAGGTCAAGGTAGAGTACAGTCTGTGGCCAAAGAAGCACTGCCACTCCTCTCCTCTCTTATAGAGCTGCCGGCATCTGTCAGGTACAACCCCGTTCCACAACCTGAGAAAACACAACACACACCTTTAATACACACAAATATATTGCTCAACGATAAAACCAAATATAAGAGCACTGTTATGTTTGGGACGGCAAAGGAAAGATCATTTCTGTATCTGGCTTAGTGTTTCTTTACATATATTCTATATAGGCTCACTGAAGAATGCATGACTTAACCTGAGTCCTATCTTGATAACATCTTCGGGTGAGCAGGAAATATCCTCGGGGCAGTTGGGTGATCTCTGCTGTTTACTCTCTAGAAACCATCCAGAGTCCACGAGGCCGCGAACCTGAGCCTCTGCACCGAGCTGCTCCAGCTGACTGGCCACCCTCTCGATGTTCAGCAAAACACCTGTTCCCCCAGCACTGCAGGAGAGCCAAGAAAATAAATAGCTTGGCTTTGAGAGTGCCACGTTTTTTAGGGGTATCATAATGACAGCGCATGCCAGCTGTTCCCATTCAGACAGTGGATCTTGTTCTAGGTCTTGGGGGAGTCCAAACAACCATGCTGCTAACCGGGGAGGAATGTTCACCATTACAGGGCAAGGCCCTTTAATAGACATTATGTCTTTATTGTTGACAAGCGGAAGCACCCAAAATAGAGCTTCTCTTGTTTAATGTTGGGCATGGAGATGGTCCAGATGGTGCAGAGGATGCAGGCTCTTGTCCAAAAGCTGTGGTCAGCATCAGAGTGCAAGCGATAAACCAAACTCACCTCGTGCCAGACAGCATGACAACCTTGGCCTGCTTGATTCCTTTGGGGATGAGGTCTTTGATGACCTCGCGGATAATCAGGGATCCCATGAAGGTGTACTCAGCTGATAACAAATACACACATCAAATAACTGGATAACTGGAAGCAGGACACTACACAGGACAAAAACAACAACAGAAAAAAACTTTAAGGATCTGGAGAAACTTACTTGCATTTGTATTTCTATCCCTCTCTTTTTCCTTGCCTTGCCGTAGCCTTGGAGGAGGGGTCGGGGCAACCCCAGTGCCACTCCATACATCACTGGAGCAGTACGGGATGAATCTGCAGAAAAGGAGACAATCGCATTTGTTAGAAGAAAGCTTGAGGCCATCAAAACAACTCCACCTCTCCTCCATGAAGGTCATCTCTTCTGTCATTTATTAGAAACTGGCAAACCTCTAAAAATCTCACCTAGCTGTTGGTCATACCAGTTGTTATACACGTTTTTTAAGTTGAAGATTATGTTTTAAAATGTCTTTAAAAGGTAGTCTTATATATTCATATACTGGATCAAGTGACCATGCCAACTAGGACACTCATTCCCACAATGTTAATTCCCCTCAGTTCCCCTCAATTCTGTTGAGTGTTTCAACATTTTTAATCTCATTGTTTTGGTTTTGCAGTCTGCAACTTTACTGTTTTGGCTCACGCTCACCAATATTGCCAATCCCTTCCAGAAACAACAGGCAGTTTTCTTTTAATTAAAAAAGCATGACAAAAAAAACACGGTGCACTACCTGCCCAGCACCAAGTGGCCAAAAAAACAAAACAATTAATGCAGCTTTAAGTAAGAATAAACAATGACAATAGGCACAAACTAAAGTGATTTATTGCTGTTTTAATTATAAGCCATGAGATCATATTTTGATATCTACAGAATTGTGGATGGGGAGATGTCTCTGTCAAACAAAACATTAACGAACAAGGATTGTCTGCATGTGACACTTCCAGTAGTCACAATAAGACACACAGTGAAGACATACAAGTACTTACACAATGTTTGCGTTATGCCAGTGTGGGTTTTCCTGCGCTTGAGAAGACAATATTCCAGTTCCTGTAAATGCAGCAATCAGAGACCACACAGATGTCCATTTGTCTCACAAAAGGTTACGTAAAACAAGCAACATCATGGGAACAGTATGACATGCATTTTAAAACAAGGCCGGCTGACCTACCTTTTTTTGTTTGGGGCCACCCCAATGAGCTCATTAGTCTGGGTATATTTTGGTACCTGGAATCACAGGTATCTTTGCTGTGGCAGCACCAGCCACCTAAAAATAATAGAGACTAATATTAGACATTCACATCAGGCACAGAAGGGAGACCCTTGTTAGCCCATCACAAAGGCCTTTGAGGAATGGAGAGGGAAAGGAATGCACCTGTAGCCTGGTCTGCTAACGAGACTATATGTTTGCTCAGAGTTGGACAAAAAAGACGAATGATTCCTTTAGTTTGCAAACTGTCAGCAGCTGATTTGATGATTGACTTTCAGCTTGTGCAAAGGGGTTTGACATAAAAAGGGGGAGAGAATTTGACTTGATTGAATTTAGAAAAATGTATTACACTCTACCACTCATTATAATACACCAATAAATAATATATCCTGTTATAGAAAGTCCAGGTAAAATGCTTAGTGTTCCGTAAAAGTGATGCACACCTCTCCTGTGCTCTCAGAATACGTAAGTCAAGCTGGAGGACAATCCACATACATTTCCCCCATTCAAAGTATATCAAAGTGACAGGTAGTAACCAAAAAAGGAGAATAACATTGATGACGTGACTAGATGAAATCCCCATCAAAATTCCAATGGGGGCGTCACGCCAAAACAAGCTGACCTTTGGGGACGAATTTAACCAGTTGGCTTTTTAAAAACTCACCTTCCAGAAATAACAGCCATCGGCGGCTTCCTCTGAACTCCTTTAGGTAAAACCTGCAGAACCACAAATAAACAGGAATGAGGAGATGGTGGATATAAAGCAGCCATGTATGGACACACCGATGTTCTATGTAGCTTCTAAAATCACTGTATTATCTGCAAACAGACAGCAAATGGCAAAAATCTCCTAATTTCCTCTTCGGGAAAGAAAAAAAAAATCAAGAATGTCTCACCCAGCCGCTGTTCCATCATTACATGTAACTTGGTTGTTCTTGAGGAAGTGCAGCCTCATATCATCTGTCTGTTGTTCAGCTGCACAAGCTCCTGCAGCACCCTCCCGCCCTGCTTCAGCTATGCCTCCAGTGCCTCTAGAGCTCCCAGAGCTTCCAGTGCCTCTAGTGCTTCCAGAGCTCCCAGACCTTCCAGTGCCTCTAGTGCTTCCAGTGCTTCCAGAGGTCCCAGAGCTTCCAGTGCCTCTAGTGCTTCCAGTGCTTCCAGAGGTCCCAGAGCTTCCAGTTCCTCTAGTGCTTCCAGAGCTTCCAGTGCTTCCAGAGCTCCCAGAGCTTTCAGTGCCTCTAGTGCTTCCAGTGCTTCCAGAGGTCCCAGAGCTTCCAGTGCCTCTAGTGCTTCCAGTGCTTCCAGAGGTCCCAGAGCTTCCAGTTCCTCTAGTGCTTCCAGTGCTTCCAGAGGTCCCAGAGCTTCCAGTGCCTCTAGTGCTTCCAGTGCTTCCAGAGGTCCCAGAGCTTCCAGAGGTCCCAGAGCTTCCAGAGCTTTCAGTGCCTCTAGTGCTTCCAGTGCTTCCAGAGGTCCCAGAGCTTCCAGTGCCTCTAGTGCTTCCAGTGCTTCCAGAGGTCCCAGAGCTTCCAGTTCCTCTAGTGCTTCCAGAGCTTCCAGTGATTCCAGAGCTCCCAGAGCTTTCAGTGCCTCTAGTGCTGCCAATGCTTCCAGCTGCTCCAGCAGTCAGATCAACCACGGAGGGAGACTGGTCAACATCACCTCCTTGGTTCCCCCCAGACTTCTTGGTGGACTTGCCACTAGCTTTAGCATTACGGTTGTTCTGACACCAGATTCCCCCGAGCAAAAGCAAGAAAACAACCTTGCCTAGTACCTTCATATCTGAAGGCAACACAAAAAGAACAGATACATGCAATGCGTAATTACTCATTCATAATCTGGCTACATACATCCACATAAAAAACATGACAAATGATTGGACCAAATCTTCCTCATCTAACTGTCCATAACTTGTCTACATTAAATCCAACACTTTTCAACCGTGGAATTTACTTACTTCTCTAAGAAGAATCAGCTTTGAAGAGGGTAGCTGAGGCACCCCAGGGGTCAGGCAGACCACCGGTGCTGCTGAGGACAAAGTGAGAATTTCAGAGCGCAGTGACCAGGTGTGAGAGGAGGATGCCAGTCAAGAGTAGAGATGAAGCCTTGACCAAGTTTTGATGAAGCCTGAAAATCAGCTGTGAGCTTTATAGTGCCACCATATGGATCAGATTTCCTCCCATTTTCACTTGCAGCTCCAGCCAGACCCTGAGATAAACTGCTGACGACACACCGCGAGGGGAGGTAACTGGACGGCCAGTGGCGAGGAGAAACGATAACACACACGTCTCCCAACACATTTCAAGTCTTTGCACACACCCACCACTTAGCTCTCTCCCATCTGACCATGGCTCAAGAACGAGCTCTCCTTCCCCCTATTGTCTCTCTCCTTCTCCCTTCCATCGTCCATCTCTGATCGCCAGTGGCAAGCATAACTGCATAGCCCCTTTGTGTGGTATGTGACCCCGAGGTCATTGGAGTACACACTTCAAACACTTTCCGACATGGGAATGAATAGTACCGTAAGGGTTCCCGCATGGTCAACAATTTAGCGGACACTCTCAAGGCACAGATGGTGGACACTCTAGTTGGCTGTAGCAATAAGCCCACAACTTCTTTAAAGAGTGATATAGTTTCTTATCTTTAAACATCCGAAAAAAAATAAAAAAAGTTATTGCCAGTGACATTTTTGATTCGTAAACAATGAGATGCAGGACCCATCGCATTTGATAATCTCCTTCAGCGGTTCAAATTGATTTTAATTGTGTAAATGACATGTAGCACACTTTTTGGGGCCCCTGGGCAGTTGCCCGCTTTGCCTAGTTTGTAATCCAGCCTTGTGCCACCAGGATGGCTGAAGGGTGACGTACCACTGATCGCTGAAGGTTCATGAGGCCAAGGGCTCTAAAATTCTCAACAATGAAATGCACACCATCCTGACGTGTCAATCATGTCAAATAATGATTGCTTGGAAGGCCAGAGGCTGCTGAGGCTGCTGGGGCTGAGAGGAGTGCTGGGTGGCAGGAGAATGAGTTAAGCACGGAGGAAAAGAGAAAAAACAATAAACCTTCAGTTCACATCTAAATAAAAACATTATGAATTGGTCAAAGGTAAAAAGTAAAATGGGTAGCAGAATATTAGTCTTTGTTGTTGGTGTCTTCAAGATTTTCATTCTCCTTTGGCAAAAGAAGATCAAATTGTAGGGAATGTCTGCAATAATGAGCTAACCATTTAAAGACTTGCTAACAAGGCAGACAGATTTATCATGGTTTGTCTCATTGCTTTGTCAGAAAGAAATGTATTTTTGTCTCATTTTCAAGCATTTCAAGCCATTCTATCTACTTTCAACTATGGCCAGAAAGAAAACAAAGCTACTCTAAAATATGTCTGTGAGATCGTATGCACCTACGCGCAATAAAAATGTACCCTAAGGACATAACTATACTGAATTTGATCTACCGAGCTGAACAATTCTTCATTCCTTAAGTTGTCTTGAAGCATGCACACCACCATCTGTCTTCCCAGAAATCAATGCAACAATCTGTTTAACAGATACCTCAAATAGCTGAAAACCAAAAGAAGTTGCTGTAAATCTATCACCATTTCGCTAGAATGTCACGAACAGAGAGATGGCATTGCTGCTATTTTGTTTTTCTTTGATATGGGATTGGACAGAATGATGCGTTTTTCACAGCAGGCTTCAGATCAATGGATTTCAGTGAATTTGTGTGCTACCCCTCCAGTGATTCAACTCATCCAACTTGTCAAACATTGTCCCTCTTTGCATCTAGAACAGACACTCACATACCACTACACACACACACACACACACACACACACACACACACACACACACACACACACACACACACACACACACACACACACACACACACACACACACACACACACACACACACACACACACACACACACACACACACATATACAAAGTGAGACCTGACACACTTCTGAAGTCTTTTACATTTGTCTCTTTACCTTTAGAAAAACAAAAATTTTACATAACCTGTAAGGGGCTCATGAGACATGTTGAACTTCACCCTGACAGGGGCAACAGCTTGACCCCTTGTGCAGCACAGGAGGCATTCTTTCTCCCGCTGTGTTGTAATTTTTCACAGCCAACCTCCAAGGTCAGGACACCTAAAGCCAGGGTGGTCCGGGCACTTTGTCTGCTGAGCATGCGTGTCATCACCAACCTCAAGAGCTGAAGGCCCGGTCGCGAGCTAGAGTATTTGTCGGCTGATAGCTTCAAAGAACGAGCGAACCAGAGACAGCAGTCATGTGCTGGATTCTTATGCCCGCACAACACCACAGAAAGGTCCAAAAATCCCACCGTATGAACAACACATTCAAACCTTAGCGTGTTTCAATCAACAAGCTCTTGTTGTAAGATTAATCAAAACACATATTTGTATAAAATCTAAACAATAAAACCTTCCATAAGGTTGTGAACCATACCACAATCATGACTCGCAGCCTCCTCTGCCATGTTGGGTGTAATTTGACAATCTACAACAGCATCCCTCTGAATCTATGTTGTCAGCAGTGGAGAGCATAGCTTGGAAAAGAGGCCCATGATTAATAGGAGATAAGAGTGGCATCTTTACAAACCACATGAAAACAAGCATCAGGCGAGAGATATGAGACCTGGTTGGAGTAACACTCTCCATTCAATCAGTGAGGATGACAGGCAGATCTTAGCGGGATCAGTGTGAAGTGCTCGGCCATTGCAGGAGGCTAGCAGGTGGGGTGGGCAAAGCTATCCCTAAAACCAGGTGTTAAGAGGCCTTGCGTGGTAACCTTCTGCAGACTGCCAATGCATCAGTATGATAGATGGAGGAGGGGTCGATGGCACGAATACAAGGTGTTGGATTTAGGAGGGTTGGGATGGTGATGTAACAGGCATAGCATCGGATAGCTGACAAGCAAATACGTTTTGTGTGCTGCGAGAAGCTGCAGCGCACTCTGCTGAACCTCTCACAACCCAACTATGCGTTCTGTCCACCTTATCGGCGTGCCAGACGCACTTTCATCCGGGCAAAATATGTTCCACCTCGAGTATGAATACCAAAACCACAATCCTAAACAGTCAAAGATGTGTAAAGGACAAATTGTGAGATTAGGGAACTGAAAGCATCACAATAGATATCATGTCATGCAACTTGCATCCATCAGGGTTACATTTTTTCACTGCCAAAGTGGGCCACTGGTTCTGAAAGGGGATGGGGTGGGTGCATACTGTGCTTGACTGATCAGCTTGTCTTTGGGAACTTGTGACACAGTGGAGCAGCGACGTGGCCTTGGAGTCATGCTGGATGAACCACCAGGCCTGTCAGTGCAGTGATGGATACCAGCGGTGGGGTCACGCCGTGCTGGGCTTCAACAAGAAGTCTTCACATATGTCTTCACACCTGATCAACAATTCCACTATCGCACAGCACAGGGTGGAAACAGCTGCACAAGCCCCATCTAATAAGAGAAGATTAAGATAAATATCACCTTGATGTCTGTTTTCTTGTCCACTTAATTATCGTGGGTTCATTACATATACCTCAGAATCCACACCCTGAAAAAGTTTGGACATTCTGCATATAGAAATCGGAAATCAGCTTGCCAATTTATGCTATGTGGCTGTGATTTGCGAGGAATATAAAGGCCTGCAGGACTTAATACACCACTAAAGTGAGGACAGGACAACCATTCAAGCAGCTCTATGAGGTTGTCCTTAGGCACAGCTGTGCTTTGAGGTCAATTTTAATGACAATGCTAACATACTGATGTTTGGCAAGTATACTGTTTATAATTTTAATCTTAGTTTAGCGTGCTAGTAGTGGTGCAACGGATCACAAAGCTCACTGTTCGGATCGGATCACGGATCAGAGTCACAGATCGGATCACAGATTGGATCATCACAAAAGAAATAAGGGAGCAAATATAACTTTTAGAGATCCCTGATCACTGTTTTTTGCTGATCCATATTTTTATTTGATTATAGCAGCTGGTCTTCAAGGCTCCAGAATATTTGTTTTGATACCATCCCAAAAATAATTTCAACCGCTCTGAAGTCTGTTAACCATCAACAATTCTAAATGTTATCTTGTGATAACAGATGATTTTGTTATAGTCATCTATATTGTTTTTTTATTCTCATAACAACACACAATTAAAATAATAAAGATTGTATTTTTATGGATTAAAACAAATCTTATCATTAGTAGTTTAATTGATGTATTATAAGTTCATAATTCATCTTTAATATCTATTTATGTTGTTGTAAAAACATATCCTTCAAACAACTGAAGTTTGTCACTGAACAAAACCATCGCTCTCCTCGTGTCAATTTAAACACGTTTTGGTTGTTTACAATGTGACATCATCAGAGATCTGCGACTAGAAAAGAATAAATGCAGATGTCCTGATCGCATATTTTACTGAATATCGGTGGATAGCGATCGTCAGTAACACTTTAATTCACACTGTGATGGTTATCGTTAAACTGTGTAATTAATCCGGGGTTCATGTGCGTGCCGAACCGCGAGGGGGGATCCGTACCGATCACGGATCAACACTGGTCCGTTACACCACTAAGCATTTGCTAATTAGCATTAAAAGTACAACTGAGGTGGATGGGAATGTCATTTTATAGGTATTAACCAAAGTACTGGACACATAACACTTTGACCTAATGGTAGCACTGATGTTAATGTTGCACAAAAGTTAAGGGAACACTGTGAAGGCAAAACAAAGTTTTGTGCCAATCCATCCAGTGCTGAGGTATTTCACTGGGTACCTCAACTTTCACCTGCTGATGTTGCCTGAGGGAAATTCAGGGAATCAAGAATCAGGATTCTCTGGCAACACTCGCACGCTTGTTTGTTGTGATGATATGATGAAAATGGTGCAACATCACAAGATTCATTTTGAGAATTTTTGTACTGATGAACCTTCCTCGAAGACTGACCTTGGTGCGCTTCTTCTTTCTCCAAAACGATTGGTAGATGGCACAGTGTGGCAGGCTGTAAATCAGACATTCCAGCTGGAGTGATGTCAGCCCCATTGCATGATGTGTTGTGGAGACATGTGGACACGTGGTTTACAGCTCTTTCAGGCCACACACACACCACTCAGTCACCCAAAAGATTTATCATGGGTCTTAAGTATTTAGATGCACGTGGACATGCACACATGCATATTTCAGCAGAACAATTTGAAAATACTCATTTATGTGTCACAAGCAAGAAACAAACTCTGTAAAACCAGAAAACAAAGTTTCAATCTGCAACACAGTAATCTAAAGCATATAGTGACATCACACTACAGGTATTTATATGCATAGACATACCACAGAACAGTAAAACGTTTACTATTTATAGAGTTGCCTTTCTAAGTCGGGCTGTTTTTCAGCCCATGCTGCTGTATGTGAATAGTTGACCTAAATAACCAAAGGTATATGAAAAGCCCGACTGAGTCAGTTTGACTGAATGGCCCCTCACTTCTGGAAACCCCTTGTTAAAGGATCAAGGCAATGCATGCTCTTAATAAGTATGCATGCACGTGATTTGCACATACAATTTATGGTGACATGACAGTTAGCATCTGCATTAACTTTATTGCCCGAGGCAGTCAACTGGGCTGAGCTCATCAGATAAAATATGATATCATTATGTCCATGCTTAGCCACATCATGTCAGGAGGATACCCACGGGTTGACAGACCTTTCAGCATAATGGACAAATAAAGAAAGTGAATGAGGACACTTATTATTATACACAATTATTCTCTGTATTAAGGAGATTGGGGATTGGGGAATACAAGCAGATGTAGTATCAGTACTTTAAAGCATGAATATAAAGACATCTTGGAACATATGCTTATTTGCTTTCTTGCTGAGAGTTCGACGAGAAGATTGATATGGCTCTCGATGTTTTCATCTCGGCAACAACACAAATAGGCGTAGCTCCCAAAAATGTCGAACTATTCCCTTCAATCCCGCCAGAGTGTCCAACATCATTAACCATGATGGTCCAACTTTAACAAACCTGTTTATGTTGTGGAGGACACTCTGCAATTGGACGATACATATAAAGCACATGGCTGGAGTAAGTTTAAATATATATATTTCCCTGTGCGCTGTTTTTTTATTCCAACCTGACTCCTCAAAAGGATATATATACGCTTATACCTCATCACAGTCTAGGAGATGTTTGCTTGATGATTATTCTGTATAAGATCATTTTAAATGAACTAATGGGAGATATGATCCATGTGTTTGTGCACTTTACAAAATATGAAAGAATACTATGACTATGGGACTACCACAGTCCTGTTTTATGGTGATTCTAAAGTGAAACAATATCGACTCAATGCTACAGATGGACCTTGGCTATCTGTTAGTTACCATAAACCCCAGAAAGGCCTGCTGACTGACAGTCTGCATATAGCCAAGCCAAGAAGCAATACAATCTGTATCCGAAAGCTTTTATGACTTATAAGGATTTGTATTATTCGTGCTGCTCAAAATTTACAACCAACATTTTTCACGGGTAGCAAGACAGTCCCAGTTTAGTTTTATTGCCCTTTTCAAAATTCTTGTTGCCAATTTCTCAGTCAGTGTTTCAGCAGATTCCTTTTTGAATTCTGAGAAATGAACCTAAACAGTTCACGTGAACTCCTGATTGGCCATAGACGGGCACAGAACGTTAACTTTCGGATTAAGTGAAATTTAAAATAAAAGTGGTATTAAAAAGTATTATATCTATAGCTAAACGGTGACAGCTAATTTAGATGTAAAGTTGATCGCTTGCGGTTATTAACACCTGCGTGTTTACCGAGTCATCACTCCTGTTTTTATTTACCAGTAATTTCGTCACCCAAAATGGTGCTACAGATGGAGCTGTACTTTTGTTTCTTTATTTAAACAGTTACACCTCGCTATAAAACTGTCAGCGCTATTAATCTGGGCAGAGAGAATGTATGATGCTCTACCTCTGATTTGCAAAGCTGCCCACTGTCTCATATTACTTAGTGAGGTGACCTCTTGTGACTTTAAGTGGCATTTGTGACTTTTTGTTCTATTAACACACGGAAACCTTTTCTTGTTCTATTTAGTGCAGGTAAGATAGTGAGTGTTTTTATAGCTTAGAAAATGTAGAAACAATTGTAGCAGAACACAAGAGATCATAAAAGGGCATCGTTGTGATCAGCAACTCTAACCAATGAATATATCGTCTATGAAACAGAAAGAAATGGAGGCAATACGGCACATTAACCCTTGAGGTCAGGTCTGCTATGCAAACGCCTACTCCAGCTAAAATAACTCCTCTGACTTCATGCTGGGCAAAATAGATCAGAGCCTGTGAACCTGGGTGATAACAGCTCATCTCAGTGAAACACTTTTAGTCCCGACGCTGATATACAGACAGGTGATGAAATAAAGGAAAGACCTGAATCATGTTAATACAATGATTATCCTAAAAAATATGATCAATAAACTGTATGGCTCGCTGTGTGGAAGAGACGGGGATCATTCTTCTATGTGTAAAGGCAACATTAGGCTTGAAGTAAACATTGCCTTCCTAACTTTCTAAAACAAAATGTAATAAATACATCAATATAAATGTACTGAATTGTGTATTAAAATAATGGTATCGGATATTCTAATCCCTGTTAAATTGCTGGTGATTGGTGGATTTATTATTTTGAAAATAAATAAAAATTAGCAATTTATGTCTTTGTATTGTATGTATGTATGTAAGATAGGAAATGAAATATTATCAGAACAGTTGCAGACTGAACACCTATGGAGACTTAGACAGGGTTCTGTACGTACTATCATCAAAACACAAAAGAAGGGAATATCTTTTGGAAGAATGGCGTTTCCCTCCCTTGTGGTGGCTCAACCGCTTGATACATTATGTTGTTATCTCCTCTTCATTTTTCACCCATCCGTGTTCACATATATTGTAAAGTATGAGGTTTTCAATAGAACCGCCCTTACTGCCTGCTAGAGCCAGGAGACAAATTATAATCAAAAGATTTGAGTCCCATCAGCTGGCCATAAATCAATGCATCATCATGCTCCAAGTGCATGAAAAGGTTAAACTATGGGTAAAAAGGCCTTGGGTCAGTACTCGGTGTGCAGTGAGGACAAACAAATACTGACTCAGAGGGGAACCAAACCCTTTGCTGAACCTGCTGAAAGGCCTAATAGATTAGGGGTCCCTGGACAAGCCTCTTGTCAATCCCTCTTTCTCAGTGACCTAATGTACCCAGAACAGCTGTGTGAGGACGCTTAGCAGTTAGGCCAGGATGACAAGTCATTGCTCAGCTTGATATATGAACTATTACATGTGAAACAGGAGAGTTTGTTGAAGGCTATGATGGCTGTGTATGCTAGTAACAATACGTCCTCATTACATGTATTTTAGGTATTTATCTTTTGATGAACGGCAAGTGTAAGATCTTTGTCTTTTGTCCAAGATCTTAAGGAAGAAAAGTAACATTAATTAAACATTATATTAGCTAATTGCTGATATAAGCTTACTCTCAATAGTTGAATCAGTAATGCGAAAGTGTTTTTCTAATTTTCTCACTAACATTACTTATCAGGCAAGCTGCATCTCACAGGAAGCATTGTGACAAAAAAAGGTGACACATTATTACATTGACACAACAGGGTAGAGATCGGCTATTTAATTCAGGAAGAGTTTCCTCCTCCTCCGACTTAAACAGTCTGTGTATTATACACTGTACAGAGAAGTACAATTTTGCTTCATGTAGGTAACTATGAATGTTTGTATACAATACTTTAAATCTAGAAATAGTATGACAAAGTGTTTCATTTACAATGGAGCAGGATTCAAATTCAAATTCAAATAATTTTATACAAACTGAGTCAACAAATCAAACAAACAGCAGAGCAAATTTTCAATTATTCTAAATATGTTAGATACGCTGAGAAACAAGTATTGCAGCTTTGCAGCCAAGCTGTATTGCATTTTTTAGTAGCCAGTATCCAGGAACCTAAAACAAAAAAACAAATAAAACATACTTAAGATTGTGGTACTTTAAATGACATTCATTAAATACTGCAAAGACAGCTCAATACTGATACAAATGACTACTGATATTTATATTTTGTAGTGTACTTTCATTTCAAAAGGCTTCTAACTTCTAATCAAGTTTTTGTGGAAAGTAATTATGTGCATGGTGCAGTGAAAGAGAAGTAAATTATACTTACTGCTTCAGCATCATGCTCCAATCCTGTATCGAGATGCTCCAACTCATCATCTCTGAATTCCTTTATAACCTATTCAAATGCAACACAATACCATTCATTAGGCCAGAAAACAGGAAGCTTATATTGTACTTTTTAGAGCGCCTCTTTTTTTTTTTTTTTTTTTTTTTTTTAAATCGTCTTATTTACATGGTTCATATTCGTTGCTCCAAACTGCTGTTTAAATTGATGCTATTGTCACAATGTCCATTCATATTAACCGCATGAATCGAGCCCAAATATGTTATGTCATATGATCAGGCATAATAACAACTGAATTGACTCCTTAAAAGTCTTTGAATTCGGATCTTCATTTGTTGAGTGCGTCTCTAGTTTGACCAATCTGTAAAGTATCCAGAAACGTTACCAATGATGAAATACCAAATTAGCCATGTGCTATGATGTGTGACAATTCAAGATGCTGCTGTGGGTTGGGGGATGTGCCCAAACTAAGAAAGACATCAACTGTGACTTGTGACAATGTCCAGCAACACATGTCAACCCTCTAAATATACAATCTCTAGAACCACTAAGGCATCATTTCAACTATCTGTTTTTATGTTTTTCCGAAGCGATCCCTCTATTTTGAATATTTATTCTTTTGATCCCCTGTGTGACATGTATGTTTGACATTACTGCATTCTTTTGTTGCGATGCTTGTTTGTGTCTGTGTAATACTATAAAACTCTGCACCTTGAGTAAAATAACATTCCTTCACATCCTTTGTGCATCACCACAATGCCAATGGAAGTGCCAGAGTTACAAAGAAAACAGTGTCTGACTCACTTGTAACAGTTCCGTGTATCTCTCAGGGTCCTTCTCCATCAGAGCTCTTATCTGGCTGTTGTAGTGCTCGGATATACTCTCCTCCACCGCCACAGTGCAGGCCATGGCGCCCTCCTTTCCCAGTAGCGCGCTGGACGCACCTGGAGTAGATTTAAAACAAAAGAAATACACATTTAAGATTTAACAATAACAGCAGCAACTGACTGCATATTGCCTTTCTAAGTTATAATATGCTGGTGGACAAATGCAGCATCAAGACAAAGGTATTTTAGTATTCTTCTACAGCAGATAGAGCTCTAACATTATTCACATTAAATGAAGCATGATAATAACCCAACGCAAAACAAACTAAGCTACTTTACCATGACTCCCAATCGGGTACGGTGTTAAAATGTTTTTTCTTTGCATGTGTTTTGTTCTTCAAAGTAATTTATCTCATAACTTTATTATAAACTCTGCAGTATGTGTATGGCTGGTACCAACCTAATGCAAATCCAGCAATATTCCAGAGGGGTAACAGCGCTGTGGGGCGAACTCGGTTCTCAGCCAGAATCTCATTGAACTTCGCTAAGTGTTTCTTTTCTTGATCCCACATTTCCTAAAGAAAAAACAAACATGAACATGGAGTATCAAAAATGATGCAGATACACCTGTGCTGAATGCACACATATTTTATTTTCTATTTGTGGATCACAATACAGCAAACTAAAAAGGTACAGTCATCAATGTCAAATAATGTTAATTTTGAATGAAACGTTTAAGTCACACTAGGCAAGATTATAAGTGAAAATATACTTATTGCCATGTGTCGCACTCTGCACACACCTGGATGAGAGGTCCAACACTAGATCGTCCCAACACTGCCATCTGGCCGGCGTAGATGCGGTTGGCCCCGTATTCACCAGCGTGGTCCACGCGCAGAATTTGGTCCAACATCTCCTTCTCCTCACTGTCGCGTGGGGGCGGGACTATACCGTAAGCACGTGAGCTCAGCTGCAGGGGAACTATGACATACAGGCTTTGGTTACAACACAATAACAAACGCGTAACGACGTATACATACGGGATATCCTTTTCGCCTCTTTGAGGACGTGAAGGCTAAAAGTATGTCCGTACTCGGAGCTCAAACATTTGTTGCACATTAACTAAAATGTCAGTGTCGTCTGATTTGACCGCAGTGAATTAAACGCGTTAAGTTATAAGCTTAGATGCTTAAAAATAATAGTCTCGTAGGTATTTGTAGAGTCTTATGGATGGAAATGTAATACAGCAACATTGCTACTAATGTCTGTTCTTCTGTGTTATAGAAATTATTAAAATTAACAAACAATCTCTCACTTTCAAATAACTTAACGTTATAAGTATGCCCAGTAACGCTGCTGTTACCCTGTGACTCCTAGCTTTATATTCACTCACTAATAACGAGAAGAACAGCAGTTATGAAACAGATGCAAAACAAAGCTAACGTTATAGCTACATATAAATCCCGACCAGGCGAGTCGTGTTTCACCATGTGTAGCACTTTAGCTCTTAGCTGTGGCAGCTGAAGTAAACGCTACTGCTTACCTCTGCATTTTAAACACCGGCGAATCATTGTCAAGCCGACAGGATTAGACCAGTCGTGTAAAGCTGTGCGTGCGGCTCTGTGCATGGTAGTCGCTTTACGGTTTAACTTCTCGTCTTATCAAAGAAACGTACTAATGTGTGCAAACTGTCATTGAAATTCGCAAAAGGTGGACGTGTCGCAGGCGGATGACGCAACCGCATAACGACTTGCACAACACTGTCCCCGCTGACCCCTGCACACTGTAGTTTACCTCATAATATGCAGCTACTTATTATAATGAACACTACAAACAGTCACAACCGATATGTGCTACAGCACGGCAAACCTAAATGGATTTATATAAATATATATATATATATATATCATTGTAATGATTGTAGTCTGTAAAAAAACTGTCTCAGTTCTGTTTGTCATTGAATTATTATGTGACTCTGAAAGCATTTATGGATTTGTGTGTGTGTTATTTTTTTTAAATATTACATCCAATTGTGTCCATGTGAATGGAGGGTTTACAGCTGTGAGTAAATTAATGTCGCTATGGTGTCGTCATCCTGTGCAGATCCAGGGTTCGTCACTAGATGGCATTAGCTTTCTTTAGTTTAATGTTCATCTTGATTTAAGATTTGCTCAAAGGCCCATGCAGTTCTATGGGTGCAAGAACTACGCTTAAATTAAGCATTCAAGGTTAAAGAAAACTGTGACAAAAGCTCACTAAGATACATTTTAAAAGTTATGGGGTCAGTTAGTGAAGTGAAATTGGTATAAGTTAAGCAATATTTATTCACAGAGAATTCTTAATGTTTTCTATTCTTATGGACTGCACAAATTAGATGGACACAGTGGGATCTACAGTATAATCATCCATCTAGTATCTATAGTTGCATGTTGCTGTGCAGGGTCACAGGATCAACATCCTGGACTAGTCACTAGTCTGTCACAGGGCTATACACATACAGTACACACGTAGCAGGCAATTTAGAGTTCACATAGTTCACCTGGCCCACATAGCTTTGCCCAGTGGGAGGAAACCAAGCATTTAAAAGAATAAAGTAAATACAGAAAATTACCTCTTGGCCAGACACTTTCTCTTGCTTTTCTATGTCAAACAAATCATGAGTGCATCTTTTGTTTATTCTTGTAAGACCAAACCTGAAAATAAGGCAAAAGAAAATGAGGGAGTGTGTTGAGCAATCAGAGCAGTGTTGCAGAGATAAAGGCCTTCTCATGCAAGTTATGTAAACTCTAGTGGGTCCCAGTTTCATTATCATGTCATATTCAGTCAAATATGTGTCACTGCAGTGTGGCCCTCCAAACAAGACAGCATGCAGAACAATTAGATCATTCTACTTAATGCAAATGGCTTGCTCTGAGCCTCCACATTATCTGTCACTATCATTCACTTTTTTATATTAGTCATCATTATCTAGAAATGCATATGTGACTCCTGTCCTTGAAAAAAAGCACAAGTCTTTTTGCAAAGCACATACAATGGTGCTGGGACTCAGGAATCTGTGGAATGACGGGGTTGAGTGCTGCAGAGCTGTGATGGTCATGAGTAAACAAGGCCACGACAGTGAATGGCGGGGTGTGTCGGTTGTGTCTGTGTGTGTGTTCGTGGTGAGACACTGGTTAAGTGTTTCCCTATCTGTCTGTCTGCCTGTGGGTGGCTATACGCATGTGTGGCTGCACACGTGTGGGTTGCTTTTGTATGTGTGTGCAGGTCACAGGTGTGAGGCAGGCTGGATTAACAACAGGTCCCCAAAGCCCCGGGTATACTGTCTGCCATATGGTTCTAAGCAGGTAGCACACAGTGTGTTTTAAGACTCTTTTTTCCCCGCTAAAAACAGCTGCCTGCTGCGCCTGAAAGCGACACTATAAGAGCAGTGAGGGTAAACCAAAGCAATAAAGTTGCGGGACAGCTAAACTTGTTGTAAACCTGCATGGAGACGAGACAGCGCTGTGACTATTCGTCGTATGTTCATTGCTACAAGCAACCCTCACATTGTTTTCACATTGTTCTTGGATCTATTGATTATAGCTGCTTTTTTAAGCCGCCTAACTTTCCGCCTTTCAGACCTTCATTTTTTTTATATTATTATTATTTTTTACTTCATACCGTGTTCACATGGTGCACTTTTCTAAACAAAATTGTGTTTAATCAAATGATCCCAAATTTGCACAAAGAAAAACCCTGTGTCCAGGTGGTATTATTCCAGCACAGGAGGAGTGGTTGTTTTCTGCGTCCTCTGGCTCATAATGAAGCTGCCATTTATAGTCTGCTGTGTGCACTGTAATTAGTAGAGGAGTAGCTACACAGTGCATGAGGGGGAGGGGGGGGGCAAAAGCTTATTTTTGCGTGGGGCCCTGTAACAGGTTAATCCAGGCATGGGTGTGAGGAGTCAAGGGATGAATGCCTTTCAGAAAGCCTTTGCAGAAGTGTCTGACAGGTGTAATGTCCATCAGCAGAGAGTAAACACTCTCTCTCAGATTACTGTATAAGGGATATATGAAGTAATCAACGGTCAGGTCTTGGCGGTAGCGCAATTGAAGGATGGAGAGACCAAAAGAAAGTGCATGTTTTCTTGCTGTTGAGTGTGTTGCGACTGAGTAGATTGAAGAGAAAACCGCAGAGCTGGAGAAAAAGTGGGACTGACATGTGTCTACGTACCTGTATGTATGTGTGTCTGACTGTGTTTGTGTAATGTTTGCATGCATCCATAAAAGTGTGTGAGTCTGCACACCCTTGCTCCGAGGCTCTGGTCAGACAGTGCATAGCTGTGGTGGGACGCAGGCTGAGCGCTTCTAGACTACAGTGAGTCAACAATGTCTGCTCTCACTGAGAGGAGACATGATAGGTCTTGTCTCGTTTTGGTCCCTGACTGGTGTGGTGGGACATCCAAAGCTTGAATGTGTGAATGTGTGAGTGTATGATATTAAGTGAAATGTGTTATTCACCCAAGTGTAGAATATAAGACAGCAACATGCGTCAGTGTCTGAGCTTCCGCACATAATATTGCTCTTGACATCCGTCTCCTCGAATAAAATTGAAGAAAAGAATGATTTTGGTTGAAAGCTTTATGAGCACTTAGCCTCTTTGAGTCTCGGATGATATTTTCCTTCGGGTTTAGCATCTCCACCATCTTTCTGGATTTGTGTATGTGTGTATTGGGGGACATTTCTCCCTCACAGCTATGTAAAGGCGTACAGCAAATAAAACAATGTACGTTTTTATTGTCATGATGGCTAAACGTGTTTAAAAAAAGGAGTAAGAATAACATGAATACAAGTGGTACTCAAGCGATTTAACATTGCACTTCCATAAAGAGACTACAAGAGTGTTCAAATTTAAAGGAGCAGCGGCCAAGATATCCTGACTTGTAGGCTACATCCACACTAATACATTTCCATTTTAAAACAGGGTTTTAAAAAGGAAATGATCTACGTCCACATTTCAGCATCGTTTTTAGAAATGATTTACATCCATACAAACAAGCCTCAAAAGGAAATATCACATGATATTCACATACACTGAGCATGCGAGTGCCGGTACAAACAAGTAGATTGGTTGCTTAGTTACAGAAAATACAACAGAGTATTATTGTAATAATTAAAGGTTGTGCTTGATACTTAAGAGCTCCCTCTATAATCTTCCTCTATATACTCAAACGGACACATTTCGTGGGAAAAAAAACCTGTTCTCCCACCTAATAATCTAACTCTAATCTTGGTACATTGATATTTTATAGGTAAGTCATTCATGCCACTATGTGTGGGGAAAAAACTGTTTAATTCAACAAATAACAAGGACATGGAAGGGTTCTCATATTTAAACTAGTACTGTATCAGTTTGAAAGCAAAACATTTTACCTGATTCTATTTATTTAATTATGTCTTCATTTACTTCATTTTGTTATTCCGTTTTTTTTTTAATGTTGAATCAAAAACTCAAAGCTTATCTCATGTTTTCCTCAACACTGAATGCAATTGCATGTCAAGCTTTTATGTAAAACATAATCAACCAATATTGTAGGAAAACTTTACAGACTGTTTCACTTACTGACATTATGTTCATAGTCCCCAAGACTACCCCAACCACTTCATTTAAAAAATATCACGTCTAATGAAAATAGTTTAACCTGTTTCCCAAGTTGCACTTTTGTGTCTGCATCCAAACAAAAGGATTTTTTTCTTCAAGTGTAAGAGAAAAACTGTGTTTTGAAAATAATGCCAGTTTATCTTTGAGAAAAAAATAATATGGTTACCTCAGTGACCTGAATTCACTAATATGAAAGGCATGAACTACAGTTAGGTTGGACCGAGAAACAGATTAGAAAAGAAATTCACTACCTAATAACTTACTTACCTTTAGTCTTTATCTATGTAAAAGTACATTTATCAATAGTTACATAAACACTTACCTAGCATTTCTGCCTTACTGTGCCATCTTAATTCTTTTGCATCATTGTATCTGTAGACTATTAATTGATAGTCTGTTGACCTCTGATTCACATTTTTTTGAAAGGATGTCACCAAAGATGCCATTGAAGGGGACTATGCTCAACATGTCATGAACATCCTTGTCATCCATGGAAATTCAACACAGGAAGGCTTTGAGAGGTCAAAGTGAAAGATTGCATGTCACTTTTATTTATGACCCTGGAGGAGCGTTGTTGATACTCACAAATACTGGTGAGGCTGCTCCTGACAATATAAATTCTTTAACTGCATGGTATTTCCCTTGAAAACGGCAGTTAGTCAACCCAAATTGTTACAAAGCAGAAAGAAATTAAAGTTATGCAACATTGTTTAAAAAGCCAACCATTTTATTGTTTGGTGGTATCCCTCTGGAAAAGGCAAGACGTCTCATAAAATAGCACAAAGAAAGAGATTCATTTTCTGATTTAAATTCACCAAGTCTCCTAAAAAGAACACCACCTAACCCTTTTTATAGATGGCTTTACAGGATTGAAACCAGAGGAATGTGATTTCTCTTCCATTATTGAATTGTTTACACATGAAAATCTATCTTGTACAGACCTAGTTAAATCACACTCTAAACCGCCTGTTTTCATGGACACTGAAGAGTGTATTTAGCTTCGTCTGGTACAAGTAAATTGGCCCTTGTCTGTCTGGCACTATTCCTTTAGTCCTATTTATTTTTTTACAGCAAAGGGATGGGAGATAGTGTTCAAATCTGTTCCTTAATTATTTTTAAACTCATGCATGTTCAGGCAATCCTCATCAAGACAGAGATTTCTGAATGAACCATAATAACTGCTAGTTCAGATAGGAAGAATTGAGAAAACACATTGATGGCCACCTGAGACAAACATGTAAACAAGCTTGGGAAAATGAGTCAAAAGTACAGCCTCGTCAACGGGAATTTGATTTACCTCAATGGCAAGCTCAGACATATCAGCTAGTTTATAAAAAGAAGGTGTGCTCAGTATGAGAACTAACCAAGAAATGTGATGCACTTGAGGACAAACAGTGTTTCTTTTTGACTAAAAGAGTCAGTGTTATAGAGCTTAGGATAGAGGCATCACTGTTTTCACATTTACACTCCTTTTGAACACAGAGTCAGATACATTTATGGAAACAATCCATTTAAAGGGTGCGCTGGCAAGCCGAGCAGCCCTTCATTTGTGCAAACCTGTCATTTAACCAGCATTTCCTGTTAGCCACAGGATGTGGCTCCCTTTACTTTGCCTTTGCTGTCCTAAATGGTTTTCCGGAAGTCGTGTTTGTACTCTCTGATTTACAGACTGCAAACTGTGGGTTACCAGTGTATGAGTACATACTGTACAAATGGCCCTGCAATAGGAAGTTGAGTGACAAGTGCTGTTGAATTTTGGGTGCGCCGTGTGGGCAGATACATGATTTACTACAGTGTATGGTGCTCATTTTTCCAGCATTTTTTATGGCTGAATGTAAATGGAGGATATTCTGACGGATAGAATGAATGCATGGAAATAATGGCATGAGTTTTTGAATGTATATGCATGATGTTAACTAGTGCAGATGGAGTCCAAGTTCAGGCAGAAAGATGAAAACAATTAGTATATTTCAGGGTTATTTTGCCACTTTGGTGCCGCTGGGTGACTAGCAAGCGCATGTTAACTTTCTTTGATGCTGTTATTGTGAAACTGCCATGACTCAAATGAGTGCTAAACTGGCTGGCAGCAATCCAAAAGACATAAAATAAGAAGTGCAACAGACCAGAATTAAGGCTGTGGCTGAATTCTGAGGTAGGCAGGACGTAGACATAAGATATTATAACAACAGCAGCCAGTGGTAGAAATTCTGCTGGTCATGATGTTTACCACATTGTACTCATCCCATTGGTTTTCCAGTCTGACAAAGACAACGTTTTTAAAGTGCACAGGGAGTGGATGATTCCCTAATAAATGTCACTACCGCAATCCAGGCCTCCCCCTCAGTTTTTCTTGGTGATATTTTTAGAGGGTTTTCGGCCCACAATCCGCAAGGAAAAGGCGAGGAATTGTTTTTGTTGATGGTCGTCTTACCACTTCAGTGTGGTGACTCGTGATGAGCTGGTGCCTACGTCACAAGAGGCCAGAGTGAGTGGGAGTCAGGCTCCGGGCTCTATTAAGGGGGGAGCCAGTCACCCTGGTTATTGGGCAACTGTGACGGGGGACTGTCCCGTGGATTTCCACTTGCTACTATTTTAGGCGAGCAGTAGGTCTGTTTTGAGTTTAGAGAAAAGCCACAATATCCTATTAAGCATTGTTAAGGTAATTGGGCAGTGTTTTCTCAGAGGGCCTGCTTGTTTAAACTGAGGCTCCTGAGTCTCTGCAGATGTTATGCAAGACAAATTAAGGCTGTAGATGGATGGATGGATATAAAAACCTTTTTAAAAGTGAAAATTACTCTCCAACTGAAGTTTGGGTGACATGGGTGACAAATAAATCTGCAACTTCAATTGATAATATATTTTAAAATTCTATTCAGAACATGTCAAATTCAGAAATATACTATATATGCAGATATTTATGATTACATCTTACAATTTAACATGATTCATGGAGATAAGACAAAATAAACATGTTACAGAAACATTCAATGCAAAGTATGTACATTTAAAACCATGTTTTCAACCTTTGAAAAGGAATATGTGGCAAGTGACGCAAATACAGCTTAAACTATTTATGAAATCATTTAACTCAGCATTCTCTTAAAGTTAAGCAACTTGTTCAAAAATATTGGACAAAGTTACTAATAATGCTTGGTTTACTGCTGGCTTGCAAAATTCATCCAATATTAAAAAACAACTCTAACTATTTTATGTCCGACACCCCTAAATCTGGCAAATGAAAAAAAAACATCCTCCTAGTTTTTCAGATGGGAAAACATCAATCCCAAATCCCTTTGATATGGCTTGCAAGTTCAGTGAATTCTTTGTGAATGCGGGAGATTCCATTTCTAAAAAGACTGCTTTCCATCCGTGTGCTATTTTGATCCTCCTGACAACAAAGAGATACATAATATCATAACTGAGCTTTTTTGCAGTGTTAACTGCATGGTAACTGGTTTTGTTCTCTCTAATCTCAGGGGTGATCCAGGATCTTTTACTGGTATGCTATCTATAGCAGCCTAACTTAAATATGATAAGTACTTGTGATTATCTATGTCCAAAACCGGAATCTAGACACTAATCATTTTGTTGTTGTTGTTTTTAAGACAGGGCTGTTTTTCCCCATTATTAGCTAATCATAATTTACAATGGGATTGGACATGTAAAAGATATGAATGTTAATTGATATTTTATTTCGCATATAGTTATTTGTGTTTGTATATTTCTTCTCTCTCTATAAGGTCAGGTTTTTTTTCAGATAAGCCTGTAGTGCATAGTACATCTCTGTCTGACCTTTACTTTTAAAAATGTGCAAATAAAACAAAAACATAAACATGGATGGATGAATTGGGTGTATGGATAGAAGATAGATACATGGATACATGGACAAATATATGGATTATGGAAGGATAGAATATAAATATTGGCTATATTTGTTCTATCTGTAGTCCCAGTATTGCACCAGACATGAAGCAGGATGAGAGTAAACTTTGCCTGCAGATGCAAGAGTCCAGCCAAGCTGTGGCCTCCTGGCTTACCTCCAGCGTCTTTACTTTGTTTAAAGGCTGTCTAAACCCGGTTGGACCGTGGCTGTGTCATCTGTGAGGCACAGCCAGGTCAGACCTAACCGAAACTAACCACTGACTGACACATAAAGCACAGCTACCAAATGGTGTGTCTGAGGCTTGAATTTAGTCCTTGAAAAAATAGGCCCTCCAAATTATTCTAAAAGAGCAAACAAGTTTTGATGTGCCATTCATTTTGTTCTATTCACTGTAAATGCTGATTACAAACCATATTACTTGTTTTTGAAATTCCTTTGGGGAGTGGGAGGAAAGCAACATTTCCCATTATTGTACAGTAATTTACCTAGTTCATTTATACCATGATCCTTGCACTACTGTTCAGTTTGGTTAGTTTACCTAGTTGTTCATTTGATACCATTCTAATTCATTGTATATACTGTGCATTTTTATTTTATTCTATTTTATCTTATTTTTTATTCTATTTTCAATTCAATATCTGCTCTGCTATTTTATTGTACTGTATATATTGTGCATTTCCATACTTCATATTTTATTCTACTCTGTAACTTGCTGCTGCTACAAACAAATTTCCCCCTGGGGATAAATAAAGTTTATATCTATCTATCTATCTATCTATCTATCTATCTATCTATCTATCTATCTATCTATCTATCTATCTATCTATCTATCTATCTATCTATCTATCTATCTATCTATCTATCTAAACAGAATCACAAAGTTATAGCTATTTTATAATTTAATAATTTTTCTTAAATACACTACATGTATTTTAATTTCAAAAAATATTTGTCCCATTATCTTATTTTCTCATTGCACAGCTACTGTCTTCCTCAGTTGCTCTGCTTCCAGTGCAGCTTGTTTTAAGTAGAGCTTTTATCCAATCAGATTTCACCTCTGTGTCTCTCAGTAGAAGAGAGGCCCCAGGCCTTCAGACTCAAAAGTGCTTCTATGTGCCGTTTAAAATGAATGGGGACGTGTTCAACCAATCAGATCTTTAGTTTGACATGTTGGGCATATTCTTGAGTGTTAGCAGCCGCTACCCCCAGACCAGCCGGCCTACTCCACCGTCAACGTTACACGTCCAGGTGCTGCTTTGCCGCGAAGTCCAGGGTGTGCTGTGATTGGTCAGTGGGCGAGCACGTGACTAAAGTGAAACTTGCCAGCAGAGCTTAGTTGGAGTAGTACGAGTTCAAATTGAAAGATATGGAAGAAATTATAACATTTGTAGGGTTTTGCTTGGTGTAGTTTATTTATTTTTTGACCAAGCTTTGTTTTTGAACACTCAACGACTCAAGACTATTGTGAAACGAAACTTAACAGCAGAGGCTTGCAGCTCAGCCAATCAAATGGCCAGCCTGACAAGTTTCCTGACTCTTCCACACACCATGACACAGGGGGCTGAGACGAGGAAAGACATTGCAGAGCAGTACGTTTAACGTTTGGGTTGTGAAAATAAAATCATGAGATGGTCTCCTATAGAGACGGATCAGCCGCGGCTCGTTGTTAAGGGAAAGAAAAATAAAAAAATAAAAGGAAAAAAAATAAAATAAAGAAAAAGCCGGCCGGCGAAAAAGCCGGCCGGCGAAAAAGCCGGCCGGCTTCGGTTTTTATGAATAATATTTGAATGTGTGGTGGAATGCGTGGATCCGCTGCAGGTTTGCTGGATTGATTTGTCATGCTTTGTTGTCATATTAATATATGTGACTTTGTGGTTGTCATTGTGTTAATTAACGTTACGTTGATTTGACTATGCATTGTCCGTTAATGACCAGCGTGAATAATAACAACAAAGCCGATGTTTCAATTTTGCGAAGCTATTATCGTTAAATTATTATAAAAATGTACAGACATTTACCCAACACTGTAGAGACGTGAAGTGATTTGATGTATTTTTAACATAACGTTACGCTTGGCATCAAAGAACAGGTAAATTGATCAGTTTAAGGTAGTTAACATTATCGAGACTATTTAAAGTTAGCAACGTTAGCTAGTTCGCTCAGATTGTTTACATATAACGCGACGCTGTCAATCTATAGCCAGTTTAGTATTAAATATATGTTTTGTTATAACGTTATTCTCGGTTAGGCTAACGTTACTGCTAAGCCTAGCTAATGCCATCATGTTGAGGCCATGTGAGATGTGTCATATTATTTTTTGACATTATTTGGGCAGCTGATGTATCACTGGAATCCTGGCTGCCAACCTCATGATGGTTAGTCATTACATAGAGAAATAAATAGCTAATATCACTTCATAGTTTTTGGGATGATTCAGCTGATTTATTTTCAGTTTATTGTCATTTAATTTATATATTTTTAACTAGATTAGTCATTAAACTAACAAAACAAGTGACTTTAAGTTTGGATAGTAGAAGAATATACATAAGATAAACTCACAGTTTTATACTTTGTCTTTTATCATCATCATGCACCTTTGTAGACTATGTAAGCAAAAACAACCCACGCTTTCAACCACTGTCTTTGCTGTATAAGAAGGAATAGAATAGAATAGATAGGTCTTTAGAACTGCTAAAACTGAAAAAAAACTGTTCACTAGATTTCTTGAACTCAAACTTAGAGACACACATAACACACTGTGCACTCTAAATGGTCAGTTTAGGAAACTGTGATTATTTTTGGGAAACAATGATGAAATTGTCTCTTTGAATTTCCTCTTCTTTTCAGTGATAATGTCATAAAAGGTCATTGGACTTATAACCAAGCAGCCACCATAGTTCATCCCATTTTTCACCCAGTTATCCTATAAGCATGCAAAAAATAAAAAATAAACTGACATTGACATGTTTATTTACATTGTTTGTCAGAGTGCTCCAAACCAATCCTGAGCCACTTCTGCCTTTCCTCTGGCTGGCCGTCATCCTGCATGGTTTTCCTCTGAAGGGTAATCACAGCACAGTACCAGTCAGACACCTTCTGGTTCCAGGCCAGTTGAGAAAATGATGGCAAGACATCTCCCGTCTGAGAAGAAAAAGAGCATCTTTACTGTGTCTGAGGTTTGGAGATGTTGCGCTGAGATTAGATTCACCAACGAAAAAAACAACCGGGGCCCAGCAATTACCTTACTAATTCTGAATTGGTTCTGCAACCAAAGCATCTCCTATAAAATGGCTAAACTTCGGAGTATAATTTGCCCAGCGACAAAGCTGGTGAAGTCTAGATTCTGAGCTATTCTGATAAGCTTGTTCCTCCGTGTGGCATTAAAGCAAGAGTTCAATATTTTGGGAAATGTAGTTAGATGAGAAGATCTCACGTCTATCCGGTAAACACTCAGCTACAGACAGCAGCCTGTTAGCAGAGCTTAGCTTAAAGACAGCTAGCTAGCAAGCTCTGTCCATAGGGAACAAAATTATTTTCCTCTCGTCTCGTGCACGTTAATGAAGCAGATTCATAATTTTTCACTCAACTTAAAACATTTTCCACTCTGACACACTTGGCTTTGAATTTAGTGCCCACACGTGTCTTTCCATTGACTCAATATGCCTCCTCTAAAATGTGCCACAATTCTGTCTGAACACAGCTTTAGAGGTGCTGGTAGAGAGATTTACTTGTTTTCAGTCTTTATGCTAAGCTAAGCTAACCGGCTGCTGGACGTGTACCTTCATATTTACTGGGAAAATATGCGAGTTGTATCAATGTTCTCATCTAAATCTAAAGAAAGTAAATAAGTGTATTTTCCAAAACTTTATCGTGATTGTGTCTGTAACTGTTTCTTAAACAGTATGTGAATAATCAAGCTGTGTGTATTTGGACTTCTTATGAATGACTCCTCAGCAGGTGCCTAGGCAGTAAGGTGATAAATACCGGAAGCCTCGTATCACTCACAGAGGCATGTGAGACGAGTCCGGAGTCGACACACGGAGGAAACAGGTCTGACACACACAATCACACACATACAGTACTCACACTGTGACTTCCTCGTCATATCAAGCGTACTTTCTCAGCACAGCAGTTCTGCTGACAGACAGATCAAAGGTCTGTCTCAGCTACAGAGCGAAGCAGTAAGGACAGATTAAGATGGCACTGTGGGTAAAAACGGGAGGGAGAGAAGCGGAAGACCCAATTAGAATTGCTTGCGTTGGCTGACACATCTGAATTTACAGGCTGCACTGGAGCTGCGCCACTCATCTAAACTTGCTCATTTAAGAGTTAACAGAGAAGCAAAAACAGCAGATATTTTGTCACCCTGTTTGTCCCCTCCCTTTGTTTTGCTGTTGCTAAATTTGTCTTCCCTTGCTCCGACGTAAGAAGCCAAAATGACACAATTATTTTGACTAGACTGTTTTTCCTCCCAGGAAGAGAGGCCAGAGGAAGTGTAGGTGACCTAGACTGGTTAACCACCGCTGCACCACGAGTTGGCTGGGGCCCTGCCACCCCCGCAGCCACCCTCCGCATCCACCGCCTGCCAGGTCCACATTACAACTACTACACGCCATGACCACAAGTGCCCCTGCTGCTCCAGTGCCAGTCTCCCATCGGGTCCATGCTGGGTGTTTTTCTCTCTCCCCCACTGGTGTAAACAGTCTGCCGTCTGGCCATCGGCTGGCCCGGAGCTCATTTCGGTCGTATTTGTGTGTATGTTTATGTACGTTAACCCATCTTGGGCCCGTAGCAGCAGTTTGCACGTCTCTTGCTCTTCTTTGCATATGCACGACTCTGCGCGTGTGTTGTTTTTGTGCTACTTTTCCTCCATGAATTGCAATACCCTCAACCTCAAGCTGCTGTCTGGGACCAATCAGCTGAGGAGTCTGGGCTCCGATGCTGCAAAGAAGTTTATTCTGGACGCAACAGGGGGGTGGTATTAAACTATCTCACCTCCAAACAGAAAACCATAGAATATATATATATATATATGCACATTTACTAACAACCAGGGAGACCACAGGTTCACAGGGCCCCTTTCGAGGGAAGTTATCACAAACCCCTAAAAACGTCCTCACGCAGCCAAGCACCAGATGTTGTCATCTGTCTACTGTTACGAAAACACAAACAGTCCCTGCCACAGAGATTCAAGCATGTCACCTACGTGAGTTAAACCAGAAAGGGAAGACATGCTACGTCTCTTTCTCAGTCTCAGTGTTTGGACCCTGGGTGTTATTTGGGACAAAGAAGTGTACTGTAAACACTTCAGCCTGTGATACAGTCACACACAAAAATACACACACACCGCTAACCCCACTTTTTATGGTACACTGCCTGAGGTGTTTCGGACCATTTATTGGTGGTAGCAACACTCTCCACTCATGCTGTGGGACTGAGACATAACACAACAGTCAGGTCGGGCCATGGATATCTTGTTTGTTTACATCTGTCTGACAGCTACATTAGGCTTTGTCCGACTAATTCATGTTCTCTTAACCCTCCATTAGTTAATGTTGAAGCCAGCAGGATAAACGTTGGGGAGAACTTTCTGTCCTTCTGATCACACCTCATAACAAAGCACACCCAACACACATCGGTTCAACATATTTATTTCTAAATATCCAACTCAAGTCAAATCCAACTTTTAAAAGAATTTCACATTCAAATGAATCCACGTGTCGTGTTACACAATTCCCATTATTTTGCACCAGGAGCTGAAGTGCTGAATAAAAAACACTCGCCAGCCTGAAGGAGAAACATAAAGTGATGACTCATTTTTAAAAGAATAATAATCTTGTATTTGCACATGGCGAGACACAGGACCTGGTGGTGGTCTGCCTCTCTGCCGAACTTTCCATGTTTCTTCTCTGCGGTGATGATGGCCGTGGTGGTGTTAGTCCCAGTGGAGACGCTGTCATACTTTCCTGCGCAGCTGCTGTGCTGAAGTTTTCCCTTGTGTCTTGACCAGCGTGACCATCATCACGCCATTCGATGATGTTTTTCAGCAGACTACAAAGAGCTTTAAGGACACACACGTTTTCCCCTTAAACCGTGTACAGGATGGATTTTGTTGTGTTTTTTTTTGTATTTAATAATGCAACTACATCCCTTTAAACTCCTGCATTTCAGTATTTCAGACTTGCACACATGCCCTTGCGCACATAAACGGCATCGATACATATTTTTTCCTTCAGTGTTCCTTTATTGGCAAATTGGTCACAGACATGCCACTTTGTGACAGAGTTGTGCGATTATTTTCCACTTACAGTGCAAGTTTCAGTACATTACGGTGACTTATTAACACACACATTACCTTTTCTTCCATATCAGCAATTTTTTTTTGCAATACATGGAAGTGCTTGTGATGCTTGCGCCATTGAGGTGGCTCAATGGCGCAAGCATTGAGGTGGCTCATTTTCCATTGAATGTCTGGACTGAAAAACACAATTTTGTGACTCATGCAGGATGTTAAATATTAGTGCTATTGTCCACTTGGGAAGGGGTTTCCACACATACGTGTTAATATGTTAAGCTCTGCACCACGCTGGCAATACATATGAATAGTTGTCTCAAAACATTAACTACGGTTGCTAATATCCTGGATGTGAGTGCTGGGAATGTTTTAGATCATGGTGTTTGTCTGAGTGTCGCTGGTCTCAGTTTGAAAGGTAAGTGGGTGCACAAACAGACACTAGGGAGACGACTGGTTTGGGACGTGGGGGAAATAAGGAGCAAGAAAAGAGGTAAGGGGCAGTGAGTGAAAGTGGGAGGGAGAGTGACTGGCTGTGAGGCTGTCATCCCATTGAGGGGAGTAGCTGTGGTGTTTTGATCGAAATCCAGCAGATGTGGGAGAGGAGAGAAGGGGGTGAGTGAGTGAGAGAGAGAGAGAGAGAGAGAGAGAGAGGGATTTCCACCCACCCAACAAGGAGACACACTCATAAACAGAAGGCAGACAGAGGGAGAGTCAGATAGACACAGGATCTCAGGACAGCAGCAGTTCAAACAGCAAGGCAGACAGAAACAGAGTTTCATTGAGAGAAGCTGTTTCATTAAAGGGGAGGAAAAGTCACGCAGACACATTCAAACACACACACACACACACACACTAATAAACATAGCAAATGCCAGCCAAACAGACAGACAGGAACCAGCTAACCCCACGTTTTACCACCATTAGCCAGAGAGGAAAAGTCTAAACTTTTTCTCCTCACATCACACACACACACACACACACACACACTGGTGCTGAGAGTGTGCTACACAGCGTGAGGAGCAGGGCTGATCGACCCCAACAAGTGGAGCCTCAGGAGGGAAGGAGCAAGCGAGTGGATGGATGCATTTTGCAGACTCAGCGGCCTGGACCCTCTGTGGGTGAGTTTGTGATGTGTTCACCTGTAATACTTGCGTCAAGCAAGTTTCTTTTGCTACTAAATTCAAGCTCATTTGTAATAGGCCAATATTGATGAGTAAAAATGTATGTAAAAGTTTTGTTTTTGTCTTTCGGAGCCTGCATTATGAGCGCCAACTGTTGTTTGTGTGAGTTTAGATTGCATAACACAAAATAACACTTACTTCTGGTTACTGTTTTGTGATTTTGGGCTGATTTGTAATTTTGGGCTATACAAAATGAATTGAATTGAATTGAACTTGCCTAATCTTCACCATTGATGCGATTTAGTGATTAAAGCAATTAGCATTAGCCACATTAGCATGTTGTTCTTTTATCATTGGCCAACTATCAACAAATGTTGCTCATTCGACAGGTTTTTACTGTCCATTACTAAACAACAGAATGAAAAATAATAAGCCTGTATGTAGCAGAGAAAGGGGGGGGGGGCTTCTCAATTTGGAGTTTATAGTTAGATATGCAAGTGCATTAGAAATCTAAACTAAAGCAAGTCTGAATGGGAGAATTTCCTTTAATGCGTGCCAAAATTGCGTTTACCGTCACTCTGCTCTGTGATTCAGCACAATGAGATGCTGAGAGGTGGAGATGCATCACGAGTGAGCTGCTGTTGTTGGAAAGGCTTTTTAGTCTTCCACATATCCACATTCTGAATCCCGGCTCGAAAAAAAGAAGGATGGAGCTGTCAGCCATCCAGCTGGACTGCCAAAATTATTCAATGCACTCGCTCCCAGCTTGCCTCTTTCCCCCTCTTCCTCTCTCTCCCTCTGTGTTTCTGTTACTCATTACGGCTCTTTCTCTGTTTTTGCTGTTGCAAAACCTCAAAACAATGGCCATCAACCTTTGTTGAAAGAAAAGCGAAAGTAACTTATGTCTTGTGCAGCTCTCTTTGCCACGAAAGTTCAGAGCACAGATGTGATGTTCTCGGCCACACTACATCAATTACAATGCATAGAAGATGTTTAAACAGATGTTTTGTCTCATGTTGGCTGCAAAGCACTTTCAGTTATTAACTCGTAATCATCCTTTCACATACTTTTGGAACAGCGTCATTGCGTACTCATTGGTCACAGCCTCAGGGTAGTGATGGGGATTTATATAGCTTTAATACTGAACTGAACATTCACAATCCAGCTCAGCGGAAGAGGTGTGATCCAGAAAACCCCTATGCATGTGAGCTTTTTAGGCTGGAGCTAGAAGTGTATTTAGTTTCTTTCTTTTTAAATCAAGCCATCTTGTAACTTGAGAAACGGGTTCAAGTCTAGGTGAGACTGTTAGGGAAGTGATCAATGCCGTCTAAAATTCCAGTGTCCTCAATTCATACACCACATACTCACCTTAGGCGCATAATGATGTTTTGCTCACAAGACAGAGCAAGATTTCATTTATTTAACTCATTATAAGCCACTGAATTTTGTGAGGATGTGAAAAGTGGCATTCAGCAGGTTTGCAGCACAGTTAAAGTCTCTACTACTTTCACATCACTGTGCTTGTCAGGTAAAAATAGACACCTACAAGCTAGTGGCATCTACTGCACCCACCACAGAAATAGGCTGAGTGCTGAGCAAAATGCAGAAGAAAGTGCTTGGAGAGGGTTTTGACAAGTTGAATTTCTTACATAAAAGTGTTCTGTTCATCGCCTGCCACTGACCGCAGGAGTCAGAAGGGTCTGCGAAAGTAGCCTCCCACACACTGCCTCTCAAGAGATTTATCACTTGAACGGATTTGGTACATCAGTGCTCACAGAGAGACCACTGGGATACAAATGGTGTGTTCATTACATAACCTAAACCACCTCCGTTCTAAAGATTTAGCTCTGTGGGAATTTTTGTGACCCTGATGCAGGCAAAGAGTGCCACCTCTGATTTTCACAGGTATCCTACCATCAGGTCATGAGTCAGACTCTTGAGGCTCCAAAGGTGGGAAATGGTGGCAATTGATGGTAAACTTGAATGAATCACTATTCATGCTGAGACACGCCGCTCTCCCAGAGCAGCAGCAACTACCAAAGTGCGTCTCACCTGACGTGGTTCACCAGCAGGGCTGCGTTACATAATGAAGCTGCAGCTGCCACCAATTGTGGCCTCTCTTCCTTTATCCCAGTTGGGAGTCTACCAGCAGGGCCAAACTACTCCGCCATGCTAGAAGCTGTAAACCACTTCCTGTGGTGACTCCGCAGGGCAGCCTCGTTAGCACAGCCAGACACCCTGCCCCTCATTAGGCCAGTGAAGTGATAAACAAGGGAAGCAAGACAACAACAGGCCACTTAGCCCCTGGTACTTTCTTTTGTTAAAGACAACCCATCTTGCTTCTGCTGCTGTTACACAATCTCAAACCTTTGGCAGCATTTGCCCAACACACCTCGTCTGCATGGACTTTTACTATTTATAGGCTTCATTATTAGTATAATCACTGACCTCACATTTTAATGTGTTGACAGCTTATATTGTCCTCCTCGAATTAGGAAACAAGCCAGAGACGTGGTCAGAAAAAAAAGCCACAAACTGACTCAGCTTTTTTAGCAAAAGAAGGCCCCTTCCAACTCACACACTGTCAGGATTGGGCAAAGACACATTTCTTTGTTGACTTGCTGTGGTTTCACTCTGCGCTGCCCTGATGGATGAGGTCTGACGTCTGAATTCTCTGGACTTGGCTCTCATACATTCTATCTGTCAGATGATGGATATCATCTCACAGTTTGACTTAGGTATATTCTGTTGATCTAAACTTCTGGCTTTATTACTTTCTCTTTGTTGTAGGACTGGAACCGTACGTGGTACACAGCCAACCCAGACCTGACCCAGTGTTTCCAGAACACAGTACTGGTGTGGGTGCCCTGTATCTATCTGTGGTTGTTGGCGCCTTTCTACTGCCTTCACCTCTACTGCCATGACTCCGGACGCATTCGAATGTCCTGCCTCTGCACCTCCAAGATGGTGAGACTTCACACAGACTTTGGCCAGTCGTCAGTTTATTGTCCAAGGGTTTTCATAGATACAAAAGCAAAATTCTATTAATTGTTGTCAACATTAAACCCAATACTAACAGAAAAGAAATATGCTGGCAAATTTGACAACGTTTTTCCATTCAGTTTTTGATTACTCTCCTGTCCTGCCCAGGTGTTGGGTTTCCTGCTGGCCTCCTTTGGCTTTGTGGAGTTCTTCTACATCCTGCTGGAGAGGAGCCAGGAGATCCAGCAGCACATGGTCTTCCTACTCAGCCCCATCATACGCAGCATGACTGTGGTAAATACTGTGGCTCTTTCCCGATTCTACTCTAGTGTTTACCCACACGTTTATACCTGTCCAAAAGTAATTTTAATTTTCTAATTTTTTTGTGCCGTAAAATCGAAGGGCCTTCTTCTAACATTGCATGCTTTCTGCAAAGTGTTGAATCTATGAATCAAGGTCCATCTTACCATGGATATTGGCTTAAAGGAGCAGTGTGTAGGATTTAATGGTATCTAACAGTGAGGTGAGAAGAACTGAAAACCTCTCCACTCACCCCTGCCTTTCCTGTCGTGCATCATACAGTGGCCTTCAAAAACACGAAAAGGCACTCTCTGCAGCCAGTGTTTGGTTTGTCCCTTCCGGGCTACTGTAGAAACAATAGACTGAATATGAAGTGGACATAGTCCCTGTGACGGCACCCTTTGGTTTCTAGACTGCCAATTTGATACCTCGAGTTTGGCATTTTGGCCATTGCCATTTTTTTTTTTTTTTATGTAGACACATCTTGACACTGAACAAGACATTTTTAGTTGACCAAAGGGTTACAATTACCTTTCCTGAACGGAAAACACCCTGTGAAAGTTTTAAAGTTGTAAGACATAAAGATAGACAACTCCCAGACCGGACAACGCCGTGGTAGCGACCTGTCAATCACAAGGTAGCCACACCCTAAAGCATACCCTGCTTTATGGTCTATTTTACTCTAAATGGGATCATAATTTACTAAATGAACATCATGCTGTATTGAAGAAGACTTGAAACTAGCGATTGAGACCATAAACTCATGTTTACAGTGTTTACTGAGGTAATAAAATAAGTGAGAAGTAGGGTCATTTTCTCATAGACTTCCATATATCCAGAATACTTTTAGTAACCAGAGGTATCTGCCTCTGATGGCCATTAGAGAGAATGCAAGTTTAAGGCACTTCTACAATGACTTTAACCGGAGGTTGCTGCCTGGTATGGCGGTGCAACAGGGCGGACTCCGTGAACTATGTAAATATGCAGGGCTCATGCTTAGCTAACAAAAACACAATCCTTTGTTTGAGGTGGTAATACATTAATTAGAACATAGTTCTGAATATTATATTCCATTTCTGCCAATACAACCCCTTAAATCCTACACACTGTACCTTTAAGTCAGTTTGTGGACTCATCCACCTGAAACAGACAGTGCATGCACTGTGTGGGTGTAACAGAAAAGTGCATTTCACACATACCTCTGACACCTAATTGTGTGTGAATTGTTGAACTTATAAACATTTTAAAAGGTCCTGAAATAATTGAAATAGCCTCTTACTTTAAAGCAATGGGAATGCCCTGTTATTTATCTTTGATCAAGTTATAAATTGGTACTGAAATGAGAGGGACACGCACAACACACAGAGAATAAAAAACAATCATGTAATTGTGCAATAGTTTTACAGAATACGAGTGCACTCATGGTGCGTGTGTCTGGAAAACGCTTTAACTATTGAGCTATGCAACTGATTTGTAGCTCATATCGCACATCTGACATCCCTCCAGTGTTGCTCTGGGTAACAGAAGTTTTTTGGAATATTTTAGCTTGTGTCCTGCTGGCTCGCATGTCGATGTGCAGCAAATGAAAGAATATATAGCCTATGTACAGTATGTTGGCCAGACACTGAGGTGCAAAGATGCATGACCAGGGTTAGATTTATAGTGTTGCAGGCAATGCAAACATTACAGTACCATGTAAACGCCGCCAGTATTTGACCACCACTCATCAGGGTGCAGAGTACATGTGTAGTGACATCAGCTACTATTTGATGTGGAATTAAAGTATGTACGTATGTGCAAAGTTTCAATACAATGAAAAATGTGCTTGGTAGGTGCTGTGCCAAGCACCCATGATGCTCTCCGGTTCCGTATCTAAAAGTATTCTTCCTTCTTGCACTTTTATATGTTATACGTTTGTGAGTGGACCGTACACTCCAGAAAAAGTTCTCCTTTAAATCATACGTTTATTTTATTTGTGGCTGTATTTTGTCATACAAATATGTATGCAAAGCCAAAATGCTTCAGATGTTTTTAGAGACTATTCCCCACACCACTGCCATTGCAGGACTAACTTACTCATAAACTGTTACGATTGACTCACTTGTGAACTCCAAGTGGACAGTCAGCCCTTGTCCACTCTGAGTTGTTCAGTGGTGCCAGTGCTTTGACTCATCATGCACGTTAAATCAAGCTCATTTGAATCTCTTACAACCTTTTTGTTCATCTTTAAAAAACACAAAACCGCCGAATACAACGGTGATGAAACACAATTGTAGCCTGTGTTCAACCTAATTACATAGAAAGGTTCAGTCTATATATAGGCTAGGCTACAGGTGTGCTGTTGGACTGGAAGCTTTGACGCCAGTTCCTTCTTTGAGCGCCATTGTTCTGACCAAGACTGTATTTAAGGTGCAACGTGTTTGTTGCAATGCAGAAAAAAGAAAAGATAAAAGCACAGCACATTCATTCACCTTACCTTGGAACAAGAACCTGAGGTTTCGAATAAACAAAACCATACCCAAAATCTATAGTGCACATTAATTTGCTCAGGTCTAAGGAGAAACAGCACTAACAACTCAAATGTTTAGATCCAAATCAGTGCAAGACCGGTGCAGATTTATGCAGTCTAGATGAGAGCTTTAATCTTTACAAATGTTTGTCTTCTCTCCTTTCAAACATCTTGAATCAAACTATAACCCCCAGAACAGTATTTATAGAAGATACGGGCTGGTGTGCAATTAGAGAAATGTTTTCAGTGGCGTTTGTTGATGGAAACGACCCTGAATGTTTCTCAGAACATTGATCCCCCTCATTTTCTGCAGATTTTAAATGATACGACACTGATGAGTAGGCGCAAAAGAAGACGATGAGTGCAGCTGACAACATGGGTGGCATGGAAAGTTTAAAATGCTGTTTGTCCCGAAAAGGAGTGATGTAACATTTACAACGCAGTACAGCAAGGGTGCTGAGTCCAGATAGGATGGGTTGCTGTAGCCCAGTGAGCTGTATAGGTTTACTCACAAAGCTTCCTCTCTCTGCAGCCTAATACAGGTCCTGCATAGTCTCCAAGTCAGACAGCCTTGCCCACCTGTGGTCTTTTCAGACTCCTGAGTCAATAGCAGCACGTGTTTGGGTAGAAATACACTGAGATGTCTCTTCTAGTTAAAAAAAGATAATTTATTTTGAGAATATAATTTATTAGGCCAAGGGGACTGACAACAAACATCTACTAAATCTAATGAAGAGCGTGTCACCAATCTGTAAATCTACTTGCCAGTCCTGTCGTTATTACAGGATATTATTTTCTTGATGCTGATTGTAGCCACCCACCACCACCCGTTCCCCGGGTGCAGGCCTGGAACACTGTGCTCTTGTTGCTCGGACCAGCTTGTTCCCTGTATGGTAACAGTTCTCAGCCCACAAATCGTGGTCACAATTGATGAAAAGCACATACATCACACTGACTATAATCAGCAATAGCATGACGTAAAGGTCCTATTCCTTTCCCGAGCGCTGCACACTTCCCATGTAATTATAAGGTAGGGTTTTGATTCGGGGCTCAGTAATGGACTTAGTTCCACCCACTGACTTCTACAAACAGATGGCTGATGGTTTTGAGCAATATGGCAAGTCAGAGCGGAAGGCTAGGAATAGCAGGGTCCTTGCCCTCAGATGCAGACCCAAGGTCAGCTTTATGATTCCCCCACTTATGCTAAGGTTTGGATTTAGGCTGATGCAGCCTCAACCTCTTCAGGACTTAAAGTACCAGCAGTCGAGGACATAAAGTTCTTACCATGGGCTTGGTGCTGCTGGCCGACATACTGGGAGATGTAGATATACAGTACCATAGAAAACTTCAACACTTTTGGAACATATATTTAGCTTGTAAAAACTGTATTTTAATCATCATGAATTGATGTAAATACTACTTTCAGCTGCAGTATTTCATATTTTATACTATGTGTATCTCTTATAGTGATGAAAACACAGAACATTATCACAGACTGCAGTTCAGCTCTTGTGGACTTTTTTTTAAACATCTTTCAGCTAATTGTGTTGGTTTTACGGCCTCAACCTCGTTTCCAGATGAGGAGGCAGCTGTTTTTAAAAAAAAAAAAAAACGTTAAGGATCCTCCTGGACGCTACATGTCCAGCACCAATCAGCAGACAGACGAAGTTAGCGACTAGCTGGTGAACATAGCAGAGCATTTAGCTGCGAGAGAGCCACAGAGTTAGTGGAGACCAAAAAAAAAAGTGTGGAAGTAAAAAGCTCCTCATTTATCATTCGAATAATTGTAATCGGTACATTTTCCCCTCCAAGCACATCGAAGTTCTTAGAGGTCTTGGACGTTCACGTGCTTTGAGTTGGCCGGTTGTCTCTGTGTTTGCATTCCCTCTTTAGTTGTGCTTTTCGGCTCCAACATGCAGTCAGGTGGACTGGAGACTCTAAATTCCCCATAGGTATGATTGTTGTCTCTCTGTATTCCTCCTTCAATAGACTGGCAAGGATCAAGTGTGCAGGGAAAATGAATGAACACAAGAATAAAGAATCAGTGTGTCACCACAGCAAGTTTATGAAAACCCTGTGTGTTGTTTATCTTCACCCTCACGATCACGACACAGAAATCTAGGCACCTCTCCCCACGAAATGTATAGGGTTGTTGATGCGAAAAAACGTATATAATTACCAAGCTGCTATGGTTTATAACAGGACAGTTCTGTGGCTCATCCTAAAGTAACCAATGCGGTACTCATCATGAAACCTGAACCCGCTTTCTCCCCACTTGGTGATGAGTTGGCATGACAAAGTGACGTCTCACTTGGCCAGCCACTCAGAGAGGGACACATTACAGTGGTTCAACAGCAGATGGGTGACTCCTCTGAGGGCATACAACACTGAACCTGGCCTATTTTTGAGAAAACAGCTTGTTTGTTTTTTTAAAGGAAAGTGTATAACAACATTAAGCAATGTATGCAGGGCATGTAGCGTGCCATGGATTCATTTCTTTGGAGGCGGAAGTCAGCCAGAAACCATCTGTGGCTGCGACCAGGGAAATCCCAAGTTCTTTCTCAAAACCACCATCGGCTGCATTAGATCAGAGTGAATCTAATTTTACCCTCCCTGTTGAGAAGGTTGGCAGTGACATCGGCACCTAATACGGGAGAGATAGGGCTTTATTTTCTTCAACTGAATTAAAGTGGCGTAGCACTGAATAGCAGCTCAGAAAGAGGTTTTACCCAGAGCAACTTAGAAAATAGTTTGGTTTTGAAGTAGAACTAGCAGGTGACTTAAAAAATAATGCTAATTGGTTGGTAAATAAGATTTATTTTTTTACTTCCAAAAAGGTATTTCATCATTTTTCTTGTCCTTGTTGAGTGGCTCCAGGCTGTTTTTTGAGATTTGAGTGTTCTCCAAGCTCTGGGATTGTTTCCTCTCCTATGCTGTGAGACCCCCATGTGAATTCTTAGATAAAGTTTCTCTGTCTCTCTTTGTCTCTCTCTAGATCTTGGCCTTATGCATCATCCAGTTGGAAAGAATAAGAGGCTGTCGCTCCTCTGTATTCCTCTTCCTGTTCTGGGTCTTGGCTGTGGTCTGTTCCCTGGTGCCTCTAAGAGCGAAGATCCAGCTGGCCATGGACGAGGTATTTCTTTAGACAATTGATTAATACACAATAACGTATCATTTCATGAAAAATATATCATCACAGTGTCCTAACACATGATGCTGCATCCAAAATGCTCTATATTGAAAATAAGGAGTAATTCAGAGCCAAAGTAAGTGTGTTTGTCAGGTTCGAACTCAATGAACTTGCAGTGTGAAAACACCATGCAGGGATATCTAATCAGGTCCACTCCTACCCATAGTCTAGACACAAGACTCCAGCAGCATAGCTTGAGATACACCCTGTGTCAGCAAAGAGTTTCTGTTTCATCCCCAAATTTCAACCAAGGTAGCCGAAGTTAACCAAGTGTTGGAGGATGACACTGCCAATTCTGGTCAAGCCTGTGTGTGTTTAAGTTTTCCTTTTCTTCCTGTGCCTCGCGTCAGACACTGCAATCATTGTTGTATGGGGTAAGTTTCTATTTAAGCGCACACATCCGTAGGGCAGTCGCATTTGCATTTCTATAAAAACACACATCCATATTTCTGTTTTATCGTCCTCAGTGTGACATTCCCACACTGCTTGGGGGAGAGTAATGATGGCCCTTGGATAAATGCTGGTGAGACATGGCAGTCCAGGGTCAGACTAGAGGAACGTCAGCGCTGTGTTTATGGGCCTACAGTGCTGTAAACACAGCCAGATGGAAATCTATGCATCCGTACATAATGCGATGCCATTTAGAATTCAGACACAGATGTTTTCATTTCATTCAACCACACGCGTGCACATGGATGCACATGTGACCATCTAAATATTTCTCCCTCATATCGTATATCTCTACATCTTGAATAGCCAAATTCATATGGGTGCTGTTCATCAATTTCTCTAAAGGTCTTGATACCATCCAGAGTCTTTTGCTTGGACTGGAGATAATTAAGACAACTACATAAACGAACAGATGTCTAATAAGATGACGCAGGGGCTGTTCATTACACCCTAAAAACAAAAAAACAAAGGAAGTTATCATTGACTTTCACTCAAAAGCTAATAACTCCTGTTGCATAGATAGGAATAGTTTGACATTTTGAGACATATGCCAGCTAAATAAGCTAATAACCTGAGCACAAAGACCTGAAACATGGGTGAAACAGCTAACCTGACTTTCTCCAAACACGTTGGATACGTTTGTTTGATACGTACAAAAATATGTACAAAAATATGTACAAAAACAAAGAGTAACAACAACACTGTGGTTTTAGGCTCTAGTGGTGGAAGGATTTTAGGCTACCTTTGGACGAAGCAAGGTTAGCTGTTTCCTGTCTTTGTGCTAAGCTAACTGGCTGCTGGCTTTAGCATTGTATTTGACAGGTTTTTGATAGTAAAAAAGTACTTTAATCTTGTTAAAAAATGGAACAACGATAAAAGTTGTGTCACACAGCTTAGCAGTTTTTCCCTGTCTACTATGTCAACTCACATTAAATATTGTACTGACACATTTTGTGAATATTTATGAAGAAAGTGTCTAATTCACTCTGCAGCGTTTATGGTTCGAGTTGACTGAGTTCATGTTTGTCGACCCTTGGCCATTCTTAGTTGCCTGACCTACATTTTTCCCACCCACTCTCCGACCATCCTGACCCTGTTTTTCACTGTGTGGTCTGAACCATTTGGACCCTTCATATCTCCTTTCTGGGCACAGCAACACACTTTTCAGAGAAAGCCATTTTTACTGTTTACCGTGGCTCTGACTTTCATGCATAGCCAATGCATGCACATTGCACTGCCACTGGCTGTGGCAGTGGCCTTGACCCAGTAGTAAACAATGCAGCTGCCAAACCCCACAATTTCCTTACGTCAAGAATAACAAGTGAGTCCTACATTTCACAAAAGTCTCTGAGCGGTTAATATCGCAGCTGCTCCCTTGATTGACTGTAAGGTTGCTGGTTTGTGAAACCACAATCTCCCTATTTACAGATACGGGCTCTTAGCGTGACTGAGAAGCAGCTTTAATTAACTATCACTTCATTTATATAAAGTACACCATTAAAGACTGGGTTTAAGGTCCAAAATACTCTTTATTGTGTCTGTGATCTTGGTGTGTAAACCATCTCTCTGCTATGCAATGTGTTAGCATGGGAAAAGCAATGTATTGCCAAGCCACAGTGGAGATAAATGACGCTGTGTGATATGTTAAGCAATGTTGAAAGAGATGAAACCTGTATGTCTTGATTTAAGAGCAATGTTATTTTTCTTTTGGCATGTGCATGGCCACAAAGCCAATTAACTGTTTCCTTAGCTTGAGATAGAAGTCTAACTTACAAAACTTGTCTGGAATAGCTTAACACAAATAAACTGAAGGAACTCTGGCTAAAAGACTGGTATTTTTCAGCCCTGTAGCAGCCTCCTTAATCTGTGCTTTCTTATTCCACAGGGCATTGCCTCAGACATTGTACGATACCTCGCCTTCTTCTCCTACTTCACAATCCAATTGGCCCAGCTCTTCCTGTGCTGTTTTGCTGACCAGCCCCCAGAGGGAAAAACTGTCTTGGAAAAGGTAGGCAGAGAAGAATGTATCCCACTTCCGTCAAAAACGTCCACTCTGATCCAAAACACAGGAAAGAAAACGCCTGAGCAGCTATCTTGTGGTTTTCAACTTTTGTTGTCAAGACATTTTTCCCTTTTGGAGGAAATGATGTGATTCACCTCCCTCCCTCCTTCCCTCCCTCCTTCCACTCTCACTTCACTGCTTTGGGTTTCTATGAGGAGAGTGTTAATATGTGTGTGTGTGTTTGTCGTTGTTCTCCTGCATACCATCACCGCGACTCACTCACTCCAGCGTTGGATAACATCAGGACCGCTGCTTAGAGCCTGTGACCACACAACAGCACAGGCATTACTTAATACAGATCTCACTATCCCATCAAACATGAGCCTGATGACACTAAAGCTCCAAATAGCAAGTGGATTTCGGACAGCTGACAGGTTAATGAAAATGAACTTCTAATCAATCAAACAGACGTGTGACGTAACATTTCCCCGGTGATAAACAATCAAAATAGCTGGAAAAGTCCCTCAGAAGCCCTCAGCCGGTGGCGAAGAGGCTGAGGGGGCAGAAGCCGCAGTCTGGCGTGGTGGACACACCCATTGGTCGCTCCTTGGTGTGTCCTCCCCGTCTTCCTCCACCTTCTCCTCCTCTCCGCCCCACGCTCTGGTTAGAGTTACTCACAGGAAGAGAGGAAGAGCGGGAGTAATGAAGTGAGCAAACACCCTGGTGAGGGGGTGGAAGGGTGGAGAGATGCCATAAAGAATGCGTGAGAGGACAAACTTTCTGTGTTTCTGCGTGTGTGTGTGTGTGTGTGTGTGTGTGTGTGTGTGTGTGTGTGTGTTGGAAAGTTTGTGATTAGACACTTCCGTTCTGTCTGAGCTAGACCTCAAAACGTCATCTCCCACCCATCTAACTCTATTTATTCCTGTGGGAGTTCATGGCCTCTGCTCCCCACAATGGACCACCTGACTGTACACACGTTAGCATTCTTAAACACACTCCTCACAAGTGCACCATTCAACCATCAATCGACGGTCTCTGTGAAGCTGTGTGTGTCTCGAAAGCCTTAAAGTGGTGAGAGCTTTACTGCGAAAACCACATTGAGTCCGGTCTTTAATCTGTTGCAGAATCCCTGTCCCGTGAAAGACGCCTCTTTCCTGTCAAAGATTCTCTTCTGGTGGTTCACTGGGTAAGATGGTTCTTCAAAACCCCTAATTTTTTGGCTTTGGCTGACTCACTACAGCGACAGTTTGTACTTGTTTACAATAATATGTGTTCTGTTGACGATTATACATGTGAATCATCCTCCACAGGCTTGTTGTGAAAGGATATCGCACCCCGCTGGCAGCAGAGGACTTGTGGACCCTGAGGGAGGAAGACACGTCGCGCAAGATAATCTCTGAGCTGGAGGAGGACTGGACAGATGAATGTGCCGAACTTCAAAAGTGAGAACGCCTTCTAATTTGAGTCTGATGGTTTGAAGGGATACCCCGGCAATTTGGTATTGAACTTTCATAAAGTTGACAGACTCTAAAAAGACAGAATAAACAAAATGAAGCGTCTACAACCGTTTAAACTGCTCTGTGAGGCTGTACACAGGGTCAGCTGTGCTTTGGGCTTAATGCTAACATGCTCACAATGACAGTGCTAACATATGAACTAATTAGCATGCTAACATTTCCTTATTAGTGCAAAACACAAAGTACAACTGAAGCTGATGGGAATGACAACAGTTTTGCAGGTATTTGGTCATACACTCAAGTTCCAAAAACACTACATTTCCCATAATGCAACCAATAGCATCCTTCCCCCATACCAACTTTATGTTATGAATTATCTCCAACATGATGACATCCTAACCCTAATGAAATCCCCTAGGTTATCTGATTAGACCTTAGAAAGCTCCATCTAGAACCACAGTACATTATATGGAGTGCTGCACAACAACAACAACATACAGCAGAAGACCAATCTTCACAGAGAAAAAAACATGTACAAGACACGCACGTGTCCTGCACAAAGAATCAATTCCATTTTATTGCAATGTGGCCAAACGTCAGCATGGTGACGGTTGAGTTAATGACCCAAGCAGACTTAGCCATGATTGCGGTACATTTGAATTCAGGACGTCTCATCACTCGAGGCATTTTGGGCCAAAAATAGGTCCAAAGCGGTCCCTTGAGGACACAGAGCACCATCATGTCAAGGCAAGAACCTTGTGTCAAAGCTGTTTAACATGATCCAGTGCTTTGAAGATCCCTCGTTAAATCCAAAATTATGTCAGTGAATGATGCTTTTTACTGCTGGCAAATTCTTGAGTCCATCGGTGATGGTACGAATAACAACAGGGTTTTTTACAGTCAGTTTTACATTAAAGACTTGAAAGGCACCAGCATCATGTTGGGGCATCTCTGACACAGATGGCTCGTCTGTAACTGCGTGTGTTCTCTCGCTCTGGCAGGCAGGAGAAGGCCTTAGCGTCGGGTGTGGCACTGGGGAGCAGACTGCAAGACCAGGCTCAGCTCCTCAGGAAGCTGCAGAAGGAGCAGAGCTCCGGCTTCTTCCTGCTCAGGACGATGGCGCGGAAGTTCGGCCCATACTTTCTGACTGGTACCCTGTGTATCATATTCCACGATGCCTTCATGTTCGCCATCCCCCAGGTGCTCAGGTAAGACTTCCAGGAAGAGTTTCCTGAAACCTAAATCTGCTCTCACAATGAGTGCAATCTGGCAACAAAAAAGATTAGCTGTTGTGTGATTTGCCAATGTTTGTAGATATTAGCTTTCGCTCAACCCAGTACTATGAAGCTCAGGGTTATTTGGTTTATAGTGCAAAGAGTACCAAAACAAGATAATCCACAAATGTTTGTGTTATTCTGCATGAAGATGATTGCATTGAAGAACAAAGAAGTTCTCAATGAAATTGCACATAAGCAAGTTGCTATCACAAGTGACCATGTCGTTATATTTGGAAAAAGATGTTGTTGTTATTGAGTTTGTCAAATATAGCTTTCTCAGTGCTCGAAGTCCCACAAACCCAATGGCATTGCATTCACTGTATTAAGGAAAGCTGCAGCCAATATTTCCAAACCTCAGTTCAGACTGAAATTACCTGGATGGACTGCAGTACAGGCGAGAGTAAAAATAGGCTTTATTGTGGTTTTGGGGGTTAACTGTCCAATTTAGGGATTTAAGTGGAAGAGATTACATTTTCCTGGTATAATTTAAAGAAACATTGGTTAAGCGGATACTGCAGTCTACATATATGGATATGCTTTACTGTAGAAACAACTCCTTAGTTAACACCTCAGCTATCACCTTCATTGTCCTGTTTTCAATGATTTGTGACTCAAACAACAACAGAAGCTGGCAGCAATGAAAACAGGTTACGGCTGACCCACCACCCGCCGCACAATCCCACTAGCCAGACTGGAATGTTGTTGTTGATGCACTGCACAGAATCAGTGGAAGTGTTAATTATGGTCACTGAGCTGTGAGCAGATAAAGTAGACGAGACCACAGCCCTCTGTTCTCCAGTGAGGAGGACAGGCCGAGAGGGAGAGGAGGCTCTAAATGGCAGCAATGCTGTCGGACCACAATAAGGGAACCGCTGGCCAAGTGTGAGGGCAGCCCGGCCACAAGCTGAGCACTGTTGTGCAACCCGAGCTACTTTGTGCGGACCAGTCAGCCAGCAGCCGCAGCAGCAGCACTAACGGCTGCTGGTTTAAGGCACACAATGAAAGTCACATAATACCACATTGAATAAAAAAAAAGTGATGTTGACAGGGTAAAAACCTGTCTGTGTCTGCTTTGATTGGTTTTCATTCACTGCGTTCCAGGGAAAACCATACATAGAAACTTACATTTTTGACTTACATGCACTTAAAAACTGAACATCTTGATTAATCTCCTCCTCCACAGTCTTCTGCTGGATTTCATGAGAGACGAAGATGCTCCGTTGTGGAAAGGCTACTTCTACGCCGCTCTAATGTTCCTGCTGTCCTGTCTCCAGTCCCTCTTCAGCCATCAGTACATGTACACATGCTTCACAGTGGGAATGAGGGTGAAGACGGCTGTTATGGGCTTGGTTTACAGGAAGGTGGGTATCTGCATCCACGGACATGTAGCCGCTAACCTCTAGACACCACATAAATTACGTTTTAAATGGCAAAAACAACAGCCGTCTCTCCTTCCAGACAGGAAAACAGAGTGAGATTAACAGCTTTTATCTAAAATTAATGATTGTCTGAAATCTTTACGAGGGTGTTAATTTATATTGGACGACTGAGGGCTAAAATGTCTTTGTCTCTTTTGTCGTCAATCCAGGCTTTGGTGATAAACAGCTCAGCCAGGAGGACTTGCACCGTGGGCGAGATTGTGAATCTGGTTTCGGCAGACACTCAGAAGCTCATGGACTTTGTGGTGTACTTCAACGCTGTCTGGCTGGCTCCTATTGAAATTTCTCTTTGTCTCTTCTTCCTCTGGCAGGTATGTCCAAATGTTTTCACAATGCCACTCATTCATGCCCAACTGCATTTCAACTGAAAGGCCCTTGACACTATTTCATTCTTTGTTTTATTTAGCATCTCGGCCCATCGGCTTTGGCAGGAATCGCCACTGTCATTCTCATTTTTCCCCTCAACGGATTCATAGCAAAGAAAAGAAGCAAGCTACAGGTAAAAGCAGTAACAGGAATCCTGCACACTTTCGCTCCAGTAGCCCTGACATCTGGCATGTTAGGTCAGGGATGCCACAGCTGGTTTAGATAGTGGCTGAAGAGCCGCGTGGGTGGTTGGCCTGGATGGTACATTCTCTCTTGTCCTTTTGATGTCTGCCCCATATAACATGCTTGAAAAACAATGAAAGAGGACATCAGGCAGTAAGAGGACATCATTTTTAATTTCTTTGGAAAAACAACAGACGGTTTCTGTAAATTTGGTTGCCAATTTAGTCGAACTTAGTCTTGAATGCGGTGACCACATTCCAGGCCCTTTGTTGTTTCCTTGTCATAAAAATCACTAAAATGTAACAAGCAATAAATTCTTACTGAATTTAACAAATTATATGATGTTCAGGAAAACTACTAGTTGTAACGAGCGCAGACAAACCCATGTTCACAAATGCATGTATTTGCTTTTGGTCTGGTAATTGTCTTTCCACTGTGCCGCAGCTTTGGATAGTTACATTTTTTTCATGACAAAACGTAAAAAGCTCTTTGTTTGGTCAACAGGAGGTCCAAATGAAGTTCATGGACGGACGCATCAGACTGATGAATGAGATCCTGAATGGAATAAAGATCTTGAAGTTTTATGCCTGGGAGAAGGCCTTCCTGGAGCAGGTTTTGGGCCACAGAGAAAAAGAGCTCAAAGCCCTGAAGAAATCTCAGATCCTTTATTCCATCTCCATTGCATCCTTCAACTCCTCTTCTTTCCTGGTAAGAGCACGAAACTAAAAGGAGCTACTGATAAAAAGGGTACATACAGGCCTCAAACTGACCATGTTTGGTGCACTGAGCTTTGTACAAGGTCAGTTTGCAATGTAGAATAGAAAAAAAGTATTGGACTAATTTAAGAGCCATGCTGCAAGCGTGACAAAAAATAAAACATGAAAATACATATTTGTGACATGTTTTAAAAGATTAATATCTTCAGTAGGAACAACTGGGCTTGGGGCTCAGAGAGTACTGAGAGACAGACTAATGCATTGTTTTTGGTCTTTTCATGGGATACATTGACAATTGAAGAAATTTAGAACAACACCAGCCTTATCCTATAGATTGTGTCTCTAAAGATCCCCATCACACAAGTCTTTGCCTGTGTATGTAATATTTAATCTCTTTTTCCCCAAGATTGCCTTCTCCATGTTTGGAGTCTACGTGACGCTCGATGACAGGAACGTCCTGGATGCACAGAAAGTTTTTGTCTCAATGGCACTGATCAACATCCTGAAGACCCCACTCAGCCAGCTTCCATTCGCTATAAGCACGACTATGCAGGTAGGTGACATTGTAAGGTCATACCTGTGATTGTTTTGAGATGGCTTTTTTCCATCCATGGTGCCTGATAAGGTATATTTTTATGGTACCATGTGATGGCAGTGGCGGGCCGTGCATTTTATGCCTGGGCCTTCTACAGTTGAACAGCTACGGTGCAGATACATGAATCCGTGCATGACGGGACGCTGGTCATTAACGGACAATGCATAGTCAAATCAACGTAACGTAATGATGGCCTGCCTCGGACGGCGCTAGCCGCTATTGGCCTATCTCGAACGATTCCGTCGTGACGCACTTTCTTCGGCGATCGCCATCCAAGTGTAAATAATATTAATTCATACATATCAAAGAATCTACGTGTCAAATTTCATGAATATATATGGACGTTTACATGTCTAAATACTATAGGAAAGTGACTTTGATGGGAGAAAGCAGAAAGAACACTCGGCGACGCTCGGGCGACGGTGGAGTTGTTGAAGCGTGATATCTTATTGTGAAGGACAGAACTACGTTCCCGGATGTGTTGACAGCATTAATGGTAATTTTGGCGAACCTGTAACAAGTGAATATCCCCGAAAAACCAGCAGCACCCAGTGTTTACAACATGGATAGAAGTTTGGACGGATTAGGCCAATAGCGGCGCACGGCTAATTCACCGGCGTTAGCGTCCTTTTAACGACTCTGGTAAAGGCAAAGCTAACTTTAATAATTACAACGATATTTAGTTCGAAAGGTACGAAGTTAAACTTTAGTTTAACACCATTAAATCAACTGAAAACATTACACGAATTTTATTGGAACAATAGCTAAAAACGATTTGCAGAAGCCGGCCGGCGTTTGCAAAAGCCGGCCGGCATTTTTTAACCTACAAGTAAGCGTGTCTGTTGAACGTTGTGTGCCTGCGTGTAGTATTTGCTTTGTCACTGTCAACACGAGAACATTTTGAGCATAATATGTAGCTAGCTAAGTTAGTATGTTTGCAGTTAGCATCAAGCTACTTTTGTTTCGCCAGCAACATCAACGCTACTTCCGGTTTGTATTCCTTGAGAATTTAAAGCCTCTTCCTTGAATTAAATGACAAGAAATGTTGAATTTATCACAAGAACTGCACAGATTATGTTTTTAAGAAATAGTTCCTGCCTTTTATCCCCTAGCTTTGTAAGACAAAACTACATTTTTACAGTCAGTCAGCCATACTGGAGAATGTTGACATCAACATGTAACGTTACGACTTCTGGTTGTATTTTTCAAAATAAAAGACTGACAAGAAAATACATTTGTTTACTTTTGAGTATTCCCATCAGTTCTACTAATTCTGCTGCACCACATTTTGGAGGCAGATCTATTTTTTACTATTCAATTTATATGACTTATTTGAATATGATGCTTTATTATGAACGGTGGTGGAAAATAAATATGTACCCCATGTTTACTCACGCATTTTTAAGTACCTGTACTTCTTAAAATGACCTCCACCACAGAGAGCTGCAACTGTAAAAAGCTGGTTTACAGTTAAATGGCAATTCATCTCTAAAAAAATATAAATTTATAGTAGTTTATATCTTGCTCATAAAACGTCTGAATGCAGGACTTGTAATAGGCTATTTTTACACTTTGGTACTGCTGCTTATAGCTAACTATCTGACCACTTCTTCCACCACTATGAACTACACTACCCAGCAGCTTATAGCGTTAAAGCAGTTAGCTCCCACTCAACAAGCTAGCTACAACATCAAATACAGTTTTAAACGATGTACATATGTAATAATGATTAGATGATATCATCTTGATGTCTTAACATTCACGTGGTCTATCTGGCTGTATAATGTATGGATATAGCTCAGTTAACTAACCACTGTTTCTGTTTCAGGCTATGGTTTCACTGAGACGTCTGGGGAAATACCTGTGCTCAGAGGAGCTGAAAGGGGACAATGTCTCGAAGGCTCCATTGAGTTCTGGTAAGAACCCCACCCATGTGTTGACTTTAAACAAATTTAACGAATAAATTACTATTCTGCGCGATTTAATTTCACTAATTTCCACAATTTGTTCCCTATACTGCCTTAAATCATAGGCTGTCATAATCAATATGAACAGCCCGCAAGATTTTGTTGTTTATATCTGTGGAGTACCACAACCTTGTATGGATCATGTGCACTGTCACTTCCTGGGTCCCTGGCTAACTGGTAGACAGGGTAATGATAGGATGTTCCCATTTAGTGGTTGAACGTAAATCACAGCATGAATTCAGACATATGATTCATAGAGAAAGAAAAAAGAGAAACACTGCAGTCCTGTATGTAATCTGTCAACACTTCCTAAAACAGCTTGTGAAAAAGCAACAGCTCTATAATTTGTATGATGAAGCTAATTCACTTGTAATTACGCCCAGGCTGCACTCTGACGAAAAGACTTCAAGGGGGATTTTTGTTTTGAAAGTTTGTTTGTGGCTCAGGTTGAAGGAACATGTAGACAGGCTTCAGCGTTTATTGCAGGTTTTATTCATTTTACTCAACCTGTCTTTCTTGTTTAGATGGGGAAGACTTGGTGATAGAAAACGGGACATTCAGCTGGTCTGCTGAGGGCCCTCCATGTCTTAAAAGGTATGAGTTGTGAAAATAATGAAAATAAAATGTACTAAATCTAGATTAAAAACAAAGAGACTTACAGAACAATTTGTTTCTTTGTTGACAGGATCAATATCCATGTGCCACGAGGTTCCCTCGTCGCTGTGGTCGGACACGTGGGCAGTGGAAAGTCCTCTTTGTTGTCCGCCATGCTTGGTGAAACAGAGAAAAGAAGCGGCCGTGTCACTGTTAAGGTATTGAGCTTGTGTTCCACATGAAAGTTTTTTTCTTATTTGTGGGTTTCATTTAATTAATACTGACAGTCTCTCTTTTGACATGTGTCTTCACAGGGCTCGGTGGCGTATGTGCCCCAGCAGGCCTGGATCCAGAACGCCACAGTCCAAGACAACATCTTATTTGGCTGTGAGAAACTGAAGACATGGTACCACCGAGTGCTGGAGGCCTGTGCACTGCTGCCTGACCTGGAAATCCTACCTGCTGGAGATGCTACAGAAATTGGAGAAAAGGTATTGAAATGGAGAAATGGAAATTATATGTTTCGGGGCTTTTATTTATCTATTTATTTATTTATTTTATCTAAACTTTGGAATCGTTGTGTCCCTGCAGGGTTTGAACCTCTCAGGTGGGCAGAAGCAGAGGGTGAGCCTGGCCAGGGCTGTCTACAGAAAGGCTGATGTGTACTTCATGGATGATCCTCTGTCTGCTGTTGATGCACATGTGGGCCAACACATCTTTGACAAAGTCATTGGACCAAAAGGAGTCCTTAGAGACAAGGTAATACATGTAACAAAACCAAAATGCAAGGTGCAAAGAGCTAAAACATGGTTTTACAATTCCTTAAACCACTTACAGGCACGTGACATGCGCTATTGTTCATCACAATATGGAAACCACTACTTTGCTGACACTTTTTGTTTTGACGAAAGCCTCAATTAAGTATTGGATTGTGCTTACATGCTATTTTTCTCACTTGTGTGGCTTGCTATACAGACCCGCATCCTAGTGACCCACGGGATGGGCTTCCTGCCACAGGCTGACCTCATCCTCGTCCTAGGAGATGGAGAAATCACAGAGAGTGGCTCCTACCAGGAGCTCCTAAGCCGCCATGGCGCCTTTGCTGAGTTCATTCACACATTTGCCAGCACGGAGCGAAAAGAGAGTGCCATACAGAGAGGTGAGAAACATTCTGTTAAAAGATGACCATACAAATAAAAGTCAGCGTGTGCAGAAAGGAGGACTTCTATGTAATAGACATCAGTCTAAAGATGAATAATCCCAATTTAAAACCCCAAAAAATGTCCCTTTCTTGAAGCTGGTTCCAGAAGGTCCAATGCTCGTCTCAGCATGGTGGACTTCATGCCATTCTCCAGAGACCTGTCCCAGGAGCAGCTCATTGGGTGTGTAAACAAACGTGTAAATTGCAAATTTGTGATAAAGATGTTTGGCATCCCAAGCCTGACCTCTGGTCTCTCCGTATCCTGCAGGGGTGACACCACGAATACCAACCTGCAGAATATGGAGCCTGTGTCTGAAACAGACCAGGAACAGGTACCAGAGGACTTGGGCAAGCTAACTGAGGCTGACAAGGCCCGCACTGGAAGGGTAAGTCTGAAAACGGCTTTTGACTTCACCTCCATTGGTGTGAAATTAGGCATAAGTGGCCCAGAAATAAGTTATTGCAAGTTTAATGAACATAAAACATAAAATAGTTGATATAATGATCATCTAATTCCTTGAGATTTGACGGTACATTTCGTGTTGTTCTACATCAGGTGCGGTTGGCGATGTACAAGAAGTACTTCAAGACCATCGGCTTGGCCATCATCATTCCCATCGTCTTCCTGTACGCTTTTCAGCAGGGCGCCTCATTGGCCTACAACTACTGGCTGAGCGTGTGGGCTGACGACCCGATTGTTAACGGCACCCAGATCGACACAGACCTCAAACTGACCGTGTTTGGTGCGCTTGGCTTTGTGCAAGGTCAGTTAGAGAGCTTTAGGAATCCTCACGGCTCACTCAAACATATGAAGAGTCGACACCGGTTTGTTGATGTTCGACTCTGACGTGACCAAACATCTTTCCCCTCTCTTCAGGTATTGCCATCTTTGGTACGACTGTCGCCATCTCCATCTGCGGCATCATCGCCTCTCGCCACTTGCACATGGACCTGCTGATCAACGTGCTGCGTTCTCCGATGTCTTTCTTTGAGCGCACGCCCAGCGGCAACCTACTCAACCGCTTTGCCAAAGAGATCGACGCCATCGACTGCATGGTCCCCGATGGCTTGAAGATGATGCTGAGCTACGTCTTCAAACTCATGGAGGTCTGCATCATTGTGCTGATGGCGATGCCATTTGCAGCCGTGATCATCCTGCCACTCGCTTTCCTTTACGCCTTTGTCCAGGTACATTTTCCCCCCAACATTTCAACTCACCACAAATTACTTTTTTTCTTTGAGAGTTTTATGTTCAAGGCGGCTCAGCAAGAGCTGGGTTCCATTACAGTGTATTATTGGAAAGCTCCGGGCTCCAAAACCAACCCTGCTGATTTTGCCATTCACTTGTGTTTTGTTCCCCCACGTGCTGACATAGATGTTACACACATTCACTATGAATTATGGGAAAGCCCTCAGTGCTCCCTCTTGTTTTCACTCATTAAAATTGTGTTTTACTTTTCCACTGTGGGCTACAGAGCTTCTACGTCGCCACATCCTGTCAGCTGCGGAGGCTGGAAGCTGTGAGCCGCTCGCCCATCTACACCCACTTCAACGAGACGGTGCAGGGCGCCAGCGTGATCCGGGCCTTTGGCGAGCAGTCCAGGTTCATTCTGCAGGCTAATAAGAGGGTCGACTTCAATCAGACCTCCTACTTCCCTAGATTTGTGGCCACCCGGTGAGATGATGTGATGATTATAATGTGCATTCATTTCATTTATGCATCGCTCGGTTACAGGTCATGATGGTTAGTGTTGATTCAAAGCAGCAACAGTTGCTGCGATTGCTTTATGTTACATGGTTACACAAAATGACTTCTGGCTTTAGTAATAAGGACACATTTTGGTAGTTGACTGCCCACAGCTGAGCTAAATCAATATTACATCCACAGGTGGCTGGCAGTCAATCTGGAGTTTGTCGGTAATGGTGTGGTCTTAGCTGCTGCCATTCTCTCTGTGATGGGAAAAGGCACCCTGAGCCCAGGCATGGTTGGTTTGGCTGTGTCACACTCTCTCCAGGTAAGAGGCTCTGCCCACAGACACTCTCACACACATTCTCACACAGCAGTTCTGGAGGTTTCCCGATACCCGACTTATTAACGTCAAAGACTTCACACTTCAACTTCGACTGCAATTGGAGGTTAAACTGGAGAAAGTGGAATATGAATGCATTGCTTTGCTCAATCAGCAAGTGCATTTTTCAGCACAAGAAAGAATAAGATTTAAAGTAAACCTCAAGTGTGTTGGATATTTTGCAGGTGACTGGAATCCTGAGTTGGATTGTGAGGGCCTGGACTGATGTGGAAAACAACATTGTGTCTGTGGAGAGGGTCAACGAGTATGCTGATACTGCTAAAGAGGTTAGTGTTCCCTCCACACCCACATAAACAAATCACAGCTCAAAACACTAAATCCAACACTGTACAACACAAAGGCTTTTTTTCTTCTCTACTCACCCTTTCTTATTGTCTCATTCAGGCGAGTTGGAGTATTGAAGGCAGCTCCTTGCCCCTGGCCTGGCCCCAGAGAGGTACTATTGAGTTCCAGGACTACGGGCTGCAGTACCGTAAAGGACTTGAGTTTGCTCTGAAGGGCATCACCTTACAAATTCACGAAAGAGAGAGGGTGAGTCATCTTGTGGGATAAAAATCTTTTTACCCATCTTAAGCCTGGATGGTTTAAATTGCTTGAATTATGTTATACATACATTCTGACTAAAAACCTGTTTTTTCAGGTTGGAATTGTGGGTCGGACAGGAGCGGGGAAGTCCTCACTTGCCCTGGGAATCTTCAGGATCTTGGAGGCAGCAAAGGGAAAGATATTTATAGATGGAGTCAACATCGCCGACATAGGACTCCATGACCTCAGATCACGCATTACTATCATTCCTCAGGTGCGACAGTAGTAATAACAGAATCTGAGCCTTGGCTTTCATCATGTAAACTGTTTGCAATAGCTGCAATCCATATCCAATGGAGAATAAGCCATTCTAAATTATAATAATTGTGTTACCAGTCTGGACCGTGTGGCGATGAATAACATCTGCTGTCCTCTCTCCTAGGACCCTGTGCTGTTCTCAGGCTCCCTCCGAATGAACCTCGACCCATTTGACATCTACACAGATGAGGAGGTGTGGAGGTCACTGGAGCTCGCTCACCTCAAAAACTTTATCTCTAATCTGCCTGACAAACTCAACCACGAATGCTCAGAGGGAGGAGAAAACCTCAGGTAAACAGATATACGACTCATTGTACTGTATATAAACCACTACCCATTGGTTTTCTAGTCAGTAAACAACCTTTATTACAGGGATATCGGCACAAAGTTTCATGAAACATACAGGACAGAATCTGATATGTGATTTGATCCCTCTCCTTTGTCTGTGTAGTCTGGGTCAGCGCCAGCTAGTGTGTCTGGCCAGGGCCTTGCTGAGAAAAACCAAGATCCTGGTTTTGGACGAGGCGACAGCTGCTGTGGACCTGGAGACAGACACGCTCATCCAGTCCACAATTCGCACACAGTTTGCAGACTGCACCGTCCTGACCGTTGCTCACCGCCTTAACACCATCATGGACTACACCAGGTACATGATAATTATAATAATAACTAAGTGGTCGATATTTTGGGGTATTTAGTGGACTGACAGAAAACTAATCAATGATAAGTTGGATTATTAATCAGTCATTTTAAGAAGTTTTCAAGTAAAATACCAAATATTTGATGGTTACAGCTTCTCCAACGTGGGGATTTGCTGCTTTAATGTTTTTCATATCACTGTAACTTGAATAACTTTGGACTTTTTTTTACTGTTGGTCAGACAAAATAAGCAATGTACGGCATTACTTTGGACTCTGGGAACCTGTAATGGGCACATGTCATTATATGACAGTTTATAAACAAAATGATTAATGAAAGTTAAGTTAAATGAAGACATTCATTCTTAATTGCAGCCCTACAACCCACATTAACCGTATAGTAATCACAGTTATAGGCCTAGACAACCCAAAACCCACAGCTTTACTACACATATAAATGTTAGATCAGGTGTAAAAAAATAAATGCTGGATCTAAAAGACATCTTCCTCCTTTTTTGCCGCTTCACAGAGTGATTGTCATGGACAGAGGCCAAGTTTCAGAGATGGACTCTCCAGCCAACCTGATCGCACAGCGGGGACAGTTCTATCGAATGTGCCGGGAAGCTGGGCTGGTCTAAGTCTTCAACGGGCTTCGTACTATGGAGCCGGTGTCCAGGTGTACAGATGTGGCATCTTATTTGTGTGGCTCTGCAGCACACGTAAAATCATGCCATTCCATCCAAGCTTTGTGGCAGCTCGAAGCTCCTCTCCATGAGGGCATTGTCAATGAATCTCAAGAGCAGCTGCTGACGCAGTCCTTATATGTTGGTTTTTAACACACACAGACATGCTGTCCTAAAGACATTATTAACCTCCGATGATGAACATTCAGAAGAAAGCTACAGTGGATTGTTGCTTTAAATATTGTATATAGAGTAGTGGAGTCAGTTCATTCAATGTAGAGATTAAACCCAGAGCGACAAGCTAAAACTATATCAAATCTTAAGGATTTACATTCTCTTTTTGAATGGGAGCTATAGTATTTTTGTAGTTTTGTAAGTGTTATAAAGCACATGATATATTTTCTGATGTTGTCTCAGGCTTAAATGATGTTTACTCGTTTGTTTGTTTGTTTTAGCCTTGTATACCAAGAAAGAGGCAATTTTGTAATTGTAAACTGATAGAAGGCTATTTTGTCTTCTTGCCCCAGAAACTGGGACAGGAAATACTCTGACACACTAACCTTCAAAAGGTTCACCATGGCAAACGCAGAGGAAGTGAGGTTTTAACTGCCTTCAAAATCTGAGCTGGAAGCAGCCAATGAGTTTTTATATGTCAGGGAAAAGAGGAAAACATTGAAGTGAGCCAAGACATAAGCAATCTACCAACTATGTTGTGGCTGTTGTTTATTTCTGTCAAAGCAAACACATAAAAAAAGTCAATAGAGACCTTGCTGGTCGGATTCAACCTGACGCCGGTCGTGAAAACCACCATGAATGAAGAGAATGCCTCTTCAAAACAATGGTGATGAATCTCTGTGTGATTGTCACTCTGCCTCCACCACACAACTCAGGCCATATGCAGAGAAGTATTGTGCTCATGGTGCTGACATGACAGACTGTAAATAGTCCACGTTGACCTTTAGTCTCGATTCAAAGAAAGAACCCTATGAACTTTTTAAAGAGAAGAGGCATTCACTGTTTTTGTCTTACTGGTTTAGACAATATATTTTAAGAGGAATCCTATTTATGTCATATGACAAAATGTATTAAGTGTCCTTAAGATTTTGGATTGTATTATATTTATACTTTTTATAACAAGCTTGTTCATTTTTTTTCACTTTTACTGTTAATATACTGTCTTGTTCCATACATCATGCTGAATAATAAAATTTGATTTGAGTCTACATGCTTGAATTCATGTCCCTGCAAATGAGTGTTTGGGGAAAATATCAATAAACGGGGGACGTAAATCTTTTTTACAATCTTATTACACTGATGAGGAACGTACATGTCAGATTGGATGTGATGTTTGGGGTCTCATTGAGTTGAAGTTACACATCCCCGTCACTAGATGGCAGAAGTGTATGTTATGAACAGTGGCAGACAGACAGTTGTTTACACTTGTTGCAATGGCGACCATCACTGAACTGAAGTGTGGTAAGTGTCACTATTTGTCTAACGTTACTTATTATATCCTTGAATCAAACTGGAATAGATACACGACACGTCATTTTACTGCACGTGTTAGTCAAATTGTTGTTAACACCGGTAAGCTAACGTTAGCTTGACTACAACACCTCGTTTGTATCAGTCTCCATTCAAAAACAACAACAATTGTGATAGCTAAGCGAGCCTATTGTCCGCAGTTTGACACCATAAAGTGGTCCAATGTTATATCTACTGGTAAGAATCTACATGTAAATACAACAGGTTTAGGTTTAGGTTTGGCAGAAGACGTGTGTAGGAATACATGATAAAGTAATCCCGTAATGTCTTAGCCGTGAGGGACACGCTGGAGTCCCGTGGTGTGCTGGGCCAGCTGAAGGCTCGTATCCGGGCTGAGGTGTTCAGCGCCCTGGATGACCAGCGTGAAGCTCGTCCGCCGCTGTCCCACGAGAACCTGCTCATCAACGAGCTCATCCGGGAGTACCTGGAGTTCAACCAGTACAGACACACCGCATCAGTGCTGACAGCGGGTGAGTGGAGAAGATTAAAGTTACAGCACAACTAGTGTTTTCGTTACAAACTGTGGGGGGGGGGGACAGTAGAGGAAGGCTTTATGCAAAAGCAGCAGATTAAAGACTCTTGTTTAGATTTTTTTTTTTTTAACTTGAAACCTAATCAGTGACTATTGTAGAGCAAAGTGCACTACTTCTAAACTCAGCTGTGTTCGTTTTCTCAGAATCAGGCCAACCTGATGTTCCCTTGGACAGACAGTTCTTGGCGAATGAGCTGAAAGTCACAGAGGATGCAAGCTCCAAGTCCGTGTAAGTGCTGAACAGCCTGCTGTCCAACACACACTCTCTGGGGGTCAGTTATGTTATAACCAACATGTTCCAATTTGACATACCTTGAGATTTTCAATCATTTCAGCATGTCCCCACCATTGCTTTGGAGTCTGGCTTGTGTCGCTTATATATTTTTATTTTCACTTATCTTTGTCTGCCATCAGGGAAAACTGAAAAATACATAATTGTAATACTTACTGGTAAGTCCTTTGGATAGAGAGTACCAATGTAACCAAAATGACCTGGGTTTTATGGCCCATGACCTTATCAGTCAACCCATTTTCTCTCACTCTGCCTTTGCTAAAAAAAAAAAATGTTTACAAGTTCAATTTCTTCAAATTTACTTTTCCAGACCTCTCCTCTATGGCTTGATGTGCCACTTCGTGAACAGCAGTGATACCGGTGGAAAGGTGTTTCTGCGGGGGGCCTCTCTGCCAGCTGCTACTACTGCCAGCAACACTGTACCTGGACCTGATGCCTAAAGGTTGACGCCCCTAGTAGTGCCACAGGAGGGACTAAAAAGAAGCCTTTACAGACTCTTTAAGTGACAGAATCTTCTTGTTCATAGTTTTTTCACTGTATTTCCACCTGAGCGTAATCTACAGGCATTACAGCGTGGACTATAGGAATTCTGCTGATACAAATGCTCAAATTCTTTGTGTTGATTTGTGCCAATGATCCCAGATGGCCTTTTTTGTTTGGCTTTAAATATCTGGCTCTATCAGTAGGTTTACGTCAGTTTGCATTAATCCACGTTTCTGATTTTCTTAATAGTTCAAGCTAAAAAATTTAGATAACGTTCCTTGATGTCGTCTCTATTTTAATTCACAAATGTTTTATACTTTCATATTGTATTTTTGTGGTCTAAAATTAAATGTTTTATATTTATTTGCTTGAATCAAAACATTTGTGTAAGTGCTATTTAATTGGCTACCACATGGTGGCAGCCTCTCCTAAAACAAGGATGAAGATTGCTGTTGCTGAAGCCTCATCGCCTCTATCTATGTGGCATTGTGCATAAAGACAGAGTACTCTAACAGGATTAATATGGTGGTTAGAGGGATTTTACTACATAATGTTCGTTCAACATTATGAAGATATATAATTAACTCTTTATTTGAAACTTCTGTAAAGTGTATCGCTTGTAATCACAACTGTATTTGCAGGTACAGTTGGTACTTTTGAGCATTAGCTTTCTGCAGTGCAGTTCATCACAGCACAGTTCAAACGGCGCTGAATAACCAGCACCTAGGGTTTCTAAATTCACACTAAGCTACTTTCCTGTTATTGTCTGAACATTGTGGCACTCATTGTGTCGGTCTGTGCAGCCAAACCCACGCATGTTGCCCCAGCCCCAGTACTACTCGACCCTTTTCTGTCCGTAATAGTCAGAACCCTCATTAAGAGACATATCTGGGACATGTCTGGGACATGTCTCACATAGCTGATGTTCCACATGTTTACGCTTAGATGAATAGAAAATCCTCCAAATATGTTTTATGTAGCTACGCTCCTGCTCGTTCACCTCTTTTGCTGTGTTGTCTGCAGCTTATAGTGAGTGGGACTGTGAAGTCGTCATGACCTCCTTTCAGCCACTCATAAAAGATGAATCAACAAAAGTACGTATACAATAAAGGAACAAGACATATAAAGAACAACCACCATAATGTGGCCCGTGCTGGACACACAAACGTCTCTCGCAACAAGCCGATACTCTTTGCATCTCACTTCCTCTGTCACCATTTATGGGAACTTGACGCTCTTATCTCACACGACTTGAAGCCCTGAGTTTCTGGAACTGATTATCTACGGAGGCCAGCCATCTATTTCCCAGCCTCATTACTGAAGCTGGGCACTTAGTTGAATACAATCCATGTCTAAATTATTTTTAGGTTTTAGAAGTAAACTTGACCATATCTGCATCTCTCAGTCTCGATTGTAGAGGCTTTGATAGATGAGATCACATAGCTCTCAAATAAGCTCATTGACAGAATTAGGTCGTAATGTACCCGTGCCTCTGATAAGTGTGAGTTGCTCGCTGTAACGACGAAATGTAACCATTTACCATCAGCGAAGCTTTTTGCGACGAGATGTAATGCGCGCTTAACTTTATACAGTGTCCTAGTTTATTGCTTCTTAGTCCAATTAGAAACCATGTGTTGTTGAGTGCATGTGCAGTCACAAGCGAGCCTCATCTGGGACATTTGATTTTACATTGCTCCCTTGGAGCAAACATTTATTTGCCCTTAAAGGCTTGTTGCCCTGAGGCGCCTAGTTTATTGGCACCGCCTATCAGCGTTCCCTTGAAAATGGCTATATAAGCGGAGGAAGTTGAACAATGGCACATGATTGTTCAATTGGCAGGTTGCCCTATAATAGGTAGCATTTCTCCTGCACTGTATAAATTAGTGGTGTGTAAAAGAGACAGCTGTATAAATACTACTAAATGCAGTGGTCTTTTGACTGCAGCGGAGTGAACTGATGTTTGCCCCTGGGCTCAAATTAGAAAGCAACTGCATTCCACGAGGGTCAAACATATCCATAAACATATTTTCTCTCCAATAGATGGCCATCTATGGACATGAAGGTGAAGAACAAACATTAAACGTACTGTATGTAAGAGATCTCTGCAGGTTGACGTTGCTTTTATTGTGTATTTATTCTACCACATTGTGTTGAAGAACAGTCCACATATACGCTGTCAACTGTTGCCATTGTGGCTGGTTTAGTTGTGAGTGGTGAACCGCATCAATGTGAGTCATGGAACTTCAGTCATTTGTTGCACAAGTTTACTTGAAATCCATTTCATTTAGATTTATTCAGTGTAATTCTGAGTCTAATTTTGATTCACTGACTAATGAGTTAACCACTCTTCACCTCGACTTTTTATCCATGTCCTCTCCCACCCACTTTTCATAGGTGTACACATTGCTCTGAGGGATTGTTTAGAGACTATTCTTTGTCTCAGACAACCAGAGGAAGATAAATGTTCTGGCCAAAGTTTAGGACGGACTCATTTTGTCAGCACACAGTGCCCCCCCCATACTTTCACATGAACCCCTCCTTGCATGGATCACCGTACATCACATTAAAGAGAAATTTAGAAGTGATGTAATGATCCTACAATGTACCTGTGGGGATTAGAGAGATAAGAGTTTCATACCACAACCGGAGAAATCTACACTAGTCTTCCCCTTAGACGGAGAGAATGTTGCCTTAATGTACGATATTGATAAGCCGTAAACCATTTGTGTGTCACAGATAAAGAAACAACTTTGTTTGTTTGAACAATGCTGTTGCTGCTGGACCATATTTAGTCACTGGGGCTCGGGGTGCTTGCCTGTGCTAGACTTTGAACACAGAAAGCTGCCGAGATTCCATACAGACCCCACTGTCCTTATATGGCACAGACTGCAACCTCTCTGTTCAGTGTATCTGCTGCTTTGTCTGCCTCTCTCCTCCTCCTCCTCCTCGTCTCGTTCTTCAGCCCTCCCTCTGCCTTGTCTCTCACCCTGTCTCTCTCTGAGTTTTTCAACTCTTGCTTCTCTTTCGTTAAACGCCACCCCACCTCCTTGATGTTGGCCAGAGGGAGTCGGAGGTCCTCCATGTTGCTTCTTTGGTCTGTCACTAGGTTTCACACACACACACACACACACACCTACACACATACACACAACACCAGCACAGTACCGTGCGTCTGGCATAAAACAGGCCCTAGGCTATCAACCAGCAGCTTGATTTATTGGAGCAAATAGATCGGTGTCCTTATATAGGAAGTTCCATTGGAAAGAAACTGGAAACAGGAGGGATGCAACGGGAGAGGGAAGGAGGGAGGTCGAGCGGTTTGTGATAGTGGAATGCGTTGTGCGTAATGATAGAAGACACACACACATTCATCTGGTAAATGATGAGTTATTTTACGGAGGGGGACCTCTCTGGAGTGGTTACAGCAAAGGGGGATTCCTGTGCTGGGGACAGCTTGCCTTATGAGGAGTGGGAAGAGATTGCATAATCTATAAACCCTACAGGGAGCTTGCAGCCACTCCGTTTTAGTTCTTGTGTTTCCATCACATTGTTGTGATGCCTTTTAGTTGGTTTTTTTAACCCATTACTTTACTTGAGATGTTGTATACTTTCCTGAGCACAGCAAAAGACTGTGCTAAAACACAATATTGATGTTTTGATGGGGTTTACAAAACTTTCATTTGGAATCTATGAGGAAAAAAATACTCATTAGACCTTTTTCACAGAAGAAACGTTAACATGTCACAGTAGCACAGGTGTAATTAACGACAGTACCAATGACTGAACTCCACAGTGCATCCATCATTAATGTTAGTAACACCTGCGCTTCTCCTACTATGAAACTGTTACTATTACAAGTATACATTCAAAATGTTACCAGAGCTAAAGTACAAAGGTGTCACCAGCTAAATGTACGTAAGTACAAAAAGTACCCATTAATATTCTATTAACTGATGATTATTACTGATGCATTCTCACGTGAGCAGCATTCTAAGCTAATTTAAGCACAGTAATCTGTCATTTATGACACACTTTGCAAATCTAATATTAATCTGGAAAGAAGTAGCTTTACATGTGAGCAAGACCAAATGTCCACCCTGTTACAGGACATTCACATCTCTATTAATATGTGTTTTGAATACACAGGTATTGTAATTATTACATTACAGTAAAAATGTCCCTTACTTTAGCCTTAAAATATATTTTGAACAGTATTTACAAACAAACAAAAAGTTGTTCTCTATTTTAGGGCACAATGTAATTTCCACCCTGTTACTGTGTGTCCACCCTGTTATTGTGCAAAACAGTAACAGGGGGGACATTTTATGCTAAAGTTAGCTATTACTACTCATGAGATGAAAAACAAGCTAGCACTTAGTGACAACAGGAAGAGTTTTTAGTACATTTATTAACCTTATTTTCAAAATTACCAAAAATGATTGGTTTCCACTATGAATAAGCGTAACAGGGTGGACATGTTATGGTTTACAACATCATTCAAGCATTCTAAAACATTGATTAAAAAGGTTTATTAAAGAGTGATACTTGCTTCTTGTAGATTATTTTCCCCCAAAAAGTGTATGCTACTTCCTTAGTCACATGACTTGAGGAAATGTCAGGGGGCGTGTGCAGGGAGATTTGCATCATAGTAACAGGGGGGACAGTCAACTCAGGGACAAAACATATCTTAAAGATTTTAAGCATTAAAAGCGCATTAATATCAAAAAAATAACATTGAGGGAAAATGTGGAATTTGTTTGATTTATATTACTTTTATCTGTATCTTAATTTGACCAAACATGATTGGGGACATTGCAGTTTAGTATGGAAGCCCATTCCCGCCACTGTGAGGAAAAAATAAAGATCCTGTTATCTCGAAATTTCGACTTACTATCTCGAAATTTCGACTTACTATCTCGAAATTTCGACTTACTATCTCGAAATTTCGACTTACTCTCTCGAAATTTCGACTTACTATCTCGAAATTTCGACTTACTATCTCGAAATTTCGACTTAGTATCTCGAAATTTCGACTTACTATCTCGAAATTTCGACTTACTATCTCGAAATTTCGACTTACTATCTCGAAATTTCGACTTACTATCTCGTAATTATGACTTAGGATCTCATAATTATGACTTACTATCTCATAATTATGACTTAGCATCTCATTATTATGAGATATATCTTATAATAATGACTTAGTGACTGAGGGCAGGCGTAGCAGAGCAGGGTTACGGTTTAAGAAGGGACCCTGTTAACTGGCGACTTTCAGCCAAACTCAAATGAACAACTTGACATATCTGTGTTCTTGGCTGGTTGAATTCTTAATTTTATGGCTTTGCTTTTCTTGTTGCCTCTGATGCGTTATTGTCCACATTGTGTATTTTCACCTCATGACAACATCACAAACATCTGCCTCATTAATTTGCAGCTCCAAAGATTTGTCTCGAAAACCAGCTGTAGTCAAAATGCTCCATGGTAAACACGCAGTGTGGTCACAAGTTGATCTGGTTTCTCTCTGCTCTTAGGAGCTTCTGCTGACTGTGTTTTACCTTGTTTTATTGTATGTCATTTTTTTTTTAAACTGCGCTACAGAGTTCTTCTACGTAACACATGTTTGCACAAAACAGGCTCCAAAGACGATTATGTGTTTGTTTGTTTTTATACCAACTTTATTATTTCAATAATGTGTTTCAACACAAAGATATAGTAAGATAGTAAGTCGAAATTTCGAGATAGTAAGTCGAAATTTCGAGATAGTAAGTCGAAATTTCGAGATACTAAGTCGAAATTTCGAGATAGTAAGTCGAAATTTCGAGATAACAGGATCTTTATTTTTTCCTCACAGTGGCGGGAATGGGCTTCCATAGTTTAGCCTACTTGTGCTAAAATTGGAGTAATTATTTTGCGTACATATTTTGTTTTATGGTAGAGGGGGGTTAACCATGCAAGACAAGCTTTTATAAATAATTATAAGCCCATCTTTACACAAAATATACCGTATTATGTAGTGGGGACTGAAATGGCACCAAATGCTAGGAATGACCCAGCTAGTAAATAAATGTAGTGGGAGTAAAATATGTTAAATAAAGTGCAACTACCTTACATGTAAACACACAGACAAACATAATGTCCTTATGGAAGTGCCAGTCCATTAAAAGCAGTGAGGAAAGAGCATTTACGTCGTTTCCCGTTCAATTATGTTGACTTTTTTTTTATCAACATTTTATCAGCAGGACTCTCTACTCCATTCAACACTTCTTCATTCACATCCTTCCTGCCGGGGTCCGCTGTGCGCATGTCCTCTGCCTCCTCCTGCCCCGCTAGTGGATGCTGTCTGCCGCTGGACGATGCTGTGGAGGGAGGAGGTTCAGCTCGTGCAGCTCCACCCTCGCGCAACTGTGCGCAGTTTAAATGGTAAGGCTCTGGATTTGACGGGTGTCATTTGGACTGTTCGTTTTTGGAGTACCTCGCCAACGCCTGCTGCTCCAGACGCTAACTTTCCAAACCCAAAGCTCCCCTGAACACACATTTCTTCTCATTATGTGAGTATATGTTTTACAGGTGGTGATGCTGCAGTGCACTTGTCCAGCCGCACCCCTCTACACCTTGCTAACTTAAACATGCCTTTGAGGTAGAGGAATTCAAGTTTTTAATTTTTTTTTACTGTGTTTTAAAATTATAGATTTAAACATTGAACATGGTGCAAAGATAATTTAATAGGAATTTGACGTACAGGTATAAAATATGTTTTAGAGAAGTATCAGCTTTAGCTTATTAGCTTACATTTTTGACAGCTTGTCTATGTTTGCAATTTGCATCACTTCTTTGAAGTTACTAACTGAAGAAAATGAGACCATATGGGTCCCAAGCTGGTGCTCAGGTCTACAGTACATCATGCATTTACTTTAGTAACACTTTTAATTCATACAGAGCAACATTTGTGTATTTAATCAAGTGTATAAGATAACTGGTTGTGTGCACTTCAAATCATGCTGCGTTCACTGCACCACGCTGCAGTTTGTAGTAAGGAAGTAAGGGGAAGTTATGTCTGAATATCTCAGTAAAGAAATGGACACGACTCTAACCATGGAGTTTCCTGTTTTCCAAATATGGTTGTATGAAGCTGCCTGTCTGTCAAACAGCTGGAACTGTTGTGGCTGAAGATGCAGACATTGTAGTGAGAACTGACGTGTTTTCACACGTCACCAATGAAACCTATCAGTGGTGGTTTGCACGGAGTGTATTTAACATTTCTTAAAAATCTGGTTTCATTTCATTCTCAGTTCTCTCTCTATAGTTGTGTACATTGATGACAGTGATGTCCAGATTCGCCTCCCTTTGTCCGTCTACATATGTAATGTTCATCAGCTCAGAAAGACCTTCAGGATTGCTCTCCAGAACATGATAAACTGGTTCAGACACAGATGCCCGCATTGTGAAAATGCCAAGACAAGGAATGTTTGTGCTGTACGCTTCAACTAATTCTTTTTTTAACATCAAGGCATCTCTGAAAAAGGAGGAAGTTATGTGTTGAGAGTTTATTTGGCTGTCATATTTGTATTTAAATGGACAGTTTTGCAGTCTGAGGACCTTTTCTCTAATGGGACAAACCAAGTGTCGTCATTTGTCTATGTTAGTCTTCGTGATTTAATTATTTTTATGCTGTAATCCTAATCATCATGAATGCATTGTTGAGAAGATGATAACAGGGAGAATGTTTGTGGAACAGCCAAGAGAGGAAATGAGTAAAGTCCTTCACAGGCCCTGCTGGTCAACCTCGTTCACGCACAAATAGAAATAGGTCACGTAGTCTCCTGGGTGACATCTCCACTTGTTTATTATCATTTTAAATAAATATTCTAAAATAAAGTCATTGTTTTTGGACACATAGATTTGTATCATGTTCTTCTTCTTTGTGTTTGAGAATCGAGGGCCAACGTCTCGTGACAGTGAAGGATTTGTTTGTCTTAACAGAAGAGTGAAACTGCTTTGCGTTGATGGGTGGCGCTGAACTAAGCAGATCAGTGGCCTTTGTGCCAAATATTGTGAGTTAAAATGGACATTTTCAGTCATTTATGGTATGACTGTGAACACAGTAGTGATAATGGAGCATTGGTAGTTTAGTCTCATGGCAAATGATGCATGTGATGACAAACAGAGCTTTGTGATCCTTAACATTTCAGTCAGTCTGTATCAACCTGTTATCTTGTCAACTCCACTTCAGACAGCTGTCTTCAAGACACACTGGCTGAGTACAAAGCTGTGTTGACACAACAGAGAGCGCGAGAGAGAGAGAGAGAGAGAGAGAGAGAGAGAGAGAGAGAGAGAGAGAGAGAGGAGGCTTTACAAACGCAGTAAGCCACAGTGGTGAGGAAAGTTAAAGGGGTTAAGGAGGAAGGTGATTGGCTGCACATACTCTAGCATCGGGTGGAGAGACAGGAAAAGTCTGTTTACACTTTTATCTGCTAATCATCAAAGCATCAGCTGGTCGTTTCCTCAGAACCATGCTCAGCTCACTGGACTTATCCGCCAGCGCTGCAGCTTTTTTCGACAAATAGGAAGTCTGTCTGTGTCTCCAGTTAATATTCATGCAATATATTTCAGTAGTTTCTGGGTGGTTTGGTTTCGCTGGTCCTTTGGGTACATTTATAGGCTTTTGTCGGGAGGCTCGGCGGCTTTTTTTACATAGTTCCCACTCAATTAAAGTGTATGCCCATGTCACTGAGGGATGGAGAGGGTGAAGTAACAGCCTGTGGACATGAGTGACTCATTGTCTGTAATCCAGAAACCATTCAGCTTTATACTCAGTAGTTCAAATGTAGTATTAGTCTCACTGAACCAATTTAGTTTGGTTGCACATTCAGACAAAATGGTGCAGAATATGCTGATTCAAATATTCGCTACCATGCTGTCTTTTTTACTTCAATAGACTTTGGTTGATGTGCAATTCCTACACCTTTGCATTTTACAGTACTTCCCACTGCAGGTATACTTCTCCCAGACACTTGTTCATAGTTTAGCCGCTGCCTGTCGCTAGGGACCCATATGAAGCATGATTGTTAAAGCCCCGTCCCCCCCCTCATGCGCTCTGCCTCGCTGTTATCATTTTTGAAGTAAACGACGAGGCCAGCAAGAGACATACTATTCCCTATATGGGCTTTGTTTGGGAGTTCACTTGCCTTGCTGTTTAGGTCCGCAGAAAAAGAGTCCTGCTCCAGAGAAGGGGCCCATATATGGTCATCACAGCACGAGACTGAAGCCTCCTAGCAGAGAGACAGGGAGAGAGAGAGAGAGAGAGAGAGATGGAGGGGGATAGACATGGAAAACATGGATGTTGTCAATTAAGCACTGACTTCATGATTGAGTATGAGTAAATGCCAGTGAGCATTAATGGTTTGGGGTTATTTCAGATAAGTCTGTTGTTTCTTTGGAGAATGTTTTGTTACTGAGCTAATTAAAATCTAAAATCTAAATTAGGGAGAATTAGGGAATTGTTTGTGCATCTCCCTAGTGGCGTATGTGAATGTGTAGGGTTGTATGGGGGTGGAGGTCTGTGAGAATGACTGCACTCTGGAACTCCCCGATGGATGAGAAATGTTAACTCTTTCAGTCACGATCACAGGCAGGAGGGAACTTTAGCATCATGTCTCCTATAACAGCTTTTTTTTAAATTCCTTCCTTCCTGCCTTGCTTTGTTCCCTCTTGCCTCTGTTTCTTCCTATGTTAGTTCCATCCTCACTTACTTTCCACCTCCCTTCCTTTCTAACGTCCAATTCATTTTCAAAAAAAATTTTCTCCAACAGTTGGCCCTCGACCACAAGGCAAAAATGTCGAAGAAGGCCCCAACCGAGGACGAGAAGTTCCTCTTTGTTGACAAAGACTTCCTGAACAGCCCCATGGCTCAGGCGGACTGGTCGGCCAGGAAGCTGGTGTGGATCCCGTCGGAGAAGCACGGCTTCGAGGCGGCCAGTATCAAGGAGGAGCATGGCGACGAGGTTCTGGTGGAGCTGGCTGACAACTGCAAGAAGGCGACGGTCAACAAGGATGACATCCAGAAGATGAACCCGCCCAAATTCAGCAAGGTGGAGGACATGGCCGAGCTCACCTGCCTGAACGAAGCCTCCGTGTTGCACAACATCCGCGAGAGGTACTTCTCTGGCCTTATTTATGTAAGTATACAGCAAAAAACATGTAAATGCTCCTACAATCATTCACTCACACCCTAACGCTGTGCAACTACACACAGATGTTTGTATCTATATATTTATGAGCATTTATGTTGACTTCATCATCTACCTCGTGGTCTTTTTCTCTCAGACGTACTCCGGCCTGTTCTGTGTGGTGGTGAACCCCTATAAAATGCTGCCCATTTACTCAGAGAAGATCATTGACATGTACAAAGGGAAGAAACGACATGAAGTGCCCCCTCATATCTACTCCATCGCTGATAATGCCTACAGGAACATGATGCAAGGTAGGCTGTTTCCACCGCTTCCCTCTCTTTGTGATGTCCACCTCACTTATTTCCCTCTGATGGAGCAGCAATATCATCATAAACAACATCAACTAGAAACATATCTTTAAGAGTTTTGTGTTTCCAGCTTTGTTACCTCTGTGATGGGCTGGTTAGCTGTCCGGAGCATGGATGTATAAAGAGAGCTGGAGACAGCGTTGAAGGCTGTTCATTCCTATAAAAGCTGCTTAGTTGTGCATGAATCCAAAAAAAAAAAAGGTGACTTCTGAGTATAAAATTACCGTAATCTTCCGGCTTTCTTCCGCATTATGAGGTCCAGAGAGCAAGAGTGCTAGCGTTACCTTTACCTCTCCTCCCAGCCCTCGGTCCGGCCTTCTTCTCGGGCTCATTCACATCAACGGAGGAGTGGAAATAACTCCGGATTTGACTATTAGTGCATTTTACAACTTTTAGGGCCTAATGATTTAAATAAGGGTTACTTGAGTGTTCATACTGAGAAGTTGATTCACCTCAAAAAAATGTATCCGCTGAGTTACAGATGTCTCTTCTCAACATAAGTCTTTTTGGGCCCCATGGCATCATGGGACAGACCCAGAAATTGTAATTCCACCGTTTGGCCACAATGTAAAATGTGCTTCACAGCCCCGGCCCTCTTCTTGTGGGCTTGGTCCAGAGTTATTTTCTGCCCAGCTTATCCGGTGATATCGGCTTCCAAAAACTCTCACACACAACCAAGCAAACTGTTTGCAGTTGCAAGCTGACCCGCCTCACATGTTTTCAGGGGATTTCTGTCAGATTGAAGTGTTTGCCGCTATCTTTAAAAAGCTCGCTGTGGGTGAGCTGTGGTATCAGCTGCAAAAAGTCTCGCTTCTGTCCGAGTGATGACAGCTGGCAGCGTTCAGCTCTGTCACGATGACAAAGCTGTTACTAAAAACCACAAACAGGCCAACGCTGTCAGGCAGATAGTTTCATAGGCAGAGCGGTGTTTATTATTATGCAGTTCAAAATTAACCTTGTTACTCCTCCTGCAAGTTCACTTCAACGTAAGTTGTAAGAGTGTGAAAAAAGAAATAGTATTTGATGGCCCATTTGAGAGTCAGTGTCTTGCAGACGTGACGACAGTGGCCTTGGCAGAGTCGTGCTTACAGTAAATGTCTCCTGGATGAGCCTGCAGCGGTTTAGAGCAGCTGGTTTCCCACAGAAGCTGTTTCTTGTGCTTCCAGGGGGTCGTGCCCACTGGACTTCATGTTGATGTCCTCTCAGAGGAGTTGACATCTGGATCGGGAGATGGGTGGAGGGCTGTAAAACATTTCCTGTTTCAGCCGCCTCCCTGTCCTCATTCAAATATTCTTAACTGTACTTTTTTTTTTTGTTGTGCAAGAAATGAGAGTTTAAAGTTCCCATTAAATGGGTTTGAGATTGCACTTTTCTGCGTTGGTTTGATGAGTTTCCCAATGAAACAGGATGTTTGGACGGGATTTACAGTAAAGTTAGGAAGTAATTGTTTAGAGAGCTCCAAAGAAGGCGGGATTATCCCAAATCTTCCACAACCACACCATTTAATCTCTCTGGCTGCAAAGAGAGAAACTGATATAAACTGCTCAGACACTCAGGATGATATGGAGGATTTGACCCAAAACAAGCATAAACTTGCTTTTTCAATATACACTATCAATATACTTCATGTTTTAGATAGCTCAGTTTCCATTTGCACTTTTCCTTCATGTGAATGCACATTCCCGGTTTGAGAAAAATACACAAATATGCACTCTACATCGATCATTGATCCAAAGCATTGGAAAATGCTGTTGTTACCTGCTGCACTGGTGTTAAGCATTTATAGCTACAACACACACAAGCTAAGTAAGTGCATTCAGATATTGTATGAAAACTAACTCTTGAGCTTCAAGTTCCATCTCTTAGGTGGTCTCTTGAAGTTTTTGTCTCTGTATTTTAAGGGTATTGATACCTTAACTGGTGCTGAAATTACGTGTGAGTCTGGAGGCTCCTAGAAAAATGATTGATCATCTGAAAAGAAGTGAGAAGAAATACAGCTGGAACAATATCCTGCCCTAATCTGTGGATAGACGTACTGTAACATCAGATTCAATGTTTGCCTGATTCTTTCAGCATTGTCATTATTAGTCTCCTAAATCTGTCTCGGACTTTGAGAATGCAACTGACACCAATACGTGGACATTGGTGGATTGAAAATTGTCCCGGCCGGTACACAGGAAATGTGTGTATGTAGCTAGTGTGTGTAAACACGGTGTCGCTAGTAAACAAGAAGGGGGAGGATTGATTGGTGTTTGTGAGGGTGTTTGGATTACACTTCTTCAGCTCATCCCTTTTGAAGATCCCATACAGCTGAAACTTGGAGACCATTTTCACCAGAACACGATGTTAACATGAAAAAGAGAGTTTTGATTTGCTGCATTTATTTCAGACTAAACACATCAGATGTCAGCTTGGGCTCATGATGTATGAAATGATAATTGATGTTTAAGATTGTGGACCGCCCGTTCAGTTTTAGAACTTGAAACATGCCTTTAAACTGATTTTTTACGACAAAGTCGTCAGTTAATAAATTTGAAAGAAAAGATTAAGGCAGACTATAAAAGGGAGGTAATAAACACTACATTTATCAAACGTGACTTTTAAAATGTGAGAATATGCCTGAGATTTTTGACAAGTTGTTTCAGTAGAAAATCACTTCTTGTTTTTAATCCAAACATAGGCACTCATACGCGTCTGTCTGAGGACGCAGATGTGCTTCCATAACGTCACTCTTTTCCAGGTGTAAAGAAGGAATTAGCTGCTAGATTGGTTTGCCGGTCTCATATTATGATCGTTAATCTCAGAAGGTTTTATTCGTTGGAATCTTAATATTTTTTCAACAGAAATGCTTGCTTTTGAGTCTTGGACAGGCAGCAACCTCCAGGTCTGAAAAGTGAATCCAATGTGAAAGTGCCTTAAACTTTCTTTCTAATGGCCAACAGGGGCCGACTCCTCTGGTTGCAAAAAGAAGTCTGATTGTATGGAAGTGAGCCTACTTCTCTCTTGCTTTATTACCTCAGTAAATATTGTGAATATGAGTTTATGGTCTTAATCGTTACGTTCAAGTCTTCTTCAATACAGCATGATGTTCATTTAGTAAATTATGGTCCCATTTAGAGTAAAATAGACCATAAAGTGGGGTATGCTTTAGGGTGTGGCTACTGTGAATGATAGGTCGCTACCAGCGTTGTCTAGTCTGAGAGTTCGTCTTACAGCTTTAACCCTTTCAATGTGTGTTTTTACTTCGTCAAAGTTAATTGTAACCATTTAAGTCGGCTAAAAATGTCTTATTCAGCGTTCGGTTGTACTTAACTCCACCGTCTCGTGTCACTTCTGGTTTCAAAAAAACAAAATGCAGACGGCCAAAATGCAGAACTCGAGGCTTCAAAACGGTAGTCGGTAGTCAAGTCAATGGGAGACGTCGGGGTGAATACGTCCTCTTCTTATATACAGCCTATGGTCTTGAAGCATTATGAAGAACGTACATCCAAGAAAGAACCATAAAGCTTCAGGATGGTCTCAGTATCAATGATTTCAATCAGCCTTTGCACAAAAGAGTCCTCGACTACCAAAAGGTTAAGACTAAATCTACACATCTATGAAACAGTTTGAGCCTTTATTGTGTCACACTGTGGCTGGCAGAGAGTTGTTATTGTTGATGTATTGGTGGGATTTCCCATGAAGTATAGTGACTAATGATGCAGGATGTGGACACTGAGAGTTATAGAATGAGCAGTTCACATGTTGGAGTGGAAGTGGTGCATAACAACAGCAAATCCAGATAACTCGCCTAAGCTTTGAGACATTCTTCCTGCAATCTTGGCCGAGATCCCATTCTTCCCAAATCGTGCCTCAGTCTTTGATGTCCAGGAGAAAAAAAATTTGAAATTCCCGCAGGGAGTTTGCTGTCCCCTTAAACGTTTCACTGCAGCAGGTGACTGATGTGCCTTTCTTTGTGTTTGCCAGACAGGTGCAGAGACATCGACACTCCCCTGTATTCAGATTTTGGGTTTTACTTAATCTGAACAATCAGTGTCACAAAAATATTCGTAATATTTTGCAGTTGTCTCTTCTCTCTGAGTCTCTGAGTGTTGTTTTTGGATGTTTTACAAAAGCTCACGACTCTGGCCACCTCACTCTCTCTCTCTCTCACTCTCATTCTCTCGTTCTCTTATTCTCTCTCTCACTCTCATTCTCTCGTTCTCTTATTCTCTCTCTCTCTCTCTTTTTTCCCCTCTGCCTTAATTAGGAAGTGCTGCATGTTGTGTGTGTATGTAAGGAATGGATCCAGTAGAACAGCAGCCAAAGTCAAGTTTACAGTTCAGGGCCGGCTGCGCACTGTAACACGACATAATAAATCACTGTATAAAAATGATGACGCTGCACATTTAATGATGCTCTTCACTGTTTGAGGACGAGGAGCCGTTAGCAGCAAAGCTTTCAGGGTGTCACTCACGAAGAGGTTTCATGTTGAAAAACTGGGAGCAAAGTGATCTTTTCTCTCAGCGGGACTCCCCCAGGAGCACTTTGTATTGAAGGATACAGTTACAAAAAAAGCCTTACATGGACTCACTCACAGCCGATGTAATGACTCATTGCTAAGCACATTCAGAGTTGATTGTCATGGTTAAAAATCTAAGTATTTGTGGGAGTTACATGTTTCTTTAGGCACAGGGGAGCCTTTTGCAAATCACTGCGCCTCCTCTAAGCTTTGAACCAAGTCCCAGCTGGTGTCTTTAGTTTAACACGAGATTGATATTTATTTCTGGAGAAAGGATTGTGGTTTCACAAGTGACCAAACATTGGGGAATAAGAAAATAAAATCCATGTGCTTGTATTACATAATATAAAATTGCATATTTTTGGTTTCCCACATGACTTGTATGCCTTTACAAGTGATCTGGACACTCACTCACCGTATATTTGTGAACGAGTCGTCATAAAAGCTGTCTAACGCTATCAACCTTCTTTGTGTCTGCAGATCGTGAGGACCAGTCCATTCTCTGCACGTAAGTAAAAAGATCTTGTCACCTCCAAACTCACCCTCTCTCCTTAACCCTTTTTCCTGGACGTCACATCAATGGTAGAAGAAAGCCCTGCCTGTTTATCTGTGTGTTTGTGTGGAAGAACAGTTACATAACGCTTGTGTAAACACAGAGTGAAACAAAATCAGATACCTCTCTGGTCTCCCAGCAGCCAGTCTCAACCAGCAAGAAATCAATTAATATATAACTGTGATATTTTTTCATTTTGTTAGAGTTTGTTAGTTTGTCAGATAATGTTGCAGTAAATTGTGTTGTATTCAAATGGAGCCAAACTTAATGAGCGTTAATGCGTCCCAGAGGGCTGTGGCCTCGCTCTCTTCTCAGACCCTCGGTCAGGAAGTATGCCCTGCCTGCTGATGGGAGAACCAGATTAGCTCTCCAAATGTTTGGGCTCCATTTTGTTTGTTTATTTTCTATTTATTCAAACCAATTATTGAAACCTTTGACATCCATCGGACATCCAGGGATAAAGGACCTCATTTTGTGCAGCAGCGACTGCTTAATCTTTGGACTGGCCTGAACTTTACTTTAATTCATAGAAAACAACGTCATGTTTCATGACTCAAATTTGCATCTTACAGTGTAACGTGTTTATGAGTCCACTACCGACATTCAAATTGACGGATTGGTATCGCGGAGCTGAGCAGTTTAACATCCAGATCACAGTATCTCCCGTATTAGTTGTGAGTGAACAGTAGCACCGTAGCTGCTGAGCATCCAGTTGTCCCAGTAAAGGGGATGAAAGGAAAGGCTCTCTCTACTCCACATTTTACAGATACCAGGATGCTGCAAATTCTTTGATCTCATCAGACCATTTCCTCAACTATCAAGCTCTCTTTGCAAGTATTTATCCCGGTCTCTGTGTACGGGGAGGTATTTGTTTACAGTTCTGGTGAACATGAAGATGTTTGATACGAAGCACTATTTAAGACAAGTTTAAAGTTATAAACGGTAAGCCCTATGATACAACAGAGCTGAAACACAAACGCTTGTCTTCTCTGTGTAACATTAGTCAGGTCCACACAGTGACTTACAGATTTCAGTTTGAGCTACAGCTGGTCTCGTTCTCAAGCAGGCCTCTGGAGCCATATATGGGAGAAATGTTTCTGGTGCGATATGTGGAATGTCATGTATGACATGCTCCTCCTTGCATGCGTGTTTACATGTGTCTCATTGCACCGCGTGTTCTTCTTTGGTATTGTTTTCACAGCAATCCTTCATCTTGACCTGACCTCTTTAAATCACGAGGTTTATAAGTGTTTGTTAATATGTTGTCACGGGAGACTTGTGAAACTTTAAATATATGGATTTCCTGTTTTATTATATGGAGTTTGCTTTTATAGGCATTTGTGTGCATTCTAGTAATTCTAGCGGTGATTGTATTCCTCAAATTCCTCCACACAGTAGCAAGAATTTGTCATGGGAAATAGCTGGGAGCCTGCTGCTAAATCCATTCTTGAGATGTTGACATTTCATCTCAGCGGGGTCACCAGTTTCCTTGGTCTAGTATCCATTGCGTGTGTGTGTGTGAAAGGCAGGACTGACGGAATAGACATGGCCGTAAAGTTGCAGGATGTTGACGATGACGTTTTATTTTTTCATAAAGTCTTTAAATATTCAATATTTTACAAGAAGAAGAGCTAACATTTTCCAAAATCATGATAAAACACAGTTACACATCTGAATATTAGCAATATGGTACTTCTGATGGAATTTTAATCCATTCAATTCTTTCAAATAATCTTATGAGTGTCAGTGAAAGCTGTGCTGACGGTAAGCAGGATTTGCAGGAAGAGACAGTTTGATGGACCATCTGGAGGAAAAACTCCCATCAGAATTTATTCTGCACTAACAGCTCCCTACAGTAGGAGGCTGGATGTCATATGTCCTTACAAACCTGAACAGGACAGAGGAATTAGATTCCTCTCAGGGCTGCCAAGCCCTAACACATGGAGCATCGCATGCCTTTTATGGAAGGATGTCTCTGTGTGTTGGACTGCTGGCTGGTGGCTCTGGTATCATTCAACGTTGTCTTTCTAAGTATCCAGGATCATTTTCTGGAGACAATGTGCTCTTGCTTCTGTTTAACAATGTTTGAGTTATAAAATGCCTCTTAAAAAGGTAGTACATCTTTAACTTTTAGGTTTCTGACTAGTCTGAGAGTATTTGTCATATAACTCTCAACTTAGTATATGTTATAAGGTTTTATTCCAGCTATATACACACTGATTATGTTTCCATGAAGTGTTCGGCCATTATTTCAAGGAATATATATCGACATTGTTTACGATACATTTATTCGCTTTCTTGCATAGAGAGTACCTACAAGAGCAGCCTGTTAGCTTAGCATGAAGACTAATTTAAGACTTAAGGCACATACCACCTGTGTAACATGTCTATGTCCATCTATCTCTACACTGTTTACCATCAAATAATGTCAGAAATGCCAAGAAAAATATTCTTTAAAAAAAACATGCTTTCTGTTTTCCCCCCTTGTTTTCAAACTATTTCTTTAAAGCTCTAAAATAAGAAAAAAAAGGTTAATTTAGAAATAAATAAAAAAATGAAATAACCTCACTAAATAGGTATGGATTATGAACATGATAGTTGGTAAAAGGATCTGTGTAGTAGGCAGACTGAACAATAACATTATGCTTTGAGTCAGACATCGGACAGACATTTCCATTCAATTAAACTGGGTTATTGAACTGTGAACAGAGCACCTGTCAGTGCTGCTTATCGTCTTGCTCTTTCTGTATCTTTTAATCCCCCTCTCACTTGTTCCTCTCTAGTGGAGAGTCTGGTGCTGGCAAGACGGAGAACACCAAGAAGGTCATCCAGTATCTGGCTCTTGTGGCCTCCTCGCATAAAGGCAAGAAGGACAGCAGTGCTGTAAGTATCTGTGTTGAAGAGATCATGTTGTTATTAAAAGTTTGGATGTGTCAGCCAGTTCCCTCACTCTTCAACATATGCAGGGAACTGCCCGCTTTAATCCTTTTATATCGCCATTTCCTCCAAATAGCAACAATCAGGAATACAGTTTGCCTACGTGAGTAAAGGGGAATGCCCGGAGTGTGTTTTTATGTGTAGTGTTTGTGTGTGTCTCTTCCTTAGGTTAGAAAAGTGCATGAAGACAGCATCACTGAGTTACCCAAATATAATGTTTCTGTTTGTTATGATTTGTCTACACCAAGGGTCGAGATCCCAAATCTTACCGCTCTTGAGTTAGAAGGTGTTTACCCTAACATTCGTCGTGTCTGTAACTTACCCAACAACAGCTGATTTAGACTGCATGACCATCATCCTAGTACTGACTCGCAGTCAGTTTTTCATCCTCCTGAACTGGTTTATCATGTTGAGTTTTGTGTCATCCATCCTCTTATGAACACCCTTTCACTGCCAGCGGAGGTGAGATTGGAGCCTCCCTGGCAGTGACAGGGTCTCTCACGGATCAACGAGCACAGTGTGAGCATGTCCTGTTCTGATCTATTAAACACCGACCCCCCCACCCTTCCTCTCCGTTCCCTCCTCCTCCTCCTCCTCCTCCTCCTCCTCCTCCTCCTCCTCCGCCTCCTTGTCCTTTCACCTGACATTCGCCCTGCGGTGCGGCGTTCAAATCAGGATGAGTAAAATGGGGTCGCAGTCGTCTGACGAGGCGTTGATGGTTTGTGGTGTTGCTCTGGCGTTGGTGACGGTATCGGAGGGATTCATTTAGTGGGTCAAAGCGATGCTTCCACTCGCTATTGGCTCCAGTCCCCCTCAGGGTGTCTGCCACAGAGGAAACGATGTACAGATTGCTGTAAGACTCAAAGGTTCCTCCGTACCTCGCCTAAAAAGAAACAAGCATTGGGCCGATCTCTTTTTCTCTACTCTCACTTTCTCTCTTCCTCAGGGTATTTTTTTGACTCAGCCAACTGCTCATTAGTTATCTGCTTGAGCGTTTTATTTACAGTGTTTTAAGAACAGTCCTTCCCATCAGCTTTCTTTTGCTTTCTTGCCATTTTGCTGCACTCTGTTTCTCTTTTTTCTCCCTTCTTTCTCCCAGTGACTTTAATGAACAAGACCCTCCTCTCTGCTCTGCCAACTCTGAACTGCACCTCTTCAGCTGGTCTGTATCTTTCCAGTTTTTCCTTAAACATAAAAAAAAGATTGACTTTTAATGACTCTAAACGAGTTTAGAGAAATTACTGCCTTGTTTTTAAAAAAAACGTACCATCTCAAGTAAGAACTCACGATCAATCTCTATTAAGTTAGCAAATGTCTGAACATGTCCATCACTAATCTTCATCATTGTTCTCGTCTCGCCGTTGCCATTTTTGATTACAATGTTAAACACAACACTCGTGCCCCTCTCCTCTTCGTGGCTTCAGCTCGTTTACAGGGTAGCTGAAGGGAGTGTTTTTAAGGTAGAGATCTCCAGCACCTGACTTTGATGCTAGGCTGACACAGACCCCTTTGATCAGGTGGATTAGCTCGATGCAGAGTGACGGAGTGTCTGCCTCATTTACTGACCATCACCCAGCTCCACCTACCAGTCACGCTGGAAGCAAATCACATCTCCAGAAGGCTGTTTGTGAATCACAATCATTTCGATTTTCCAACACATTGAATGCAAATACTTTGGCCGGAATCATCAAAGGTTTTGTAATGTTAAAAAGGTTTAGATGTCTCTCTTAACATAACCTCACTTGTCTATCTCTCTCTCTCTCTCTTTGTTTCCACACCAGCAACAGCAGCTTCTCCTCCTTTTAACTCTGTATCTTTCAATGCGGATGGAATGGTCTTCAGGCCACGTGTCTGTGTTACGTAATATACTGAAGAAAGTCAAAGAAGATTAGGAAGGAGTTATACTGTCATATTAAAGCATAGATTTACCTCTCAGGAGGTTTATGGATTAACTCCGTCATATTGTCGTAAACAGATCAGTGATAATACTCTGATCAACCTTCCCCTGCCCATATCCACCCCCCTGAACCACTTCATCCCCACTGATCACCACCTACAGTGCTGCACTCCGCCTCCAGCAACCCATCAGTGTGTCATTGTGAATGTTTCTGTATACCACTGTTGTCACTAGGGGGAGCTGGAGAAGCAGCTCCTGCAGGCCAATCCCATCCTGGAGGCCTTTGGAAATGCCAAGACCATCAAAAATGACAACTCCTCCCGATTTGTGAGTTTGCTATTTTCAGAAGGAGAAGTCATTTTGTATCTGATGTGATTTTTTTTGTTAATCAGAGCATTTTAATTGTAACATCTTCTGTCTCACAGGGTAAATTCATCCGCATCAACTTTGATGTGACCGGCTACATCGTTGGAGCCAACATTGAGACTTGTATCCTGTCTGTGGGGGTTTATCACACTCTGGAAAACAGCTTTTGTTTGGGCAAAAAAGGCACCTTTTGTTAGGGAAAGGCCTTAAGAAGTATATCTCATATTTAGTATCAATTCAGTATCAGTTCTAATCCAAGAGGTGCATTTTTTTGGGCTCTAAGCATTTTCTTTAGCTTAAGTTAGCCTATAGTATATATACTTAACTATAAGGCCCTTATACAATGTGTTTTATATGTATGATATGTAATTCAAAGTTTTAAAACAGGCAGACTAGACATGAAATAGCACTGAACGTCTTCGCATTGGGGCCTGAACAGAGGTTGATTTGGTCTATGAAACCTTCCTCGGTGTCCGTGTGTATTCTCTAACAGCTAAAACTCTCAGACCTGCTGGAGAAGTCTCGCTGTATCAGACAAGCAAAGACGGAAAGAGCTTTTCACATCTTCTACTACATGATTGCTGGTGCCCAGGAGAAACGTGGTGAGTTGAAGCATAATCAGTAATATTACATCCCGCTGGACAGTTACTGCAGGTTAACCTACCGTGTGTTGTGCATCGTCACTGTCAAGACTCACAGAAAATGAATCAGTCATTCATGAAATGTTTGACGTTGTGTGCTGTATTTTTCAGAGGAGCTTCTTCTGGAGTCCTTCAGCAATTACCGCTTCCTCAGTTCGGGTCACGTTCGAGTCACCGGCCAGGAGGACGATGAGATGTATGAAGAGACCATGGAGGCAATGAAGATCATGGGCTTCACCGACGAGGAGAGAATCGGTATCTACTTGGCGAGAGTATGATGGGCTGCTTGGGGGTGCCATTGCTTTTTCTCTTTGATGCTAACTCTCATGTCCCTGTGTTTCAGATATCTTGAAGGTGTGCTCCACAGTCATGCAGTTGGGAAACATTGAGTTCAAGAAGGAGAGGAACCAGGAGCAGGCCACTATGCCAGACAACACCGGTCAGACACAACAACTTCTCTACATTTCTTGTTACCAATATAAAATTCACTCCAAATCGTATATCTACAGCAGTACAAAAAAAAGAAACCGCATTCTTGTGTTAAGTGTACCTGCATATTTCTTCTCTCTCTAGCGGCCCAGAAGGTGTGTCACCTGCAGGGCATCAATGTGACAGACTTTACCCGCGCCATCCTCACCCCTCGGATCAAAGTGGGCAGAGAGGTGGTGCAGAAGGCTCAGACCAAAGAGCAGGTACTACAGGAAGTGCACCAATAATACAAATACTTCATTCAATGAACACATCCCAACCCTGTCATGTAGAAATTGACTGTTTATGTGTATTTGTTAGGCTGACTTTGCTACTGAAGCCCTGGCTAAAGCTGTGTTTGAGCGACTCTTCCGCTGGATCCTGGGCCGAGTCAACAAGGCCCTGGACAAGACCAAACGCCAGGGAGCCTCCTTCCTGGGAATCCTCGACATCGCCGGCTTTGAGATCTTTGAGGTTTGGACATGTTGTTGAGTCAGACATTAATAAGCTGAGAGGGATTACTTTTGTATGAGTCTATACGCTGTTTTTTTGGAAAATTCCTGCATATTATACCTGTAATAAACACAAAAGACACACAAACATTTTCATGTATTATATGTATGTTGAGTTCTGTTTTTTTTGTTTTTTGCAGGACAATTCCTTTGAGCAGATGTGTATCAACTACACCAATGAGAAGCTGCAGCAGCTCTTCAATCACACCATGTTCATCTTGGAGCAGGAGGAGTACCAGAGGGAGGGCATCGAGTGGCACTTCATCGACTTCGGCCTCGACCTGCAGCCCTGCATTGAGCTCATCGAGAGACCGGTGAGTGGCCTTGAGACAATAGAAGCACAATGTCATTTAAATCCACTTCATTGATAGGTCAAACCAAGTATGTTCTCCTGCCTGGTGCACATATGTGATTCAATATGATGTGTCTTCATTTACATGTTAGTTAGTAATCACTACATTCTCTGCAGAACAACCCTCCAGGCATCCTGGCTCTGCTGGATGAGGAGTGCTGGTTTCCCAAAGCCACAGATGTCTCCTTTGTGGAGAAACTCATGAACACACAAGGGAACCATGTGAAATTTGCCAAACCTAAACAGCTCAAAGACAAGACAGAGTTTTCTCTTTTCCATTATGCAGGGAGGGTGAGTATGATTGGATGTGTGTATAATATGATAACACATGCTATGGCGTCCTCATACGCTCCTGTTGCGTTGTAATTTGGGTAAAATGATTGAAAACAATATTGCTGCGATGATTGCTGACATGTAAGACAATATTTTTAAGTGAAGCTCAATTAACTTTGATGTTGTAGGTGGACTATAACGCCACATCCTGGTTGACAAAGAACATGGACCCTCTAAATGACAACGTCACATCGCTGCTTAACAACTCCTCCAACCAGTTTGTGCAGGACCTCTGGAAAGATGGTGAGATGTCTGGCTGTGCTGCTGGTTTTAGCCAAACATGACTTACTGTCGACTTGCACAGAAAACACGTTAACGTACGAAATTAATAAATTAAATATTTCAGTGCAGTGACACTGATGAAATTCCTTTTCCTGTCTCTGTGCAAGATGTCACTATCATTAAAACAGAAATGCTAAAAGAAATCTTAAGAAAAAATGTATATAAAGTGAAACACACTGCTATAGCAACATTACAGTCGGTATTCAAACGTATTGATATGTTAAAGCCTCTATCTGTAGAATTTGAAAATGTCAGTCACACAGTGGCAGACAGCAATGCACCCTGCCACTGATCTGACATTGAGATGAATAGAATAGAGGCAACATAAAAATACCCATTTTCATCTGGATTCTCTAATTTTCCTAGAAATAAAACACTGCGCCATCAGATTAATTTGAAACATTGGCATGAAAACTGTACCCATAGGGACTTTAAATAGGAACCAAACACTTTTTTAAGTTGAGTGAACAAACTTTTTTTCACGTGAATATAATGATGTGTTGTCTATTTCAGGGGACAGAGTGGTGGGTCTTGACACAATAGCCAAGATGACAGACATGCCGAGCGCCTCAAAGACCAAGAAGGGAATGTTCCGCACGGTGGGACAGCTCTACAAGGAGTCTCTGGCCAAACTCATGACCACACTGCACAACACCCAGCCCAACTTCGTCAGATGCATCATCCCCAACCACGAGAAGAGGGTAAATAAAGACTATTTACTATATTAACACTAGTAACTTGGCAAGGCATGCAGTCTATGAAATAACTTGTTTGCTTTGTAACCATGCAGTATTTTGGGATATGTGTGATTCCTTCATAAAACCCAGTGTATTAAGACTTAAATCCTGTTCCTCTCAGGCCGGGAAGCTGGATGCTTACCTGGTCCTGGACCAGCTGAGGTGCAACGGTGTGTTGGAGGGGATCAGAATCTGCCGACAAGGATTTCCCAACAGAATCGTCTTCCAGGAGTTTCGCCAGCGGTGAGTGGGATTTGAGGAGACTCACTAACTTATAAAGTGTCTCTAAAGATTATGATATTTGTAAACCTTACGAAGCATATCTGTGTCTCGTTCCTGTCTTATAGTTATGAGATCCTGGCTGCTAGTGCTATCCCCAAAGGTTTCATGGATGGCAAACAAGCCTGCTGCCTCATGGTAAACACATAGGTTCACAAAATGTTCATTTAAATGTGAGTTTTCATACACTGTGTGAGCCTCCTTTTTCTCACTGATCTCCTGTCTGTGTAGATCAAGCATCTGGACTTGGACCCCAACCTGTACAGGATCGGACTGAGTAAGATCTTCTTCCGCACAGGAGTGCTGGCCCAGCTGGAGGAGGAGAGAGATCTGAAGATCACTGTGGTCATCATTGCTTTCCAGTCCCAGGCTAGAGGGTTCCTGGCCAGAAGGTATGAATACACAAGCCTCCTCTCACTTATCTAATAAAACTGTCTTTTAGACCGTATTTTGTAACAGTAGAGGCTTTCATAACTTCTTTTGTACTTTTTTTAATGTTTTTATCACTATAAATTAGAAACACTTTGCTGTGTATCATACATGGTATATTGGTTTCATTGTATTTCTAAAGGGCATTTGCCAAGAGGCAACAGCAACTCACAGCCATGAAAGTGATCCAGAGGAACTGTGCTGCCTACCTCAAACTAAGGAACTGGCAGTGGTGGAGGCTCTTCACAAAGGTCATTTAATCATTCTGCAGAATAATGCAACAAAATCACAGTACAAGCCAGTTTTTGAGGCTTTTCTAATGTTTTTAATGTAGTGGGAGAATGAGTTCTTCATGTACTTTAGTGAATTACAAACTCAGCCTTATATCGCCTTTACCCCATTTTTAAAATGTGATGATGCCCATCCTCCTGAACCACAGGTCAAGCCTCTGCTGCAAGTGACCCGCCAGGAGGAGGAGATGGGTCTGAAGGACGAAGAGCTGCTGAAAGCCAAAGAAATTGCTATAAAGTCTGAATCTGAGCTGAAGGAGATCACCTTGAAACACACATCGGTAAAGGACGAAATCTCGAAATCTTTTCAGTGTTTCATTTAATACATGAGCGAAACCAAGCTTGTAAGAATAAGCTCCTTTTAAAGGTCTACCAATGAAGCTGAGCCCAAGTTTATCTGATCTGTTTGCTCCAGGTTTTGGAGGAGAGAAACGCACTGCAGGAGCAGCTTCAAGCAGAGACAGAGCTGTATGCCGAGGCTGAGGAGATGAGGATTCGCCTGGCGTCTAAGAAGCAGGAGTTGGAGGAGATCCTCCATGAGATGGAGGCGAGACTGGATGAAGAGGAAGAACGTGCTCAGGCGCTGTTAGTGGATAAGAAGAAGATGCAACAGCAGATGCAGGTCTACACATCTGCTTCTTGTTCTTAACTTAGTGTTTCTTGGAGCTGTTATATAGATGCTCAGCTATGTATGCTGTGATAATGGGAGGAAATAGCAGCAGAAGGTGAATGCTGCCATATTGTTCTTGTAGGAATTGGAAGAACATTTGGAGGAGGAGGAAGATGCCCGTCAAAAGCTGCAGCTGGAGAAGGTTACCTGTGAGGGGAAGGTCAAAAAGCTGGAGGATGACGTCTTGGTGATGGAGGACCACAACAACAAGCTGCTGAAGGTAAGTGTGGACAAAGAGCGTTTATCTGAGACATTTATATTGGTCAGTCACTTATTAAGAGACTTACCATGTCAAAAGGAGAAAGTGGACTTCTGCAAATAGATTACCTACTTTGTGTTTTGTAGGAGAGGAAGCTGATGGAGGAGAGGATTGCAGACTTCAGTTCCAACCTGGCAGAGGAAGAGGAGAAGTCAAAGAACCTCACCAAGCTCAAAAATAAACACGAGTCCATGATCTCTGAACTAGAGGGTAATCATCTGTTCTGGATCACCATGTATTAACACCCTCAAGACCATATTGTCACAACCGCAGCTATACTAAATATGTATTCTTATTGTTATCTCTCTGCTGTACTTATAGTCCGTTTGAAAAAGGAAGAGAAGGGTCGACAGGAGCTGGATAAGGCTAAGCGTAAGTTAGAAGCAGAGTCGAATGACATGCAAGAGCAGATAGCCGACCTGCAGGCCCAGATCGCTGACCTCAAAGCCCAGCTCGCAAAGAAGGAGGAGGAGTTACAGAACGCCTTGGCCAGGTAACGTCCACAGAAGTGACAAAAGTAGAACCCATTTACAGCTTTCATCTACAATACGCCTGAATCTACAAAGCCCAGTAGCTCAATTCATCGGAGGCAGAGTAGCACTTCAACGTTTTAACTCCTCGGATGCAATTCTATCATGTTAACAAATATCCTCCTCGATGCACTCTTCCTCCTCCTCAGGTTAGAAGATGAGACAGCTCAGAAGAACAATGCTCTGAAGAAGATCAGAGAGCTGGAGGGACACATCTCCGACCTGCAGGAGGACCTCGACTCTGAGCGGGCGGCTAGGAACAAAGCAGAGAAGATCAAACGGGACCTCGGGGAGGAGCTGGAGGCCCTCAAGTCTGAGCTAGAGGACACTTTGGACACCACTGCCACACAGCAGGAACTTAGGTCGGTCATACGATACTGACAAATACAAATATAATGATGTCAAATTATTACTTATTAACAATGTATGGCAATGGTAGAGGTTTTTAGAGAAAATGAATATTACATTGATAAACATAAATATTGCCTTGTTCTTAGAACGTTCCTGTAGAAGAAAGGTGTAAAACAGAAGAGATAGCTTTGCCATATTTGTAAAACAAACATCTGCATGGTCCATCCATCCAGGGCAAAACGTGAGCAGGAGGTGAACCTGCTGAAGAAAGCCATCGATGACGAGAACCGGACCCACGAGTCCCAAGTACAGGAGATGAGGCAGAAACACACCCAGGCTGTGGAGGAGCTCACAGACCAGCTGGAGCAGTCCAAACGAGTACGCCTGCGTCATTAATACAGTGTCGTTTAGCTTGTTTCTATAGTTCATACTGTTTCTGAAAGGCAATCTTCCCCCTTTTTTTTCAACTATGCAATACACAGGATATTGATCTTGTTTTTTCTCTCTCTTGCTCAGGTGAAGTCAAACCTGGAGAAGGCCAAACAAGCTCTGGAGAAGGAGACATCAGATTTAACCATAGAGGTGCACTCACTCAACCAGGCCAAACAAGACGGGGAGCACAAGAGGAAGAAGTTGGAAGGTCAGGTGACAGATCTACAGTCACGCTTCACCGACAGCGAGAAGCAGAAGGCCGAGCTGGGAGAGCGCTGCTCGAAGATCACTGTAAATTACTTTCACACTGCACATACAAAAACCAAAAACAGGAATTTTAAAAAGCTACCAGACTGATGTGTTGAAAATGAAAGTCCCAGAAACCTCATCTTTGTCTTGATACAGATTGAACTGGAGAGTGTGACAAACCTACTGAATGAAGCAGAGGGCAAGAACATCAAACTGAGCAAAGATGTTTCCAGCCTTACCTCCCAACTCCAAGACTCGCAGGTAACTGGACTTTTAGCAGAACTTTTAGAGCTGAAACAGCACATGATATAATCCCCATACAGTCTACATGTTACCTTTACTGTGACAATTAAATACACCACATAATGCTTCCTGACAAAAGGGTCAGAATCAAAGCATTGATCTTTGACATGGTGTGCTGCCACAGGAGCTGCTGGCTGAGGAGACACGTCAGAAACTGCAGTTCTCTACAAAACTGCGGCAAGTGGAAGACGACAAGAATAACTTGCAGGAGCAGCTTGAAGAGGAGATGGAGGCCAAGAGGAACGTGGAGAGACACGTGTCCACCCTCAACATCCAGGTCAGAGTTCAAACTAGGGGTTGCTTATTTACATTAGGGAGACATTTCAGTGACGATCTCACTGTAAGTGAGATCTAAGTGGGAGGATTAGTAAAAACCTTAGAGGACGAACAAACCTCAAAATAAAATGCATTTGTCGTCTTCACAATCAGTGCCTTAATTAAAGTCTTCTTCCGTCCACAGTTGTCAGATTCGAAGAAGAAGCTAGACGAAATGACGGGAAACACCGAGCTGCTGGAAGAAGGTAAGAAACGTCTGCAAAGAGATCTGGAGGCAGCAAACACCCAGTTTGAGGAGAAGGCCTCTGCGTATGATAAGTTGGAGAAGACCAAGAACCGCCTGCAGCAGGAGCTCGAGGACACGCTGATGGACCTGGACAACCAGAGACAGAATGTGTCCAACCTGGAAAAGAAGCAGAAGAAGTTTGACCAGGTCAGCTAAATCACAAAACTGGTCATAACAATACTACTTATATAATAAGACTAATTAATTACACCTTAAAATTACTATAATTGCTATTACCTAAACAAATAATCTGTTACATTACTTTAGCATTACACCCCAAAAACTGTATCCATGGTTTTCCCTGTTCTCTGGTCTCCAGATGCTGGCTGAGGAGAAGAGTATCTCCAGTAAATATGCAGATGAGAGAGACAGAGCTGAAGCCGAGGCCAGAGAGAAGGAGACCAAGGCTCTGTCCCTGGCGAGAGCTCTGGATGAGGCCCAGGGTTCAAGAGAAGAGCTGGACAGAGCCAACAAGTCCCTGAGGATGGAGATGGAGGACCTGATGAGCTCCAAGGATGATGTGGGGAAAAATGTTAGTGCTGGAAAATGTTTTCATTAAAAACATCACTGACTGACAAGACGTGTTTGAGGCTGAAAGTCCATGGTTTGACTTGCTCTCATTACTTGATGCTATTTACACCAAAATATAGTAGTTAATGTGACTATATATTGATGGCAGGTCCATGAGCTGGAGAAGTCCAAACGTGGTCTGGAGGCCCAGGTGGATGAGATGAAGACCCAGCTGGAGGAGCTAGAGGACGAGCTGCAGGCGGCTGAGGACGCCAAGCTGCGTCTGGAGGTCAACATGCAGGCCCTGAAAGCCCAGTTTGACAGAGACCTCCAGGGACGAGATGAGATGGGAGAGGAGAAGAAGAGACAGCTTGTCAAGCAGGTAATGGGGTCGGGGGACCCTTGGGGGTCCTTGAGTGGGTTCCAGGGGTCCCCAGCAAAAAAAGGAAATCATTTATTTTCACCATAATTCCATCCATAAGTAACACAATGACAGTGTATGACTTTGCTCATTGGGCTTCAAACACTCTCTGTAATAAAACAAAAGCAAAAGTCATATCAGATCAGGTACCCTGGGACAAAATCGTATATAAATGGGTCTTTGATGTGAAGACGTTTGGGAACCACTGATCTAAGCAATGATGAATACCTACTGCAGGTCCGTGAGTTGGAGACAGAGCTGGAGGATGAACGTAAGCAGAGGGCCCTGGCGACAGCAGCCAAGAAGAAATTGGAGACAGACATGAAAGATCTGGAGGGACAAATTGAGACGACCAGTAAGGGACGGGATGAGGCCATCAAACAGCTCCGCAAGCTCCAGGTGAGAGTGAAGGGACGGATGAAATGCATACTAAATAAATATTTAGTATCTTCAAGTCCATGTAGGACATGTGTACTTAACGCATCTAACGTACCATCTTACAACTAGACTAAATATTGGGTAACTAATGAATGGGATTTTTACATGGAGCGTTGCGTCCACAATCAGGTCAAAGCTCTGGTTAGTGCTGTACTGTAAATATACCTGGTGAATAAATCACATTCTGATGCACTCCTTATTTCTGTTTCTCTTCCTCCCACCAGGCGCAGATGAAGGACTACCAGAGGGAGTTGGAAGATGCCCACGCTGCCAGAGAAGAGGTGTTAATCACCGCAAAGGAGAGTGAGAAGAAAGCCAAGGGTCTGGAAGCTGAGCTCATGCAGATACAGGAGGTAACACAGCAGATACCAAACAAGCAAATTGTTTGAGATTAGAGGCTTGAAAATAAAGATTTAATTTCTAGCATGTTTCTAGGATCTGGCTGCAGCTGAGAGGGCACGGAAGCAGGCGGAGGCCGAAAGAGACGAGCTATCTGATGAGCTGGCCAGCAACTCCTCTGGAAAGTGGGTGGAGATTTCACTGTTTGCTTTTGTCAGTGAAATGAACGCCGCAGACAAAGTGATGGTCACACTTGTTTCTGTGTATAGGTCCGCCTTGGCAGATGAGAAACGCCGTCTGGAAGCTAAGATCTCCCAGCTAGAGGAGGAGCTGGAGGAAGAGCAGAGCAACATGGAGATCCTCAACGACAGGCTGAGGAAGAGCACGCAGCAGGTGACCAGACAGTAGCCGCTACTTGAGTCATAAAAGGGCTCAAAATGTGCAGAGGCCTCACCCTTTTTTCCTTGCATGCATACAGACGGATCAGCTGAACAACGAGCTGCAGACAGAGCGCAGCACCTCCCAGAAGAACGAGAGCGCCCGGCAGCAGATGGAGCGCCAGAACAAGGAGCTGAAGGCAAAGCTCCAGGAGATGGAGAACCAGGTCAAGTCCAAGTTCAAGTCCTCTATCACTTCCTTGGAGGCTAAAGTGGCACAAATGGAGGAGCAGCTGGAGCAGGAGAACAGGTCGGGAACAGAGAAAGTCTGATCAAATTCCATCTAAAACCTAATTGACAAGGAATTTATTTGCATCTTCCAGCAATAACTGTACCATCAATGTTATTGTGTCCTAAACACACATGAAACTTCATGGTTCACTTCAAACAAACAGAGCAGTTTTCTACAGTTAAACTCGTGTTAACCTCTGAACTCTCTTGTCCTCTCTCAGGGAGAAGCAGGCGTCGGCTAAAACTGTGCGCCAGAAGGACAAGAAGCTCAAGGAACTGCTGATGCAGGTGGAAGATGAACGGAAACAGGCGGAGCAGTACAAAGACCAGGTACGATCACTCTACACAGCCATGCGCATTTGTTCACGGACAACAAACGCCAATGTTTTTGAGTGGATGGCTATTTGGAGTCCAGTGCACAGAGACAGTTAGTTCGGATGAAAGAGTACCAAGTCTGTATATTTCCTCTGTTCGCTCACCAGGCGGAAAAGTCAACTACCCGCATGAAGCAGCTGAAGCGGCAGCTGGAGGAGTCAGAGGAGGAGTCTCAGCGCGCTACAGCCGCCCGCAGGAAGCTGCAGCGGGAGCTGGATGAAGCCACCGAGGCCAGCGACGCCATGAGCCGCGAGGTCAACTCTCTCAAGAGCAAACTCAGGTAAAACAAAGGGCCAAAGAGTCGGACTGTTGTTTTGTTTCTCTCGTGTCTTTCACCTTTTTATTCCACAGATACTGCAGTAGGAAATGTAACAGAATGGTAAATAGTCACAATCAGGAGGATGTCTGTGTATTTGTGTATCGTTTCACACAAAATAATTCAATTTAAGTAGCGATATCTGTTCTCAGGTCACATACATTTTAGTGCTAAAGAGTACGTTGTCACTACAGTGATATTCACAGGGTTGTAAACACTCATTCAAAGCAGTAGAATGTTAGTAGAATCTAGTTTGGTGGCCTTCACTGAGCACAAGCAAAACAATGGTGTCCATCTCTATTCCAGAGGCAACCCTGAACCCAAGGAGTAACACAGCAGGTACCTCTGCGCCTAAAAGTTGCCCCATCACCATTTCTTATTAACTTACCATAACTTTTCATCGCCCCCGTGCACTCTCAATGCTATCATTTCTTTCTATGAGCCTAACTGAGAGAAATATGGCTCATCAACCGACCATGATTTCCTTGGAAAAAACTAAAATGTTGGGTAGCAAGTGAGCTTTCCATTACACCAATTTCTGACTGGTGGCCATATTTTCCTCAGAGCTTGGTTTAATTGCCATAAACCAAACTCATTTTCCTGAGCCAGGAGTCAAATGAGTTACAAAGATAACCAGCGTGCTTAATCTGTAACCAAAGCACAACTGTACATTCTGTATTTCATCAACACAAGAGTGGTTTTCAAACTTTAACCAGCTCAAAAGGCTGTCAGATAACTCACTGTTGGGATATGTGTCTGTTTGTATCTGTGTCCCGTGTCTATGTTTGTGGCACTTCTAGGCGTGGAAATGAGCCCTCCTTTGGCAGCACAACTCGGCGTACGGGCGGCGGCCGACGGGTGGTCGAAGACGCCTCCGAGGAGGAGGCCGACTCCCAAAGCGACTTCAATGGAACCAAGTCTGCGGAGTGAGGGACGTCAAATAACCGGATATCAGAATTACCACCGTCTGCCACTTTAACAGAGAATAACTTCAAAGCCCATTAAGCCATCTTGTTCTTCCATATAACTTCAAAATATATATTTTCTCAAACTTCCAATAGTGTACTGATCTATCGTCTTGTTTCAGAGCACCTTTTCTTGATACACAATAATCAGAAGGACTCGATATCATCTAGAGGAGTTGTTTTGGTGGCTATGCTGATGTGTGATTTGCTGTTCCTTTTATTTTATTTTTTTTAAGTTACACTGTTTTGTACTGCACTGAATGACCGATTCCTTTTTACGCAAGTTTTGTACACAAACAGGTGCCTCTAATTACCACGCTAACCTGCCAGCAAAGCCTCGAGTCTCCATAATAAGTCACCACAACTTGAAGCGGACATCATGTAAATCTATGGATATGGATCTGGATCTGTTATGAGCGACTGTCGTCCTGTTGCCTGTGACTGCTGTTGAGAGCAGCACTGACAGATTGGATCTGTAGAAAGATATTTCTATACTCTAGTCTGCATCCAGTCAGTGCTGCTGTTTGTATGCCAACAAAGAAATATTTAGCTGTTAAAACATTTTAAGTCACAGTTTTATATCATTTGCACCTTTCTTGTGCCCAGACATGTTACGATTACTTATCCTTGAGCTCAGTAAGAATGTTTTAGGTTAGACAAGGTTTAGGGTAGCCTCAACGATAAACTCACCAGCCAGATTTCAGTATTGAGCGTCGTCATTTTTCTATTTTATTTCCCCCTTTTGTCCTGATTTACTGTACATGTTGAAAAAAAAAGCCCCTTGATTACCCAGAAACCAACTCATTCTCATTTGATCATGTTATATGTAATCAACTGATGTTTACATGACACCAATCGTATCTATTTACTGTTGAACCACCTGCACAAGAAATAAAGATCTTTAAACAAAAACAAACCATTGATTTTCTCCTTTTAATATTTCCGTCTTGGTCAGTAACTTCAAAGATCCTCAGAACATTCTCATCTGTTCAGTTCAATAGAAAAACAACTGCAAACCAACAGGATAACAGTTGGGTATAGTACCTCAGGCACATACAGTTTATAGTCCAAATACAGAAGCAGAGGTGCTGCTGTATACAAACACCCAGTGCACAGTGGTCGTGGATTACAGTTATCTCATGTTCAAGGGAGGTTAAACAGCACAGAGGAGCAGGAAATCCAGTTCTCATATGTATTAACCAACAAGTTCAATTTACATACAGGCTACACCGCAATGTGGTATTCCAATAGGTCCTGTACTGATAAATAAGCTGCTGGATGGCAGTAGTGACAGCTCCAGATCAACCAAAAACATTTTAGGGACAATTTCCACAAATTTCACATTAAATCACTTTATTTCCCCCGTTCACAATATCTCTTGCTAAAAGGCAGGAAGAGGGAATTCAATATATACGCTCTATATACCGACACAAATATACTATGAACTGTGCTTATCGTTGACCTGTTAAAATCTATTATTGCTTGGTATCACTCCTCATTCGCCCGCCATATAGCTCTCGATGGCAGACGGGGGGGGGGGGGGGGTCTCACACCTATTAGGGAATTATAACTATACATTCAGTAGTGAACAATGTGCCGATCTAACTTCTACAATCAACCTCAATCGTTATAAAAGTTATTGGTAACACTAGATCATAAATCTGCAGCATGACAAATTAACATTTCATCTCCAAGGCAGAAAACCTTTTCCCGTACTTAACGTTCATCAGCGTTGACTACCGGATAATAATAATGAGTCAGCTAAAAATAAATAAGTCTGTGCAATGGTAAGAAGGAGGCGAGAGAAAGAACCTGGGTCAAACTGAAAACCAATGCGATGTTAAACTAGCCTGAGGGGAAGTGACGTTATCTCATTCCTAGACGCCTGGCAGCATGAGTTCAATTATTTGAACTATTACAGCGAAGCACGGCCTACGAACTGAGGAGGTAACGACATTACTGAAGGCAGCGATGGCTAAAGTACGATGACTAAAGTTTCTGTAGCAGTGGAAAATATTGAGTCTCTTCTAGGAAGAATTGGGGGCTCTGCTAAGGTCAAATGATTTCAATATCTAGCTCTCAGAACAGAGGTAAATGAATGTTGGTGTTGTTCGGTGCTACATCATTGTGAGCCCTTAGCTCACAGAATAAAAAAAACCTAAAATAATGAAGTGTCACCATGTTCTTCTTTCATATCAGATTCATTATTTATTAATCATTCATTACTTTTATCTTTGATCAGTTTTTTTTTTCCATTTTTCAAAGCTTTGGTTTTGACTTCGTCATAAACAGTATTTGTACAATCTAAACCTGTTTTATGAATGATACTTCAGGTTCTCGGTCCCTTCGTCAGGGTCATGTCCAGTGGCTCTTATTCAGCTCCCTACTTCGTGATCACCGGACAACAACAGCAAACACCCGAAATGTGTTTTTCCTGGGAGGAGTAATGTTTCGTCAGCCCTGTTGATCCGACCACAGAGAGAAAATCGGTGGATACAGAGGACTTCTTAAATGCTACCCACCACCGTGTCAATGATACAGCAGAAGATAGCGTGAGCAGTAGGTTTCTCTGTTCCTCCCGTTGATAGATATGGTGTGATACTAGCCCTCGGGCAGCAGAAGTCCATGCGCTGGTTATGTGGGGCAAGAAGAGTGGCTTTCTTGTTCAAAATAGTTCAGCAGGGCACGTGTGCGACAAGGGAAGACAGCTCAGTTCAAAGTCCCCATTGCTGTAGTCTATTAAGGATGGAGAGGCGACAGGGGGTTGGGTGTCAGGTGATTGAATGAGGGGGAGGGGGTTCGTCGTCGTTTTTTTCCCCCTCTCATAGCAGAATCTTGACCCCACCCTGAGGAGACTGGGCACCCTGGGAGACGCCTCTCGGAGGAGCCGGTCCAAACTCTAACCGCTTCACTAAACTGCAAGACAAGATGTAGCACACACACACACAATCATGAGCAAACCTCAGATAAAACTAAGAACGCCCTTATTGTTCCCCAATCTTTGTTGGCTTTACAGACAAAATAAAACGATAAGTTTGAACAAAGCTGATTTTTAACCACAGGAGCAGGAGTATTTCCTGATGTTGTTTTCCCTCACCTGTCGTACTGAGGAGGGGGGCTCATGCTGCTAGCTTGGACCTCGGAGCCTCTTTCTAAACCAGGACTACCAGGGCCAGCCGGGAGTGCTGGTCTGCTGACGGGCGTGTCGTACACAAAGTCTCGACAGGACGCCAACTTTGACTCCAGATTCTGGCAGGAATATTAAAAAAAAAAATCTTTAGTCAGCTCATGCAAGTCGTGATTTTGTTCAGAGATTAACAGTTCTGTACAACATGTATTCACTGGGTGCTGTAGAGGTATCATCTTTAAATCTCTTACTCCAACTTTTCTCAGCAGCTCCCCTACAATGTTGAGTGCAGATATTCTAGCAGACGTTGTGAGGGGAGTCCCTGTTAGACCGTCACCTAAAACAAAACAGATACGAGTAGGTGAACACGCAATATGTCAATATCAAGTCGATACAGTCACTATTACTGTGGTTATTACTGTAGTCAAAGTGGTTCTATTTCACCTCGTCGGATACTGGAAGGAGGGGGCGTGGCAAATGAGCTGATGGGTTTGGAGGGTGTGACGGGGATGGATGGGTTCCCGGCCGAGGGGCACGGCAGATCTGCTCTATCCGTGTCTTTGCCCAGGCTGCTGGACGGACGTCTTTCCTTCTGACGCACAGCCAGCTCCTGGCGAAGGTCTGACACAAAACAGGACACGCAAGGGAAACTGTGAGTCCACTTTTTGGAAAATTACAAAGATCCCAGCGCCACGTGTTTGAAGAAAAACATCAGTTTCAATTACGTTCCATAAAGTACAAAAAAATGAATATCAGAGACTTGGAACTACATTAAATAGATATTACGTAAAAGACAGAACCAAATGTCAGTTGTCTGGTAATCGTGGTCATCATGCAAATGTTTTATAACGCCAAGCCAACACAAAACCTAGGATAGACAAACATCAAGTCTACTGTTAAAGACTTGAGCACACCACAAAGTGAACAGCCAGCTGATCAACATGCACGCTGCACATCAGAAAATCTCTAGTCCACACCGACTGTCTACATTTCTAATAATAAAAAATGAGTTTACCCTCGCATGAATCTCCTCAAATGCACAAAATACATTGGCTATCAAATTTCCCTGAGTTAAGCATATATATGTCAGTGTGCAGAGAGATCAGCAGTTCTTGCAAATTAGAGACGCTACAGTGTGTGTGCGTGTGTGTGTACCTCTGGCTTCATCCTTCAGCCTCTGAACAGACTCAAGCAGGGTCTCTTTCTCATCCAACTCGCTTTCAAGAAAGGCATTCCTCTCAATGACATGGTTCATTCGCTGCTCAAAGTCCTCCAGAGACATGATGGTAGCCCTGGGAATAAGAAGATAAGAGGCCATTAAAGTCAACACTGGATCTATTGTGCACACTGGTTCTGTGTGCATGTGTATTAAAGACCAGCAGTGCCATTTGATGATGAAGCCCATTGGTGAGATAATGACACGAGACCTGTTAAGACACTGACCTTTTGGTCCTCTCCAGATCATCATTGGACTGCTCCAGCTCTCGGATGTATTTCTGCAGGTGATCTCTCACTGCTGTGGTTTGTGCCAGATCTTCCTCCAGGGTTGAGATGTGCCTAAAAGCTTCGGAATGCTGAGTCTCGAATTTCTCCTGCAAAACAGCACACAGAACTCAAATTGAGTCACATGCCAATGCCTGCTTTGCAGTGTCATGGCGGATTAATCATTGCAACTGCGGGAATAAGAGGATCCGTGTATTTTTTTAGCTTCATTAGCTGAGGCAAAAAATCCCCTTGAACGTTCTTTCTCCCGACAACCTGTGAGCAATCAGGGTTTTTTAGGAAATCCTGCATATTCACGTCCTTCATTAATGTGTTCCTCTCCATGGATGACTGAACCAAAATAGCAGTCAGCTGCCTAACAGCGAGGCAGTCCTTCCCTAGTGGCAGTAGCAACGATATGCTGAATTTGGGTCAGCTAAAGGCTGTCTGTGGACGTCTTCATCACTCGTCCGTAACTGGAGCACCAGAGCTTGTCAAGCTCTGTAGGGGCCAGAGCCCTGTTCATAATCATGGTGCTCTACCTTTATGTTTTCCAGTTCAACGCGTAGTCGGTTGTTGTCTAAAAGCAGCTCTTTGTTTCGACCCTCGCACTGCTTCAGCTCAGCTTCCAGTTCTGCTTCATAGTCTCGGCTCATCTGCTGAAACTCCTGCAGCTCCTCATGAGCCTCATCAGCCCTGATGACGAAACAATGTTTACTACCACCAATAACTCATGCTGTAGAACATGCTTGTTATTTCAGATGCCTATTAAAAACCTCTTGTCTCGATGTTAATGTCTGGTATTGTTACCTTTGCTGGTGTGCCTCTGCCTGCTCCTTCCAGAAGCCCAGCTCCTCTGCTAGGGTTGTAAACTTGTGTGATGTTGGCTCCACCATGTCTGCAGCTCTGTGTCAGGATGATGGGGACCGGAGACCTAACTGTAAACCATAGCAACGTTACAGCTTCTGCTACTGTCTACATCTGCCATGAGAGCACATCTTAAACATTCAAAACAAGATAACTGTTGCGGTAATGCTAACATGGTTAGCTAGCGTTAGTCTACAGCGCTTTAGGTATATTACAACTACAGAATCATGTTTTAGCATTTATTTGTATCAAGTGCGAAAAAGTAAAGGTATGAACTGAACGCGTTAGCAACTTTTAACAGCCAACCACGTATACAAATACCATGGCTAAGCGTTTCAACTGAGCTAATATAGCTAAGTCAGCTAAGCGACTTATAGCTAACGTTAGCCAGAATGTGTTGTCTAAACACAGTAAAAACACGGAAACTACGCAGACTCACCCGCATGTAATGGACCGATTAAAACATGCTATAGCTAAGGGAATGTTTTACGAGTTAAAACTAAATGTTCCAGACTTGTGCAACAGACGTATTGTGATTGCACAAACTAATCTCTCGTTACGTTAAGACGGTGGACGATTCACCAACCAAATATAAACGAAGCTTCACTTCTCGCACGCCATTGGACAATAGAGATGACGCTGTGAACATATTATCCAATCATATCATTGAAAGTACTTAAAGTTGCGGTAGGCGGAGCTCCCAACGCCACACAATACACTGAGCTGTAAAGTTATCCTAGATGCGATGGTGCAATAACAACAAAGAAGTGATGTCTGTCCTCTGGATGTTAAAAGTAAAATTAAATGTTTGACTTTTATCAGTTTGTATGGTGTTTCCAATACCCCCCCCCCCACACACACACACCTGATTTACACATAATAATACTTTATAATGCAATCCAATACAACACTACCACAAAGTAAAGCCTCAATGCCCCATAGACCAGGATCAATTCACAATTACTTTTTAGGTATCATATTTATTGCAGGGCAATTATTTGCATTTTATTGCAATGTACAGATGTTTCTAGTTTGCTGGTCACAAGTATTCTGGAAATCAATATCTTTTACATGGAGAGTGAAATGGAATTTACTCACATTTGACTTGTCTGTGGGCAATAATGATGTAATGCAGAACAACATAACTTAATTGTATAAAGCCCCTTAAGGCCTGAATGATTTTATATCTGACAACTGTTAGTGACATTTTACTCCCCCAAAGAATATTAATTAATCTTTCATATGAAATGCAGAGCTGACATCAGTCCATCTGTCTGGACAACCCAGGGTCTTGTTCTTCTTTCAACATGCACATACAGTATACCACCTGTTGTTAACAGCACATTTATGCATACATAATCACATGTTTTACAGTCCAGACATAGCTGCTCTAGTGGTTCTTATATACCAAACAATTCATGTTTATATTATGCTTACATTGGATAGACACACTGTCATCAATCACAACATCTTCTTATTACCCCACCACTGTAAATACCTCTAAACCCCGTGTTATTCTAACATAAAGGGCAGGAAGGGGACTCTTGCAACTGGAAATTGTACAGATGTACAGATTTCAGGCCGAGGAACATAGATTATGTTATAAATAATGATTGGAAGGCATTTGAGATCCTGAGAAAAGTTTGCCTGGGTCCAGACTTTTGAGTCTGCCCACTCCACAGAGTTCGAGTGTAACGAGTTGACAATTCTGTCTGATATCAGGCAAGAGAAAAGTAGCATGTACCATAGAAAAAGATTGCATATCGCCTCAGACTTGAAACTTGCAATATTCACATTTACTAAAAATAAGACTTCTGAGAAGTAAACTGTCTGTTGGCCAAACTACAGACTGTTTGCATGTATAGAGGCCTCTGTTTTTGATATGGATTACACTGCTGTAAGGCATTACATCACCAGCAATTCAGATAAATGTAAGTGCACAGGTTTTTCTCACTTATCTTCTTTTCCACCGCAGCTGATCTTATTCCTTTTCTGTTGAATCAATGGGGAACAAGGCAGAAAGGAAGGAAAATAAAACATGTTGGAGGTTAAATCCAGCACATAGTCAGTTCATGAAGTTACACAGCCTCCATTAGAAGAATAAATCTTCAACCTTACCTCAGAGGAATCATTCCTCGACTTTATTAGTCTCTTTGTTGTTCTCGCGTGAGCACGTCTTCTTACTGTCTATCACGTCAGTCTTCACCTGACTCAGAGTTTGCAGCAGGCACATGCTGTCAAACCCCTCGTCACCAGCCTCTTGCAACAACTCAAGCACCTGTAAATAACACAAGTTACTTGTTTTTCACAGAAAACACTAAAAGCAAACACAGATGACATATTCTAAACTTGGACCTACAGTATGTGTGCATGGACCCACCTGCAGACACTTAAATGATTTGAGTTCGCTCAGATTCTCCTGCAGGAACAACAGATAGATGCTGAGGTCGTTGTAGAAGGGCGTGACCAAGCCCAAAGCACCAAAGCCTGGCAGCAGCTCATAAGGCCGGAGAAACCGGGAGCTCTGGCGAGCTGGTCCAAGAGCAGCGTACACCACCAGCGGAGCAAGAAGCATATACACCCCTAAGTTGATGTAGCTGAGCAGCCTGAAGACACCCACTGCCACGAGCTTACACTGCACAGCAGACGGCACCGTGCTGTCGTTCTTCAGCACCCCTGTACGCAGGTCACAGGGAAACTCGTCAGTGTGAGAGGCAAGTCGGATGTAGTAGCCCAGGTAGATGCAGGCCAGCAGGAGTGTCAGCAGAGTCACGCCCCGACATGATAGGTACTTGACCACGAGGCAGTGAGAGAAGCGCTTGGTCTTCAGATATTGCTCCACTAAAGGGTATTTAAAGCAACCCTCGGTCAGATCCAAAGCACTGCAGAAGAGAAGGACATTTCCCATAAAAAGACCAGTGTTTAGAAATGCAAACGCCATAAAATGTACCTGAAAAAGATCATCGCATCTCCTGCTAAAGAGTACATGGTAGTGAGCAATAAAAATGTGTTTACCTTTGGGTGTCCTCAGATGCACCTTTGCTATCTAATGATGCTAGACTCTTGGCCATTCTGATGGCACGATTATAAAAGCGGTCCAGCTCCTCCATGATGAAGTTCAGGTCAGAGGAGATGTGCGGCGCTGCAGTGAAACGCCAGAAGAGGGCCGGGATATACATGAGGATGGCCAGTAAGAGCAGGATGTATGGGAAGAACTGAGGGAATCACAGAAAGGGAGACATCAGAATAAAGATGCATGAGAAAAAAGAAGACAAAAAAATGATTTCTGGACATTTAGGAGCAGAACACAGGGACAGCATGAAGGTCTTCCAATGCCCTCCAAACCAGACTGTGATCCCTTTTAATTACAGCTGTAAATTAGTGCTGAGACCATTAGGGGGCACTCTGACAGACCAAGACTGGTATTTACAGTGAAGACCAGTAAATCCCTCCCGGAGAAGGCCCAGAGACAGGATTAACCAGGAACTGCTAATGGCCCTGCTGACATGTTTGACATTACCCAGGCTCCCTCATGACAGGGGGGCTGCAGCCCTGGCGACTTTGTTTCAAACAAACCCTCTTCAAAGAAACATGTGGGCTTCTAGAATGCTGTAATACATTATTGTATTGATATCTAACCAACCATTAGAGATACAAACGTCTTGTTTGGTCTCATTGTAAACTCCTGTGCATCAGAACGCTAGATCTTAGGTCATGGTAGTTATGTAGTAACTATGTATGGTCATTTTAAGAAGGTGTCTTAAAATTCAGATACACTTTGAGTGAGCATGTCTGGTGATTGGTCAGATGTTTCCCAGATCTGTCCTACCAAACTCTGCCAATAAAAGACCCCCACTGGAAACCATTTGCAGATTTTCTAATATTTCAGTGCAACGGTTCCCATTCTCTCTCTGCGTCACCTCAACTTCAACTATTGTTCATCCCTGTCGCTGCACCATCATCTTCTCCTGACGTCACTGTAATGACAACAGCTGCCAGCCACAGACACGCTTGTACTATGCTTCCTCTCTGCTGATCAGGTGAATTTAAACTTACAATTGGCCTCTTTATCATATTTATTTATTTATTTTTTCTTTGTTCTACATGAGTTCAAGTTAATTAATTTCCAAAAGCTCATTTTTGCATTAAGATAATCTTGATTGATCACCAAAAGAAACAGTTTATTATGTTATTAGGCTGACGAATAATTCTGATTGACGCTATTTTTCCCTCAACTGAGCTAATTTTCCCTACATTAGTATAACTTTAACATTAGAAAGAAGGCATTTCTCTTTTTCTAAACTGTATGAGCATTGTGTAGTCAGTTTCAAGTCTGTCTCATTGGTCATGGGCCTAATTAAACAACACATAACAATACAGTTGGTACGTCAATGAGCATCTATAGCTGATAATTAAAGAAAAAAAACAAGTCTGTACCTTGTGCAGCCATAGTGGTGAGTTGTCACCTTGTTGCTGTACAGCTGCCCAACAAAACGCGTCCACATATGCGGCCTGTCTCCAGGAGAAGTTAGTGGGAGCAAAGCAGCTGATCTGGGTACCTTGGGGAGGGAAGTAAAGAGTTAATCCGAGCAGACTCATTTTGGTGATTCTGAAAAGAGAAACAAACACTACAACAATTGTCACCCCTCCCCCTCCTGCACTCATGGCCTAATTTGTTGGTGGGTTGTTTTCAGCATACTTTGTGTCAATAATTATGCCATCCTATGGTGAGAGGGGGGTACAATCAGGCATGTACAAGTCACAAATGACCCAGATAGTCAGCAGACAGTAATATTTTGGCATCACAGGGGCTGTCATATTAATATTACAGACTTATGCTTTGAACCAACTGAGCACATTCGCAGTCAAATGTCTTCTGTGAAAGGAAAGGCCTATTTTATTGTGTTATACTCAGTGGTGTTTATAATACTGAGTCTACCCTCACTGGTATAATTAGGGTGGATAATAAATTGGACACACCTGTCGGAAGAAGAGGGAAAAAAAACATCCATTTATATTACAGTAGACGGAATCCTATCACCGTCACACTGTCAGCTTACCGCGACACTTGACTAGAACAGAGCCATGTTAATGCTATTAACACCTGTGCTTTTCCTGCTATGACAAGTCAAAATGTCTGCTGGGAAAAAAACCTACATCTAATTTTTCTTGTGTGTTAAAAAGCCCATAGTTTCTCTCCACATCTCCTCCTTTGTGATTGCTATAGGTTCAATAAAAAGAAATCAATGTGGGATTTTGGCAATAATGTGCATGCACTTTTTTTTAGCATAATGTGATAACATTAGCTGATCATAATGATTTTGTCTTTCCATCATAGTAGCACAATAAAAGTTATCTTAGTAAGTATTTTAGTGTAATGAATCCATTTTGTCGGAGTATTTGGGGCCGCACTGGCAGTGCTTGCAGGTAATGATAACAACAGACTGCGGTCATTATGACCTAAGAAGATTACATAGATGTGTTAAACTGCTGATGAAGCAGTTTAATATATTTTTTTGGTTTTACACTAAAGAGGAATGCAGACCACTTTCTGTTAATTTGTGTGAGCTATTCTGTTCCTTACTCAAGTCCATAAGGCATCAGTTTATAAACTGCCATGCCCAAAGTTCCCATCATCATCATCAGCAGCAGCAGCAGCAGTATGACTGCCTCTCTTTCTCTGTAAACAGAAGGGTGGAGACTTAAACCACACCTTCTCCAACGTTAACACCTCTCTTTTTCTGGCCATTTACTGAATATAACTCCTCCATTCATGCATAACACATTGCTTTATCCGCCACTGCCTTCAAGTTGGGTTGATTGGAATAAACGTGCAGCATTCGGCAGCGGGAGAGGGACAAAGAAGTCAGGATCCCCATCGATTGGATAGACTGTGCATAGACTATGTGAGGAAATTGACAGGATTATAACCTCAGATGAAGATGATGGTTGCTCCTGACAGGATGCTCCCAATTTCAATAACTCACCAACTGACACCTCTTGAGCAAAAGCGAGAGAGATGAGAAACAAAGGCAGTCCCACCGCGAGAAACGTGACTATTTTGTCCACCGCCAGCTCCAGACGCACCCCTTTGTACTTGGCCTCGGTGGGGTCCTTCAACAAAAAATCGGAAAAAACGTACTCGGTGGCTACGTGGGCAATCGCCATGACGGATGGGAACAAAAAGCTGGTGTTGTCTAATTGACGGAAGAGTCGAGTCTCTTTTCAATTAGCCCAAAGCGAACTGCGTCTGAGGTTTCAATTAATAAAAAAAAAGAAGAGTAGAAAGATACGTAATGCATAAAATGCGTTATTGTTTACCCATCTCCATTCCCAACTGGGACTGATGGTTGAACCTGCTGTCCCGTTACTGTGGAGCCAGACATCATAACGGCACAACGGGGAGGAACTGGCTGGCTGCCAGCCGCTAGAGGGCACTACAAATGCAGCATAATGCCTGATAGATCATATACATGGTGGGACACTGTTGCTTTAGTGACAAAGAATAATATGATAGCCTTCGGGTAATTTGAATCATGCATAATGGCTCAATTCAGGATACATTATATTACTGGATTATTATATTGATGGTTGGTTTAATCTAAAACAATATTTTAAGATGGTCAAACTATGTTATTGCATGTGTTTTATAAAGTATTCTAGTAATGAAAATCAATGTAGTTCAGTCCCAAAAAAACAGAAGAAAAATCGGTCTGAAATACACTGAATTAGAAGTAGCTAAAAGTAGAATTAAATGGAAATAGTCATGACTGTATTTACTGGAAGGCATTTATCCAATCCCAAGAAATAGAGAAAGGTTATAACCTTAAGGGACTGCTACTTTTTACAACCACGAGCTATTGACATTTTTGCATTTATTTGTTGATTCAAATAAATGCAAAAAATGATGACATGCAATGGAATAAATCAAATCTCATTCAGTATATAAAATAACGGGAAAAGTCTAAAATCATTTTTCTAGGGACATATGTCTATAGGCCAAACAAAAATATTATCATAGCTATATCAGTGATAAAATGCATGATTTTCTATCACATTTTGTAATGTTAATTTCAAATGTTAATTCAATACACCAAATGTATTTCAAGATTTTTATTTATTTAATTTTGTTCAAACAAAAAAGAGATATTTTTTTCATCGGAACTAGGGCTAAATTAGAAAGAATATATAACGCTATCTTATTGCAAATATATATCAGCCGCGTGCCAGTCATAACAATAACATTTGCGACAGCTGTGCGTGCTTTCTGGCAAAAGTAGGTTACAAAAAGGTGCGGGGTTTCTTGGGCGCTAGATAGGAGGAACAACAGCCCTTGGGGGAGGATGATGGTGTGAAAGACGAGACCTTCCCAGGTATCTGAGTAACACACTTTTTAGGACATTTCTAGCCATTATTAATGTTTACCGTAAAGGCAACTAACGGTAGCATGCGGGGGTTGCAGCTAGGTGTCTGTTAAACAAGCTAACAAACGGTGTCTGTTGTTAGCTTAAATCTAACGTTAGCTCCAGGAAAACAATTCATGTTTACGTAAATTATCGCCAGCTCATTTCAGCTAAGTTAGCGGTCGGTCTAGCTAGTTAACTAGCTTACGTTACTTCCGCCGTAAACAACGGTTACGACACTCGGAAAAACGGGAACGTGAGCTAGCGTGTAGCTAATTTAACATTAACGTCGGTTGCTTTACTTGATTCGCTTTGGTGAAACTGTACTGTAGCGTTAATTGGCTTCAGACAAGTTAAGCAGTCCAAACTCGCCAACTCTGTGAATGTCCTACATAATGACGTGCCCCCTTTTGTTGATTTAAACATCCGTTACGAAGCTGTGTTAAACGCACCTGAATGACCAGACCTGTGCTTTCTAAATGAGTCGGCGAGGTCTTAGCGCAGAGGTTTTAGTGTCTTACTTTACTTTTCTGTGAACAGAAGTGACTTTAACGTTACATATGCAGCAACCAACTAGTGTGTACTTTTAACTTTCGTTTCCTCTCTACAAGAAAGCATGAGAGAGAAGAGAGGTGAAAGTATGGTGACAGACCTCTCTGGGTTGTGTAATGGAAGGATTGGGCAAGGAGAGATCCATATGCAGCTCTAGACCCTTCCCATGGCTCAGTCACTCCAAACCGGAGGCCTCAACCCTGCTATGGAAACTCAAAGACTGCTTCCCCACCAATGAGACAACCTCCGCTCTTCACGCAGACAAAGAAGTAAGTATTTATCTGTTTACAGTCCAGGTATTCATAGGTGTAGGCCTTAGTAAAACACAGACATGTAGGGGAGAGTGGAGGAAGTTTAATCAATCTGCATTGTGAGCTCTCAATTAAAAGAACAATCATTCAGGACCGTCATCAGAGATACGGTTCGAGGCAACAATCCTCAAATTTTTTATTTCATATTTATCATCTATGTTGCCGTAACATGAATTGCAATCAACCTTGTTGTGTCAACTCAACCAGTGACAAATGTCCTAATCCTTATGCATCAGAGCAAAAAACAATTGAAACTCAGCAACATGCGTTTTACAAAAATTGCAGTTTAAGCTGAAAGGAGGGAGTCCTTTAAAAATGGTGCACTTGTCACACGCATAACGTAGTTGAATGGAGCGCAGGTGTCATGGGAGGCCGCAGGCACGACATTGAATCTCTATCAGCTGATAAGCAAACTGCAGATTTTGAGATGCTGGGGTATACTTTAAATTCAGCATTTAAGTGTTTGCAGAGATGGCACAGTACCTTTTTTTTTTTTTCTTTATATTTGAAGTTAGCCACGAAGCCATGTGAAGTTGTTAAATATCGTTGCAGTTGTCTCGTGCTTTGAGGGTGCTGTTAACACCATTGCACACCCATTCAGGTTATTTAGATGAAATGTTGTCTGCCTTTTGCAGAACATTTTTGCAGGTGACTATAATAATAAACTTAAATTGAAATAATCTGCTGGTCATTTTATGTTACAGAACACGTACATGGATAGCAGAAGGGCCGTGCTGGAACTGAAAGATGTCCCTCCTCCTCCTCCACACCATGCGTCCTCTTCCCAATCATCCCAGCCCTTCTCTCTGGCCCCTCTCCCTATGCCTCCTCCCTGCTTGCCTCCTCCTCCGCTTACACAAGACTCGCACCAGCAACCGCCCCAGTCACAGCTGCAACAAGAGGGGGCTAGCCCTAAAGTAAGCATTTACACGCACTGTGACTATTGCAGCACAGATGGCTATGGGTTATCAGGTGGTGGGAGTGTTGTTGGTACCAGCAGCAGCATTGCTGGTGTTGTTTCGCTCTATATGGCCCCAGGCTCTCTAGGAGCACCCATCAGCACCAGCAGTATTGGCAGGTCAGACCTTTGCTCTGTAGCGTCGTCTGTTCATCACTATAAACACATTAGCTGCAGAAGCGGAGGTGACGTTCTGGATTCTTTGCCCACTCTTGGTTACAAACCTCCCCTGTCCTCTTCTGTCGCTACCTCTCAGCCTGTTTCATCACAACCCTACCTCTCCTGCTGCTCAGGGCTTCTCCACACGTACCCAGCTGTACCTCTAACATGCAGTCCACCCAGCCTGTTTCGCTCCTCGGCACCCCTGGCTTCCTCTCTCCCCTGTGTTTCCTCTCTACCCACTCCCTTGCATGGCTCTTGCCTGGCCTCTTCTGGCTACTACCCCTGTGGTGTGGACTGCTGCCCATCAGCCAGAAGATCCCAGAGAACCACACTCGGTGATCACCCAACCATCACCACTACAACCACCTCGGCACACTTCTGCTCTAATCCTATGCACCTAAATGTAGAACGCACGGTTTGTGTGAAGGGGGCACACTACTGCCAGGATTGCCTGTTGAAGGTTGGTAGAGTTCACTTCAATAATTGTGGCCTCTCTTTTGTATTTGTGTACCTTAGAGATCACTGTAGGTAGCTTTATTCTATAGAAGTTGGATGACCTCGCCATGTGAGACCGGCATTGTGTATGTGGTGTTGTAATATGCATTTAGAATAGTATTGCTTGTTGTTGGTTTTATTTATTTGTATTTATTTTCCCTGACTGTTGTACTGCTTTGTACCTAATTGCAGCCCATAAATGGTCTGGCGTCAGACTCTGAAAAGGTATGGCCCAATGCACCTATTCCCCACACTGCTCCGATCCCTATTCCCATTTGTAATGGCTGTGGCACCTCGTCTGATGCCATGATGCTCATGCCATCAGCCAACCATGGCAAGATTGGCCAGAAGTATGGTTAGTGGACTCTTTACTATACAATTTTGAATTCCTGCATGTTTACTGTTGGTCTTGATTGGACTGATTTAATTTCAAGCTGTTAAGTGTGTCTTTAGACTGATTGTTTGCAAAACTGTGTGTTAGGTTCTCCAGAGAACGGCGGTCCTGAAAACATCCCTCCGGTGGGCGTCTTCTGGGACATCGAGAACTGCAGCGTGCCGAGCGGACGCTCTGCTGGAGCTGTGGTCCAGCGTATTCGCAGCCATTTCTTTCAGGGCCACCGTGAGGCAGAATTCATTTGTGTCTGTGATATCAGCAAGGAGAGTAAAGCCGTCATCCAAGAGCTTAACAACTGCCAGGTACCAGCAAAGATCATGTTGCGTGCTTTTCATGATTACACTATTAAAGAGGGACATTTACACCCTGAATGAATACCATTGAGCTACAGTTTAAGATGGGCAGAGTTGGTCATGCTTCATGCCATCGTGTGTGTGTGGGGGGGGGTAAATGTACCTTAAGTTAGGGCTCATTCAGTCTGAGTGTACAGTCTACAGTGTTTCTTTCTGTGTGCCAATGTCATTTGTTCTCAATGAGGAGAGTATGTGCAGCTGCATAGAGAAAAGCACTGCACCTAAGCTGACATGAGGCATTTTTGTACAATTTAATTTTGTGCCAAATTGAATACGGCATTTTGGAGCATTCATAAAAAAAATACTACGAGACAACCTATTTGATGTTGTTGTTGTTGTTAAAGGTATTTCCACGTCAGACATTGACCTCTATAAAATGACACAAACCTGTCCAGTAATTCCCCCCCCCCCCCAAAAAACGTCTAAATACATGAATTTGTTACATCAGGTTACTGTTGCACATATCAACGCCACAGCCAAGAATGCTGCAGATGACAAGCTTCGCCAGAGCCTCCGACGCTTTGCCGAGACCCACACTGCACCGGCTACTGTCGTCCTAGTATCCTGTGAGTTTCAGCTCCGATTCACTCATCAACTACAGCCTCGACCGCCACGAGGGTTCTTGTAACGACGCCTGTTATCTTTTCATGTTTTATTAGCGGATGTGAACTTTGCCAGCGAGCTGAGTGACTTGCGTCATCGCCATGGCTTCCAGGTAATCCTGGTCCATGGCTGCCATACGTCTTCAGCCCTCCTGCAGCATGCCCACCGCCACGTGGCCTTCCAGGAGATCACAGCTGATCTGCCACCGCGCATGCTTGTCAAAGCACAGGTAGGCCTCACAAATGCTTCATTAGGACTGAACTTTTTTTTTAGATCTACTTTGTATTACATAAGGTAAGTAGTTGCTGGAAAACATAACCAAGAAGAATTTAATTTCAGTGTGGACTTACCAGGAGGGCAGAAAGGAATGTGAATTTCATCATCTTCCCAATTATTTACTCACGGAATTTTTCTTTTAGGAGTCATTAAAATTTTTCATGATCTATATTACTCTGAGCAATTCTTCAACTTGTTTTTCAACTAAAAGGAAGACTACTACTTTCATTTTTAAGTGTAAATCCTACAAACCAGACAGGCACGCTGTCTCTTCCTCCCCTCCCTCAGCCCAGTTTCAACCTCCTCTATGTGCACAACCTCCCTGACAACTGTGACAAGAGCCTACGGAACGCTGTGAAGCTCAGGCTACGCCGCCTATCAGACAACTGTGGTGGCAAGGTGCTGGGCGTGGCCCAGGGCACAGCGGTCCTCCGCTTTGGCAGCATTGAGGCAGCTGCCCGTGCCCGCAAGCGAATGGAAAATGAGGATGTATTTGGCCACCGAATCAGCATCTCCTTCTCCCCGCGGCCCAGAGACGATGCAAGTCCTGAGCCCGAGTCTCGGCCCCATCACTTGACTCTGCCCCAGACCTATCAAAACCAGGATTTAATGTTCGACCCACCCCCGTCCCCATCCTCCTCCTCCTTTCTGCCCCTGGGGATGCCGAGGTCACCCAGGAGGCCGCGGCGAGCAACCCGCCCGTGCCATGCCCCTGGCCCGGTGCCTGAAAGGCCCTACAGCCCCAGGAGGGGGTGCAGTGGGCCTCCCGGTGGTGCTCCAGCCAAGCCCCATCAGGTCAGCAGACTCGTCGGTGCCTGCTTCCCCATAACCTCCGTTGCCCTCTATCCTTGTCTGCAGCCCAGTGTCCCTCTAATTGCTGCTTTGACTAACCTCCTCTAGCTGCTCGCTAAGCTTCATTTGTCTGCCTCTGCTAGCATGCATTAGTTTGTCATTAGCGCTTCATGTAACACCTGTTGTCCTGCATTTTCATTGGTCATTCATCATATTAGTGCATGAATCCGCCTCTAGCGTTTGTGCCTTTCTCTGACTGTTTTGTCCAGTATATCGGTGCTGATATGCTGCTTTCTGTCAGTAACCTGTGCCATGCCTCTGTTCATTTGCTTTGGCCCCTGTGCTTTTTTTCTCTTTGATAAAACTGATCTCGGGTGGCCGGTATGACCGGCTTTGCATGTCTTTTTCTTGATTGTAACCATCGGACCGGTGTGGAAGACTGGACAAAAGTGACCCACACATTGATTACTGTGTAGATGGACTAAAACTAGGGATGGGCATTTGTCTGTATTTGGACAGTAAAGATAAAAATATTGAACCTGCACAATGGGAATACTGCATAACAAAAACATGTATAGTTAAAACGCATGACTATATCATCAGCTTGCCTATAAATGAAGTCCTTGTCAACTACAACATGACGATTAACAATCGTAATCTGTTGATGGCAAAACTCCAAATATTTATGGTGTTGATTACGGCTCTGTTTTCGAGTCAGCCAGTTGATTTTATATGCACATCCCTAGTTAAACTTCCGAATACCAGTTTATGCCATTCCCTGACTTTTTCCATTGAGCCTGACGTAAGCGCATGCATGCATGCGTGCACACACACTCGCATCAACAGTCTCCAGCCAGTCAACAGCTTCAGTATTGACATCGGCTCCCTCTGTCTGGTCTAGGAGTTGGGTAGTTTGGAGGGCAAGCCCAGAATGAGCTTCTACCACCTGGAGAAAGGACGTGCTGCTTCCTCTTCCCCCCACAGTAATGGTGAGACGGGAGCCATGGAGCAGCTGTCCAAGCCGGGCCTCTCTGGAGAATCCATGTACAGGAGGAGGTACACACGGGGGAAAGGGGATATTAGACTGAGAAGAATGTCATTTGATAACGAGATGAAAATTTGATAATTGCCAGCATGTATTTATTTTTTTCTGAGATGTGCAACTACGAGCTTTAACCCAAAATATCTGCTCATGGAGGCAGTACGTTTTAGTTTCCAGCCAAGTACAAACTTGTTCGTATTTATTATTATAGAAAAAGGATACAATTCTATTAAACGGTGTATCAGTAGAAAAGACAGTGAAGGATGGGGCTCTTACACATGTGTCTGTCCTCTTTTTTTTTTTTTTTTTTAATCTATCCTTGTAGAAGAGAGGGCTCCTACCCTCGCAGTGTGACTGAATCCCCTGCAGAACAAGTGGACAGGAGCTCAGGGGACTTCCAGATTAGCACACCCTCAGCCTTCAGCAAGTTGAACCTGCACAGGAGCTTCAGTCCCCTCATCCTGTCTCAGGGTTCCTGGTCCTCCAGGTGACATATTGGGTCATATTTGAATAAGTTAACCGAGAGCATTGGTTCTTACAGAGGTGGCATACTGCATACAAAGTCTCCAAACCCTCAAAATATTTATTGTAGTTATAAGTGGTCTCTGCCCTTCTCGAACAAAAGGAGTGCATCGCCCTGCCTGTCCAGCCGGTCCTCGCCCCTCCTGGCTGCCGCTCGCAGCCCGTGTCCCGAAGGCCCACCTGAACCGTTCTCAGACGGGGCGGAGGTCCAGGTGGCCAACCTGGACTACAGAATGTCCCGCAAGGATCTGCAGCAAACGTTGCATGACACCTTCTCGCGTTACGGACGGGTAAGGCCAACTCCAGTGATGTTATCGGACGATATTTGATTTGCCACAGTACTTAAAGCCCGCGTGTAAAGATGAAATTGATTGTTTTATTCCATTTAGCTTCTCTGATTTCAGGTTACTGGTGCATCGTGCATGCTTGCTCAATCTCACTTGTATTCTTAGTGAACACTTGTGCTTTCCTACTGTGACAATGCAAAAGGACAAGAATGCTGTGAAAAAGGCCTATTGTACTGATAAATATGTTCAAGTATGCGTCCAAAACGACAAAGTCGCTTGAGATGGAAGGTTTGCTTGCAGATTTTCTGCTTTGACACGTGATTCTCCCCCGGTCTCAAAACATTTCCTTGTGCTGTGACTTGTTTTGTCTAGGTGAAAGCTGTGGAGCTTAGCCCCCACACTGACTATCAGCTGAAGGCCACAATCCAGATGTTGTCCCTGCAGCAGGCCATAAGTGCCGTCAGTGGCCTGCACCGGTATAAGATCGGAGGAAAGCGCATTCAGGTGTCTCTGATCACTGGTGGGAGCAACAAATCCCTTTCCATGCTCAGGTACAGTTCAGTGTAATTCAGTTGGGCTTCTTTAGATGTTCTGGTTTGGACTGTGGGGGTAAATGTCAGCTTTTTCATTATACAGCACAGAGATCATCAGCATTCTTCAAGATGCACCTGCCAATTGCCTTCCCCTCTTCAAGTTTACAGAGATCTATGAAAAAAAGTAAGTAGCTTTGTCTCAACATTTTGAACACAGCAATTCCACAATGATAATATGCTTTTCAGAGTAGTTTGCTGTACTATATGCTCCTTTACCCCCCTCCTCTCTCCAGATATTCCCGTAAGCTTGTGGTTGGGGATCTGTACCGACTACCTGAGGTGGTGTCAGTGCGGGAACAGGGCGGCTCGAGGCTTGTGTGCCTACTGCCCAGCAGCCAAATCCGTCAGAGTCCACTGGGGTCGTCTCAGTCCCAGGAGGGCTCCTCCTCCGCCAGCGGCAGCCCCGTGGTGTTTGAGGAGCTGGAGTACCACGAACCTGTCTGCAGAGACCACTACACACAGCGCGACTTCAGGTTATAAAAAGTGTTGCACATAGTATAGAACATTCGACTAAATTCTTATTTTACAAAAATATGTATTGAAATACACTAAGGTGCATGCTCCTTCCTTTGAAACGTGTTCTGTTGAGAAGTCTTTTATTATTTAATGTATTAAAATGGTCTTTGTTTAATAGCAGACCTGTATTGTTTGCAACCTGGTAGCATCTTGACCCGTCATCTTCCTGTCTCATTGAATCATCAACCTTAATTCTCACAAACGCTGTTCTCTGAACTGTACAAATGAAGCAGAATGTCTCCATAACTGATTTATTTGTCTTTTCTTTTCTTTTCAGTGAGGCTGACTTTGACCCCGACTCTTATCAAATACCCTTTGTTGTGATGTCTCTGAGCACCATAGCATCTGAGGTGCACAGTCTTTTGCAGTCGCATGAGGGAACTCTTCCATTACTCAGGTTACAACCAGCTCTTTAATTCATGTATTCATTTATTGGGGTTGTTTGTTTAAATCAACACACAAACATTTCTATGGTTTGTAATGTAGTGTATTTTCCATGTAGTTTTCCAGACTGCTATGCAGCAAAGTTCAGCCGTCTGCAGCTGGGTAATGAGACGCTGGAGGGCGGCGTTCCTCTGGAGCACCTCATTACCTGTGTTCCCAGTATCACAATCGTCACCGCTCAGAATGGCTTCAAAGTCATCAAGTGGATCCACAACAAACCACCAGCACCAAACTCCGGTAGGAGCTTTTACAATTGTTGTTTGAGGTTCCTACAATGCCATACTTAGTGCTATTTCTACCAGCCAGATATACCCATTTCTGACTTTTTATTTTTTCCATTTAGAACCATGGATTCAGCGCTGCAAGAGTCCGGTTGGCAACCCACAGCTCATCCAATTCAGCCGTGAGATTATTGACATGCTGAAGAGTCAGCCTTCTTGCATCATGCCCATGAGCAAGTTCATACCCTCGTACCACCATCACTTTGCCAAGCAGTGCCGTGTCTCCGACTATGGCTACTCCAAGCTGCTGGAGCTACTGGAGGCTGTGCCACATGTCCTGCAGGTATTTAGGTTAATGAGGATCTTTGTACTTTTTCTGTGTTTTGTATTCTACATATTGTGTGTTTTATTTCTTTTATTGTCTTTCCAGATATTGGGAATGGGTACCAAGCGTTTACTGACTCTGACTCATCGCGCTCAAGTGAAGCGCTTCACCCAAGATCTTCTCAAACTACTTAAATTTCAAGCCAGCAAACAAGTGTCAATCAAGGACTTCATGCAGGCATACCATTGGTGAGTCGGCATAGTTTGGAGCTGAAGATGTCTTTACAATGCCTTTTGTGTTTTGTAGAAGTTTGGGTTTCATTCAGCTAAATGCTAGCAGTTTACCTGTGGGTCAGCCTGTGACAGTTGGAGAAAAGTGTTAAAAGTCAGATGGATCATCAGCGTTATTGTTTGTGATGTGATCTCGTGCATCAGGTGCTTCTCTAGAGACTGGAGGATAATCGACTATGGCACATGTGACCTGATGGACCTGCTGACTGAGATCCCAGACACCACCATCACTATTACGCATCAAGACATGGATACAGTGATCTCTGTTCCCAAGAGAGGTCTGTTCAAACCGCTTTAAGTTATTAAAAAGACTTATCTGGAAGTCGTGTGAAGTGATGATCCCAAATAGTTTTAAGTGATGGGAGCGCTAACGATATTATGTACCTCATCCCAAGCAAGCATTTGTTAAATATACATATTTTTGTATTCAATGTTGGGTAACTATACTCTTAAAGCTAACTAATTTCATTACAAAGCTACTGCCATTAAAAAGTAACTAGTTACATTACAAAATCGGAGTACTCTAGAGGAATTACCAGAGAAGTTGAGTATCAATAGTTCTAAGCGGATCATTTCAGTTCCCTCTCGTGTGCCTGCAGAGCGTACAGTGGAGGAGATGGAGCGCACTAAGCAGTTTGGGAAGGAGGTGGTGGACCTTCTTCGTCACCAGCCTCACTGCCGAATGGCCTTCAGCAAGTTCATCCCCACCTACCACCATCACTTCGGTCGTCAGTGCAAACTCAGCTACTACGGCTTCACCAAGCTCATGGAGCTCTTCGAGGCAATCCCCAACATAGTGATGGTGAGTTACAGTTTAATGCCTTGTTGTGCGCGCCAACCCTTAACGATGAGGAAGTGTGTTTCTGGTGTAATGATGGTCCATCCATGTTGTGCAGCCAAGAGAAACGATTGGTATTGAATCGAGTGTAGATGCCTCTTCCTTTGTCTCTGCCTGAACACTAATTTAACAGCTGTCCCTACTTTCTTTTTTTGTCAGGTGTTAGAGTGTGGTGAAGAGAAAGTGCTGACTCTGACGGAAGTGGAGCGTATCAAGGCTCTGGCGGCTCAGCTGGTCAAGCTGCTTCGGGCTCAGAAGAACTCCAGCCTTCCTGTCAGCCAGCTGCTCACCGAGTACAGCAAGACCTTCGGTTATGGCCTCCGCCTGCAGGACTATGACGCCAGCTCCCTGCCGGCTCTGCTCACCAAACTCTGCCATGTTGTCAAGGTAAAGACACTTCTAATTGATTTAAAATATATATATATATATTTCAGTGTTTAGTTTGTTTTCTTTCACTGCTTCCGTTTGTTTTTTTGTAGATATGCATCTAGAAACCAAAGCATTCTTAGTGTGGCATTAACAATTACAAAAGAACTCATTTAAACATGTCAGTTTGTCTGACTCTCCCACTAACGATGTTTTAAATCCACTCATGACATTCTTTTTCCGTGACCTAGTGCAGCTTACAGAGACTTTGCTAAGCTGATGATGGAGTCCTCACTTGGTAAGACCAGTGTCTTTATAAATAATAAACGACCCGCCGCGTTCTTCAAATTTCAAGGTAGCGGATGGCTCGGGGGATCGGGAAGTGCAGCTGATCAACAGGAAGTCTTTGCGCTCGCTGACCTCCCAGCTGCTGGCTCTGCTCATGTCCCAAGAGAAGGAGCGAGTCACCAGGGGCCTCGGAGTGGAGGAGCTGAGTCAGCGCTACCTGACCGTCCACGGAGCCCCGCTCAACCCTTGTGAATATGGGTTCCTCTCTCTCAGCGAGTTACTCAAGAGCCTGCCCTACCTCGTGGAGGTGAGTGTGTTTTTCTATTATCTTAAAACTCATTCAAGCTGTCCACATGTTCCTATACTACAGTCGCATCTTCTCTCAATACCTCAACGCGTCTCCATTTTTACTGCGCGGTTGAGCTGTACTCCCACACTGATGATTTTTCTTCTTTCACAGTTGTACTATGAAGAAAATGATAACCGCAACACTGGCAGTAGCTACGGTGATGAGTGGGTGAGGCTGACCAGACTTTACCAGTTTGCCCGTAACGTCCGCGGCCTGCTCCACACCTACCATTACAACCAGATCTTCCTGACGGAGTTCCAGGGGGCTTACAACAAATTCGCAGGCTGCAGCCTTGAGCCACGTTCCTACGGATACACCGGCACCGACGAGCTGCTCAGCGCCATTCCACAGGTGGGGGATTACGCTTCATTCAACTTTTACCGAAGTGCGTCTAGAGCGCTTGGTCCATGTCGACTGCCTAGAGAGGAGTGAGATCTGCCAGTGTTATTTAAATCTCATACTTGACTGCATTGTCTGCATATTCAGTTTTGTGTGGTGTCATTATCAGGTGGTCTGGATCAAAGGGCATGGTCACAAGAGGATTATCGTTTTGAAGAACGATATGAAAGGTGAGATGGCATGCTTCATTTATTAAAGTCAAGCTTATCAATGGCGTTTACACATGCTGTTGATGGCCGTGTGCTGAAGTGATCATGTGACATGGGACAGAACTGTAGGTGCTCCGTGGGAATACTTGGGGGGGAAAGTGATGTTTTGAGGTGGCAGCTACAAAAATGTATGGAAGCTGTATGACTGAGGTGTTTGTGTTTTTTGTTTAGCAAGGGCAAGCCCTTCAGTCCCTTGCAGCCCCCAGCCGGGAGAGAACATGGAGAGCCCACGAGACAGCCCCATTAGCAACGCAACCTCTGGAACCCAGAGTCCAGGTAATATAGAGGAGGAAAAGAATAAGGGGATGAAAATAATGTTTGACGTGCAATGAAGGTGTGGTTTTAAAGACGGCTCCGCTTCTGATCAGATGAAATGTAGATGAAACCACATCGTGCTCTTTCTACCTGCCAGGTGGTGACGTTGCAGCAGAATCTGAGCTGCTTTGTCTGACGTCACCAGTAGATCTACTGTGTGGTCCGGTACCATCCTGCCTACCGTCGCCTCAGCTCCACCCAGACCCTGTTCTCCTCCAGGAGATGGACCTGATTCACTTTGAGGACAAAACTCCACCAACAGGTCAGTTTGTGATGCATTTGTATTGCATTTTAAACCCATATCGGTTCATGATGAATCGTCCTGGGAATACTGCAAGTTTAACATCATTTGTACTTCTGTTTAGCAATTAAAGTCACTTTCCTATTTGACTGAGGCGGCAGTTTTTTAATTTTTACTTAAGAAATCGGGTTCCTAACATTAAATGGCCACTAGATTTGATGATGGGATGTCATTTTTTGTTTTCTAATCCTAAATGGTAATCTTCTGCTAAAATGATGCATGCTTTAAGAGCTTTTTGAGGCTTAGATGCTTAAATCTGAAATGTTTGTGTGATTTCAGTGAGTGGTGACCCTGATGTGGCAGCTGTTACTGGCGGCATATCTGATCCGCCGGGCCTCACAGACGACTCTGCAGTCTCCACACCTCGTTCACCGCCGCCGAACCTGCCGTGCACCGTGTCCATGGACAGTCCCAGCAGAAGAGCCACACGCAGCAGAATTAAGCTAGCCGCCAACTTCTCATTCACAGCCGGCCTCTGATCCTCCTCACGCACAGACACACAAAGCAATACTAGCTCACACGTAGTGTAACTCTAAATCCAAGAGTTGACCAGCTTACAGTGAACACACAGAAGTGACCACAGAGGAGCATCGGTGTCGTCCCCTCTAACATCCTTCGACAGGCTGCTGGTTTCTTCTTAATCGCTCATCGGCCATCTTTGTTCCCCTTTTGTTTGCTTCTTTCACAATCCGTGAGTTCTTCCGATGATGTTCACCAAGCTGTGATTTTCTTCTTGCAGGTTTTCTGCAATTCTTTAGTTTGCCAAAATGCATCGACTGTAGCCCGTTTGATTTCACCTCAAGGGGAGTTAAATTATATTTCCATGTCCGTCTTCACGTCAGAGCCGCCGTTGTGTCTAAGAAGACTCGCTGGCTTACACTGAGTGAAGAGTCTAAATATGAGTTGGTTGCCACTGTACACAGAGCATGAGGTAAGGGGAGACATGCTGGGGGATGACTAACAGAGTTTTCTATGTTAAATCCAAGAGATGTAGTTTCATTCTCCGATCATACAATTGACAAATACCAGAAGGTCGATTGAGATATTTTGTTCATGAACCTCCTTGTGTACGACTTCCTTGCTGTATCCCTTGGAGATGGTGCATTATCATTTATGACATTAATTTCTAAATTCCTGTGAAATTTTGGGAGATTTTGCTTCGTAGGTCACCACAGACATGTCCACCTGCCTGTTTCAGTCTTCTATGGGTAAAAAGAAAACGTGGGACTTCTTAAGAGGTAGCTCTTCTTAGATGTACGTTATCATCTTTTGTCTGTTAAGTAGCCTCACGACAGTATTTTCAGTTCCTTTTCTATTATGCAGAGTATTTAGTTGTCTGTGGACGAGATTGGCCTAAATGTGCGGTGTATTTGGGGGGCAATTCAATGTTGTAACTGCACATTGGTGTTTGCTGTTCAGGCTGTGGCTTTTGTTAACGGAAGCTAACCGTTTTTGAACAGTTAATGCATCGGTGGCAAGGTTTTGATTGATATTGTGACAAGCACTGCTCTCAGGAATTTTTTTTTATTCTTGTTGTACTTTGACTTAATTTATTGCAAAGATTTGGGCTCGTCTCTCCAGGGCCACTAAAGAAGGCCCGAACGCCGGAACACTCCGGCCAGATGTGCGCTCCGGCAGCAGGAACTGAGATCTACTTTGATTGTTCGGCTTCAGCCAGCAGCCACTGTGTTGGTGTTCTTTTTAGCCGTGTGTGTGTGTGTGTGTGCGCGTGTGTGCGTGTGTGTGTGTGTGTGCGCGTGTGTGTGGTTTACACTGGAGTAGGTGGTGTGAAATATGCATGGTGTGCATAAATGAGTTTATGCATGGTGTAAGCCCAGGAGGAGCAGACAGGAACAGAAGATGGTAAGACATTCTTTAAGATCAGTCTTTTATTTCCACCATGTTTTAGGGATTTTTGGAGTTGGCCTCACCCTTGCAGTTGCCACATAAATGCTCAAGGTTTTTAAGAGTTAACCTTGTTGCTGGTCGGCACCGCGTCTGTGGTGACGTCCGTGCCTGAGTTGAAGAGGGGAGCAGTGAGCACTCCCGAGTTTTTTGATTTTTAAATGACGAGGTGATTGGTTGTGTGATTTTTAGGGGAAAGAGGTGGGTCGGGAGGCGGTGGTCTGTTTGTGGAGCACCATGGAGGCTCTTGGGCAGCCTCCTGAACAGACTGACGTGTACAATGAGGGCCCTCTGCGGCTCTCTGGAACCTGCCGGGCTTTTACAATGGCTTGTATTTGCCACGGTGCCAAATGAATCGCCATCGTGTCTTCCCCCCCCCCCATCGCCCACATCTTACATAGAGGAGTTTTTACTTGCTGATGTGTGTCGTTTTCTCACGTTTCCTCTGTCTCAAGTGTTTACAAGACTGCTGGCTACTGAATTGCCACCAAATAATGTCTGCTGCCATGGAGTTGGCACGACCGAGGCGCCGCTGAAGTCTGCGGGTTGTTTGTGTTCAGAGAGAAAAAAGGCTCCAGAATGGGTAAGGGCCCATTTAATCAGTTTCTGTCCCGTTAGTGTTTACCTCGTTAGCCAGCGTTGGCAGCGTTAATAATTTCCTTTCTAGACTTAATTTTGACTTGGTATGAAAAGCCTTTTAAAGCTGAGAGATTCCACCTGCCAACTTGCCAAAAATAACTGAAATGCCAATCAAAATGTTTTTAATTAGGGCTGTTGGGGTTCAGGTCTCTCCTGCAGTGTTTTACTGACTGTCTTTGATTAAGGGATGAATAGTTAATGATTTAGAATTGATAATGATAGAAAGGGGCTGTAAATAATTTGACTTTGGCAGTACGGATGTATTACTTTTTGTGAATTTGAGCAAACCCTAGCGCTCCCCCCCCCCCAGAGCACTGCAGTGGCAACTAACTCGTGAATATATTTAACTTCTGTGTTTAGCTTGCTCTCTCTTCGGTTAGATCAAGCTATTGTACCTGTCAAAATATGCACTTTTGCATAGTTTTGGTTCATGAAATCCAAATGTGAAAATTAGGTATTGGACTGGGAGGGGCTGAAACGTGTTTTTGTGTCTTTACCTCTGTTTAACTGAATCTGATCCCGCTTCAACCGTTTTCACGTTGCACAACAAGAAAATATTTCCTTTGTTCAGCAGTGTCCTTTAAACTCCTGCCTTGTTTGTTTTTTGTTTACTGTGTCTCTACATTCCCTCCCCCCCCCGTCACAGTTTTACTGCCTCGCCACACTAAATGTCACTGTAACGTTGAAGGGACCAAAAAAATATATATTTCTGTTAATAAATTTCACAAGCATCAATTCTGCCTTGTCTCAATGTTTTTGTGTGTATAATATCTGATTACTCAATAAAATGACCCAGCGTGTTCCTGAAAGATGCTCTTTTATTTAAACATGTATGTACAGGTAGCTTCAGCTTATATTCTGCATATTTGTTCAATATTCAACATAAGGACCTTCATAAATTCACTACTACTACAGAACGCTAAGTTATCGGAAGGAAGGTAAAGTGACGAAGCAACACTTTGCGTGATACAAGTCACTAATGTCCTAAATACACTCAAACATACACGGTCTATTGTAGGCATTTACAAGAGTTGCATTCATGTCCTGGTGTTTATCATAAAAATGCAAGACTAAAATTCAGAGGATGCAAGTAGTCAGAAATATCCATAATAACGATGTCATACTACGACGGTCAATGATTCCCGGTTGCTGATGGCTGAGATGACGTTGGTGATGTGGTGACTCTGGGGAATGAGCACGCTTAGTGGACCATTGATGGGGGGGGGGGGGGGGGAATAAATAAACGCGTTACCATGTTGAATACATAAGTTTTGCATGTACAGGGGTTAACCAAGATCAACGAGTAGAAACTGCAGAAATGGGTCATGAGGTGTCTGTAACATATGGCCAGGAAGCATTCGCCTCTGTAGAGTGAAATGCAAACACATGGCCACACACCTAATATGACTCAACTTTGTAGCAGCGTTGAGTCAAGTCCATTTCCATCAAGTGTCTTTACTTTCAATGACCACTGATTCTTTTTTTTGACTGTGCCCAAGCTATAAATCCTGCAGATCTTACAGAAACACAGAATTAAACTGCTGTTTTTGCCAATGCATGGAGTCAAAAATATTGCTCAAAAGCATCCACTGGCTGCCATCATCCCCCTCTAGCATTTATATACCAATCATGTAATCATATTGTTTGTCTGAGTGACGTGATAGAACATTAGTTGTAGTCTCCTGAAAGTGAAAGAAGTTCACTGGTTGATGTTAAAGGGATGAAATGGGAGAATAAATACCCGTTGTCAAACATGACTTGACAATATATATATATATTCCTGTCAGACAGAGAACCCCAGCATTTATACTTCACTTTGTGGACATTGTGCTTGTAAATATTGATCCCATGATCATAGACCTTATTATTTTAAAGGAATATTACATGATGACCCAATCTGATTCTAATTTAAGACACGTATTTATTGAATGTTCATTTACAGTTCCCTTTACTTCATGTACACTTCAAGTGTCTTCACTTACAGAAGCGCCGCATTGTAAAGTTTCCCTCGAGCACTGACTAGGGATCAGCCCGCAAACTCTAGAGCTGAAGCCTTTGCGGCTGAAACTGTATCCGCGATTCAATTACGCACCTGATTCCTGAGCAGTTTCGAGGGGGAAAACGCAGTTAACGGAGGTTCACTGAGCCACAGGAAGCGATGTATGTGATGTGATGTGAGTGTGTGGTTAATGACACGAGGACGACGAGGTCACAAAGAGAACTGTGTGTCAGTTACATGACGGCACACTGGGTGGCTCCACAGCAATCCTTAATGATGGCCACTCCTGACTTGGTGATGGATGGCTTGTTGGGAGGTGGCTCTGGGATTTGTCTCTTAGGCTTTGGAGGATCTTTGACATGACAGAAAGAGGAAAAAAGAAAATAAGAGATGATCACAACCCTGGAAGTGAAAGCGAACAACGCCTTTTTTTTTTCAAACGCGGTGACTCACTTTGTGAGGATTTGAGCTTCTTCTCCAGAGGCATCAGCTTCAGTCTGAGGTACTCGGCCATCTCCTTGTCCTCCTCTTGCTCCCTGAGTTTAAGAGGCAGTCACATAGTCAGCTGTTTGAAAACAATGCAATCAGTACAGGGAGGTCACCGAATAGCTTTGCGCTTTAATGGGCCTTTTTCACAGAAGACGTTTAGACACGTCACAGCAGGAAAAGCACACGTGGAAATAATAAAATGAATGATGGCTGAATTCCATTTCGCTGTTTAGGTTTCAGGGTCCTGGTATTTGTGCATGCTGGTTGACTGTTATGACTTACTTCATGAATCCCGATTATTGTGGTGATCCCCTGACTTTTCCTCTAGCACCAACATCCGCTATGACATTTGCTATTTCATTTCAGGATAAATTGTAATAACTTTGCTGGTACCTTCACTTCTCCTCAGCTCTGTGACTCGAGTGTAACGATCGTACAAGTGAAGCACAAACTACTGCTACTTGCGGCTTTGATTTGACAACATACCACAATGTTGCACACTTTTCCACGGTGACTCAGTGCATCATAAGGACTAACTCTAATCAAACTAACCCATAACCAAAACACATCTTACAGTCCACTTTTTAAAAATGAACCTTTGAAGTTGCTTTGAACCAGGCTGGGATTATTAGTATCATTTAATATCTCTTCTATCTGAATGTTATCTCTGTGTCACACTCTGTGGTTGTCTGAGGGGGTAGAGGAGGACGAGGATGTAGAAAATGACAATGCAGAGCCATGGTCATCAGTCAGCCTCCCACACACACACACACACACACACACACACACACACACACACACACACACACACACAGCAGGCAGTGCTGTGATGATGAAGTGACCGGGTCCCCCGCCTTCAGTCATGCTCACATTTACTCTAATGAGTCTCCTTCGTGCTGTTTCTCAATCATCCTATGTCTATCAAATGGAGAAACAAGCGGTGGATGCAGTTCAACCCAACGCTGTCTGAGTAAACAAATATTAACTGTGCCCGTATGTGGGAGCGCTCTACCTCAATCTCTCCACCTCTGCATCGTCGACCAGGAAATCCCTCTTCTGCACCAGTTTATGAATCTTCAGGATCAGCTCTTCTTCCCGCTGCCTGTGCTTCTTGTTTTTTTCTTTCTCTGGGGGGAAACAAAGACGGAACATGACAGTCGCATAAATAAATGCAACGACTAGAGGACTGAACTGGAAACGTAATATTCTATATCCTCCTCACGTGAAATATGAAGCAGGGTTCGTACATTTTGCAGCTGACCTTACAGCAAAGTCAGCTGGCTCCTAAACACTGAGTCACATCACAAACAGACCCATCATTCTCCTCTCATGTATAATTTATAACAAATACTAAATTACGCAAATGATAGAGAGCTCTGTTTTTTTGTTGTTGTTGTATTCAGAGTCAGAGATCTACGAATGCAACATCCGCTTTGTTTTGTCTCACTTTCCTAACCTTCACACTCCAAAGCACAGAAAAAAGACAAACAGACCAAAGTGTGCACAATCACACACACACACACACACACACACACACAGACAGCTGCAGAGATAGGTTGTCTGACACTGCTGGTATCTAGGCTGGGTGGGTAAAAAGGGTTTGAAAAAAATCTGAGGGGAGCACGGCAACATTGTGTAAATCCCAATGTCAGAGGAGCCGTAGAGAGAGAGAGAGAGGCCGCGGGGTCTGTTTGTCACGTGACTCTCATTGTGCTGTGAGTGAAGTATAATGGGCTGCCAGACCCCCAGCAACAGCATACATGAGGCCCCAGTGGCTTATGGGAATGTCAGCAAGGGGCACTTTTTGTGTGACAGTGTGCAGTTTTGTGCTAATCCCAAATGCATAGGGGGCGGACACGATAATAGGAACGCTTCACAAGATAATGCAATCAAAGCTGCAGCCACCATTGAGGACAATGAGGTCACGTCCTCTGGAATTTTTTTTTTTTCCTGGGAATTTGGTGGTTTTACCAGCCCGGGGGAGGTTTTCATTCCACAATACAAACAAACAAATGATTAATATTCTATTGGCCCATTCCTGTAATTGATATAATATATATTTAGATTTGACTACTTGACAACAAATGAGGTTTAAATGAGGTTATGCCTTTCAGATAGATTTAGCTGTTTACTGTTTTTTACTGAGTCATTTCTCTGACGCTTTTCTCTACGAATGCTGCTGTTTATCCCATAATAACCACAGTTGCCGCTGTTCAGGAAAAGTCACATGATCGCTTTAAACGGGGATTGTCTTGACAAGTGTCTTTCTTGTTACTGGAGCAGGGGGGTTTGACGGGGTTGCACTGGAAGGATTCATGATTCACGATTCAGCCATGAATCAAATCAACACAAATCAGGACACCAGAAATGACCACGGAGTTAAATCAATGTCTTTCTGACAACATTCATTCAAACATGAGCTCCACAACATTATCAGGCGTTTCTGTTATTCTGTCCCCACTCTCTACATTGCAGGGTAATATTGCAAGTGGTTAAAAAAAAAAAAAGAAGCCTTGTGATTGACAGGTCACTGGTTCCCTTCCCTGAACAGCTAATGGACATACATGTGTCTTGTTGCTGTGTGTGTCCTTGAACACGACACCAGCCCCTCCTGCTCACACACACGGACGGACACATGATGACGTTGACGAGGAGGAGTGTTTTCCTCTTGTTGCCTGGTTCTCTGCATGCAGAGCTTGGGGTATGTGTTGCTATGTGTGGTTCTTTTAACGTCACTGAACCATGTTCAGCACATTTGAGACGCCGACAGACAACACTGGAACTGACTGTGGAGTTAAACCAATATTTGATTCTGCCGCAAACACGAAAAAACATCCAGGGAGTAAAAATGTCTGTTTACTGAAAGTAATTTTCCATCAGCTCATATTGCCTTCACCATGCGGATGCATGATTATCTCTCCCTTATAACTCCACCACGTGCCTGAGACATATGATTAATCTTGCAGAGTTTAGCGTGACGACTCTTCCTATAAATCATAACGCCGTCTGAGGTTATGGGGCTTGGGCGAGCTGCATTATGGGGCTTGGGCGAGCTGCAAACAGAAGCACTTTCTGCCAAAAACTCTATTTTTGGTTGAGTCCAAACAGGGAGCGTAGAGAGTTATGCACACAGAGGATCAATTCTGAGAGGTTTATTTCCTGATATGCTTACAGCTGGTTTTCTTCAGAAGATTGAAGGTGTATATATATATATATGTGTGTGTGTGTGTGTGTGTGTGTGTGTGTGTGTGTGTGTGTGTGTGTGTGTGTGTGTGTGTGTGTGTGTGTGTGTGTGTGTTTGTACTGTACCTGGCACTGTGACAATCTGTCTCAGCTCCTGCTTTAAACTCATGATGTCTTTGCAGAGCTGAATGTCATCCATCCTAGAAAAAGAAAGAGAAAGAAAACAGTAAATCAACTGGCCTCCATCAGATTACAGGACACAGATATTATTTGCTGCGTCCAATTTGGATGTATTAATCTGATTGGAATGATGTTAGGCAGAGTTGTATTGGATAGTGAACTCTGGAAGTAAAGCAGACTGGAACATCTGTGGGAGGGATCTAAGCACCAATGTAATGCCTTTCTGATCAAATGAAAAGTTCTTCTAGTTCCAAAACACAGAAATTCATTTTTAAACTTGAATATTTTACTTATTATACATAACACAGATGAAAAGAAACATCCAAACTAGGGATGGGTAAAAAAAAATATTTATTTGTAATCTATTAACCTTATAATTCCAAGACATTCACCCGAACCAATTGTCCGATGGTCTGATGGACAATTAACACATCAGTAGCTCTGGTCCTTACCTAAAATTGAGTTAAATGTTGTAAAATGTAATTTTTCTCATCACATATTTTGTTTCAAATAATTCTGCTTATTTCATAAAAAGAAAATGTGCAAAACATCCTACTTTGAAACTAATAGCCACAAGACTTTGAGAGGCAGATCAATAGAAGCAGGGGACTGAAAGGGTTCCTCTAAAACCAAAGCTATTCAATTAACAATTGATACAAATCAGAGAAAGGCGTCAAATCCTACCATTTGCAATGCTTGGCATGTTTGCTTAATAAATCACTGAAACGATTAATCAACCGTTCTGCCTGAATGAGTGATTTGCCGACAAATCATTTCAGCACTAATCCCTGGTGCCGTACTGTAGAATCCGCTCTTGTACTTGTCATTAAGACATCACTGCCTGAGGTCCCGATGTGCCACTCATCAGTAGAGGGTGTGCAGATGGAAAACATGCAGCATAAATCAATCCACGCTGCTCTCTGAGCCCCCTGCAGCCCTGATGTCTCACCCTCGGGGCCTACGCATTTTCCCCTCTTCCCTCCTAAATCCTGACCTGTCTCTCTCTCTCTCTCTCTCTCTCTCTCTCTCTCTCTCTCTCTCTCTCTCTCTCTCTCTCTCTCTCTCTCTCTCTCTGAGCAGTGACAGCTTCCACAGATTTAATTCTGCCTGTGATAGATCAGGCTATGACTCATCCACAGCCTCCTCCTCCCTCTGCATTTTTCCTGTTGCTCCTTTTTACACCTCCCTCCTCTTTCTCCCCCCCCCCCCTTGACCCCTCCCTTTTGCTTCTTTCTCCTCCTCTCTCTCTGTTTTTCTCCCTCTTCTGCCTTGTGTTTCACTCTCTCAATGCTATCTGTGGATTCCAGCAGCGTCTGCACTCTGACACTCCATCTGCTACTGTGGGTGTGTGTGTGTTAGTGTGTGTGTGTGTGTGTGTGTGTGTGTGTGTGTGTGTGTGTGTGTGTGTGTGTGTGTGTGTGTGTGTGTGTGTGTGTGTGTGTGACGGCTCGTCTTGAGTCACACGGAGCCTGACAACAACAGAGACGAAAGCAATGAGCAGCGTGGCGGCCTAATGAAGCCTTTACAGTGGGCGTGTGAATCAACATAATCAACTGAGTGAGCTTTCTAAAATGTGTATCAGCTTCATCCGACGCGTCAACCATCCGTCACCGATGTTAAGGGTGTAATGACCCACAAAGTACACTGTTCTCTTCGATATGTCACAGTGCGGAGACGATTTTATACAGTTCAAAACGTGAAAATAAAGAGGGCAGCAGCTTGAATTTACACTGTCAATTCATTTTTTTATAAAGATGCAACACGCAACATGCAACACGCAACACGCACACACACGCGAAGAGGGGACGCGGGCACACGCACACACACACGAAGAGGGGACGCGAGCACACCACACACACGCGTAAAGGGGACGCGAGCACACCACACACACGCGTAAAGGGGACGCGGGCACACGCACACACACGCGAAGAGGGGACGCGGGCACACGCACACACACGCGTAAAGGGGACGCGGGCACACGCACACACACGCGAAGAGGGGACGCGGGCACACGCACACACGCGAAGAGGGGACGCGAGCACACCACACACACGCGTAAAGGGGACGCGGGCACACGCACACACACGCGAAGAGGGGACGCGGGCACACACACACACACGCGTAAAGGGGACGCGGCACACGCACACACACGCGTAAAGGGGACGCGGGCACACGCACACACACGCGAAGAGGGGACGCGAGCACACCACACATAATGCAGTTTTCTCCTTGTTCACATTAGATTAAAAACAACAAGATATGGTGACAAAACAAAAGAAGTATTTTCAGCTCAACAACAAAACTGCACTGTTGAACAGCTTTTAAACTACACTGATCACATACTGTATATATTAGGAGCGTGAAATCCTCCTTTCCAGAATATCAATACATTGTGATATAGAAAAAGTTCCAGAAATTAGATGGCAAAACTGTGCGGAAATGTCTAATTGGTAATCCTGCAAATTAAATAACAATTAATAAAAGCAACATATCATTTCATTGACGCAAAATGAATTCTTTTGAGCTGCAGGAGTTAGTTGAATTAAAGCAAATCTTTATTGATTTCAGCAGCTTCAATGAGAATTTGCTGCTATTCACTTGTCTTACACTGAAGTAAACGGAATATTTTAGGATTTTGGACTATATTTAATGTAGTTTTACAATATCTAAGTACCGTAGAGATGGTCCTTTAAGTCCTATTTGCTCTCTCGCTGTATGTAAAGTATGTAAATGTTTTACTTTTGGATATTCAGTTATTAATCCGCACAGTTGGCATGAACGAACATCGGAAATACATTATTGTGAAAGGGTTTTGACATATTTTGCCAATACAATGACACCCCGGATTGTAGCTTTAAAAATGTGCTGCTAAACTCAGGACTCCACAAAAAGCGCAGACACAACATTTACATTATAAATGCAGCAAGGGTTTAGACAGAGAGGAAATAAACACAACATGTCTTCCCAAACACTGATCCATAATCATTGAGGTTGATGTTGATGACGAGCCAAATGAGTTCATCATGGTGACTCATCAGCTGCTATTGGCATGTCCAGCCCTCTGCATAATCAATAGACAAATAGGCTGCCTCTCTCAGTATCGAACAGTATCTTAACAAAGCCAACTTATACCACAAAGAAAGAACTCTTGAATGTGAATGTGTCATGAGAGCGTCAACACAGAAAACCTCATTATCCACTCAAGGACAGCAGTAGGAGTTGCTATGACACTGTGTCCACTCAATCTGTGTCACTCTCGATTACATTTGGTGTTACAAAAACACAGACAGTTCGGCAACTCACATGAAGCGCAGCTCTGACTCTCTGCGTACCAGGACCTCTCGCAGGCGCTGGATACGAGCCATCTCCACCTCGATCTCCTCTGGAGCCATGGTGCTCTCTGCCATGGACACATCTGAATGACCTGGGAGAGACGGGAGGGAAGGCAGGGGTGAGTTAATATGAATAAGAAGGAATAAAAGAGACAGGAGGGAAACAGGAGTCTGTAAAGACAGGAGAAATAAACGTCGTTGTGCAGATTGTTTTTCTACACAAGGACAGCTCTGCTTTAGACTTTTCTGTTACGCACTTCTCTTCACTTCGGACAGTGCTTCAGAGTTTGAAGCATATTTTCTGGTTTAAAGATAAACTCCCGGCACATGACCAAATTACTTGTATCTAAAACAAGATGTTAATTATAAATTTATGTTCCTTTGATTTGATGTCACTTTTGTCAAAACTTTCTCACAGTCAGCGTTGTTGCCAAAGACATTTCTCACCTCGTCTCCCTGTGACGTGTCATCTCACGTCAGCCAAGAACATGGTATTTGGAGAGAAGCAGCATGTGTAATTAAGAGAGCCATGATTTGCATTTTCAAATCACAGCAGTGCCTCAGGCACAATGCTTCAATCACTGATCGTGGTGTGAAAATGTGTGTGACACGAAGAAAAGTAGGATTTTATTAGGGCTGCCTCCTCGTAGTAAATTAGTCGACCAATCAGTCCCTTTGGTCTTCGTCAGCTAAGATCTACTTAATCGATTAGTCATTTTCTATGCTTTTGCCATGCTGAATGACTTCAAAGAAACTTATGAGCACATCTCTGTTAAACACAATATTTAAAGTGGTGCTTTTACATGATTATTTGTAGAGAAACTCTGTTTTACAGAGTTAGTCGACTAAGAAGTTCTTAGTCGACTAACTCTGTAACTATGTATGTAATGTATGTATTGAGATTATTTTCCAAAGCAGAAGGTTGTTGAGGGAGAGAAAAACATACCTTCATACTGACATGGATCAATGACCAGCTGTGCCTTCTTGCTGATTGGGTCATTCCTCCCTGACCCCACACTCTCCATATCTGCCAATTAACAAACACTTACTATACTGACCAAACACTTATTGCACTGATCAATGCACTATCCACTGCAAATGCTGCAACAGACCGACCTCATCAGCACCAAACAACATGCAAGCAACAGTATGAATATGGATTTCAAGAAACAAATCTATTAAGTGTGGAACTGAGGGAGTTGATTGTGGCGTGTTGTCCTGGTTTTCTCCTCTTTAGCATGTTTTTGTTGCAAGTCATTAAGCTTTCTTCCTCAGAATATTCCCATCTATATCTCCATTGCAAATAAAATATTGATAAAAATGAGCGTGTAATGTTTTCAGTTGATTTAATGGTGTTAAACTAAAGTTTAACTTCGTACCTTTCGAACTAAATATCGTTGTAATTATTAAAGTTAGCTTTGCCTTTACCAGAGTCGTTAAAAGGACGCTAACGCCGGTGAATTAGCCGTGCGCCGCTATTGGCCTAATCCGTCCAAACTTCTATCCGTGTTGTAAACACTGGGTGCTGCTGGTTTTTCGGGGATATTCGCTTGTTACAGGTTCGCCAAAATTACCATTAATGCTGTCAACACATCTGGGAACGTAGTTCTGTCCTTCACAATAAGATATCACACTTCAACAACTCCACCGTCGCCCGAGCGTCGCCGAGTGTTCTTTCTGCTTTCTCCCATCAAAGTCACTTTCCTATAGTATTTAGACATGTAAACGTCCATATATATTCATGAAATTTGACACGTAGATTCTTTGATATGTATGAATTAATATTATTTACACTTGGATGGCGATCGCCGAAGAAAGTGCGTCACGACGGAATCGTTCGAGATAGGCCAATAGCGGCTAGCGCCGTCCGAGGCAGGCCATCGTTACGTTACGTTGATTTGACTATGCATTGTCCGTTAATGACCAGCGTCCCGTCATGCACGGATTCATGTATCTGCACCGTAGCTGTTCAACTGTAGAAGGCCCAGGCATAAAATGCACGGCCCGCCACTGGGTGTGACCCATACTAGAGGCATCGTCAGGATATCTCAGCATCACCCGCTTCATTTTGAACTATTTTGCAGTCTCTCACAAGCTGCCCATTATGGAAATATAACATTCTCCCAAAAAATATTATTGATTGAATAACTTATATTATTATTAATATAAGGACACACACTTGTTCTTATGGATATTAATCCTCCTGCGATCCCTTCCTATAACACAACTACTCTGTATCCAAACTATTTGCATCTGTAATCCAGAGCACATGTGAGGAATGACATTCATCCACTGTGTGCGTGTCTTGTAACATTAGAGGACTGGATCAGCTCCTTGTCATCCTGCAGCAACATAAACTGCAGTCTGCATTTGTGGTACTTTTCATGGATGCCTGCTGAGGACAGAGCTGACTCACCACAGCAGACAGAAGTCTGCACAGGAGGGCCCCGATTGTTTGTGCCTCGCTGATGTTGAATCATCACCCAACGTGTCTGCTGACAAAAGACGCTGACGCCCAAAAATCAAACTTTATACCATTGAATTGCGGCACAATGCAAAACACAGCAGGAGCTAAAGTGTTTATTTCTTTATTTCCCTTTTCTCTTTGTATCTTGTTTTTCTTTTCACACTCCGGGCCACGTGCTTTACCATCAATAAGACCAAGCTGCATTAAGCTCTGACTGGTGCCAAAGTGCCAACTCAATAATGTCTTAACAGCTCCACCTCATCTGAGCAAGCCGCTCACACCTAATTAAAAGCAGCTTGTCCACTGAGCACAAGTCATCAGCTGCAAATATGAATCAGTCTCCTCACACACTCAGTTAATCAGCTTGAATAGCCCTGTTTCATTAAAACAATTTGGATCATCAATGTACATGAGGCTTATGATTTAATGAGGAATAAACAGCCTGGAGAGCAAAGGATCGGTGCGGTGCAGCGGCCACATGGGGCTCGACAACAGGGAAATGTCAGAATCTGCAGTCACTGCTGCTGCTGGGGTGCTGCCTCTGGACCCCACACCCCCTCGACAAAATAGAAACACAGGCAATATTTAAGAGAGGAGATAAACCTGGGGGGCTGTGTGTGTGTGTGTGTGTTTGTGTTTGTGGTAGACACACACACACAGACAGTGAGAGAGAGAGAGAGAGAGAGAGCGAGAGAGAGCAATAGCTGATTTTGTGTTTAAAAATATCCACTCCATTTTTTTTATCTTCTTCTCTGACTTAATCTGGAGTTTCTTCCCACCCTGCTCTCCTGTGATGAGTTATCGTCAGAGGAACCAACCAGGACACATCTTAAGTGCGTCATTCATCGCCCGTCATCACACGGGACAAATTAATAGAAACCTTGAAAACAACGGCTCTGCCACTAACATTTATTTTTGTTGAAACTGTGCTTCTTCAGCTTTCCAGTCACTTTTGAGGCAGTAGTGTGTGGTATAGTTTAGAGCTGACTAAACAAGTCAATCCACAAAATACTAATTGCTAATAATTGTCATGCATCAAGCAAAACATGCTTCTTCAAAGTGTCAATTTGATGCTTTTCTTGTATAACACTATAATTGAATATCTTTAGGTTTTGGGGTGTGGGTTTAAAAAACAAACTTGTAATGTAAAAACATGACACTGGGATCTGACACATTGTAACAGTGAAATAATTGCATTTCTATATCTAACAAATGAAATAGATGCATGATGAAATAATAGAAATATCCAGTTCAGTAGCTCTTCTGCTTCCAATGTTAATTCGTAGCTGGAATTATGTTAGAGAGGCATTTGCTCAGCTTTATAGTCATTGAGGCTGCTGTAGTCTGGTGTATTGTGTCTATAGAAACTGTTATTATTGTGCCAGAGTATAGGCTATAACCTATAATGATCAGAGGACCAGTATCGACTGCTTCATTTTTCATCAGCCAGGCTCAATCAAATGAACACAAGTTTCCAAATGCGCTGGGCTTTGCTGTATTTGTGGTTTACTCCTCCTTGGCCCAAATTCATTCACAAACAGCGTGAACCCCACAGTGTGCATGTAGGGGAATTAATAGGCCACTCAGCACTAACAGCGGCAGCGCTATTGTTAGCCTACATCCCAAACCTTTGTGAGTCATGTAGGGCTATTAACCATTTCAGCGCTAACTGCAGAGTGAAACATATGCTGAAAAAAACCGGAGACGTTAACGTGCTATTCCTGACCACCGGACGGTAAAACAACATCGTATTCTAATACATGACGCTCACCTTTGTCCGTTGTCCATGCCGTTTCCGACACGGCGCCGTAGCTTTTCAGCGCGCGCTCGGTGTCCGAAAAAGATTTCTTCAGTTCCATGTCGGTGGAGTGCCCGCGCGGTGAAACCGGTATACAACGACTCTTTCAGTTAAATCTACACGGTTCTTCTGTGTGCGTCCTTCCAGATAACTCAGTTTCACCCGGTGACAAGGCTCCAGCGACCCGAGACGTTGAGCATCTTTATTCAAGCTTCCAAGTCCCTCGACGTGTGGATGGAGAAAAGGATGCAGGGAGCATGCGCAGTGCGGGCAGAGATGGGAGAAGACTTGGGAGACACCCACTAGCACCGAGATGATGTTAAAAATAAAACAACAGGCACACAGTTGCTCTGGAGATTTTATCATCAGCCTGCCCAAGAATTTGTTTCTGCCTGGTTATATTTTATTTGTTGCTAATACAAATGTTGTTTTAAAGCTAGCAGTGGACAATAGCTCTTTTGTCTCCTAAGTTCACTTGTGGTTGTTTTTTGGCAGGCTGAAATAACTGCCAAAGGATAAGTGACAGCTGTTTCCTCATAAAGGGGGTCTGGTTGCATATGGCAAAATTTGATTCAACATGGAATCTGTTTGAGCCGTCTGTTACAAATTTAGAAACAACTTTTATTCATTTTTGAAGTTTTAGAAGCAGGAAGAGATAAAACAGAGTGGAAACGCAGAGTGCAGAACACACTCAAAAAAACGATTCAAGCCCTTCTTAAAGGTGACACATTTAAATTGTGTTTGATCTATTTAAATATATCAATTTTATAAATGAACACATTTATATTTAATGGGTTTAACACAAAATGTATGAATACTTTCATTTATTAGATTTATTTAGGTTAGATGGTGTGTATCAACTCAAAATAAATGTGTTTAGTTGGGGGACTACCCTTTGCGCATGTGCCAGATCACGTGTTCTCAGTCCGTCTTTCCGCCTTTTTTCCTGACTGAAGCAAGATTCAAACCGACTCATACCCGACAGTCCATTCTTTGGTAAGTAACTTTATTTATTTTCTTGTAGTAGTTTAGAATGTACCTCGCTGTCAATGAAGGCTTCCACTCTGTAATAATGACCACAATATGTGGAACAGACATGATAACTTAGCTAGGCGACTGTTCCGTTTTTAATAAGGTCCGAATTGGCAGGCTAGCTAGCAAGCTAGGTAGCCAACGTGGTTAGCATTATAGAGCAGACCAGAGATCAGGGTGCTGTCATTAATACGGCTTGGACGCAGCGCCGAAGGCTTCCTTTTGAACCGTGTGCACTAAAAAAACAGAACGGAGATCAGTGGAACGAGCAGACTACGTCTCCCCCTCTCTAGCGCCATAACGTCGGCAGGCCGCAGAAGGCCACTCTCGCTAGTAGTGGGCGCTCAGTTGTAGTGAGTTTAGCCACGTTTTCTTTACTGAAAAATATGAATATGAATAAATCATGAGCTCATAAAACCGCTGAATTCCTCTCACTCATGCGGGCACCTGGCGCATGAACACACAGCGGTGTTTCACGGCAGCAGTCATAGAAATAGAACGAGAGTAGAACGGACATTCCCATTCAAACCGACATAACAGGATCAGAGCAGCAGCCATTTGTATGTGAACCGTCGTCATTGTGAAGAACTGATCGATGTAGCGGGCTAACTCTTCTGTTATACTACGGTCAATGCGCAGTGTTAAGCACTGTTTTCTTTTGAACTAGTCAAACGACCAAGACAAACATGGATGTCCGTTCTACTCGTTGTATTTCTATGACCTTACGCTGTGTGAACGCAGGCAGGAGTGAGGATGAGTTACTACGGTTACGGTGACGCTGTCAATATCACCACACTAACACATAGCATAATTATACTGTAATCATTTAGTTTCTTCAAGGCAAACAGTTTGGTATTTTATTAAAATGACGGTCTTAATCTTATTTAACATGCTTGCATGATTTGATTTCTATTATATGTAGCTTTAGTGTTGCTGTAAAAGATGAATTGCTAGTCCATTCTAAATGTTAACATTTTATGTTAAAAGCACTTTTGACTTGACTTCGTTTTATGTGAATTTTGGACTTTGTTTTTTACGTGAATTTTTGATTATTCCAGCATTTCCCACCACTAATGTATTTATCTCATCTTTTGCAGTTTGATCAGCATTACCAAGCTTCTACAAGGATTTACATGATCCAAAGAGAAGGAGATGGGGAGCCAGAGGACGTGGGACTTGTGATCAACTGCATTAAAGTCCTGAACAACGTAGACGTTGTCATCATGGCGTTCATCATGCTTTGGGCTCATTTATGCCCTTGATCTAAGCTTTCCAGACAACCTCAAGTACATCTTGGAGCTTCTCCAGAAGGTCATAATGAATTTGGATGGGCACAAGCTGAATTCTAAGATACAGGAGCTGAAAATCAAGATGTTTGCACAAGAGGTGAACACCAAGTGACAAAGCCAAAGAACCTTGTCAGATCTTTTGGATGTTTTCTACTTTCATCTTCCGCCCAGTCAACAACAATCCATGACCTCATGGATGTTTTCCTGGTTCTGACATTTTGTAAAAATTGACTAAGCTGCACAAAGGCAAGCCAGAGACTGTAAATTACGGAACTTTTACATGTGACTGCAAGCTTGGTTGAGTGTTTACGCACAGAAAGTTTTGCCCAATTCACCTCCACATCCTAACTCGAGTGTGACTACTCTATGTCAACTTGCACGTCCATGTTCCTCGTTGTCTGATTGAATGACTCTCTACTCGAGTTGAAATGGACCCTAACACGGTTCAATACGCTGTAACTTCCATCGACTATGGGTATCCTTGTTATTTATAAGCTTATCTTTTAGTTTGTGAATGTTTTGTGATTTTACTTTTGTAGCCAAACGTGTTCCAAGTTACCTGTTTCTGCACATGATAATACATCATAGGCTATTCTTCAGTGTAAAGGAGTCCTTTTGTACTACCATCTGTACTGGTAGGAAAGAAAACAAAGCTGTATTGCTGTTGACAAGCAAGTAGTGGGAATTTAGTATTTGCAATAGTGGTTGTACATATCGATTGCAGGAACTTTTCTGCTTTTTGGAAATGATAGTTTATGGTGAATGACTACATTGTGCAGTGCAATGATATTCCCTGTTTGGAGAGCAGTGCATAGCCTCCACCCTCATGGCGTCTTTGTTGTTTGTGGCGCCGAGGGATTTGGGATAGCTTGGTATTTATTTTTCACCAGTTGTGGAGCTGTTACAGGACTACTGTTTTAATATTTTAACATTTAAAAACGATGAAAGATGCACTGTATAGATCATTTTGGAGTTTTTGTTGCTATTATTTTCTGATCAGTGTTTTTGTAAAAATAATTATATTTAAAAAATGAAATGCAGGCTCTAGTATCATGGATGTTCAGAGGTTTACCATATTTAATGTATCGAGGCATTTTCAATAAAAACACCTGAACTAGGTTTTGTCTCATGTGTCTTAAATGGGGATCAAATAAAAAAAAAAAGGTTTTTACCTGATTAATTCATTTCCAATTAATGATATAATATTGAGTTGGACTAACTCAATTCAATTTCATTTCATTAATGGTATTTTTTTATTTAGGCTGCATTTGATAAAAATGAGTTGGACTAACTCAATTCAATTTCGTTTCGTTAATGGTATTTTTTTATTTAGACTGCATTTGATAAAAATGAGTCGGACTAACTCAATTAAATTGTATTGCATGGATGTTCTTAATTTAAGTTGGGTTTATGTATATATATTGTGTGGAAAACCTGCACACAATTTAATTGTGTTCATCCAATGAATTATTTTTTTGAGTGCATGTTGTTCTCAATATATTCCCACAAGAGCTGCAAACTATAAGTAATACAGACAAATGAGTAATATTTCTGTCTGAACACAACCCTAAACACACCCAGGAGGCACTTATGATAGCATATAACAGAGGACGTACATGTGGTATTTACTGTGGGTCTGTTGTACAATGTAGAATTCTAGGTTCAGTTATAACTGATTTATTTTGTATGGCTATAGATGTATGCTCAGTAAAAACACAATGAGTCAATGGGATGTTTCAGTTTATTCAACAATAAATATAATGTATCCCTACAACAGTGTGATAAAATCATTTATATACATTACAGTCAACAGCACCGATAGATCGTTGTGATATCCAGACCAACGAAACAAATTGAGACAGAAATGTAGTAAAAGTCCACATCTTTAAATTAGTTAGTAATATTACCCAGTCGTCAGTCGCTGAACTGAACAAAGTGAATATTCATAGGCTTGATCCTTGAGTTCCAGTGTAGCACATCAGCATACACATAACAAACAAAAACAAAAACTCTTATTAAGGATGCAATTTAAAAGATTATTGTTGATGTCATTCACAGTATTCATTCAGTTATGTGAGACAGACAAAATAATATAATAACACAGCGTCTCTTGCATATGCTTCAAAATGCATAACTGCCAACTAGATTAAAATGCATCGGGGGGGATAGACACATCTCTCTGTGACACCAGGAATGTCAGCAATACATAAACACAAGTGAATGAAATGTTTTTTTTCTTAAATATCTGCCTGAGACAGAAGAGATAACCCTTTTAAACTCTATGTATAGAAATAACAGTCAGCTCTTGTACTGAGCTATTTATAAAAATGACCTCTATAGAAAACTGCTTGGCGGAGGCGTCTGACGTTTCGTTGCAACCCAGTTTTCAGGAATCACTGCAGGCGATGAAACCTAAGTCACATTTCCCCTAAGAATAGATGAAATAGCAAACAGTTTTGAAAAATGTGGAAATGACACAAAGAGACATAACAGAGAGCATTCCACAGTACTGCATTAACATAAAGTATTACAACAGGCAGGCAGCATTTCCACATTCAAGTAAATGGATGTCTGAGAAAAAAAAATCCTCAGTAATAACTCATTGCCACAATATTTAGTAACAGGACAATGGTTGAACATGTGGGAATCAGTCATGTATTTTCATATCTGTTGTAGTGTTTTTAAGTTTATTCTTTATACATTTAACGGGTTAGGGTTAGGGTTAGGGTTGGGTTAGGGTTGGGTTAGGGTTAGGGTTAGGGTTAGGGTTAGGATTGTGTGCATGTGTATTTAGCACCTCTTGTACCAAAGTGTAAACTGGAACCAAAGCAGAAAGTCCTCAGAGATGAGGCGCTCTGTCTTACCGCTTGTGCTAATAAAGAGAGACTGATGTTTAAATGTTTAGAAATTTGCCCAATTTCATGAAATTAAAAGTCTAAGCCAATAAATTAGATTAGCTGCCACTCCCACATTGCAGTTTTTATTCCTGTTTCTAGATGAAAAGCAGGAGCATGTGGAACATTAACTTTACACACTCCCATGATCACAGCTTCCTTCCCAGATATAGAAGGCCTCATGAATCAAATGAATATCATTGTCTCTCAACTCTCTTGTTTGAAATGTGAAAACACAAGAAATGTTTGTCTGTGGGATGGAAAAGTAGGATGCGTATTGAATAATTTACTGTACATTCCATTTGCTGGAAGATGTTTCCCAAAGCACCTTAGAGCGTCAAAGTGGGTCCCATTTTTAGTTTAATCCCAGTGAGACTTTTAACTCAAACCCTGGCAGAGATAGAGCAACATCCCCCACAGACAGGACTGCCATCCACTGAACCTGCTGCTTTAACTCTTTGTGTTTTGTCCGCCTCCATTGCAACACCACTGATTACACATACTTCAGTTCTGAGTAGGTTTAGATGCCACTGTTCCCTCTTTGGAAGCATCTATGTTGTCATTGGCTTCTGCTTCATCCTCTTTAGGAGAGAACATCCACGCCAGAGCAGCCTTGGCCGTGCCGTCGCCGCTCTGGCGTGAGAAGCAAAGGAAGGTGGCCCAGACGAAGGCACAGCAGCCGGTGAAGGTGGTCCGCACGTACAGAGGCACCAAGGCAAAGTTCACAAACTGAGGGAGGCAGATAAAGATTATTATCTATGTCATCGTACCGGTATGTCACATGTTCACATATCGAAACACAATTCAGATTTTTTATTGTGTAGTAGATTCATACAGAACCTCTATTCTCTAATTTAAACTGCAGTATTAAGCACTCACTCTGTCAGTTTTGTGTTATTGTGATATTCAGAATAGGTCTTCAAGTTTTGATTCGCAGGTTTGTCTTTCAAAATGTATCACATTATCACATAAAGCAGCTGTAGAAATGAACGGAAGATAAAGGAAATTTAAGATTTTAATGGTGAAAAAAAAAATCTAAACTCCCAAGGTCCACTTACTGAGCCACAAATCAGGTTCATCAATAAGTTGTGAGATGTGATTCAGAGTTAAGAATCATTAGCAAGTGGACCTTTGAGCTTAGATTGTCTTCACTATGTATTATTTACACGGGGTCAACGACCATGTTAATATTTACCTGCATAAATGGCCAGAACATGAGCCCCGTCTGAAAAGAGAGACAAACATGTAAATAAAATTAAACACTTACAAAAACCTTTACTGGTTTTGGACATGTGCACACAGAGTGCACACTACAGCTTCTTCTCTGTTTGGATTTAGGCACAAGTTTAACTGTCACAACATGTCAATGCTTGAAGGTGCATGCTAGCAGGACGAACACACTGTGACAGCCTGTCTCGCCTCCAACTCACCTTATACGTATTTAGGAATTTCTCTCTCCAGTCTTCAAAGATGTCCTCTTTTCCCTCCAAGAAGCTGACACCTGTGTGAAAACCAGACAAATGACCATTCATTCTGTGATTCTGTGACTGGAAAATGGAAGATTTAAAGACAGTGTAAGGGGACTATGAACACAGTATGTGTGTCTCATAGCAGTCGGATAAATAATCACCAAGGAAATGTGTCACATCATGTTTTCTCAAGCAGTGTTATTGAGACAAAGGGACAAATATTGCCACACATTCTCTTGTAAAACAATATCAGTACGACAGCATGAACACTGTATTGATTAAGCGTTAGCATTATGAGATTTGCATTCTTTTTTTATGTAGTTTGCTGTTCCGGTTTTCCGCTTTGCTTTTTGGCGACATATTAATAATATTACATAGTCATATCTTATGTATATTCATTTTGTGTTCTCTATAATATTGTGAAATGATATTATTATATAGGTGGAGGCTTCAAATAAGCCCAGTGGACTTTCTGCCTCTTCCTGAACTGTGATATTATGTATCGCTGTTATATTTGTGTATTCTTTTTAATTGTGCAAAATAAAACTAAAAAACTAAAATAACTGAATGACTGTAAGTTTTTGATAGGTCATCCATATACTTGTTTGTATTTTTTTGCTATTTGAATGAAAGCCCACACTTAGTACTACTCATTTTCTAATGTAATATGAATTGTAAAGGGAGCATTCAACTGTATTGTAAGTTCTCTGCATTTATTATGCATGTGTAATAATAATCCTGGTGATGGATGGTTCATATCCTCCAATTCTTAAGTCCACCAAATATGAAATCTATCTATTATCTGCTCAGTGATGACTTACATGTAACCTCTGCTCAGGGTATGTATGTTTCACAGGATAGTGAACACCTGATCTTTACAGCACTGAGAGGATTCGGGGTCAAGTTACAAATTGACAGCTATAAGATCTGTTTTGAAGTTAAATATGAACTTCCCCGCCGTGGTGTCCCGTCCCTGCCGTCCCACTACCCCCAATGACCTGTGTAGAAGACGCTGGTGGCCAGCGGTGCCGCTGTGGTCTGGTCCAGGAGCAGCTTCCTCATCACCATTCTGATGGAATTCCCGGGAAACCTGCGCTCCAGGAAGCGCATCCAGAAGAAATTGAAGTTACCATGGAAAGTGAACGCGACCACGGCCACGTTCCGCGTGTGTCTCCAGTCCATTTCCTGCCTGCGCGAGAACCACTGGTGGACGAAGTCCCCTCCGGCGAACAGAGAACCGTACAGCGTGACGTTGGTGACCCACGGAAACCGACGGACGTGTCTCAAAAACGCCTGTCGCATTATGTTACACTGACTGGGGCACAGTTGAGATAAACGTGGGTGTTAGTGAAATGTAACGTGCTCAGATTAATGTTAGCTAAATGTGACACATTGCACCGACGTCTTCTCTGTGTGAATATCTCCGTGGAATAACAAACACTATATTCCAGTCCGGGTTTCGATGGAAAAGGCTCATAAGGCTCATCCACGGTAGTGTTTATATTCCTCGTAGAGTGTAGTGAGTATTTAAATCTCAGATGGGTTACGTGCTTGTCACCCACCATTCGATCCGATACCCGGCACCTGCCAGTTTGCTCTTCCACCGCCCGGGTCGGTTTTTGCGTAAAATTACTACTACGCCCCTTTTCACGCAGTTGGCTACACGGCTGAAGGGCGGAGTGAAACTGAAAACCTGAAGCAGCCACCATGGTAGTTCAACCTGAGTATAACAAAATACTATCACAAGAGAGGTGGTTATGGAGGAAAAGGGACCTCGAGGGACAGATATGGAACATTTTTCATAAATATACCACCTAATGTATGGAAGCCCATTCCTATGGAAGCCCATTCCTGCCAGCAAAAAATAAATAAAATTAGATCACCAAAAAAAAATAAAAAAATGAATTCACAAAAAAAAAAAAAAAAAAAATGTAATTCACCAAAAGAAATTATATATATATATATATATATATATTTTTTTTTTCACTTTTTCTCTGTCAGCAAAAAAAAGAAAGAAAAAAAGATGTTTCCAGTTGCTGTTTATTGGTCACCACCTCAGCCACATTGGTTTCATTCTTTATACTCCAGAGCTGCTTCTTGCTTAACATTCTATTCAAGGGTGCATTTGCTTAGTCCAATCCATGTGAAACATCATCTGTATTTCATCTGTTGTAAAGCCACGTTTAAAGAAGTCTTCAATGTACTCACAATCCATGTATATGTCAAATGTAGAGTAACCTATGAAGAGCTGCTTCTATGACTGTTGTGTTAAAGTATCTCATAATTTCGACTTTCTATAGCAACTGGAAAAATCTGGTCAGTGTTATGGTTACAGACGGACGCACCAAAAGTTTTCATTTTTTTTGCTGGTGGAAAAAAAGTAAAATAAAAAAAAAATAAAAAAATAATTAGAATTATTATTATTTATTTTGTGGGTGGATTTTTCATTTTTTTTTGTGAATTAAATTTTTTTTTTTTTTTTTAAGTTACTATTTTTTTTTTTGTGATCCTATTTTTTTTTTTTTTTTGTGAATTACATTTTATTTAATTTTTTTTTAAGTTACCGGTACTATTTTTTTTTTTAGTGATCTTATTTTTTACTTTTTTTTTTTGCTGCGGGAATGGGCTTCCATACTAATGGACAAACTATATAGGTCAATAAATTATAGGGCTGCAACTAACGATTATTTTAATAATCGATTAATCTGTCGATTATTTTTACGATTAATCGATGAATCGGATAAAAAAAAAAAAGCATTAATTTCCAACCCTTTATTCAAAAACAGTATGCTTTATGCTTTCGGGTTTTTTTTAAATAAAGTGCACAAAAATATGTATTTTTTTGTTTAAAGGGACCTGAGCTGTCAGAACAATAAATCATTTATAAAAAATAAAGAAAAATACAAATCAGAAAACTTAACAGGATTTGTTTGAACGTCAGAACTTGTTCTCTACACTACACTCACAGATGCACACACGCACTCAAGTTCACTTGAAGCTTATTCATTAAATTATTACCATCATTGTAGTAAGTGCAAGTTAAGTTAATTTATACACCACATTTAAACACAGTTTAAGATGACCAAGTGCTGTAAAAAAAATTAAAAAGTACAACACACACACATATATTTGTCAACAATAACCGATATGGGACAAAGCACAGAATATATATACATGACAACAGATTGAAAAATGAATGGGCCAAAAAAGGCGAGTGAATAAAAGCGTGTCTTTAGTCCTGCTTTACTACTGTTATTAACGAGCTAACGCTAACTTGTCATGCTTGTCAAACTGGATAACGAGTAAACACCAGCACCAGTAGAGCTACTGGAGGGACGTTACGTCCCTGATAACAGTCGACTCCGGGGCGGCTGATCTGTCGCACTCGGTTCGGCCATGCACGCCGGATATGCCCCGCCTACGGATCGCGCACCGTCAAACATCGTTACGGGTCTCCGGTGGTCTTTCCTCTACCTCCGCTCTGCTCCGCGCTCAACTCAACTTTTTTTTTTATACTCAAACATCTCCGCGACTTATTGAGTGGCGTAATAATCGCGCGACACAACGAATCGATAATGAAATTCGTTGCCAACTCTTTTAATAATCGAATTTTATCGATTTTATCGATTCGTTGTTGCAGCCCTAATAAATTACATAACATATATTTGGCATTTCTATCGTTAGTCATTTTTCTATTTGTATATTGCCGTTTATGTGTTGTGTGACATTGCATTAGATCAAGTAGCTAGCAAAATCTTACTTCTATTGAAGTGCTGAACTAATAAAAAAACTTCATTCACTCTGAACACAAACATAGACCATTTCATACTAGATTTGACCATTTACATTTATTTAGCAACGTGTACAGTATGTTCACAAGTTGCACTGAGAGCTTTAAGCACCTTGCAATCTCCTGAACAAACACAACTGATGAAAAGGCCTTATTACAACAAAAAAGACATAGCAAAATCATATTGTGTTGTGTTTGATAAGAATCATCCCCTGCAGATTACTATACACATCTACACATGCAGTTTTCATAAAACATACACATTCATGGCCAAGTATGCAGCGGGATGATGAAGTAAAATATATTCCATTTTCATCAGGAAGGTGCGTTTGTAGAGAAAAATAAACGTTGCTCAACTCTTTAACAATGCAGAGCGTATCAATAAGTATTCTCTTCGCTGTTTTAAACTAAGTGCCAAAATAAATTTCATTGTCGTTGCAGCAAGTTCCAGCAATAGTTGGTCAGGCTTTTTAGATCATTCATATGGTTTCACATTTTTCTCCTAGTAAATACATATTGTGCATACATTTCCATAGCATACCTTTAAGTTTAGTTTTAGATTGCAATACCTCCCAGAAAAACAGAGTTAAAACTTGCTTGGGATTGGCTAGGTTTGATTTCCTGGCGACACAGTAACTGACAAAAAATATAAAGGCAAATAAATTAAGTTAGAAGTTGCTTGACTGTACTGCTATACGCTGAACAATGGATGCATGCATGTTAGGAAGTGAATAGAAAAAAAATATGCTTTGGGAAAAGTGCAACCATAGTTTTGGGGCTAAAAAAAAAAAATTCAAAAGGAAAAGTAAGGTTTTTTTTTTTTAACTGGTCATAAGACAGAAATGTTAATAAATCCTTCGACAATCAAAACAGTCAAGTATAGTGGGACTTTAACCTTGACTTACTGCAACACAGCAGATGGTATACGTTGCAGACTTGACACCATCTCCAAAGAGTGGAAAAATGAATTGTTACAGGCACTAACAGAACCACTTGTACCTTCTCTACTCTTTCCGCTGGACCAGCCAGATGAGTCTGGAGAGCCATTCAACATACATACAGCATGCTCCAGCCAGGGGCTACCTCCATGTTAAGACACAATGAACAAAATACAGACAATGGGTGGATGGGTCACAGTGTATCCATTGAGCTGAGAGGCAAAAAACAGTCAGGTTCCACGGAGAGGTCCAGTGAGAGATACGAGTAGAGCTCTATGACTAGACAGCCCTCTCCCAGTCCCCCCTCTCAGTCCTGTGGTAGAGCTGAGGCTGACCCCCGGGGAACAGGCTATCAGAGCTGGGGTGATCTAACAGGAACTGGATGGTGGTCTTCATGTGCTGGACAAAGTGTGGCGGCTCAGCCATCGGAGAGGTGGACAGGTACTGGGCAAGGGAGAGAAATACCAGAGTCAAAGTCTGTATCATGCCACTGCTGGACTGCTGCTTCACACTCATGTTGGGAGTTTCAAAGGCTTAACAAGAGGGCTTGAATGAAGCATGAACAATAGGGACTTATAACAAAGGATGAGGCAGATTGTCTTTATAGGAGTAATACCTCCACATTCCTTTACCTTTAAAATTGTGTCATCATTTTGTGACAACCAGAAGGCAATATCCAAATTTGAAGACCACTTGCAAGGCCCGATTTTAACAAGCCCTCGACTTGAGTCATATATGTCTGCCATCTGCAGGAGGAAGAAGAAAAAACTTAAATTGTATAAATGATCTTTGCATTGACATTGTGACCTTTTAAACTTACTGAATAAAACAATTACCAAATTATGAATTCTAGGGGAAATCAGTATTCATTTCTTGTTTATGATTATAATCTCATAAAAAAATAGTTGGCATGTGGCTATGAGTTTTTGGATGAATGTTTTTGTGCCGTACTAAAATGTCCATATAGTACCTGTCCCCCAGTGAAGGTCCTTGCCGATCGCAGCTCCTCTGCAGGTCCTTTATGATTGAATGACGAAGGGAACACTTCCCCCGTTTTCACATTAACACCTGTGCAGAAACAGACATATATATATATATATATATATATATACACAATATACTGGAGGACACATGCCATGAAAGCATTGCTCTCACTTTGTAGCATATTCATCACTTACCTATTCCGTACACTACAGGCCGGTGAGTTCCATCAACAACAACGTCATTCATTTCTACAAACACAGAGAACAGAAGGGTAAACTGGATGAAGGCGTAACTGGTAGAATACTTGTAAACAATCGTAAATAAGTATCAAAGTTACCTGTGATGCAACATGTTTCCAGATGAATATCCTCTTTTAGTTTCTGGAACGCTGCTGTAAAGTAAAAAGAGTATTTTCACATGTTACAAAGCTCAACCGCTGCCAGCACAATATTAGAAGAAGACACAAGGCAATTTGAAAGACTATACCCAGTGTGTTAAGGCTGAGTTTATGGGATGTTTCTGACTCATCGTTAAATCCCCCGGCAAGATGGAGCTCAAGTCTGCATGATGATAAGCAAAGTAAAAGGATATAAAGATCCCTGAACAGGATGTGCACTTTTATTATGCGTGTTTATTTGTGTGATTCCTACCTGCCCTCCTTACTGAAGTTACTCAGTGACGTCACCGCTTTCACAAGGAGCGGGACTTCAGACCAGGTGCTGGAACCATCACAGTGAGCCAGGCAAACGGCTCCACTTCCTAAGAAATAATTGTGGTGGAAAAAACTATTCAATAGTACCGAGTGAGTCCTATAATACTGAATACTGAAACAAGAAACATTGAGAAAAGAAGTTTGTCCTTAAAGTATTTATTCTCTGCGCAGAGAAGGCTCTCCTGCTCTTAAACATCTCAGCACACAGCAGGGGGGGGGACATCAGATATTTACATTATAACAATTGGTCAGCAGTTTCAAGCTCCCCATTGACACCTTCCGTCAGCCCCTTCCTCTTCTGAGCCTTGTCACACAAAGACATGCGTCTCTGTTACCTTTGATTAAATTAGGATCTTCACACCCAAACATCAACCCGCAACCCCCATTTTGTTACTTCCCCTTATCAAAGCAAAGGCAGACATAACCCATATGGTCCTGTACCCACTCTCCCCAATACACAATCATATGTCACAGATAGTTTTGTTAGTGAGTAAGGCACATAAATTAAATCACAGTACAAACGTACTAGCATACTAAAATTTCCCATCACATAATAAAACATGGCAGACATTACAAATGTCTTACCTAACTATATACACAGGCTAATATAAGGCACACAATATGAATCTAATGAAAGGAATGTTACCGGTGTGTCGCAGCACAACCAGATGGCAGGTGGTGGCATCACCAGATCCAATGACTGAAACACAGTCTGAGAGGTACAACAAAAGGCAGGTTATCATTATGATCCAGAAGGGTTAACCTAGAGTACGATCTAGGAGTTAGACACTAACAAATGTTGTGATTCTAGATTTCCTACCAAACAGCCCAATCAAGACAGAGTCAAAACATGTATTGTGGCTGAACTTACTGCATTAAAGACTACTCTCCTAAATTATAAGGGACTGTCACAATAACCTCTGTGTGTGAGCTGAGCAATACAAAGGGCTGATATTCAGATGATAAGTTCCCATCATGAAGCTTTACTTACCGTCGGCTGGTGTTGTTGCAGCAAACTCTCTTTGTTGGACATACAAGAGGCACTTTGGGTCGACATCAACAAGTGGCTTGGAGCTAAATGTTCTTGCATTTTCCTGTGACACAAAAGTAAAAATGAAATGTATTACTTAATAAAATAAATAAAATAAACAAAAACACCATGAGGCTATATTATTCATTAGTGTTACTTCAGAGTTAATAATACAGACTGTAAACCTTCATCTTTGGGATTTTATTGCTCGTAGTATTATTTTACAACAGAATTTAGTTAGATATTTGCCACAGAAAAGGAAAATGTAGCCTTATCTTTCAACTGAAGAAAGATGATGGATTCACTGACATGTTAGAAGTGTAAAAACAATAAACGCCCCCTCTTTAAGTTAACGTTACGTCAAAATAATTCTCAATAAAGACCAGACAGAAGCTAAACATATTGTCAATTAAGTCAGCCATCAGGTGTGTTGTATTACCATTTTAAGTCTTATTTAGTAGTTTGTAATTTTATTTTAGGACACACACACGGAATTTACAATTCTCAACCAACACAATGATAGTTTGTTGTATTATCCCCGACTGATTATATTCTGCCACCACATGTCACACCCAAATCCCGTTCATAAATCTAATAACTATTTCGCTTTATCATTAACAGCCACTCTGTCATTAAACGATGAACCGTTAGTTACTGCCAACAGTATCTCAGTAAGCTACATTTAGCCACACTTTCATGAAACAAACCTGTAAATGTGGATATTTGTCGAACAGATCCGCTGTCGAGTTTATGCGGTCAAGTCCTCTATTTTGAATTAGCAAAGGCATTTCTTAAGGTCCCCTTTAATATCAGCTGCTAATCATGCAATTATAAAGACCGTAACTTCATATTTGATGGCTTAATATCTCATATTAAAACTACACATAACGCAGTAACTGAAAAACCAAATAATGGGAGGGAACTTCCTGAAGGCTTTCTTCTTCTACGGTTCCAGACTCGCAGTTTCTGACACAGCGCCACCAACTGTTAAAAAGCACGCATGCGTACAAGAATCCTATTCACGTATGTTACTTAGGGAACATTTGTACGCAGTGTCCATACTATCGAAACGAAGCTACGTAGAATTACTAGTTGAATTTACGTCGCGAAAGAGGGGAGAGACGGGAGGAGGGGTTAGTTTAGCCAACGTTACGTGTGACGCATACAAATAGTGTTTACCACATTCCGTATTTATACGTAGTTCTCGGCTAATAGACAAGTTTTGCGAGCGTAAGTAACATTTTCCAACAGCGCACAACGCAAACAAACCGGTGGAAAACGTTAAAACTTAAACGTTACGTTACAAATATCGCGGAGAGGATTTACTTGTTTTCGTCAGCATGAGAGGGGGTTCCTCCTATGGCGACCGTGGACGTGATAGGTAACGTTAAGTTTGTTGTTCATATATGGAAATAAAACACACATATAATATATCTATCTATATCTAGATAGATATATATACCACAACATTCGTTGCATAATGTCGAGACGGCACAGGCACCGTCTCGACCCGGAGCCATGGCCGTATTCTCTCAAACAATGCAACACTAAAGTAGTGAGGCGCAAACCTCCTCAAGGCCTCTCTCCAGGCTGTAGTCACTTCCACTGCAAACACTACACCGGGTAAAGGTCGTGTTGACACCAGAGTATGTTGGCTGGAGCACGAACGTTTACTTGTTTGTTTCTTATGTTCCACATTAACCATAATTATCAATTATATGGTTATGTGTATGGTGAACCCTCCGGATAATATTACTGTCACCTAAAACACGCAGCTGAAAATCATCACACTAAATTGGTTCTACAATTTTTGTGACGTTTATGTACCTAATCTGGACATTTCAACTCATAAACTGGACATTATAATTTACAAATGCAAATTAATAGGTCTCAGCATATGTGTGCAGTACATAACCTTAACACATAATTGCACATATATATATAAAAGAAACGTTGTCCACATATACTTAAAGTCTGCTTGTGGATTTGGTTAAATACAGAATTACCACTCTGATCAGGACTTCATGAGAATAATAAGTCTGCACATAGAGTGAAGTCTGACGTTGGTTAACAAACCTAAAATACAGTTAGAAATGATCATTACATGATCTCTTTGGTGACCATAGTAAATGCAGTGTTGACACAAAACCTGTTGACAGTTAGTTATTGGCATGATTTAAGCAACAATGTCAAATATAGAGTACATTTCTGGAGGCAATGCCTTGCTCATTACCCAGTGCTCTTATCTCTTTGCCCCTCTCTCCCTCTCTCTCTCTCAGGCCACGGTTTGGGGGCATGAGCAGTGGGGGTCGCAATGGACCCCCACCTATGAAGTTTGGGAATCCAGGTGAGCGTCTCCGCAAGAAGAAATGGAACCTGGACGAGCTTCCGAAATTTGAGAAGAACTTCTATACTGAACACCCTGAGGTCCAACACATGAATCCGGTAAATCATTATATGTTTACTCTCACACGCACAAACATTAATGAATCATAAAACATACATGGAAAGTGACAGAGTTAAGCATATTTCAATCCCGTCATTTAAAATGAGTTCGATCATATATCATCATATGTGTTGTAATTGCAGATAATATTGATAACAAACAATAACATTTAAACCTCTTATTGATGACGTACAGTCATACCGAATATAATGTCTCCTCATAATCATATTTCTTTACTGAATCAGAGTAGTTTCAACAGAAGGTATTCCAAAAAATATTAATTTATACACCATGTCCGAATGTCTGTTTCCTCTTTCTCTGTTATATCTAGCATGACACGGAAGAATTTCGCAGAAATAAGGAGATCACCGTCAGAGGCACTGGCTGTCCAAAGGCGATCCCTGCTTTTCACCAGGCGCAGTTTCCTCGTTAGTAAACCTTACAATACTCAAACTATAATGTGTGTACGGTCTAAATGACCTGTTGCAGTGTAAATAAAATGTGTCTAACAAGGACTCGTGGTATGTTTACAAGAAGAACATATCCACTGATAGTGTTAGGGATTGTGCTTTGGATGGAAAATCTGAAAGATAGAAACCAAAGAAAGAGTGTAACTGTCTTGTTGATTTTGCCGATCTTTCTCCTGGCAGAACATGTGATGGATGTGCTGATACATCTGAACTTCAAGGAGCCAACAGCAATCCAGTCTCAGGGCTTCCCTGTGGCCCTGAGTGGCAGGGACATGGTGGGGATCGCACAGACGGGCTCCGGAAAGACACTGGCTGTAAGGCTGCCTGACCATCATCCTGCATGATGACGACATCTAGTTATAAAAAGCTTATTCGTATAGTTCTGGTATTCCTGGTTGTACGAGTGGTTGTTGCCTGAGGCCCAATGTTAAATTCAGTCTAAAAAAATTTGTTTTTAGAAAGGATGAATTGGTTTGCATGATTTCTTTGTATCCAAGTATTTACTTGCCGTTTGTGTTTAATTTTATTTCCCTGCAGTATCTTCTTCCTTCTATTGTACACATCAACCACCAGCCTTACCTGGAGAGGGGAGATGGCCCAATTGTGAGTACAAATTACATTTGTGTTACGTGAGATAGTGTTTTGTCTAAAGCATACAGTGTGGCCGTACAATCAGCCTGTGAAACCTTCCTCAATCCTCTTTGACCTCTCTTCATAGTGTCTGGTGTTGGCCCCAACCAGAGAGCTGGCTCAACAGGTTCAACACGTCGCATACGAGTACGGCAGGGCTTCCCGTATCAAAAGCACCTGCGTCTATGGCGGAGCACCCAAAGGACCACAGATTCGAGACCTCGAGAGAGGTGTGTATGGTTGTAGACGGGCACGTGCTATAGATGATTCAAAATAGTTCAAAAATCATCTTCAACATGTACGTACTTGTGTATTTACGAGTACTTTCCAAGCTTGATAAAGTTGAACAACATATTTAATTCATGAAAAAACACAGAGCTGTATCCTGAACACACACACACACAGACTCACACACACAGACTCCACATCTGCTGCCTGGATTTTTAGCTCACACTGCATTTCCCTGTGAGGTGTGGCCGTAGACCGTGCAGCCAGTAATTGTTGGACTGCTTCAACAGAAAGTGTTGAACTATAAGTGAAATGGTCTGCTTGAGCATCTAATAATGATATGTGTTGTTTTTATTTTATTTTGTATGACTATAGGTGTTGAGATATGTATCGCCACACCTGGTCGCCTCATTGACTTCCTGGAGAGTGGGAAAACGAACCTGCGGCGCTGCACCTACCTAGTGCTGGACGAGGCTGACCGCATGCTGGACATGGGCTTTGAGCCACAGATACGCAAGATAGTTGAACAAATCAGGGTAAGTTCAGACTGCTGAGTTAAAATGATCACCTTGACTTATTAATATAAAAGTATTTTAAGTTAAATCAGTTGCATGCTCTCTCTCTCTCTGTCTCTGTCTCTCTCTCTGTCTCTCTCTCTGTCTCTGTCTCTGTCTCTCTCTGTCTCTTAGCCTGATAGACAGACTCTGATGTGGAGCGCAACCTGGCCGAAGGATGTTCGGCAGCTTGCAGAGGACTTCCTGAAGGACCACATCCAGATTAACATTGGCGCTCTAGAGCTCAGTGCCAACCACAACATCCTGCAGATAGTTGACGTCTGCATGGACAGTGAAAAGGACCAGAAGTAAGTGACGAGACATGTGACCTTAAATGACGTTATGTCATGAGTATCTCATTAGCTGCTATAATAGTATTGCGGAACACAAGCTTATCCTTTCACACAGTTGAAACTGAGCTTAGTGCCGCTGATGTGCTTTGATCGTTTGTGCCCGTCTACAGACTGTTTCAGCTGATGGAGGAGATAATGGCCGAGAAAGAGAACAAAACCATCATCTTTGTGGAGACAAAGAAGCGTTGTGATGAGCTTACCAGGAGGATGAGGCGGGAAGGGTGAGAAATGACTGTTATGACACAACTTGATGACTTTAGTACTAGGATGAATTATCATCAATATTTGATAGACAGAAGCTATTCAGAGTCTTCGCTAATCTTCCCACTTCATTGTGTTTTTCTTTGTCCAGATGGCCAGCCATGTGTATCCATGGAGACAAGAGCCAACCAGAAAGAGACTGGGTACTTGTTGGTAAGAATAACTGTAACACAGTAATACTGCTTCCCTCCTTTGTTTCTATATCATGTCACAACGACTGCTCATCAATCGGTGAAGGCACTAGTTTTCATGTTTGTCATTGACTGTCGCCTGTGTTGAGTGAGTGGAGAGGACTTCCTTGTCTAATTCCTTCTAATATTTTGTTTCATCCTACAGAATTTCGGAGCGGCAAAGCTCCGATACTGATTGCTACCGATGTGGCCTCTCGTGGTCTGGGTATGTCTGCTCACGCATACAGTTAAAGCTGCAGAATCTCTCACATGATTGTCTGTTTGCTCATTCTTTCAGCATTTTTCTGTGAATCATATATTTTTTTCCCTATAAATAACAATAAGTGTATTTTACACTTATGGAGTAACACTCACCAGAGTTAATCTGAATATTTGACCGATCGGTAAGTATGCTACAGATGAGACAAGCTATATCTGGCAAAGTCTGCCAATGAAATGGGGGTAAAAACAAAATGCATTTCTCATTAAGATTAAATGTACGATTATCTGCCTTTGACTATTGTCTGGTTGGTATTATTATGTTTTTTATAACGGGTATCACACTCGGAATTTTGTGGTATCCGTTTGAATTTGGTGATTTACACTGAAATAAGTCGGCCCATTCTTTTTCAGAATCTCCCTTACTATTCTAACCTGACAGTTTAACGTAAGCCTAGTGCGGAGGCTGCAGGCCTGCTGGGTTTATAGTCTGTGTCTTGTTACTTACAAAGCTTCCTCTTTGGCACCGTGTGAGCCAGATGCTACTGCACACCTTTTCTTCTCCTTTATAGTGGCAGTACAAATTTAAAGAAGATGCTGCTCATATGACCCGTTCTTCCACATATTCAATCATAAATTGTATAGTGAATCTTTTCTTCGCTGATATAATTCTGCAAAATTATATATATTGTTTCGTTTTGCGGATTCATTTGAGTAGGCCAGTGTCAGCTGAATTGTCAGGATGGCTATCTAATTTGTTGGCAGGATAAATGTGAGAAGGGGGGATGAGTAAAGTGACTTTGACTTGCTAAAATCCCTATGACCGTATCCTTGTTCTTTTTTCCCCTCTTCTCCTCCCAGGGTTTGGCAGCACACGGCAGCTGTAACAGTCTGCGCTGCTGTCCCTTCCCCGTCAGTCACGCTAAAGTAGAAGCTCGGCTAGTTTTAGAGGGATTAAAGCCCTCTTATTCCTCTTGGGTAACTAAAATCCCCCTGCCCAGTATATAGAGTTTTAAATCCAACGAGCCTGCCTTGGGAGAAGCCTGAGGTTCCTGTATGTCTGCCCAACGGTCCGTCCCGAAAAGCAGACAGACAGGGGAGAGAGAGTTAGATGGGCTCGTCTGGATCCAGTCCTGGCCAGGGTCTGAGGAGGGTCCTGCCATGCAGTTGCGTGTGTTTAACGGTTCTGCTCCCGTCTGACCTTGCTGGTGAGGGATGAATCCTGTCTCCCTCCCCCTCAGCCCCTCACTATAAACCAGGACTGATCAGGGGGGAATTCACTACCTATGTAAAAGCGACATGACGGGGGTAAGTACCTCACCGCCCCTTTCTCTTAACTCCTCCATGAGCTCACCATACATTCAGGTACTTCCATCGTGCTCACATTGTAGTCAAAAGAAGAGCACAGTTTTAATCCCGGCACATCGTCATTCTGTTATTCAGTAGGTCTCGCTTGGTGAAATGACCTCCCGCTGTCATGATGGAGGGGAAAAGGTGCTGTCAAAGCCCCACGTCTTATGTAATACGAAACAGCCTCCAATTGTCACACATTTTGACCAGTACTCATATTGATGTGAAGATTATGAAGCCTTAACATCACTTCTGTACAGCTTGCTGTCAAAAACCTGAAGTCAACTTCAGATTTAACTGTATGTAGGATTTAAATTAGTTATAATGGTGGTTAACTGAAGTTAGTATTTGGATTTGTGGATTTTTTTCTCGGTGATAAAGCAGGTAAGTTATTATTTATTAACAATATATACATATATATATTTTTACAAACAAACCATCGGCTCTTTTATTGGTAAAATGATAAATGTTTTCTCCAGAAGCTTCCCCCCCGTGACATTATCATATCTTTTCCCTTTCCTCCATGCTGTCAAACCAATTGCTCTTTATCTAAAAGATGTGGAAGATATCAAGTTCGTCATCAACTATGACTATCCCAACTCCTCTGAGGATTATGTCCACCGTATTGGACGTACGGCCCGCAGTTCCAACAAGGGGACCGCCTACACCTTCTTCACCCCGGGGAACTTGCGGCAGGCCCGAGACCTGGTCCGGGTGCTGGCGGAGGCCCGGCAGGCCATCAACCCTAAACTGCTTCAGTTCGTGGAGTCAGGGCGTGGTGGAGGAGGAGGCGGTAAGAACAACTTAGTACACCCCAGTCCGTCATGCTGTAAAATGGGGCATAATAATACTGACATTATGTTTGTTGTTTGTTACAGGTGGCAGAATGCGCTACCGTGGCAGCAGCTCCAACTACTCTAACAACAACATGTACCAGGGGGGATGTGATCGCCGCATGCAGGCCGGTGGTGGTGGTGGTGGTGGTGGTGGTGGTGGCGGCGGCGGCGGCGGCGGTGGCAAAGACAGCCGCAGTAGCTTCAGCCGTGACGGCCGCAGCGACCGTGATGGAGACCGCTCCACTTCCTCTTACAGGGGCCGAGGCCGGGATTCCGGGAATAGCCACAACTCTGGCTCAGATCAATACCAGAGTTACAGTGGCAGCGGGGGTTACAACTCCCGCAACGGAGGCCAGTCCAGTGGAGGTCAGGAGAAGTCCAGCCAGCCGCAGGGTCAGTTTGGCCAGCCTCCTCCTGCTCATCCTCCTTCATTATCAGGGGGGTTCCCGCCTCTGATGACTCAGCCGTTTGCCCAACAACAGCAAACGCTCATGGGCTTCATGGGGCAACCGGCGTACCCTTTTGGTTCTCCACCCCCTCCTCCTCCGGGCCCTCCACCTCCCAGGAAGTAGAATTACGAGCAGGAAGCACTGAGTTAATTTGCGCTACTTAGTGTGTTCGAAGAGTAATTTTGTTTTTACTCTCTAACCCTTTCCATCTCCAAGAGTCGGGGATTTGAAAAAGCGTATAGCTTTGGAGTTAAGGGCTTATATCTTTCAATTGTGTAATACTTTTTTGATACAACTAAACCTAAAACTTTTACCTTTCTTTTTTTCCAACCTTAACTCAACCATGTACCATGGAACAAGTTTCTTGTTTTTTTGTCCCTCTCCAGTTTAAGCTGCGTTGTCCATCAGCTGCATCAGGACTTGATTATAATGAAAACTAGCCTCAGTGTTACGTGGTGGAAAGTGCTGGTTATGGGAATGTTTGATTTCTATTATATACCGTCCCAGTCCAGAGTCATCCCTCGCTCTCTGGTTTTATTAAAGCTAGCATTTTTTACCCTTTTTGTTTAAGGTTTTGACTGTCATTATATTCTAATTGTTTCATTGGTTTTGGGTTGATGTTATTCTAAACACTGAAGCAATGCATCCAAGTTGTGAATCTTATTCCATAGTTTTGATAACATGCAACCACAATTATTTTTTGTTGTGTCATGAGCTTTTGGATACATTTTCTCTATTTCCTTGTTCCTTAAGCAAGACAAACGTTGTTTCTATGTGCTTGTAACTGTTGTTAGCTCCCATATTGATTTAATAAGCAGATCAGCTAATGCAGACCTATTTTCTGATGGATTGTGGACTAGATTACTAGTTTGTTGCTTAGTTTTGTCTTTCATTCATCTATTTTTTTCTTCATAAATAAAAAAGAATCAAAACAGTATTTTCTACTTTGAAAGTTATTGGTCAAATTATTTATAAATCAGGTAAATTTGCCATACAAATGACTTTATTTGCCTTAAATACACATTTGTAGTACATTCTCAATTTGTATCCAGCAGTATGTACATGTATGTAAATATACATCATGGCATGAAGCTTTTATTTACATTAGGAGCACAAATGGAAAAGACAAATACACATATACTGTAAGTACAGGCCTTGTTACAATTAGTTTTGTTATACTTTTAGTTGTGTAACAATCTTAACAATTTGGATCCAATTTAGTTTATTGACTCACTTTGGGTTTTATGTGATGTGTCTAGTTCCTTAAGTTGTTTTTCTTCTTGCCAGTCAAAATGAATGTAGGAGGTCCAGTCTGATGATACACTTGAATGCTGGACAAGGACAACAGGTTTGCATGCACAGTGCTTGTTCATGGTCATGACCTTTTGCAGTGCACAGAGGTTATTAAGTATCTAAGTAAAAGAGGACAGGGATTTGTATCTCCAATAGGTTTTGTAAAGGGGGAGCTGTGCAATAACTTGTGACTTTGTAGCGTACCCCTAAATGCACCTCAATGAATACTACACCGAGGCATGAAATGGCGTGGCTACAAGACATGAGCGCCCCCGTCTCATGTTTCAGGCAATTTTTTTTAGGTCGTGGGAACGGTGCGATAGCTGGTTGTGTAACTGTAATCTATCAGTGCACACAGGGATGACAAATCACAGGTGACTTGCTGAGATAATACCTTCAAACCAAGAAATCTGCTGAAAAGGAAGAGCCATCGTCTCTGTCATCATCTCCACAGACTGGAACAATTAGAATTGATCTACTGATTTGTGCTACTGCAGTCAAATAATGGGCCGCTATTCATCCTAAAGAGGAAAATGCAATAAACTTGTAGGCAATGACTAAAGGCAAATATGTGCAAATATGTTTCTGGCAATGTAGTCAAACCGGTTACAGTCCCCTCAATGCATAGTTTACAATAAGTCGTGCAATGTTCATAATTTGCAATCAGCTTGAGCAACGGAGGACTGAAAGGTGCTGACTGAGGCTACTGTTTTGTCTCATTATTGCTCTCTTCCTTTAAGTCCTAGACAAGTTAGCGGTGGAGCTGTAAATAAATGACAGCAAATCTCTATGGAAATGAAATGTCTCCTTCATGGTATTGTGAAACAGCCCATCACATATGATTAATGGCACTGTGTGATGATGCGAGTTGATCCACCATAAGAAATGTAACACTCGAACCGAATCAATATTACTCAGTTGGTAATTCTGAAACTGATCCCTCACATCATGAACTGAATCTTCAGCGCTGTTGTAGTTACACACATTTTAAGTTTCACATGTATTTCACAATCGTATTCCTTCAGGTGGAACCAGTCTGCCTCCAATCTCATTTTATTTTAACCTTTATGACACTTAGTGCTCCAATCAACTCAATGGCCGTGGTTATAAGGACGGTTCTGTAACACCACTTGTTTCTGATACGGACATGAGACGTATGAAAACAGAAACAAAGATCAAACTAGTCATCTGTATACATATATGTACAAGAGCAAATGAAAATCAAACGTTTCATCTCAGGCACATGTGGTAGAATCAAACCGTGTGTACGCAACGTCAACTCAGGACTTCACGCGTCGCTCTTTGGGTCGATCAACAGTAGAAAGGCAGCAAATGAGAAAAGACAATGTATTGTAATATGGAATGGTTTCATGTGCAAAATAAAACAAAATAAGTGCATGATAGTTCATGTTGTGTAAAATAACTCAAAATTAAAATCCTGAGTGAAACATAAACATAAAAAAGTGTCCCAATCTTTCAAAAGTGCAGAAATGAAAAGCTAAATTTCAGTATTTTAACAGGGGCAGATGTTTAGTACCCTTCCTTCGTTGTCCTTCACAGAAGACATTTTGACAACTTATTAAACACCTGTGCTCCTATGACTGTTTGTCACAGCTTAGACTACGCCCATGCGACATAAATAGTAAAACCAAAACAATACTTAAAAACTGTGTACCAATTCCTCATGTATGCTACCAGGAGCTACTGTCTCCACTGAATATAAGGGGAAAAGCACTTCAACAATTTCAACGTGATAATTCAATTTAGTTTCATCTTTTCCAGATGCAACTCAAGTGGTTTGCTAAAAGTTTAGCAAGATAGCATCCGACTATTAAATCCACTGACGCTGCTCTTCCTTGAACACCGATGAAGTGCTGACACAATTCATTCATCATTTGATCGGAAATTAATTCAAATTCTGATAATCAAGTTATTTATCAGGTAAAAATACAAACTATTCCATATCATAGGTTGAATACATCGAGTGTTTTGGCTGTTGGTCAGACTGTAAACATCACTTTAAGCATGTAACTGACTTTAAGTTTAACTGAAAAGTATTATTGATTGTACTGAAAGAAAATAATTAGTTTCAACCCTACTCTGACCACTGGACACACAAACTGTAACGTGGGACATCTTTGCTCATGCTGTCCAAAGTAAGGAATGCATTAGACACTTGCTTTACGGTTGAGAAATAATGTGAGACATTTGTAATTCCCATGAACATGGGACATCTGGGACGGCTGTTAAACCGTGCGTTAAATCAGAAAAATGCACACATTTAGGCTTTTAAAAGGGTCAACTTGTTTCCCCAAAAGTCACTGCATTGAATCAATGTTTTGCATTGGAATGATTGTTGGAAGAAGAAAGAAAAATTCTACAGTACGAAACACAGGAACGCGGAGATGATTGAAAAAGGACAGGAAGGCGCGAAGGAAGGCACAAGGTAAAAGCTGGTTCCCACAACCGGTCTCATGTCAGTTTGCATTACCAAACCACAGTTTGAAACCACTGAAGTGTAACGAGGCAGTCTCATCTCGAGCCAGTGAAGAGGGACAGCTTCAACCTAAATCTAAAGGAAGCAGCAGATCAGATGACAGGAGGCTGGCTTTTTTTTCTCCCTACAGGTTTCCCCAGGTGTTTGGGGGCGGGAACTGGTCCACATCGCCAGATTCATCATGACATTTGTCCCCCAGGTTAAATGTCAGCTTGTACCGCAAACGCACTTTTTCCTGAAACACAAGAGAAAAAAAAAAAAACATCAGTTTTCTTGGAAACAAAGAAAAAACGTCTCAGTTTACATTCAGTGTCTATCACCAAAATGCGATGGGGGGGGGGGCACCTTGTGAGGGTTAGCCAACAGCAGGATCTGTGTGATGGCGGCTGGAGGCAGGATGGGATTGAAGGCTGGGAGCTCGGTGCTAGAGGGAGGCTGCAGCTTTACTTTCATCACCTAGGCACATCCACACAAAAATCATGATACGCACGAATAATACTTTAGTCGAAAGACTTTGTTTCCACCAGATTGCCCTAAACCAACCTTTGGTACAGCTGCCTGAAAGCGGATGTTGGCGACAGGAACGGGGGCCGAGGACAGCATGGAGATGATCACCACCAGCACGTCGGACCGTGACGGAGGACAGTCACGGGCAAAGGTGAACAAAACACGGAGACTGTGTTTGTCGAATACAGTCACTGGTAATAAACTGCCTGAAATATATGTGCAGACACATGGGGGGAAAAACAGAACATGATGCAGAGAAATAAAAGAGAGAAAACTGCACATATGAACCAGACCCGTGCGTCACTGTTGGGCCTGGTGTGTTACTGCTCATGCTTACTAGGTTTGATTGCTTCCAGAGGCACCGTAACGTCAGATAGAGAGATGTTGTCATAGGGGTCAGTAGCAGCTAATGAGCCTTTCTCAGCAGCTGCGAGACTGAGATTGGAGAGGAGGAGAGTGTCCGGCTGCTCTGAATGGACAGTCAATGTGGGCCCTGGAGCAGGAGCAGGAGCGGGACCAGCGGAGATGATGGTGGTTCCATTGGGAGCCGGTCTAGAGCTGGCGCTGCACTGGCTCTGCAGATCTCGTAAGGTGACTCTGGATCGAGGTTGGAGCTTATCCCTAATGTTGAAGAACAGGTTAGATGGAAGAAAAAAAAACAACATTAAACCCCATAACAAGTGTATTCAGGGCTATGAGGGGTTAGTGCATCAGACACAGACATACTCCCTTCAATCAAACAATGAACAACTTTAAAAAGGTTATTCATTCCATATACTCCAGTTTATTTACCATTTGACCTGCTGGCTCTGTGGGGGTAAGGACTGCTGTAACAATGTCTTCCCCAACAACTCCAGCTCTTCCATGGGTTTAGGAGGAGCAGTGCCCCCCCCTGCTGGTGCAGCTTGTGGTGTTTGGACCACAGCTGGTTGCAACACTGCAGCAGGGACGGATGACTCTGTGCCATCAGAGGACTGAGAGAACAAACGGAGGGTTAGAATTTGCCTTTCAAAGAGTTCATGAGAAGATGGAGATGATGACATACATTTCTGTTGAGTTTTTTTTTTAGTCAAACATTTTCTTTGAATTTTACATACAATGGCTTTAATGTGAGCAGTACAGTATTATCTTTCAAATTGCACCTGAAAATTGTTCTGAGAGTCGAGGTTTTCCGTTACATTCAGCCCTAGGAAATAAGAGACAACAAAGGTTAACTCACTTTATTCCAACTTCTGGTGCTTACAACATATTAAAAGTAAATGTCGTTCAAAACTCTTTCAAACAAACCCCGAATACAATATGAAGTTAGAAGCAAGCCAAGAGTTGTGAAATGTTTCTAGTAAAGCTGTGAAGCTTTTTTTTTTTTGGTCTAGGCAGATGTGGCCTGCTTCTGAGCCAACAGGAGGGCCACACACTGAGCTCACGGTGCTGACTCGCCAGTTTTTGGCATTTACAAGCCAGATGAGGGTTTTTTTGTGCTTACCTAGTGACATGAGCTCATCATCCAAGAGGCTGATGCCCATGTTCAGAGTCAGGGTCTGGAGGCTGGAGGGCTCCGGGTTGGATGGCGTCGTGTTGGCTGATGCGTTAAGTCCCATCAAGTCTACGAGTGCTGAGCTACTGCTGCCTGTTTTGGACAGAGGAAACACATCTGTGATCTTATAGTCTACAAACGTGTAGAAAGATTTGTTGATCAAGCGTAGCAAACACGGATAGAAGCCAAATCACACGCAGGCACCGACCTGGTTGCGAGGGCAAGGTTATGCCATCCTTTGACACATCCTCTCCTTTCACCAGCTGCCTGTACAGGTTGATGACCTGAGTCAGGTTGTCATTGGCCTGTAGGATATCGGCTAGAAGCAGAAAATAGGCTCATTAGCAACGCCAACCTGGTTTTTACGCTTTGAAAATGGGCCTGAACAGCTTATTCTGCCTTTTTCTAATATGACACACTGTCAAAGTCATGAGGTCAGCAACCTTACCTAAAGCATCGTCACTATCCTCTGTATCACTTGCTAATCGGAATAGTGTAGGCCTCATCTTCTCGCAGCGCTGGTAAAGATCCTGCGAACGGACACATGTTAAAAAAAAAAACACTAAAACCACACCTGTAGTGGGCGGCACAAGCAGAATTACGAGACTGTAGCTGCAGCTAATTCGAATGTGCTGAGCTGCGCTAACCTTAATGAGCTCCTGGTTGCTCTGGGAGCAGCTCTCCTTGCTGTAGCCCTCCAGCAACTGGCTCAGCAGGCTGACACTCTCCTTCACCTCCTGGATGGCGTTCAATCGCTTCGATACCTTCTCTACACGCTTTTGGTCCTGGAAAAAAAAAAAAAGGGCGATAGGATCTCACGATGAGTCACGAGTCAATATAATGTATAATGGTAATAAAAAGCTATATTACAGTTTAGGAATACACCTATACAAAGTTTTTGTATGAACTATTTTTACAATATTCAACCAAATGTGTTCAACATCAGAGAAACAAGTTTCAAGATCCTTCACTTTAATAAATTCTATAGCCTTGTGTTTCATCGTACCTCGATCAAAACCTTGATTATTAATTGGATATTCAGCTTTTCACATCCGTTGTCAATGTTGAAGTAGATTGAGGTCATAACTCATAAAGCATTAAACACTACGATAATCCCCAAAAAAATTGTTGAAACGGCCTTGAAATTAATATTCGGGTGCATTAATGTTATCATGCTACATAATGTGGTGTTTCTTTTGTGCAAGACCACGTACTGTACAGCACATGATGTGGTAAACAAAACAAATGACTCACCTCCTGGACCATTTCCTTAATGAGCTTGTTTGCTGCTCTCAGATCTTCTTGGTGGCTGCTGTTCAACAAGCGAGACAGCATCTACAAAAACAGGATAGGACAAAAGAGGGAGAGGAAAGAAAAGAGGAAGAGCACTTTGTAAACTGTTGGTTCCTTGAGGATTTTCCCAGGAGTTAAACTTCACGAGGATTTGACGGGTATAGAACATTTTTTTTATAAATTCTTTTGAAACCCTGTTCAAATTGATGGGTGCCTGGTCGTCACTCATACCTTGGATTTCTCCTCATCCTCAAAGAGGACATTTTTGTCTCTGGGTGGAGGAGGTGGGAGGGGCTTGTCATCAGGAAGCTCAGGATCCAGCTTGACAATGCCTGGAAGAGAGCAAGGACACCTATTAACCTCACATGTAAACAGTTCAGCCAAGTCTAGGTCATCTGGGTCACCGCCGGTTCAGAGTCCTCTCCATGACATACATGTGTGATACTGGTGCTATAACATTGTTCTTGACACTTCTTTTAGATAAAGAGTCAGCTGCATTCTGTCAAAATGCATCACAAACCCACACACTACAGATATGGTCCTTACACAACATGTAGATCACACTACATTCAACTAAGCATGACTAAGGACATTAGTCTCATGTTTATGGCTCATCACCATAAAAAGGAGAACTGACACTTCCCCGATAGGGAAAATATCGGGGACCAAAAAACACATTATCAGTCAAATACGGGAACTAAAAAAAAAACACATTCATAAACCTCCTTCTACAGCACCTGATCGCCCAGCACTTGTGTTTTGGTGGTAGGAGGAAACATGCAACATGGATTGGGATTGAACAGTGCTAACCACTTGTCATGTTCTCTTCTTGTCCTGAAGCGCTCACCCTGTTTTTTCAGCATCTGATAGGCGTCTGCTATCTTGGTCTCATCAGGCATCCTGACTGTCCAGCTGTACATAATTTCCAACACCTTCTTCTTCACTGGCTCTGGAGCCCGGGCACCCAAATACTGCAGAAAAGAGCAAAGTCGTGTTTTAATTGTTCATGTAAAATGTGTTTATGCTTGAACAGCAACTGGATAGATAAACTGATTGCAGTCAGGTTTTCCTAAGCACTAAGAAACTGCTTCCACTGGTTCACAAAGCCCTACACAAAATAATTACATTTGCAGCCAAACCGGTATGTCGACATAAAAGACTGGGATCATTACCTTCGGTGACACCACTTTGATGAGTTCATTGAGAAAGCGAAACTTTCCCACCTCACTGTGAAATCGCTTTCCACAGTTCTTCATGCACGTCTCCAGAACCTGGGAATTGTGTAATGGTTTGTTTTTACATTTGTACAGACAAAGCCTCCACAAAAAAAAAAACCTTCACTGTAAAAAAAACCAATGAGAAGTTGATTCCAATGTGGCAGACCTTTACACTTGTTAGCTTACCTTAAGCGCTTGCATAGCCTCCCACTCCTGAGGAGACTGGATTTTGTGGGCCAGAAGTCTGGTTGCAAGCTGGGGACTGATAGAGAACAACATGTAACTGTTAATGCAACACAGGAATTTAAAACATGCCATAACAAACACTTCGTACATACATGGACAAATTATTTGGCGAGTGTGAAGAAAAACACCCGTCGCATAATTATGTGACTGGTCTGACGTGTTTCATGTTGTGATGAAATATTATGTAGCTTGTATGACATTTTCTACAGAGCTGTGAAACTGGATTAAACCAAGTTGTTAGGAGATCAACCACTGGCACAGTGCCGATTTGATTCTGCATTTTGTACACGGTGCTTAACAAATATGTACTCTGAAATGGTGTAATGTGTTTGATCATCATCTCACCCTTCTGGTTCATTGTTGAGCTGATCACAAAAGCCCTTGACATTGTCCCAGTCAGTCTCCTTGTTCAACGGGTTGGTGGCCTTGTCTGTGCAAAATGAAAATGCATTTTTATAAATTCTGTATCTGCTATGTTTCACAACTCTAACACTGCTGCATTGTGTCGGATCGTTCAGTGTGAAGTCTGTCAAACCGTCTATGTGTCAAACGTCTCGTGACAATTCACACTGGGATTTTACAGCCGCACATTTGAGAGTCAAGTCTTACTAAAAACGCCTGTCAGCAGCTGCAGCTTCTGGTTGTTTGCTGAATGCAAACTATGAGTTCTGTGGTTTGGAGCAGGTGACGAGAGTTGTAGTCGTGTGGCTGAATCCTGTCACGTTAACCGGTTAAATCAGACGTATAGTACCGTCATGGTTCCTGGTTTTGGGTTCGTTCAACTGGCTTGTTTTGGTCCTTGAGGAAACCGTCAGCAGCTAACTAGCTGATGTTAGCAATCAAATGGACATTTGAATTAATTGAGCGTTAATCATCATGTTCGTGTAGCATCACTAACCTCGACATGTCAACAGTAAACATAACATGAGCTCAAAATACGATCGCCTCACAGCAAATGTGTTAACAGTTACAATATCTTACTGAGTTTGTTCCTTAACGACAACTGCACTTTTTAATTTGATGACATTCGCTCTCTAGATTCTCAAATAAATATCTTCCCTCCGGAAAGTGCTATGGCCGACAGTAACACATTTAGACTGACAACATGTCTCCGAGTCCCTTAAAGCGGACTGCCTATCGCTGTCCGTTCAGAAGTTCATCTGATTGTCCAGTAAAACGACTTACTGATGCGAGACTGGAGGGTCGCCTCATCCGGAGGCGCCGCCGCCATCTTTCGTGAATTCTAAACAAGTGGCCACTATCGCGAGACTTTGTAACATCTCGCGTAGGCAGCAGTTGGATAAACTGCCCTGGAGCTCCCCGCGTGGCCGCAAGGCGAAACAACACGTGTAGTGTGGCAGGCGTGTAGCCGACGGTCCGACCAATGCAACGGGGATGGCGGCGCTTGGCTGCTTTAATCAACATTAATTGTCCGGAATGTATTTTTTACAGTGTTTTAATTTTGTTGACGCAAAGAGGGCGTAGTCATTAGCGCGCGACTTTTTTTATCCAGCGTTTTGCAGTCACTGCAGCAACAAACAAAAACCTTATTGTGGTCCACCTCAGGGAGGACACCGTCACCTCTGCTTCGACTGAAACCGCATCATCGCCCCAAACCGGTCAGAGACGACCCTCAGAGCCAGCCAGCGCCCAGTAAAGAGAAGCAGACCTGCACACTGTAAAGTTAGACATGACGAGCAGAGGTGCTAACGGACCACAGCTAGCTAGTTAGCCGAGTCCGCTACGTCAAGAACTTTGTTGGCAAGCTACCGTTATCAACTCTGGATATCAGTGTGTTTAGTAGTGAGTGGTTCTGGTCAAAGTACGTTTCCACGTTAGATGTTGTCATCGCTGTCGGAATAACTCAGTACGGAATATAAAGCCGGGGCATAATGCACGTTGTACTTACAAAAGTTAGATAACGTCTAGCTAGCCATGCTAGTTTTCTTAACGTGACTCACTTGCTGTCAATGTATGGTATCGCAGCATCGGGTGTTGTCTGTCGCGCCTTCGCTGAGAAGCTGCTGATGACTCGTTAGTGATCAAAGGACAAATAAACTCAAGAAACGAGACGATTTTAATTGACAGGAATACCGGTGACTTGGATTCCTGTGATACTATGATGGGGTCTCTGAAGGCTCTCCAGGAGTGGTGTCGGATACAGTGTGAACACTACAACGATGTGGAAGTAAAGGACATGTCCACGTCCTTTCGGGACGGTTTGGCGTTTTGTGCCATAATACATCGTTACAGACCAGAACTGATGTAAGTATCGACGTAGCATTGATGCAAACTATATTAACTCAACAGTACATAGCCGCTGGCTCCAGTGAAACGTGGAGACGTTGTTTTGGCTACATACTGTTTTAGAAACTGTTAATGTTAATCCATTTAGGATACAAATGCAGAACAAACTCAGTAACGTTAGACTGCTCTAGATAAATCAGAGAAAATAGTTTTAAGGACTTTGATTATGAAAGGCTCCTGTTGAACAAGGTTACATTTTGTAATTTATAAAAAAAAATGCCATTTCTGTTAAATTTCTATCACCATCGTGTGTGTGTTGTCAAAAACACTCAAAATACATGTGTTAGGAACATTGTACACTGAAAGGCCAGTGTGCTGTGATTAACTCAGGCTGACAAGCCATGCCCTGTCTGTAACAACATACCCCTCCTCTCTGCATTTTACACCTACACACACATTACAGAAGCCACCACAAAACACAACCACACTATCAGTGTGACTAACAAGGGTTATCGGGATGAGGAAATCCAATTGTTTTGGTAGAGACCAAAAACAGAAAATGTCCCACTTATTTAACTTACAGTTAATGACTGCCTTTGCTCAAAGGCACTAAAAGGCTGACGTATGTTATTTGGTGAGGATCAGCCTTTCAGTACTTTGATTTCCGAAATAAGAGGCCATCATGTGTTTGTTACTTGTATTTCATATCTTGTGTATCAAGGCAGGCAAATCATTTGATTTGAAATGTTTCCCTTATTTGCAGTGTGACAGTAAATCTAAACAGAAACTCCTTCATAAGACGTTGGACATGCGTCTCTGTGTAGAAGCACGAGTCCTGTGAAGCATATTGTGCCTCATTGGGAAGTGCACTCTTGACAGCATTACATTGGTGGTTTAACTCCTTCTGAAAGAAGTCAACAACCCTTCCTGTCGTCAGAAGATTGTGTAAAAGCAGCCGGTAAATGACATGTCATGTCCCTCTTTTCTCCTTGTGGGGGGAAATGTGGTGTGATGTAATGATTTTAAACAATAGGTATCTTGCTCATGCTGCTAACCTCTCAGGTGGTCCAGGCTTTTGTGAACACATTGGACTGTGCTTGGATTGTATTAGAGCAAACGTTCAGTGGACCTGTCACTGAAGGACAAGTCAGTGAAGTTGGATATAGTCTTATCTGCAGTAAAGCTGAAAGTAAGAGAGCGGACAAATCCTAAACACCCAGCTTTCAAGCTCTGCCTCTTCAATTTGTGATCCAGCATGTCTCCCTGTTCAGCCCAACGGAACTCGCTGTGATCCAGACAGACAGTTCGTCAGGCTAATCTGCAGCTGAGACCTCCGCCTGTCAAACTGGATTTAGCTCTTAATACTGGGCCCGGCCATTGTATGGTGACCCTGCCCGCAGTCTGCAGCCAATGTATTCCCATCTAACTACAACACACTGATGCAGAGGAGGGAGAATACTTAGTGCAGCAAATGGCCTCATCTCAATTTCAGCCGGGACTAACTGTCACTCCACCCACTGGAGAGGGAGTAGACATGGCTTCGAGTAATCACCCGTGTCCTATATAACCAAAGTGCGTGTAACAGGGAGGTCAACATTGCATTTAAATGAAATATATTCACTCATGCACTATGCAGCAGTGCAAACACTCACGTCATCCACTTAGTTTGACTTTTTAGATGTTCTGTGTACTCTGTGTTGAAATGTGTTTCCGTAATGCACTTGTTTTGTCTTACCTACTCCTCTTCTAAAAACTACTGATTATTACATAATGTATAAGCTTCATTTTTGACTGTTCATCCTTGACATCACCAAATCCCAATCCCGTATGCTCCAGCACAAGCGTTCCCGTCTGACTGAACCAGATTTAGCAGATATACTGGTTCACCCGGGTTGTGCCTGATACACACACACACACACACACACACACACACACACACACACACACACACACACAGAGCTCCTCAGCAGTCCTCTTTCCCAAAATAAACCTTGGAGCGAGACTCTTGAGTCACAGTGGATTAGGTTTGCAATTCAGATCACATACTGCACTTCATTCATGTATCGGCTGGCACGGTCTGTTCTGCGAGTGTCAAAAATGTGTGAAAATGTTTTTAAAGTAGCTGAAGCTCTGATATAGAGGACTTGAGAGGACATGGTCTTGATATTAGAGCTGCTGCTCCGTGTGTTTGGGACCATGGGAACTAGATTAGAGAGAACAGAGGTCACTTTGTGTGGCTCCAACACGGAGCTCATTCACGGGGACTTTCCTTCTTGAGAGTTCCACATGGTCTCCACAAGCTCTCACCGGGGTCATGGTGTGTTTTTTTTTTTCCTGCCACACTGTTATCCTACTAATACACACACTCGGTCAACTTACATTTACTTATGCACACGACAGCACTTTCATCCCAGAACACCTCAGACATTTTCCAGTTTTACTGCAGGATGTTTACTGGCGAGAGCCCGGCTCTCGGTCCGTCGCCCCTGGCATTTCAAAGCAGAGCCTTGTAATTATCAGCCCATCACTCCTGTTTGGTGCTGCAGTGTTTTTCCTCTTGTACTGGCACATCAGGCCTCGTTTATTGTGTGGGTTTGGGACCAGTTGTCAACTTTGGTAGTCTGGAAGCTTAACTGCTCACCGTCATGCTGTCAAGCCAATAATAGCTTGTTGATGGTTCATAACATAAGTGGAAAATAGGTCAGCAAACTCAATACAGCACCATCCTATATCAGCGTGGCTATGTACTGCTTTCTGGTCTTCTGCTGTACAATAGTGCTGACATAAAGGAGACACCATGATGTGCAGTTGTTGCGGTTTATATGACTGTACACCGACTACCTGCATACTCGGCCTTATCTCGAATGTTTAGAATTTTCTAAAAAAAAACTATCTTTCTTGTTGTTTCAGTGACTTTGGCTCGCTGTCTAAAGAGAATGTGTACGAGAACAACCGACTGGTGAGTCAATTTTACCCGCTGTATGTTTTTGAAGTTTCAACACTCCCGTGATCTTGTGTTGCGTGATGTTTTCATTTAGTGAGACCATTTGCTCCTGAAGGGAGGGTGAAATCACCTATACTGCGCATGCTTCATTCAGCCATAAAATTCCTAATCCTTCGTGACGATTGCATGCAGTCACGTTGGGTGTGACTTCGGAGTATTTGACTGTCTGTGTGAAGAGCAGCGTTACTTAATCCGGATGGAGCCTGACCAGGGAAAAGAGGGAGGAAGCCAGAGCATTCAATGTCATAAGAAATCCTAACGTAAGCCTTTGTAGAGACGATGTAAAGAGGATTTTAGGTGCAAAAGTGCTGAATTTGCCGCTTATAAATCTGGTGGTTAGAAACCAATCAAGAACTCTTTTTATATTACATTTCCCTCGTTGAGTTTTTCCACATCGTCTGTCAGCAGAACATTGAGGGGGTTTCCTCATTTCCAGTCTGAGCTAAGCTTTGGCAGCTTTTTGCTGCTGTTTGCATACTTTGTATCCAACAGCTTTCAGGGAAAGTGAGGCAGCACGAGGAAGAAATACCGTGTACTGTCTTTCTATTTAAATACACAAAGTTATTCACTCAATCCATAAATATTAAAAGCACTTAAAGCACCTAAGTCCGATGTTACTATCAAGGAGCCAGATGTTAGTTAAAGGTTTTCTCTATCTTAGTATTACTTTTACCGCTTTCATATATGAGGTACCTACAGCGCAGGGGCTACTTTTACCCTGTTCATATATGACCGCTTGTCACAGTGCGTGAATCAGTGACATGTCATTGGTTTCTCGAGCATTCATCCATTTTCAATAAATAGAAGGAAAGTGGTTAGTTTGAACAAGTAACAATTTTAGCTGTAAACCAAGTATTATTGTGCAGTGCAATGAATTTCATTCATTTGGTTTAGTTCGTCTTTACCTGTGTGTAGCATTTGTTAGCTGGATTATTTCAGTGTTGTGTGACTGCCAACGATTGTATCCCTTTAGTTATGTAACTTTACCCCCCCCTCCCCAAATCTAATTTCCTCAGTGGAATTTTTCATTAGACTGATGGTTATCCTCAAAGAACAAAATGTTACATTATCAGCAAGTGACTGGTGTTTTGGCAGCAGTTAGATTATTCAGGTCATCAAGTATGTGCCGGTTGGTGGGCTATGACGAGCATGTTTCTTTTTTTTACACGCATGCTACAAAGACATTCTTCTGTCCTAAGCGTTTAGTTTAAGTGAAACATTTTCATGGCATGCAGTAACTCGACTTCCTGAACAACAACGTTCTCACTCACCCATAGTGGTATCAAGCTATGCAAATAGTTTTGGTTTAATTTGCAGAGGTGTTTAGATATCAGTCTCTAGGATTGCTCCCGCCACCCCAGTAGAATGAAGGTAAATGGAACTTTGAAGAGTTATATCTGAAACCCAACAGCAACGCGTCTTTCCATAAATATTGTCCCAGTTACTGAGGCTGATGCACCTACGTACCTCGCTCTCAACAGTTTCCATTGCAGCTCCTTTATGCTGTAGAAATAGTCCCAGAACACTGCGGGAAATCAGACCAAAATGCCACAATGAGTTGAAATATTAATAAGTAATCAAGGTCTGTTGAGTTGTGCTGAGTCAGATTAGTTTCCCCTAAACAAACTCACTGCGTACTGTTTCCTCAGCATCTTACTAATCTTCCTCCCTCCTCTGTCTTTGCTTCATCGTAGGCCTTTGAAGTGGCAGAGACACAGCTGGGGATCCCGGCCCTGTTGGACCCAGAAGACATGGTGTCCATGAAAGTGCCTGACCGTCTCAGCATCATCACATACGTCTCCCAGTACTACAACTTCTTCAACAACAAGTCTCAAGGTGGGCTCAGGGAATTTATTTGGATTTCTCTTCAAGCGCTGTGCGCGTAAAAGACATATCATGTTTTGAGGTTAATGTGGTTCTTACAATTTTGACCATATATTTCACAGATAATATTAATTTGATGACTTTGCCTCATGGGAAATCTGCATTTAGTGTGTTTCTTTTCCACTCCTAATTTCAGAGCTATAAAAACTGTCCACCCTCTGCACATCTTGAGATGGAGCAACTTGTATAACTCTTGGGTCTAACAACTTTGATATCATTAATTTATATCATTAACTGATGACTTCCTTTTCTGCAGCAAACCCCCCGTGCGTGAAAAGGCTGAGTTCTGTCGGTCATAATGAGCCACCCCAGAAAAGGCCACCGACCCCTTTGGAAGACAAAGTGGTTGAGTCTGAGGTAAGAACAAGACGTGGCACCAGGAGAAATGGGAACTTCCCTTTGCATGTATTGATATTGATACTTCTTTTTTTGCTCTAGGCCACACATAATACCTTTTTAATATCTGCATCACTGAACTACATTATGTCTGCATGATACTCTACTGGAGCTACATGTCAACAAGCTCTATTCTTTGATTAATATTGTTTATGGTGTCCTTTTGAAGGCCCGGATAACCACACTGAAACCGCATACCTTTTTCTTTTTTTTTTTTATTATATTGGTGTGTATTTGAAGCCTTGGATTATCTAAGTGTAATTCTGCATGGGCTATTTGGGGATATTAAGTCAGGATCTGTACAATACAAATCCCATCCTGCCATTGCAGTACAACAATAAGTACTTCGTAAGTACTTCTTCCTTGTGTGGGCTTTGTATTGCACAGCAGGGGAAAAGCTAAGCAGCGGAGGTAGAGTAAGTCTACAAAGATAGCCTCTGTATCCTGTCTCTCTTTTCTTTCGCATGCCTTCAACTTCTTTCCCCCATCGCCATACTTCCATGTTCTGGCAACATTCCCCCCCCCCCTCTTCAGATGGAAATCCATTCCACTCCCTCCTCTTCCTGCTCTTCTTCCTCATCCCATCTGATCCCCCCTCCACTCTGTGGTCCTGAGCCTAGGCAGTAGGATGGGGGTGGGGGTGGTTTAGGAGGTAAAAACAAAACAGTTTGGTCAGTTAAGTCCTTTTTTTTTTTTAAATACTAACAGTATTTAGCACTATCCTAACACTGTGTGCCAAGTTTTGCAATGCGCTGCTTGCTAACCCTTTTTTTTGTTTAACACAAATAAATAATGACCAAAAAAAAAAACCTATAAACAGTAAATCTGTCCTAAGCATCAATCGTATCCTCAAAATGTGACTCCCAGAACCACTAACCCAAGCGGTTTGGATTTTCTTACTAATAAAAACTTACAAATGACACACGTTTTTTTCTATTAAATCAAATTATGTTTTAAAATGAAAAAGAAGTATGCAGTTTAACCACATGAATCAATGAGCCTTAGTCGAGCAGATTTAGCTAAACCAAATGAACAATCCACATCCTCAAATCCTGACTCCGTGTTTGATCTCCCCCGTCCACCATTACTCTCCATCTTCCCCCCTTCCCCCGACGTCTCCCCCTCTCCCTTGTGAACAACGTCCTGGTTGCTTGCATTAGCCGAGCCAGCCCGCGCAGACGGGTGAAGAAGCGGTTGCAGCAGTCAGGCGCGGCACGCTCAGCAGCACCTGTGCCGCCTGCCAGAAACATGTTCACCTGGTGCAGAGATTTCTGGTGGACGGCAAGCTCTATCATCGCAACTGCTTCAGGTGAGCACTGCAGCGACGGCTACTGTACCTGTGTGGTACACTTGGCAACACTTGTAGTTAATGAGATTGTAAATGCATTGCTTGGCTTTGGCTGACTTTATATCTCAACACTCTTTAATGCCCGTTAAAGATCGTACTGTCTTCCTGTGTCATCGTTGTCTCAGGTGCACAGAGTGTCACAGCACTTTGCTTCCTGGATCCTACAAATTAGGAAGCAACTCCGGGGCCTTGGTCTGTACACATCACCTTGCCAGGCATGCTTTAGCCAATCAGAACGGCCGGCCAGATTTTAGTAAGAGAGCAGTGGTAGATCAGTCGGCCAGGATTGGTCGCAGCACAATTCCTCACACCTCGCTCTCTGACGGGGACCGGGAACAGACTGCTTCTCCAGTAAGCCAGACAAACGAAACGGACATGCCTGCTAATGACTCTGCCACAGCCGCTGCTGTTACAACAAATGGAGCAGATTCTTTGGAGAAAGCAAAAGTGATGGATGGCAGTGGAGAGACAGAGGGGATACCTCGTTCTTCTTCTCCTCCCAACCCCTTTGATGAGAGCGATGAAGAGGAGGAAGAGGTGGAGAAAGAGGAAGATACTAAAACACCAGCCAAGTTAACGATCAATGGGGACCTCCCTTCTACGCCGATCAGTCCTAATGAAGGTGCCAGTCGGCCAGTACCGGCTCCTCGCCGGGTCTCTGAACCCGCCCCTCCTCCTCGCCCTGCCCCTCGGGTTCGGTTACACCGTACGGCAGACGGCCTTGCAGTCGGTGCGTGCTCACTGCAGAATATGAATTATTATAGATAAAGAGTAAAGGATCTGTTGATATTCATTCTCACATTTTTCTTGAAATCACAGGTGAATGCCAGAAGCCTCCGATTCCTCCCAAACCTCGAGAAAGATCACGGTCTCCTGGAAGGTAGCTGAACTTTCCTTAAATGCCTGTTTGTCCCTCCATTGCCACCATTTCATTGACCTTAATTATATCTTCATTGTCCGTCTCGGTTTTGAGTTTCACCTTGTTGCACAATGTACTTGTTTGACCCTCCATGCCTCCATTTGGCCTTATTTTGTTGTCTTCCCGTCTGTGACCCCTCCATCCCTATCTGTGTATCTCACTGTCCAGCATGTCAAGTGGCACCCATAAACCCAAAGACCCGCCTTGGCTCGCCCTGGTCCAATCAGAATCCAGGAAGAAGAAAGCCCCTCCCCCTCCCCCTGCAGGACTGGCAACCCCTCCCAATATAGGCTCTCTGTCCCCTCTCAAAGGGGAGGGCTCCAGACCCAGCACACCCCCTGTACCCGCCAACCCATTCGATGACGATGAGGATGAAGATGAAAATGACGAGGTAGCGGAAGAAGAGGGCAGCGGAGGAAGTGCCATTCCACCCACAGTGGTGGCTAGTCACCCATGGTACAGCATCACTCAGGCAGCTGACGCGACGGGTGCAGACACTCCCCCGAGTGGAGGAAGCTCGTCCCGCTCTGCGAGCCCCAGCAGCGCCAAGAGCAAGAAACGTCTGGCACCTCGTGCTCCACAGCCACCTACAGGTCACCACGGTCAGTTTGATCTGTGCTCCCGTTGTGTGTTATCAACCGAGCCATTTGTCATTTATAGAAAAGAAATGCAAAGACAACACTATACATTTTATTGAAGTTCCTTTTATCATCATCTAACCTCACCAGCTAGTCTGTACTTTGTGGAGACGTGACATGAAAAATGACCCTTTAGGTGGTACAGTAGTAATGTTTGTGGAGGAGAACATGTTTGTTCATGTTCGAGTTCCCTCCACTGCATGTTAATGAAGAGCAGTATTTGGACATTTATTGGAAAACAACTAATTTTAAGCAGTATTTCCGCTTCATGTAAGGATGTCCACGTCATGCAAGAATCTTTGTTTATTGATCAAATGTTAATAGACAAGTTAAGGTAAACATGAATAAAGTTTTATTTAGTTCATGCATGCTTTATTGGATTGAGGTCATATGATTGACTTGTCCTAAAAATTATTTGATTGCTTTGACTATATCCTAAGGATCCTGCTGCAATGAATGTAATCCATTACATTGTGATGCATTTGATTCTGTTTGAGCAAACAAGATATTTCTTTTGTAAACTTTTGTTTTTAGAGCTCTTCAGATTTAGTGTTCTTAATGTTGTGCTGGAATTTCCCCACCCTTCAGAGTTCCTCATTGTGTTCTCGCTTCATGACAGTGTACCACACTGTTGTTTTGTTTCCCATTATTTTTTCTGTCTCAGATTTTTCATCCTCACCATAGTTTGTTTACCGTCAGTGTCACTTTGTTTTCCTCACTGACATGTCCTCGTGTTAAAACACAAATGCTTAGTGTCGCACCTACAAAGACCTTACATTTACATTTAGTAACTACGAGACAAAACACACCTTTTAACTTTGATGTACAGTTCAGAAATGTTACGAGCTCTAAATCCTAATCATCTTATTCTTGAACAGCTTATTCAATGTGGATTCAAACACACATTTAAATTAGAAGTTGGCACTTTTCGATAGATGTTCATTGTTTTTTGTTCTTTTCCCCATTTCCTCTATATTTCTATCTGTCTCAACTTCGATTCCCGTTTAATTTCTGTTCTTTGGTTTTTACTAAACCGTCCTTCCTCTTCAGTTCTCTCTCACTCTCAGCCCTCCTCTTGCTCTCCCTCTCCAGCTCTCAGCACAGAGAGTCTGTCCTCTGGCTCGGACCACAGCTCCTCCCATCCCCATTTGGGTGGCAGTGCCAGCAGCGACCAGGAACACGCCTTCACCAAAAGTGTCTCGGAGCCTTCCATCTGTTCACCGTGCGACTCTCCGCCGTCTCCTTCCTCGTCCTCGACCGAGCGTCTGCCTCATCCTTCCCTAAGCCCCTGCCCTTCTCCCATGCCATCAAATGCCAGCTCAGCTCCAGCTACCCCACAGCCCAGTCGCAGCTTTGGGACCAAAGGGACCGTAGACCCTCCACCACGACCCCCGACGACCCCCAGTCCATTGGCCTCAGGAGCCCCCCAATCACACAATAAGGTAATAGGTCCACCTCCAAACACGGCGATAGAAAGCAATACACTTTCTGCATTATACTCCAGCTTTATCTCTCTTCTCATTTTAGCGGATCTGTAAAGAGAACCCGTTCAACAGGAAGGCTTCTCCCTCCCCTGCTAAATCTAAAACCAAACCACCAAAAGGCCCCCGTCCTGCCAGACCCCCGGCCCCCGGCCATGGCTTCCCTCTTATTAAACGCAAGGTAGAAAACTAAAGACAACATATACTGTATGCTTTGGCATGAGAGCAAAAAATATAGAAAAAATGCATGAAGAAGTTCTCAAATGATCCGTCTTGTCCAAACTGCAACATCCAGGTGCAGTCAGACCAGTACATCCCAGTAGAGGACATCCATGGGGAGATGGGGCAGCTGGAGAAGCAGCTGGATGAAATGGAGCAGAGGGGAGTGGAGCTGGAGAAGAAGCTGAGAGACAACCCGAACGGTAACATAGCGCACTATTTTTACTGGAGTTTCATCAGTTGAAGGCCAGTTACATGTTGCAAATGATGTCCCCACATGCAGTGAATAAAGTTAGGTTCACTATATTCTAAATTGAAAACTTTACTAAATTGCTCACAAAAGGATTGTAAAAAAATCACCTAGACAAAAAGAGGGGGAAGGCCATATCCCTAGATTTGACTTGAAAGAACTCTACATGATAACAGAAACATTACACATCTATCTCTGTGGTCCTCTTTGTTTCCAGATGAGGATGAGGAGCACCTGTTGGTGGACTGGTTCACTCTCATCCATGAGAAGCATCTTTTAGTGCGACGAGAAGCTGAGCTCGTCTACACGTACGTATGAGACCGCAGCAAGGAAGCATAAGCCTTCGATGCCGATTAGTTGTTTTTATTTTACTTAAAAGCACAGTGTGTAACAGTGTGTGTAGTTGGGAGCCGCCGTCTTGCACCGCCATGTTTCTATGCAGCCCAGAGCAGTCAAGCCGAACACTGGGCTCTAGCGAGAGCCTTTTATGTTAACCGAAGTTAGGGATGGGTTCCAAACCCCAGTATTAAACGGGCCCCGGTGCTAAATAATATAAGACCGGAGTATTGATAAGCTCCGATTTAAACTGGTGCTTTTTAATCTGTACTTGTATGATTTATTATCACGCTGCAGCTTCTCCTCTACTACTCCAGGTGAAGTGAAGATTACTTCACGTTATCTAGTTGGTTGCGATCTGCAGCTCTCCACTAGATGCCACTAAATCTCACACACTGTTCCTTTAATTTGCTCCGTCGCGTCTCTGTTAGCTGGGTACTAGTTGGTCAGAGAAGGCTTTCTACACCCAGCTTTTTGTAATTGCAGCAGACTTATTCGGTTAAGCTAATCAGGCAAGTTACTGTGCTGTACTAGTATCCCTAGTCGTCGACGTTACAATAACGAGTGTTAAATTGAAGGTTACCAGTGTGTAAAGTACTGTGTACATGTTGCTCACTGCAGAGCGAAGCAGCAGAACCTGGAAGAGAGACAAGCTGACGTGGAGTATGAGCTGAGGTGTCTTCTGAACAAACCAGGTGTGTTTTGCTCCATCATGCCATCACGATAAGAACACCTATAGTCCAGTCCAATGTCTGCCCTGTATGTATTCGTGTGTAATGCTTGACTCATGTTACAAAGCAGATTACTGCCACCCTCACTTACGTATGACATGTGTGTGTGGATATACAAGTTGAGAAGAAATTCTACAGTTTTTTTTCAAAATCGAACAGGAAAAAAATGACATTTGTACGTGGGTTCAATAAAACCTATCGCTCTGATCCCTTTCTTCCCCAGAGAAAGACTGGACAGAGGAGGACAAAAGTCGGGATCAGGAGTTGATGTCTGAGCTGGTTACCATCATTGAACAGCGCAACCAAATTGTTAACAACATGGACCAGGACAGGCAGAGGTAATCAATGCTTATTAACTGTTTCTCTGCAGGGACTCCACAGTGTTTTTCATCAGTGATGTTTTGCAACTACCAGCAATCTTAACGGTCATTCTGTCACAGGGATGAAGAGGAGGATAAACTTATGGAAGCCATGCTGAAGAAAAAAGGTAGGATTTAGAGTCGGCTCCATTTGTAGTGGGTTAAAGATTCATTCATTTTACATAAAAACTAAATGTTTCCTTCTTCACTTTTCTGATTTCTAGAAACTATGTGAATCTTCGTAATTTCCTGTCTTATTTTCATCCTCATCAGACTTCCATAAGGATCCGGACGTCGACCAGCAGAAGAAAAAGGGGACAAAGTTCAAACCCATAAAGGTGCTCAAGCGTCTGAGCCATAAAGGAGAACCAGGCAAGAGCCACAGCCCCCGCAAGGACAAGACGCCATAGCAAGAACCAATCTCCTCCGAGCAGATATGAGGAGGTTTTAAGAAGACAAAGGGGGGGCCTGTTGTTCACATCATGCCCTTTTCTGAGCAGCAGCGTCTTTTTTTTTTTCTTCTTTCAATTGTTCTCAATGAGGAGGGAGCATATGATGCGGCCACCTACAGGAAAGGCGCTGCACCCAGCGTCTTTTTTTTCTGTGCGCTCAGCATTTTTTGTGCGACCGCTCCGAGAGCTTCAAGTTGAAAATCTCTGAACTTTTCAGAAAAGCACTGGTGACGTCACTGTAGTAAATGGAGGGGACGCTTGTTTTGGCCGTGTCTGTCTATCCTGAGCTTCATATTTCGGACTCTCGCTATCATAACAAAGACCCAAAAGCCCATTTAGGAGCAGATTGGCAAAGCGGACACTGAGTGTTGCTTGTGAGTGTTGTGCTTTTATTACCGTACGCCTTGTGTCGCTTTGCTCTAACGTTACGTAACATGGAGACAAGCTCATCTATACCAAGTATAAAGTAGACATCCTCAGTCTGATGCTCATGTAAAACAAATACTGTATATAACAGACCAAATAGACAATTTTCATTGAAACGCTCCCCAGTGCCAATGCGGCTGCTTTTCTGCCAGAAACAGGCGCTATGTGGACACAAGCCCTAAGACAAATATAAAAGCAGGAGAAAATAAACGCACCAGATCAAGAAGATAAGATGAGGTCACCTTTAACTGTCATTAATGACTTTGTAGTGCAACCCAGAATCCACTCCCTTGCTCACATCTTACTTGATGCTTCTCCAAAAAGTCTCTTCAGTGACCTTTCAGTTGCCTTTTGTGTTTTTAAAGAGTCAACATGTCCCACTGCTTTAGGAGCTGACGTGCTTGTAAGCTCTCTGACCTTTTCATTTGAGTGAATTGTTGCATGTTGCTTCGCCATCCTTGCGTTGCAGAGCATGTGTATCCTGTAGGCCTGTGTCGAGGTTCAGCAAAGGTGCGACTCGACAGTTCACTTGAATGAAGTCCGTTGGATCCCTGATATCTATGAGTTTTGTAATCCGTTTTTTAATCTGTTCCCGTGTTCTACCTGTGTCTTCTGACTCCAAAGGTTAGTGGCTGCATATGTGAGAGGGTTTGAGCCTGTGGTACGAGTGAAAGTTTAAAAACAATTTAAGATGAGCTCTGCTTTAAATCTAGCAAATTCTACCCTTAAAATGCTCGATCGACAATGAATACCTAAGCTCTTCTAGCTGCTTTGTTGTGATCGTCTTTGGTTTCAGGTTTCTTCTGTGATAGTTTTGCGATGGCGTCTTTTTTTTTGTAAATGCATTTCATCAAAGACGTGGATGAACGTAGATTCAGTATTTGTGTGTGACTGGAAACAAAGTGGGAGACTCCAAATCAGATTGATTTAGAAAATATGAGGCATGAAGAAGAGCAGATGTCAGAAGGTTTATTAATAAGAAAGGTCAGAATAATGAACATTAGAAAAGGCAGATGAACAGTATTTTAACAACTGTAGCCAAGCGCCAGCTTATAACAGTTTTAACCGTCTGGGAAAACCTGAATATGCAATCACTAATTTATATTTTACGATGCCTTTCTGTATGTTTCCATGTTTTGCCTTAAAAGTGTTAATATTGTTTGTACGAGTGCCATTTATTTAATTACATATGTGGAGAAGTGTCATGTGTTCGTCTTATGTAAATGTCGGTATGTTTACTTTTTCTGTTCCGGTTTTATCAGTTAGACTGTCTTTGTCCTCCATTTTAAATGGTCGTCTCTGTGTCTGTCTCCATGTCCAGCTGAAACCAAGGGCTTCTGTCAGCTATGTGTTGTCCTAAAGCAGGATTATGAAAAAAAAAAAAAAACTGACACTGGAAGGCGGAGGATTAAAATAATTAAATGCAAGCTGTTCATGTTTCTTATAAATCAAATGCTTTCACAGCCTGACATCACAGTTTTGACTTTATATTGTTTTATAGAACTGCTTATATAGTTGTAGCACAGTGCAGCCAGTCAGCTGTGACCTCGTCACAGTCTTTCCATCACTACTGCACTCATTACATCACACTAAACCCCGTCCACAATCTGAATCTGAAGTCTCAGATTCTTCTGCCGTTGACATTATATTCTGAAGCTTCCTCTTCTCTTTCTCCAAGTCTCCTAGGAAAGTGAAATACAAAAGATGAGTTATAAGGAGAAGTTGTTTTCAATACAGGCCTGTCCAAACACATGAATAACAGTGTCAGCTTGAAGAACACACTTAAGGGCCCAGGGTGGAACTTGTCTCTGACGTAGCTGTTCCCAGAGCGACAAGCTTCAGCGGTGCGTCTCTGAGGCGCGCATGGCAGATGATTCTGGACAGATTTAGTGGTTCTAGGATTAGTGGGGGAAGCTGATGATGTGGGGTCAGAGGTCAGTGGTAAAGCTGCTCCGTCTGTGGAGAAAGTAAAAAAATGTTTAAAAGTATTTTATGTGGCACTACAAAGTTTTATGATGCTAAATGATTCAGAAAATACATAAGCACCCCATTATATTATATTATATTTGAATCACAATATATGATCTGGATTTCTAGCAATATGTCATGCTGAGTTTTGCAGTAATATGTGGGAAACACTATCACATTCAAATAATATTAAAATAGCAAGTGCATCATCTCACATGTCAGCATATCCTGTGTGTCCTTGCTGTGCTGGGGGGCTCTGGGGTTGTTCCACAGTCCATCTCTACTCTGTGAGGAAGCCTCCATCTGCAAACACAAAGACGTTATCAGCAATCTCTGTTATTCACGACAATTCAAACTTTATTTTGAACTCACTAGAGTCCATAGAGAGTCCATATTTGTTGACATGTTATACTATAACTTTGTCAACATACTATGATAAAACGTTTTTCATTCATTTATTTCGAACAGTCTATTTATACTCTGACTTTTTTATTCTCATCTTTCAAAATACTATTCTATGACCTTTTTGGACAAACTATACTATGATCATTTTCATTGTACCATACTATAACTTCTCAACACACTATGACATTGATTTATTCGGACATACTAAACTATGACTTTTTACAACATACGCGAAAAAAGTCATAGTGTGATGAAAAAGGTTTTTTAAAAAGTCATAGTAATGTATGGTGAAAAAAGTCATATAGAATGTAAAAAAGTCATAATGAAATCAGTGTATAGTACATCGAAAAAAGTAATGAAAATGTCATAGTATACTATGTCAAAAAGTCTTAGTATAGTATGACAAAAAACTTCATAGAAAAGTCATAATATAGTGTTTCTAAAAAAGTCATACTATACTAGGTCAAAAAGATGTCATGAAAGAAGTCATAGCATATGAAGTCTGAATAAATTAATGAAAATAGTTATAGTACTGTATGTTGAAAGAAGTCGTAGTATAGTATTTCGAGTAGTATGATATATCGAAAGAATATCGAGAGTAAATAGTAAAGAATGACGAAAAAACAGATAAAAAAGTAATAGTAAAGTCATAGTGTAGAATGTCCCATTAATGTCACTATGGAGGATGTTGAAAAAAGTAGTACATAGTATACTAACTATGACATTATTACTTTTTCAGATATGCTATATTACGAATCTCTTCGCCAAACTGAACTGTTACTTTTTTCTGACTTTTTTCAACATACTGCACTCTGACTTTTTATGATTTTTTAGACATACAATACTATGACTGATATATGACGTTTTTGCCCTACATTTTTTTGACATGCTATTCTATTACTTTTTTCTGACTTTTTCCTTACTATACTGTGAATATTTTCGACATAATATACTGACATATTTTATTTTTTTGACACGCAATATTATATTTTTTAACGTACTATAATATGACTTTTTAATGACTTTTTTGACTTACTATACTCTGGCTTTTTTAACATGCTATTATATTACTTTTTTTCGACTTTTTTCGACATTGTATACCATGAGTTTATTGTGACTTATATCGACATACTGTACTATGACTATTTCTGACTTATTTTTCGACATACTCAACTATGAGTTTGTTATGAGTTTTTACGACATGCTATGACTTCTTTGTGACTTATTTCAAAATACCATACTGTGAATTCTTTATGACTTTTTCAACATGCTATTATGTAACTTTTTTTCGACATACTATACTATAACTTTTTAGTAACTTTTTAGATTTACTATACTTTGGCTTTATTGGGACTTCTTTCGACATACTATACTATGACATTTTTGGCCATACTATACTCCAAAGACAAGATCATTTTTTCAATAGATTTGCTGACTTTACTTTGATAGAGAAAGTGTCGGATGGTAAGCTGACACCAGGATCTACAACAGATAGGTAGCCACAAGTGGGATTGGACCTGGGCTTTACTCAGCTTTGGATATCAGGGTACTCTCCCTACCAACTCGTCATACCGTTTTCCTCTCAGATGTGATTGCATCGTTCTTGGGACGGCGGGCCTTGTCCAACAGCTTCAGTTCTCGAATCATCTGTTATTGGAGTCGTGACACCGCATAAGTTGAAGTGAAATTGCACTTTCAAAGACAATTAATAGTATTTTTGGTCTGATATCTGAATCTAAATGCACAAATACAACCTGGCACTAATTAATACCATTTAAATGATCTATTTACTTCCGTACTAATCTGAGTCAGGATCTAATTATATTGTTCAAAACAACATCACACTAAACAACAATACATCAGTGAAGTTAAAACGTCTGTGTTACCTCACGATATTTCAAACCCCCAGACGGTATAATGCAGACTTAATAGGAGCCAATATGTAAACCATTGCTTGTTTACCTGAGATATCTCAGTGTTGATGATGTTGGTGTACTGCTTCTCCTCACCCAGAGAAGACATATCTGCCAGAAACTGTCTTCTCTCCTCTATCTCATCCAGTACTACAAAAGAAACAAGTTAATATTAGACTTATTCAAGAGGCACTGGATATATTTAGTCAAGCAAAGTAGCACGGAGCAGAATTAAATTTAGGCTGATATTAATAGAAACAGATTATCAATATGACTGCAATAACTTAATTCAAATGTGGTGTGCTTCTTTTCAGGTTGTAGAGGGACATCTAACATGTAACTCTAGTACATCATCTGTGTCTGTGTAGTCAGCCTCACCTTCCTGATACCGGTCTATAGGCTCCGCCACCTCTGGGTTCGGACATGAAGGAACATTGTGGTAAGATGCAGCTGTGGGCTCTTCTTCTCCCGTTGCCATTATATTCTGAAGCCTCCTCTTCTCTTTCTCCAAGTCTCCTAGGAAAGTGAAACACAAGAAATGAGTTACAAGGAGAACTTGTTTTCAATATAGGCCTGTCAAAACACATGAATAACAGTGTCAGCTTGAAGAACACACTGAAGGGACCAGGATTGAACTTTTCTCTGACGTAGCTGTTCCCAGAGCGACAAGCTTCAGCGGTGCGTCTTTTAGGATTAGTGGAGGAAGCTGAGGATGTGGGGTCAGCGGTCCGTGGTAAAGCTGCTCCGTCTGAGGAGAAAGTAAAAAAAAAATTAAACAAGTATTTTATGTGGCACTACAAAATGTTGTGAAACACTGTATATCACGCAATACTTTCACACAATTTATCACCACATTGCATCCCTCAATCTCTCATCCAAGGGTCTCAAACTTACTCTTTAGACGTCCGTTGATCTGTTTTCTCTGGAGGTTGGTGAGTCTTGCTTCCTGCATCCTTACTGAGCTCGAGGAGAGAGATTTATAAAATGTTTAAAGCATTAGCCTACACAAAAGGTGTACACGCACACACTTGTATGCATGGGAATACACACGAACAACGTATCGACTCCAATATTGTATGTTTGTTTCCCATTCACACCTAACCAGCCACACTAAAATAGCAACAAGTGCATCATCTCACATGTCAGCATATCCTGTGTGTCCTTGCTGTGCTGGGGGGCTCTGGGGTTGTTCCATAGTCCTCCTCCATCTCTACTCTGTGAGGAAGCCTCCATCTGCAAACACAAAGACACACAAAAAGACATTATCAGCAATCTCTGGGGCTGAATTTAGCTGCATCTGTGTTATTCAAAAAGCGCTGACTAATCAGCATTTGACATTGATAGAACGAACGTGTTGGTCTGAACATATTGTTTATAACACTGTCGATACATCAAAGATTCAATAAATAAGTAAATTAAATTGAAATAGCACAATGTAGCTAAATTGTGCTAAATTGTGTGCAATTGGTCCGAATGGTAAGAAGTTGACTCTAACGTTACATGAAAGAAACATATGAAAAGAAAAGGATACAACTTAACTTAATAAGGACTAGAAATAACTCGCTCATACACCTCTTATCACACGTCCTTAGTAAACACTTCTGTTGCTATAGCAACAAGCACTTCCGGGGACCCTTCATATAGCGCCACCACGTGGGGTGACGTACAACACGTGCACTGTAAAAAAACATCGGCAAAACTTGTAATGCGTGATCTTTGAAAATGGTAATTTCATATGCACCCGGCGATGGTTTTGTTCTTCGTTTACAATATTAACCAGATAAACTACTTCCGGTTCTCGTAGCTGCAGCGGTCATCCTCGGAAAAAGTGATAAAGACTGAGCACTAATTAGCCAGGTTGGTAAGATTAATAGTTTACAAAGTTCTGGACACTGGTGTCCTCTCAAAAGTGAGGATTAAAATCCAGCCTTGGCACCTTGCTCCATGCCACACGCACTTAGACCTATTCTCTTTAATATTTGATCTTTTCAGGTCAAAATGCACACAACCTCCAGTCTTCAACCACCCTGAACTATCTATTTTGTTGCATATTTGACTTCTTCGCTTTGGATATCGGACTTTTTCACTGCAAAATGTGTTGCAGGATACATGAGGATCAAACTCACAACCTGAGGTATTCTGAGTATTCTACTAAATACCTGAGGTACTTTATCACATCACATCCACTGAACTCAAACACACAAAACCTCTGGAGAAACCAAACGTCTTCCCAACATTTCCGTATGACATATTCATAGTTTACACATCAGACTGTGGAACGCTCAACTAATTGAGATCAGATTGTTGTTTACATTTTATTCTGTTGTTGATTAATTGTTGTTTTTGATTTCATCTGCCTTTTTTCTGAAACAGACTTTGTAACCTTGTTAAGAAAATGCCATGTAAATAAAATTAATTGTTTTTATTATTTTTGCTGAAATGTGATCTCCTCATTGACATCAGGACAGCAGCAACTCAACACATCTTTCGTTGCAGATTGAAAACTTCTCTGTTCTAACTGCACCCTGGCTTATTAAAAAAAAAAAATATAATAAAAGATTATCTTTCTCTGCCTCTTATTTTTTATTTGATTGATTTTTTTTTTATAATTCTTATTATTGATTTATTGACTTTTCTATGATTTTTTTGACATACTGTTTTATGACATTTTAATGAATTTTTTCAACATATTGTACTCTTTTCAAGAAACTATACTGTACTATGACTTTTTCATAAATTTTTTTGGACATGCTATACTATACTCATTTTCATCACACCATACTATAACTTTTGTCAACACACTATGACTTGTTTTTCTTTGATTTATTCGGACATACTAAACTACAACTTTTAGCTTGACACACTATATTATGACTGATTATTATACTATGACATTTTTATTATTTTTTCAGACATTTTTCAGACTTTTTTTCGCTAAACTGAACTGTTCGACATACTATAAAATCTTTTTTTTAAGTCTTTTTTTGCCATACCAAACTATGACTTTTTCATTTACTTACTAAACCATGACTTTCTTTTTTTTTTTTTTATACTGTACTATGCATTTTTTAATACTTAATTTGAAACTTCATATTATGCCTTTTTTTCAACATTTGAACTTTTTTATTGACTTTTTATCGAAAAAATATATTACAATATTTCTTATTTATGTAACATTTCCGACAAACTTTACTATGGCTTTTTTTTTATTTTTTTAACATGACATACTCTGACTTCATGACGTTTTGCGACATACTATACTATACCTATACTTACTATGACTCTTAATGAGCTTTGTCAAAATACAGTACAGTATATTGTGATTTTTCTATCACTTTAGTTCTGGTTCAACACTTCTGTCCAGGTGTGTCTGTCAAAACACTGACGTAGACAACTTTACCTGTCAACACTTTAATAACCTTGAGCAACAGTACATCTTTGTTAAAGTTCATCTTAGCTCCTGACTCTTTCTCCTTTGCTCTCTGAAAAAGAAACACTAAAGTTGGATCACTTTTCGGCATGTCAATGATATTAGCCGGCATTTGAATCGTTGAAAGGTAACTCTGGCTCAGTGTTGGTTGGTACTTTCACAACTGTATGTCGGAATTTCTCTTGCTTCCTCTGTCTGCGGGTTTTACGAGACTTCCCACGCGTCATCTCCAACTCATCATTGAAAAAGGGCAGGGCACTGAGAGCATCCGAGTGCTTGTTGGATTTTTTGTCCTTTGCGCTTTTGTAACCGCAGCAATACATTTTCGGCTTTGGTCATGCAACAACAAATCAAAGAGCACTGAGAGGTCTGGTTCTAGCACAGCAGAATAAGGTATGTTATCAGCAACCCCAATGTTCAACAGGTAAGTTACCCTTTACTTGTATGTATATGTCAGCTGTTGAATAGCTCTTCTCATCTCCATGCACACAACAGAGAGGGATGGTGTCTCTGATGCTAATAATGTTGGGTGGTACAAACTTCCTGCGCACAAGAGTCTGATCACATCAAGAATCATGTAGAGCCTTGATAGTTCTTCCATTAACTTCAATATGTATCATTTTAATACACTGGTCATTCATGCTCAGGTTCAACATGAGGAAGTTGCAAACGGCACATTTGCGTCAATTTAGCTACATTTTTAGGGCACATGGGGTTTTGTATAGCCTTCTAGTCCACAGAGATTATAAATTGGCTTTTCACCAAAGGGCTTTAATGGTCTGCTAGCTGGCTGGATTTCCCACATGGGAGGCTTACCCACACCGGTCGCTGGCTGTTTTTTGAGTGTTCTTTGTTTCTCATGAGTTGTAGCAGTTGTAGCTCCATGGTTGTCCTTTTTTTTCTGGGCAGCCACAAAGACGTCAGCCAGCCTGTAAGCCTCCATTGCTGAATTTGGGTCAGGTCTCTCGGAACCAGACCTAAAGCTCAGGAGACAGCATTCTCAAATATTGTTCAAATATTATAATTGCATCAATTTCCTAGATGATTGTACCTTTTGACTGGATTAACTACCCATAAAGATCTGGAGAATCTGGAAGTGGAGATGTTTGGGCATGAACTTCTAGCTGCAAAAGCTTAAACTGATGTTGAAGTGCTTTAAATCGGTGCTCCTGTCTTGCGGTTACCTCATCCTGCTTTGTTTAAGCCTTGAAGAATTGCAACCAAGTTCGACAGGGTTGGCTCCTTAATTTCACCCTCAGTGAAAGAAGACATAAGTGAAACAATATCGAAGCTTGGCCAAACCAAATAACACACAAGGGGTAAACAGCTGGCTCCAGCATTTAAGAATCCACAGCCACACCTTTGGCTCCACCAGGAAGGGACCTCCCCCAACAACCACAGTAACTCAAAGACAAATGATTAATATAACAATTGTGTAACCCTACAGTGTTAAAATGTGTGCAATTCATATAAACAATGTAAGGTTAAAAGCAAAAAAACTGATTCCAAATCAAACCAACTGCGTGATGGAAATGTTTAGTGTGAATGTGTAGTTGACTGCAACTGAAATGAACCTGTCTCGGTAGCAAACTAATGAGGTGAAAGAGTGTGAATTGCAACACTTTTTGGACTTATTTCAACATACTTAAAATACCATTTTTTTTTTTTTTACTTCTCATGACATACTGTACAATGATAATTTTTTTTACATTCCATGAGTTTTTTATGATTTCTTTCCAATATACTATAGTGTGAGTTTTCAATTACTTTTTGACATACAACACATTTACATACTTTTTTGACATACTACAGTATATCAAATCACAGTCATAGTGTAGTATGTTAAAAAGGTAATTTTACTTACATTCCCAGTTAGAAAAAGGGTGAAAAGTAAAACTAGACTAGGCCTAAATCACAAAATCCACTCCTGAACCCCCCCCCCCCCCCCCCAAGTCGCTGTTGATCGTGGTCAGAAACACTGGTGAAATACACTCTGATTAACGGGGAAAAACACCAGGGCCAGACTTTACCGTCAGGCCCGGTAGATCACTGCCTGGTGATGCCCCAAACTAAAAGGGCCCCACAGCTACAGATTTCTCATGATGTTAAGATATGAAACATATTGTTAACTAAAAAACAAAATGCACTATTAATACTACTGTAATGTTTCTCTTTACTTTACAAATGTTCACTTTCCCCACAGGGGGTCATTACACATATCACATCACTAGACCCAAAAGGAGTATCAAAAGAAAGATTCAAAGAGTTTGTGAATGGAAAGAAGGTGGTCACATTAAAATAGAATAAAACATTCAATTTACAGAAAAGTGACCCAAGTCCCTCATGTTGATGTGGGAGGCTCTGCTTGCATAGCCTAACGATCTCAATTATTTTCATGTTTTATTTCATGTTGTCCAAATGATTTTATAAGCATTTAGGGTATATATGTGTTTGGTATTTAAAAAAAAGAATACTAAATGACATAGAGTATGTCAAGTCTACATGAAGCACACGTTATCTCTTCTTCCTTTAGTGTCTTTCTGATAACATCATAGTCACAAATTCACACGTTAATCTAAGGCTTTGGAAGTGAACTCTCCTCCAAACAAACAAACAAACAAACTATGGATGAAGTTGTGTAATGTGTTTAAGGCCATAGTGAGGCTGTCATCACACGTTTCAGCCTGCGTAGTGGAAGTCTTGTGTAGTCTTCACTCTGAGGGAGAGTCTTTATCAGTGGCGGGCTCGTCATCAGGGACCACCAGCAGTCAGGAGACCATTATCTGTGAGAAGACAGCAGCCTGCCTCTGACCCATGTCAACAGATAAACAGCAGCAAGAATATAATCACCTTTCACACACAGGTCTTCTCAGAAGTCAGAGCCATCTGTCCTCACTCAGAAGTCACAGCTATATGTCCTCACTGTGAAGACAGAGACCGACCTGTATATGTGTGTAGAAGTATTGGCTCAACAATTGGGATGAGGTTTTAATTGCAAACTTAATCATGAGCTGTATTGCTAGTTGGTAGGTTTCTTTACGAGCTACCTGCTAATCTGTTTACTATTACTCACTAATATTTTATTGTATCATGTTTTGAGGTCTAATGTCTGTAAAAAAAACTCTGTAATAAAATATCATAGACAATTCTACTGAGATCTATTTGTGGTGGAACATAATATCTATCCAAACATGTTATTATAATCGGTGTATACACGATGTTAACATGAAATGTGAACACACTTCACTGTACGTGCACCAACACAGTCCCTCTGTGCCAAAGCATGCTTTATTAGATAGTGGCCAGACATCTGATAGCGAAGTTGTAAATGTAAAATACCATAAGAGTGCCCTTCACTACTCTGCAGTTTTAGGGGGGAAGTTTTGCAGCATTTTAGAAAACTTCTCGTACATTTTGTAGAGGCATTAATGTCATTATTTTATTTATATTATATTATATTTATATTTTTATTACTTGTAATAAATCTTTGGCATATCCTGATATATTTCGTGTTTTTTTCCGATCTTTAGAAATACTTGATTGATTATTGCTATTCATTTCTTGTTTAATCATCAAGGAATAACAAGTCAAATTTCAGTTTTTCACTCTTTTTGGTCTATTTTATGAACAATTTTAACACTCAGACCGTGTTTTGTCTCAGAAGAGCCCTCATTGGCTCGTTTGTGTGTCTGTGTGAAAGTGTGGCAGACATCTATACCACATTACTATACCTGTAATCTGGTCAATGATTGTTTTTCTATGCATTATATTTTTTATTTTGCTCTATCAATTTATCTCATTTTATTCTATTATAAATGTGTTATAATGCATTTCTGTTTTTTTTTCGTTTTTTTCTTTCCATATATTAAACACTTTAAATTGCCTCCATGTGTGAAAGGTGGAATACAAATACAAACCGAAAGTTACGTTTCTTTTGATGAAAAACCCACATAGGATGATTGTTTTGTGTTCTGGACTGTAGATATACAGTAACTGTATAGTGAGGACATTGAAATTACAGCAATCATTATTTGCAATTTCTTTAGAATAAAACACAATTATTCCTCATTAATTCTCATTATTATGTAATTTTCTATTGTGACATAATATCTGTTGGTCTGGATTCAAGAATGATGCCTTTCTTGGTGAAATGACAGCTCGGCGCTCATCAGTTTACTTTTTCCTTTGAATCCCACAGAACAGGAAGACAGTGACTTCAGGTGAGATAGTACAGTCACTTTCTTAGTGATTGATATATTAACAACCTTAATGGACTAAAAAAAAAAAAGGGGGGCCAGCAAAGAAAGTCATGCTTTACGCTCCACCTCTTAACGGTCAAAACCTACATGAAAAAGAGAGATTTGCAGTTAGACTTGCAGCTGACAGAGATAGACAAGAGAGAGGAGGGAGAGATAGCAGGGGAGGAATGGAGAAGAGGGGGCAGCTTTAAGAACCTGTTTCTGCGGCCTTGTAGCGCTGAGCGGACTGTAACTGGGATGAGTAGCCTGGTGAGCCGGGCTTTGACTTTCTGTTAGCTGAGTTTAAGATGGTCATGTGAAGACTAAAAAGAAAAAAGAAAAGGGAGAAATTACACTTTTGTTGCTACCACTGACAATCGGCATCATATCAAAGTGCTTGATGGCTGTTACACAGGCTGCGCTCCCTTCCTTCAGCTCCTTCTCCAACCTCGCTCAATCCAGTGACAATATGAAAGTAAGTATCGGGTTGACACCAGTTGTTTGATTCCTACACAGTGACATGTACAATTTGTACATTCCGCAGATAGATTATCAATGATTTCACTTGATGTTTACTTGACAAACGTGTGTCTTGCACTATAATGCTGAGCTTTTGATGTCTCTCAAATAACTGGAGACAAATATGGTGGTTGAATGCACTTATTTGTAAGTCGTTTTAGATCGAAAACACCTGCTAATGTAATTTAAAAAAAATGCAATGTAGTGAATAATCCGAAGCTCTGCATATCTGTCAAGCCCATGTGTACGGTAAAAGAGTTATTGCTGACTGTGCCGTACACCCTGGCCACAAAGATTTTCCCCTTTCCCGATATCTTTTGAAGTTAGTCATATTAGTACAGAATTCCCACACTGTGTTTCCACTTACAGTGTTTCCTTGCTGAGCCACAGTGGAGGGATTATAACGCAAAGTTGTAATTTTGTACTAAAAACTAAATTTGGAAGATAAACACTTGAGGATTGAAAGATTAAGACAGACTGCTCAAGCCTCATATTAGCTTTAGCTGATCTCTTAACAACCAGTATGGACATAAATAACAACTACAGCAACCAGTAACTCTTTCAATGTGTTTATATCAATGTATATATTTATTACATGTTGTCTTTACAAAGTTGGTATCGGTATGGGGAAAGAAAAAGTCAGATGGGTGCATCCCTACTTTAATTTTAAAAGCAAAATGTTTTGCTTGGTGATCATCACTTCTCAATGCTCTCCAACATCGTCTAGGTGTGGAAGTCTGAGGCTGACTCTCTCCTTCTGGACTCTCTCGGCAACAAACCATCACCAAGCAGCTCTGAGCAGTTGCAGGTCTCTCGACAGATGACAGAGGAGCTCCTGGATGATGACAGCCGGGCATCCTGGGACATTGAGTTCCTGCTGTCTGATTGGAGCAGCCCATCGCCCGACCTCAACCCATCTCTGGACAACAATGATCAACGGCTCCCACAGTTAGACCCAAACACAGCGTACCAAGAGGCGGACATGTTTAAGGACCAACCTGGACAACAGCATATGCAGATGAACACTGGTTGCCTCATGGCGGAGCTCCTGTCCCCAGCTGAAACCACAACGCCAGTCCAGCCAGAGCTGTACCACCATGGTTATAAAGACGACCAAACAGGTCGGACTTCATTTCCCAATCTACCTAATGTAGATCAGTTTGGCTTCCCTCGAGGAGGCAGTTACGAGAGGCAGAGCAGAGGAAACCTCACTAAAGTCTCATCGTGGGACTTTAACCCTTACTATCCCCACCAACACCCCTCCATGGTGACCTTCCCCGACAGCAGGTTCATACCGCCTCAAGCTGTGACCCCTGACCCTAGACACTACAGCTACATGCCACACTTTAACCACAACGCCAACCGTTTCTGTGAATACCCCCACAGCCAGACCACTAGGCATCTGCCTCTTCACCAGCAGTCCATGCTGGTTGTTCCACAGCTGCCCCCTGGTGGGATGGAGGGGAAGCGTGGTCGAAGGGCGACAGGGAAAAAGAGGGCCGCCATCCACAGCTGTGAATACCCCGGCTGCAGCAAGACCTACACCAAGAGCTCACACCTCAAGGCTCACCTCCGCACCCACACAGGTACGCCACATTGACTCTGACACAAAAAAACGACTCAAAAGTCTGTCAGAATAAGTCCCAATATATGATTTGATGTATTTGTTTGTTAAGTATCACCTATTGTATTGTGTACTCTTCAGGGGAAAAGCCTTACCAATGTTCATGGGAGGGCTGCAACTGGAAATTTGCCCGCTCAGATGAGCTGACGCGTCACTACCGCAAGCACACGGGCCAAAAACCCTACGAGTGTCGGCTGTGTCAGAGGGCCTTCTCCCGCTCCGACCACCTGGCTCTGCACATGAAGAGACACACCTGATGCGCACGCAGGCACGCACGCATGCACACACACAGACACACACACACACACACACACACACACACACACACACACACACACACACACACACAACCTCTGCCATTTAAACCAAGAAATTAAAAGATAGAATGATGATTTGGATATTCTTTGAAGTTTGAATTTACGACTCACATCAGTACACTGAACAGTTGAATTTGGGATTAAGTGACCTTAAGATATTCACGGAACATGTTCCCAGTATTACCTTGATATCTGCACTTGATTATCTGTCCTGTTAAGAATAGAGGCCCACATGTAGACTTGCACCATGAGAACTGACAACACCACCAGAAATAGGATGGCATCACAAATCACTGTGTACATGCGGCCTAATGGGGAGTTGTTTGATTCGGTTGAGAGTTTTTAGTTTACTTCAGACGACAAATGAGACAAATTTAATTCAGAAGCCTTCCACATATTAAATTCTTTCCTCTTTTAATGCAATTATTGATTAAAGAGTGAGCAAGTAACCATCAGGTAATGACGGCTTGAAGAAATACTTCACCCACAGATCGATTTGTATGTCAATTAATCACCCTGTGTTACCTTGAATTCTTGAAGAAAACATAGTTTCTCTTGCATGCCTCACACAACTTGTGCAGTGTAATGTAGTATAAGTCGTATGCTCAGTACGATAGCGATGCACTCCTATAACATTGTGGAGATATACACTGTACACACTGTGGGCATGTAGACAGCAAACATTAACACTAACAAAAGACCTAGCAAAAATGTGTGTAATACGGGTTATAATACAATACACAGTCGTATATATATCCTGTAGCATCTCATGGTTCGCTGAACAAAGACGGCTCAGTAACAATGCTTAGCTGTATTAATATTAATGCTGAGATGATCTGATTTATTTCTCTGATTTCCCTTAGAACTTTTATTGATTGTAATATTGATTGTAACACAAACAGACAAACAAACCATAAAGTATGTGTTAATGTGATTATACAGTAAATCCGACATTATGCATTTTTGTCTGTTTGGGGTTTTTTTAGTTAAGAAAAACATATATGCTTTTTTGTCTCGCATCCGGTAGAATTTAAAACTGTAAATAATCAGCATCTTTATCAGTTGTTTGTATCATCTAAACATGCAAGCAACATATTTATTATAAGTAATATTTTATATCAACAGAAGATAGGCTACTATATTATTGTACAGTGATTTTTTTTTATCAAAGGAGTGCTCTAATGTCATTTAATTATTGTTTGCATTGCCATAATTCTAATAAAGACCTCTAATGCTGTAATGCTCGGAGTGTGACATGATTTATTCAGACAGCTGATCTTCACAATTATACTACCATGACTTCATTTACTCAACATTTTGAGGGCTTTACAAAAACACGTATCTGTCCTGCATGACGCAGAATGAAATATGAATCCACAGAACACATCTGGAACATGATTAGAGTTTTGACCCTTTCATCCGAGTCAATCCCACCAAGTAATGTCAGCCTGTGGCCTTTAGGTGGCAGTCCTCTGTTGTTGTATCAGCCTTAAAGCCTGCAGGCTGGCATCAGCAGGATGTTGGCAGTTGTGTCTGCAGTGTCTAATCTGGGTGAGGTCAGGATGAGAATTTGCTTATGTAACTCAGCACTCACTGATTCATCCTGATTATGTCAGACGAAGGAGGTCGTCTCCACATTATGGAGCTCCCGCTCTCTCGCATACACTTCCACAGACATGTATACCCTCAGGAACGACAAAACACAGAAAAGCAAACACAATTACCCACGCTTTGACCAACATTTGTAACACTGAAATGAGTTTGCATATGCTTGTAAACATAGTTAGAACAACCATAGGTAACTTTCTTTGAGTTTTGTTTACATCCAGCTTGATCCAAGGTGTAATATCTCCATCAACAGTCATTTCAGTTGCACAAAACCTGTCAAGTGAAACATTCAAATGTGTCAATCACATTATATAGATCATACAAAAGGTCAGAGTTACCTTTTGTGTATAAGATATACTTTGGAGAGCACACACTCGTTTTAAAACCCAAAGATGAATTACATCCTGTTGTATTCATCCTGTTAGTATTTTATTTATATCATTACCATTACTGCAGTGTAAACAAGAAAGAGGGCAATTTGTTTGTGGTGTTGAGTATATCGGCTTTAAAGGGGCACTGATTTTACACATTAAGTACAGTTTACTCATCATAAAGAGTACTGTTCAGCCTGTAACATCAGCAATATGATATCTTCTCTAAATCTGGAGGGAACTTTCCAAAGTTTGATGTCTGCTGTCTGTTGTAAAGGTCTTACACGCTCCTCAACTTTCTGACCACGCAACACTCAATTGCTGGAGTGTCCCTTTAAGAATCAGGTTTTACTGCAATAGATTTTAAATGGTCGTAGCAGGTTAAATGGTTTAATGGGATTTATTTATTCCTACTTGGCCCAAACGAAGACAGGGACAAACACAGTGTTTTTTCTTTATTTAGAACAGCAATAAGCTCCGGTCTAAGTTCCCTCTTTGGTGCACTATCAAGGCTATGATTGGCTTCTTAAACCTGCTCATCCAAGATGGCCCGATGGCAGACGAGTGGGGAAGTGAGCCCACACAGCGCATGCACATCACCAACACATCAGTGCCAAATATACACACATGAAGTAATCCTGATAATTATAGTGCCGCAGATATACTCGTTGGCCATTAATAATCTGTTCTCCACTGAGACTGTGCTCACGTAGCAAGATATTACACATCATCAGATAAATCCACAGCACTTCACTGCGGTGTGAGTTTATTTTAGTGCAGCCTTCAAGAGTAAGTGATTTGGGATTTAGAGTTGACACGAGGACAGAGGCAGAGTTCTGACCTGTAGTGCTCCGAAAAAGAACAAAGAAACTCTTTCTACTTCCACTTTCTAGTTCCTCCTTCCCTATTGACATCATGTTAAACCTCTAGAGAGGGTATTATGCAAGCATTATGCATGCATGGCAATACTCAAGCGTAAACAGTTTGCAAAACAAGCACTGAAGTCATGAATTATTAAGCTCTGTTAAGTTTTGGAGTTTTTCTTTTTGCCTGAGCAGCTAAACAGGTCAAAGGTGGAGCATGTCATTATTGTAATCTTTGGGACCAGGCCAGGGCTTAACATCTGAATACCATGTGTTCAACAATTCCAACAATGTGATGTGTTTTCATGCACTGGGTTCCTTCTTCTATGTTTTTCTGACAAAATATGAAAAGAAAAACCTAATTAAAAACACTTAATTTGATTGTTTTATATAATAGAAGCATCATATTCAGTGGGGAGAAACATGATTCATCAACATGGAAAAACATAATAACTGAATTAGCTAAAGGAAGGTTTACTGGGGACAGATGTTGCAGTACAATCCCCTCTCTCTTTCTTGTTTTCCTCTGTGGAGGAATGCAGAAGAATGGATCTTTATGTATGAAGATAATCTGTGCACACTGCAGGGAAAATACATTCATCTCTTAAAAAACATGTTTGTAGTATTGCATGACATTAAGCCTCTGAATTTAAACAGTAATGAAAGCTATAGATTTTAAAGGCAAAAAAAAACACTTTCAACTACAAACATTATTGTCAAATCTTTACGAACATTGCTATTCAATTTCCTTCAAACATTGTATTGTTTCCTCTTCCTACAGGAAACAGACGCACTTGTAACATCCAGTGTATGGCAACGCTGTGCGAAGTCAGCAGAACAACAGTGTTACTGAGAAAAAGCCGGGACATCTTTGACACAGCAGAGCAACTTCAGGTCAGCAAACAAACCTCTGCACACAGAGAAACCCCCTTTTAGACACCATTCACACTGTATTGTAGATATCATATTTCAGAAGCTCTGCCTCTCCAGTGAACATCTGTAAATGGATTTTCTCTGCATTATTAAAGCCTGCTACTTCAGGACAGCACTGATACCAGCCTTCCAACTGAGATATCTATCCACAGCATGTATCCATCTACATTTGTATTATATATTCGAGGTTACACATTCATGGACAGATCCAAACCGACAACCCTTCATGTGCTAGCAGAGGTAATGATTTCTAAATGCAGATAAACTCGTCCAGCAGAGTAAGTGTCTGTTCTCACTCCTACGAAAGTCATTACTAAGCTAATGCAATGTGTAATAACTTTGTATTGGTGTGTGTAATTATTGACCGTACTGTTTGTTTGCGATTACGCAACCTCACAAAATGGGAGTCTTGGTCTGATGGCCAAAAGCAGAATGAGGATTAGTGGTGAAAGCTGCCGCAGTGCTGAGACTGTTGAGAGGGACTGTGAGTCCAAGTGAATCGAAGGATGTAAAAAGGCGGGGGAGAAAGAGAGGGAAGAGGGGGGGGGGGGGGGGGGGGAGCAGATTCCCCTGATTTGAACTTGAGCGCACACACACAGAGTCAAAAGAGTTCAGTGTCCCCATAGGCTCAGGCAATCAATCACTTTTTTTTCTAATGAAGCTTCAGGTACACATGAAGGCACATGCACACACATTTGCACATCTGTATTTATGAGGACCCTCTTTGATATAATACATCCACTAGCCCCTAACCTTAAAGGAAGCAGTAGCGATTTACCATTACACTTAGATGGTTTCAATTTTAAATCAAAGCTGACTTGAGACATGGGATAACACTAGCCGCAACGCCAAATCAGACCTAGGGTGTGTGGCCAGTGGCCCCTTCCCAGCTTCCTACCCCCCTATTTCTGGCAACCTTGCTTAGACCACTCCTATCTTCTAACTTGGCCTTTATTCTTCTTATTTCTATCTTCTTATTTCTATCTGTCCACAGACAGAGTTTCATGCTAATATGAAAATATAAGCATTTTGATACGTTAAACAGGGACGCTGAACATGGTAAACATTATACCAGCTTATTGTGAGCTTGTTGGAATGCTGATGTTGGCGTTTAGCTCCAGGCACCGCTATGGCTGCAGACTCTTATGCTACGTTCACACTACGAATGACTCAGCAACAGACCTCAATCCATGTTCAATGGAAGTCGGTGACATGGAGCTACAAACTGACGCCCGACACTTGTTGCTACATGACATGTTACTAGTCAAAGTTGACCTGGCCTCACCTTTTTTCAGGTGTGAGGCGTCAACCAATCACATGTTTCAGATTCACCATTTCTTGTTCCCTTCTCTCCTCCCACAATTCCTGTTTCTTTCTGTCTAAGTAGTATCAGATCATTTATCAAGAAGAGGTTAAAAATGTAAATTGATTCAAATTGGAAACACATGAAATAATCTTTGATTAATCCATGAAGTGATATTTTTGTTTAGTGTCAAAAATGACTTTTTTAAGATGAATATATATTTGCAGTGTAACCCCATGGTCCAGGCAGCTGCTAGCATTTCTGGGAAAATACTTTCCCAAAAAAAGGTAACCTTGAAAACAGGCGGCAGGAACTAAAATCAAAATGTTTCATTTAATCGAATTTGTTGGCAGGTCATTCAGCTGAACCTCATGCAAACTACTGCATGTCAGAGCCGTGAAGCAACATGTTGAAACTGTCCGGCCAAGGTCATAGAAACAGGTCAACAGTGACATTCATTTATGCAGATCCAGAGAGGATCTGCATAAATGAATGAGTGAGAAGTTGACTTTTGCCTTGTTTTGGAGAAATTGGTGCGATTGACAGAGACAAGAGAGTCCTGTGTGAAGCATTTCCATGTGCAGGGAGGAAGTATCACTGTCGAGCAGATCGCTCATGGAACAATGTTCCTTTTTTCACAAACCTCACCCCAACTGAACTTCCAGCAACGCACAGTCCTCACATGCTCTCGCTCTCTCTGAGTATTGCATAACAGCACTGTTTTCCATTTACACTATCAACTGGTATTCAAATGACTCATTCTCTCTGTGTGGCTCTTTTACGCTCTTCATCTACAACACATGGTTGTAAAACGTATAGATTAACTCACAGGTGCAGTAAAACAGTGATGAGCTTCTTTTGTTCTTACACAGTGAGGCCATCCGTCTCTGAAAAAGGAGGAAACACACTGAGTGAGTGACATTAAACATCCTTTGTTCTGTTTGTTGTGATGGGAATAAAAGAATAGTTGTATGTTCCATAAGTGTTTGTAGAGAAACAAACAGCGCATGTACACAGCACATTTGTTTCTGTGTAGCTGAGTTACCTTGAACTCCTCGTCATGAGCGCTCACCTGCAAAGAGTAAATGAGGACAACTCAAGCCACCATGACTGCGATATACGCAGGACGTTTAAACTGGACGATCTAATTTAACACAGTAAAATAAAATAGGGGAAACAGAGGCCTGTTAGTATATGAGGTGTTGAATGGGTAAGAAATTATCTTTACAGTATAAAATCGCATGCGAGTAGAAAACTGACTCTACAAATCAAAATGTTAATGACAAACAAACTCCCACACCCAGTGGATGGTGGAAAAACCCACCTGGTTCCTTATTCATGAACAATCGTGTCTGATTCAGTACCCTACTCAAAATTGTTATACTAAGTCAAACATGTTACTTTATATGATCACTTTAACTTTGATACCCAGATGTTTTCACTCACGCCATCGTCAGGTACATTTTTTTTTGACTAATTACATAAAAACTGACCTCAAACAGACTTGCCGGCATTCAATGGCCTACGTGTGGCATTATTTGATATACACAGATAAAGCAAGAGTTAGCTAAACACTATCTCTTTATCAGTCACTTTACAATGAAATGTGTTGTAGCCCAGCTGGCGTAAACCCAAGTATGGGTTAGCTGAGTTTAAATTTCAGAGGCCACTTAGGGTCAATTGGCTGATTATCTGACACATAGCATGTTTACTGGCAGATAAAGAGCTACAGCGGCAGCAGGCCAGTATCATTTATCTCAGTCACATTTTTTTTGCTTGTTGAATTTTGAGTATCCTAAAGCTAAAGTTACATGTTGTTGATTTGACTTACAGTTTGGCAAACTGTTCTTCTTTTTTTATGTCAACCTCGTTTTCGTTTCCACATCCTTCGACTGACTGAATGTTGTGTTTGTATTAAAGTCATACAATACTGTCCTGTCAGGATTGGTTACTGTACGGATTTGTTGTTGTTTATTCTGCTGCATGTCACCGCTGGTTTGACTCTGCTGGCTTCCCGTTCGGAGGAGGAGGAGGAGAAGAAGGAGGAGGAGTGGGGGTGGGTTATCCGGGGTGAGGATCCGACCCCAGCTGAACCGATGAGCAGGGAAAGAAACGACAGAAAGCTGTGGAGGAGCAGAAACATTCCAGCGACTTGTGAAGCTCCACACGTCTCCTCCTTCTCTCTGAATGAGGACATTTTCATCACAGGTTTCAGCAGCTGTTTGTTTTGTAAGTAAGATTTACTTTATGTTTCATTTAATAGTTTTTTTTTATCATGCGAGGTAATGTAGTGAAATAGATTCTAAGAAAGTTTCTGAATTATTTGTTTACTACTTGTTATCATCTCATATCGGATGAAATAGCAAAAACATTTCAGATGAGATGAAGACTATCTTTATGTAATGATACAGGGCTCATCAGTCATCTATTCAGGATTTAGGGTTTAATGAAAACATTTTGGTAGTGATAACACTAATTGTAAATAACGTGTCATGGTTATTGGTAGCAAATAATTCAGAGTAATGACTAATAATCTCCATAATCAAACCCTAAACAACAATTTTACGAATTTAACGATTTAAACAAACATTTAGTATCTTTCACATTTGTTATTTTTTCTCTCTTTATTAACTTTTTAAATGGTCATTTAATTGCTAACATATTATAATTCAACTTTCCCCGTTGAAATGTGGATACAATTACCAAAACTATTGTTATGAACCTATATTAATATAGTTGTATCTCACTGTAATGCCTGTAAGTATGTATTTGATACAAGAGTTTTTTATTTGCTTTTAAAAAAAAAATATGATGTCTTTTCCTGATGTTAAAAACATTACAACTTTCAACTGGCACCAGTATAATGTTGCTTTACTGTTTACCTTGTAAACATATGGTCCCTTCATCACCTTTGCATCTTTCACCACTAGGTGGTGCCATTACAGCACACTTTACCCTGAACCACCAACTCTCAGCAAGTTCCTCACACACTCACAGCTCCCCCAAGTGTCAAATCAGTGTTTGAACATGACGGGTCAGACTGTGGGAGTCATCATCCAGGACCTATCAGTGCCCTCACTGCTGGCCGTGGGGGGACCGGAGTCCAGGCCTCAGGGAAGGGCTGTGTCCTTCACTGATGAGGCTGTTTCCATCCTGACTTCCACAAGCCAGCTGGCCCAAACCCTCCTGAGTCACACCTTTGCCCTCAAACACAAAGAGAGCCTTGCCAACGCTGAAGCGAAGGCCGGTAGCAGCTGCGATGAAGACAACGGCAACAATGCACGCCGCAAACGAGAGTTCATCTCTGTGGAGAAGAAAGATGATGGCTATTGGGACAAGAGGACAAAAAACAACGAGGCAGCCAAGCGGTCCAGAGAGAAGAGGCGAGCCAATGACATGGTGCTAGAGAGGCGAGTCATGGGCCTGCTGGAGGAGAACGGCCGCCTGAGGGCCGAGCTGTTGGCGCTGAAGTTTCGCTTCGGCCTGATCAAAGCCTCATCTGACGTTTCCATCCTGCCACTGTCTGCACCCCTCTGTGCTCACCCAACACCAAGACCAACACATTTCTACCAACCTCACACTGATGGATGGGGATACCCCAACACACCGCCCAGCACCCACCACATCCACCCTCACCCTCCACAGCAAGGTGCCTTCCATGGACCGAGGGGAGGCAGGCCTCTTTCAACTGATAGTGTATCCGAGGAGTCCGGTGTCTCCACCTCCTGTGGCTCAAATGTGGGCAGCCCTGTGTTTTTTGATGACGCACTAAGTGAGCGTAGTGGGCCTTCTCCGAGGGAGCTGACGGAGGAGCAGCAGGGCTACGACTCTCACATCTGTCCCATGCAGGCCAACGGGAGTCAGTATGTCAGCAGACAACACTCACCTGAGGGTTTGAGGAGCCTCCCGCATAAGCTCCGCTTCAAAGGGCCTTCTGGTTGCAGCGATGGAGGGGAGATGTCTCCATCATCTGACACCAGACACAGTGGACCACCTGTAGCCACAGTGTGGCCAAACATCCAGGTGAGGAACCACCAGCAGGCAGGTTGGGACAATCGGACAGAGAGTCAGGCTCCTTGGTCCAGGGAGGAGGCCTGTGGTGGAGCAGGGCAGCATTATCAGGGTCTGTCATCTGGACATTATAAGTCCTCCTCTCTGCAGAACTCCAGGGACACCAAGAATTCAACAGAGGACGTCAGTCTCAGGTCTCAGATCAGCTGTTTGTCCCAGGAAGTGGCCCATCTCAAGAGGCTCTTCTCTCAACAGCTGCTTTCCAAATCGCTTAAAGCCTGAGCACAGTTAATAGACATATTTCTCATTACATCTTCACAAGCCATTCATCTTACAGACTTCTGACTTACACATGACAGCACGGCCTCTGTGTTCACAGCTACCTCTGACCTGACTAACCTTATTTGCTACACCTGTTTCACTGGGAAAGCCTAGTTTTGGGAGCCTGTTTGTTCTGTGATGGTCAGCACACGGCTAGCAGAAAACACCAACATTTTTAACTTTTAAAATAATACTTAAGTAATCAATGCAAAAGTCAAAGTGATTTCTGTGTTGAATCATCACATGGTCCTGTTGATTTCCTGTGATTTGAAGGACGCTGTACATTACATACTCAGAAACACTGAACATGTTAGAGACAACACAAAGCACACGGTTACAGTTTGTCACACGTCAATCTCCCCATGTTCATTTGACTCTGATGTGGAAATGCCATTTTTGTCTTCTTTGGAACAACATATAGTTTGTTGGCTTTTCAACACAAACACTGTGTATTAATATAATGTGCTGTCCCTTAGAAGAAGAAAAACGACTTTTGACACCTTTTTAATGGAATTGTGTTATTGTTTAAATTGTCTAAATTGACAGCAAGGTGTCATAACTGTGTTCAGAATTATAATAAAAATAATATATAGTAAATGAACTGTACTTGGAAATAAAATAATATTTTGTACAAACGACTGGTGAATCTCTTATGACAGAATTTTTTCAGTACATTTTACATGACATTAGTTTTACTGTCAAGGCAAAGCATGCAGTACACGCTGTCTTCCAGGTTATTTGACTGTAAAATCTCTGTACCTAACGATGCAAAATCATCAGATGAAATGAGTGTGACAGTTACAGTAATACAATCCTTGTCCGTAACTTAGATACATCAATGTTTTGTATTTGTTCTAAAGACATATTTTAAGAGACACAGCCATAATCATACATTATGCAAGAGAGTTTTAAGCTTATTAAAAAAAACAGCAACTGCATTTTGTATTACATCACACAAAAAAAAAACAAATCCAGCTGGGGCAGAGAGAGCAATTGTAGGTGTGGCACTGGAGTGGAGAGGTGCACTGCGCAAAAGTGTGAATATGTCACAAATTAATTTTTTTCCCTTTTCTTTTGAATTTCATGTATGGCCTTAATCTCCTTTGACGAATACTTTAAAACAGAAAGAAACCCACCCCGGTGTCAGTCTCCCCTCACTGAAGTTGAACTAAGGTCGCTGAAATGAGGGGACATGTGCCAGGGAGTGGTGTTTGGATGCAGGGAGAGGAGTGAGACTCTGCATGAGTCATCTATCACGTCAGCAGTATGGAAGCTATTTATAGCAATGAAGCAGCTGCGGTGGAGACTGATTGGCCCATATGGAAGTGAAGGGTACAGGTTCAGAATACATTAACACCTGGAAAGAGTTCAAATCTGCAGATAGACATCAGAAGAGCTGCTGTGAAATGCAACCTGATAACAGCTGGGGGCAGAAAGCAGCAATGCATAAGCTGCATTACTAATCATGGGCTGAAAATATGATTCACTTGACTGAATGCCATCATTCTTTATTAAAGTATCACATTCTTGAACATTTCCATTCAGTCATTTTTTATCAACACCAGGTGGCGCCAAGTGTCTTCATCAGCATGGATCACTGACTCATTCATTCATTCATTCACAGCAGCGTTACTAAAGGTCGTCTCCTCCATTGTGCTTGACGTAGTACCACATTTTGCACAACAAGCAAGGATGTCATTTTGTGTTGAAAGGACAGCACGCTCTCCTTCAAATGACCCATCTTCACTTAAAATGCACAATGCAAGAATGAGGCTGGAGATTGAAAATGACATTTACATGATTTATACAGATTCAATTTAATGCTGACATGTGAAGTTATACAGGCAACACAGCTGCAGAGACCCCTCCTGTTAAAGGCTTTAGCCTGCACGACAACAACAACACCAAGATACACATGAGATCTTTTGTCTGCAATCAATCTTCATCAAGCCCAGGCTGCAAACCCCCCATGCCACGAGCCATATAGGAAGGAGTGAGAGCCTTCTGGTTGCTAGGCAGGCACCGACACACCACAGTTGCCAAGGGAATGCCTGCATGCAGAGGCAGACGAGGAATATGTTGGGGGTTGGTGGTTATAACAGAGGACTGGTGGGGGAGGAGCTAGACAAGTTCAAGGCCACCGTCTCCCCCAACATGGTATAATGGTGGTGGTGGTGGTGTCTGTGTGTGTGTGTGTGTGTGTGTGTGTGTGTGTGTGTGTGGTGAATGGGGGGTTCACATGTGTGGTTTGAGACAAAGCAGGGGGAAGGGATGTGAGTGAAAAAGTGGGTTGGAAGTGAGTGCGTGTCTGATACCAAACAGGGCTGACGTAACTGCTCACGAAATATAGTGGATATGAGGACAACGGGCTTCATGGGATAATAGAAAAGCTCATAAGCAGATAATACACGTCCATTTCCATTAAAGATAAACAAAATGCCCAAAAGATGGAAGGGTGAAAGCAAAAAATAATAATGGTCAAGTGATTCATATTATATGAGAGTAGAGAGGGAATATTTTTTTCCTGTTATTCAATTTCATCAGCCTGAAAGTAATTTCACTGTCAATTTTATATTTAACGTTTCTTTTTATATATATAAAAAAAAAATTAGTAACACCAGCAAGATGAGCGATAGAATCTAGTATGTATTATTTCTGCCATCAATCATGCTAAAATCATATTAAAAATAAAAAAAATTGGAATTTCTGTTATTAACACCAAAAAGTAGGACATCAGTGCCAATGTTTTTAGAACAATAACACGATAAAGACCTTAATGTGTAAACAAAGAGATAAACTCTGTTGTCTGCCACTGCAGACACAACTGGGTTAACAGGTTGCGATCCAGACAGATAGACACTCCTGGAGCTATCGGGATGCGTTTCTCATCTATATGCATGTGAGAGACTTAAAACAGAATAAACTACAAAGGAAAAAGGAGAGTGACTAGAATATATTTTCTGATTTTCAATCTATGTAACAGTGTAATGAGTGGGTTGGTGAGGACATTTATTTGAACGAACTGATAGCTCATTCACTCTCCATTTGGTCTCTGCAGTTAACAGTCTTCCCAGATCCTGTCCTTCTGCAGACTATGATGACGGTGGGCTGACACATTTACGTTTCCCCACTTATGAGGGAAGAATAAAAAGCATAGCCTTGTAACTCATTTACACATTTGTACTGGCAAAAACACTGGTGGAATAACTTGTCTTTTTAAAGATGTTTGTTGTTTTTAATCTTTGCTTCATAAATACAAATCATCACCAGGATAAAATATCATAAGAACAGAGACAACAGTGACGGTAAGGACATGCTGTTACATGCTATTATTGGACCTCTCAGAAACATGGTGTCCGCGTAAAACGCTTTCATGGTATTACAGCGTGGAGGAGATGGAGATGGAAAAAGGAGAGGGATAATGACCCAGAGAGAGAGAGACAGAGAGAGAGAGGCAGAGAGAGAGACAGAGAGACAGAGAGAGAGAGAGAGAGAGAGAGAGAGAGAGAGAGAGAGAGAGAGAGACAGACATACTCTCGCGGAGACAGAGGACAAAAACGTGACGAGGCAGCCTAAGAGCTGTTATGCAACCGCTGACCTACTAACACATATCTCTGGAAAGGGAGCCGGAGAAACTGGAGCAAAGTGTCCGGCAGCACACAACACACAGGCAGCCCGAGCCAAGAGACAGAAACATCACCCAGCCGACCCACTGACTCAACCACAACTGACTCGAGCACCGACAGGAGAAGGAGGCGAAAACTTTTCGTGTTTTTTTCAGGGAGGTTTCTTCCAAAGGCGCAAGGAAACGAGGAAACGGGAGCGAGACGGCTTTTGTGTCGGGGAAGCCTGAATCCTTTTCCCCCCCCCTGCTCCAGGACACGGAAAGGTATGTTATGACTGAGCGGAAGGCTTTTGTCTTTGTCTCTTTGTATCCCCGTATTTGATCTTTATTCGGTGTGTTTTTTTTATAACTGCTTTTCATCGGGTGTGTTGAGATGAGGACATGATGCTTATGGCCGGTTATTGTTCACATGGCGACTCTCGGCTCTGCCGGCAGATCCGCGCGCCCGTGACTTTGAGACGTCTGCGGCTTGCTTTTGTCACATTTTAAACGCGGCACTCTGGAGTCTAATATGCCACTTTGTTGCGTTTTGAACGATTGTTTTTTTTGACATTTAACAAAGGAAAGGGCCGGAAAACGTGGTTGGCCACGTCCCACGTTTTGTGTTCAATGTCAAGGCGAGGTTATTTCCCGCATGGTGGTGTTTTCCAGGGAATGGGGGTAGCGCTGATCTCGGTCTGTGTTGTCTGGTTAACACAGACACACAGGGTACTAGCTTATATTAGCTCCTGCACGTGGCGTGCTGCTGTTTGTATGTGTATGTCGCTCATATGTAGGTCACTAGATCACTGTGGCTGCTTTTATTAATTCATCTTTTTGGGTGTCTGCCTTATGCAAACATTAGTGGGGATTAGCTAAAGCATGGCTTCTTTTAGGACACTAATTCATATAAAGGGTACTGCTAATGACACAATTTCAATACATGCAATTATAACTCATGTCAGAGAGGAGGTTATGAAATATGTAAAAAAGAGATTGTATTCAAAAAATGTCTAACATTATTATGTGTTTAGGATAGATAGTGTGTTAATATTATATACATATTATAAGAGAATGACAGAGATACTACAGGGGGAAAACCTGTAATATATATATCTATATATATATATACATTTTTTTAAATGCTTTTTTTCATGCTTATGTTTCTATAAAACTCTTTATCTCTGTTACATTACTAACAGATTTATAGATGTTCAAGTTCAAAGGAGAAACAAAATGTCTGATTTTCATTCAAAGTGAGTCACTCTGTGATTCTTCTTTTTTTGTTTTCATGAGGTGGGTTAAGTAAAGCACAGAGATTTGCTTTGAGGGAGTTGGAGGGTATGACATAACCGGCACACAGCAGGGAGAAGCAATAAACAGCAGCTCTCTCTCGGGACATGAGGCCTGTAATTGATTCCCGTTCACACCCCACTCTTTCTTCCCATCATTCATACCTAGATTAACACCAAATCCTTATTACTAAAACATAGATATTCTAGAAATGCTTCCATCATTGACGTGACACAGCTGCTCAGGGTCTATTGAGTTATTTTTAACTTTCCCCTCCATGAAAAAAATAAGCAACCTGAAAACCAGAAGTAAAGCTTTAAACCAGATATTAATCTTTTTTTGTTTGGTATAGAAAACTTGGGTCCCAAGATCTTAGCGAGGACTCTTGCGTGACTTTGTTGTGAAATTAGAATAACAAGTGAACATCCAGGATGTGATGCAATGCATGGAAACCCCTGTCTGGCGAGTTCTGGTGCGCTGTTAGTCCGCCTGCTGCCAGCTGGTCTGGTTTCAGAGCCGTCTGCATTGCTCCGTCCCAGCCAGCCCTCTGAATATAGGTCAGACCTGTATCTGGGTGAGGAGACACATGATTCACACAGGACGAGCTGTGGACTCACAGAGCTTAGTACCTACAGCTACTCGACTCCATTTCTTAGTTTAGTGTCTATTAGTCAATATGTTTAAATACAAATAAAAAAAAAGATTTAAGTAAAAAATATATAGGTCACATATATTGACCAAATAAGGTTCAAAACACTAAACAGTACATTATGCAAATTTGTACATTTAATAATAAGGTCATACTTATTTATTTGGAAACATAGTAGATCCACTCTTTCCCAAATTTGTTACTTTCTCTCAAAAATGTGCATTAATCTGTAAAATCTAGAACTCTGATACTAATCATTAGTACAGGTAGAGGTGTTTTTAGTCACGTATTACCTGGTAGGAAGTGTTAAATGGCACTTAGCAATAGGTCTCACTTGCTGACCTGGAAGGTCTGGATTCTTGTCTCCTAGTTTTGTTTCTCAACACAAAGCTGTCGGGGCAAAATGGAGGCTCCGAGCTGGGGCCCCTCCACGTGTGTGGCGTTGGATCACTTAAAAGATGGAGGAGGGGAAGAGGATGCCATGAGCTTTACTCACTTGCCTTAGAGGAGGTCAGAGGTGAAGCATTCCTCCCGAGTGGCAAGTGCTTGGTAACTACTTCAGACCTGTGTTTTCCACAGCCAAAAGCACTGAGAACAAACTGCTTAGAGTCACTGCAGTGACTCATTCGTGATGAAATGGGAAATTAGCCTCTGCACAAAGAGCCAATTACTCAATGTACTATGCGCAGTTTCTCTTTATTTTCCAGTTGAAGTCTTGTCTTTTATTCAGAGCACAACATGCACAGAGGACAGTGAAAGGGGCATTCACACACAGCCAGTGACCTGTAGCTTGTGCTGCGATGTAATATGCATGTGTTACACAAGCTTTGCTCCGCAACAAGGGAAATTCAGAGCACGTACGTTACGAGCAACAACAGCAGCCCCTCCCCATGCAGTCCTGAGAGAGAGCCTGTTATGTGTGGATTTGGCTGCAGCGATGGGTGTGTGTGCTCTGACGTCAATGCCATCTCCCCATCTCTCACTGTTGTTTTTTTCATCTGCTGCCGAGGCATAAGACGTCGTAAGGTTTTCCTACAGCGAACAGGGATTAATGTTGCATGAAAATCACCGGGGCTTTCATAATCCGAATTTTTAGGCAGATGACAAAGAGAAGTTTGTGTTTCTTTATTCCCCCTGCTGCAGATTCTGTAAAATTCCTCTCATTTCCACCAACCAAATCCCCCCCCCTCCCGTCACCTCACCCCTGATTGGCTTCCTCCCTCCCTCACCTCTTTCTGTCACTCTATTTATAGAGTGCTCTCTAATACTCTCTTTTCCTATCCTGGCCTCCCTCCTTTACAGTCCTACTGACCTATTTTATGGCGCACCGTCAAAGACCTGAGTGTTTACTGCTTAGCGTCGTTTCTAGGTCAGTGGGACAGCGCAGACGTATGCATGCTTCCTTCCCGCGCGCCTTTGTCCCCCCCCCCCTCTCCACCCCCCCTCCCTCCTCTGCACGTCTTGATGAAAAATATTCAGGGTTGGGCAGCGAGGGAGGAGCTGACCTTACATTTTTCCACATCTGTTGGTGGTTTTGTCCAAATCCCTTTCTGCTCGGCGTTGCATTACTCCAGTTCTTTGAGAGACGGAGGCAAAACAAAAATCCTTGTTTTGGCACTGAAGGTAAAATTCAGTATGAAGAATAGCCTGCAGCATATCTAGGCTTAGTCCCTGAGTTACAACATAACAGACGCGGGTAAATAAATGGTTAACTATTCAGAGCAGTATTCAAGCTGTTTCAAGGTCTCAATATGGGTTTTTTTGAATGTGAGATTATGTAACGGGGTCATTGACTCTGGGGAAAGCAGATAAATGCTGTAACCAGTCTGGAGAAGATGAACATTAGATTAAATAGTTACGGCATTGACTCTGAGATGAGAAGTAAGTGGTTTGGGATTTGGGAACAATAAACTGCTGCGCAGTTAACGAAGGTCGATGTGAGTCAGTTTTGTTCAACTGGAGTACTTTTGTTCCACTCTTTGGGATTTGAGTGTGTTTTTTTGCCCTCTTGCCATCAGATTAAATGACTGGAAAAGTCGTTGGAGTATCTTTGTTCAGGTCTGCTTTCTCTGCTCGCGCCGTGTGTGGTCTCATACACCACTAAACAGAACAAATGACAAATATGGGAGCATTAATAGAAAATCGAATCAGTCAGACACTTAAACTATATTAACTATATTAACATTTTTCCCTGTGGTTTTTGAGGTGCTGGGTGATAAAGGTGCTGTGCATTTTCTGCAGATAGCCATTATGTTTCAATAGCATAATTCAAATACGTATTACTCCTGCACCAATATGTTATTTGCATACCTATGCTTCTTGTTTGATTTTTAAAATAACAAATTAAAGTCTGCATAAAAGGTGCTTCGCAATTATAAAAATGACAGAGAAACTAACTGGACTGTGGTGAGGCTGGTAAATTCCTTTAGATAAGTTAGTGTCCATCAAACTGTAATTGAGCTGATTCCAGTTTCCAATACTTGGGTGCTCTGAAAGAAATAGTGGAAACTGGAAAGACGAGGCTAATTAAAGCAACCAAGTGATGACGTAAGGTCATATTTGTGTTATGTGTTGCGTATAAGAATTGACACCTGTGGAGTCCTTGTTACCCAAAGGCACCGTGACCTAGATTATTACATTCTCTGTGTGTGTGTGTGTGTGTGTGTGTGTGTGTGTGTGTGTGTGTGTGTGTGTCATGGAAAGATGTTTTCATGTTCGTAATGGACTCCGTGGCTCAGTGTAGTGATGCGTTTTTAATTACTTCATATCAACTGTGCAATTCTGCGCAGTGAGAGAACCAGAGGAATCCGGCCCAAAACAAGTGCAGATCGAGTTATTACGTAACGTCGGACTGCCGTCAACATCCGTCCGCGCTGCATTCAGCACGGTTATTAACGCAAAAACATGTTGGGTGGGCAAGGCTCCCTGTTGAGCTACGGCGTTGACATTTCATAAGGATGTTCAGCAGATTGTGGTATCGTGTAAATTCAGACAGTGTGACGCTGTGGCGGAGGTCTCCTCCTCACCCATAGACACACAACATACTGCCTAACACAGATGTGTCCACTCCCATAGGACCATCCCAGCCTCTCCATGAGTATGATGCAAACAACTTTAAATCTGGTCCCTCGCGGTGCATTTTAGAAAACAAAATAACAAAGTTGAAATGATAATTGCACATCATTTGTTCAATCATTTACCAGACGATAATAACAGCAATATATCATAGAGTGTGAGGATACGTCATATCCTCATCCATTCCCCGCCTCCCTCCTCCCTTTATCTGTCAGTCTCTGCAGAGCTGGCACCAGGTCAGCCTGGCTCAGTCCTGTTATGTGACTATGCCAGCCCCGTCTTACACAAGAGCTCTGCAGCAGCAGCAGCAGCACATACAGTATGTTTAATCCCAGCCACAGCCACACAGTTTGCTGCTACTCAGACTCCCCTTTTTCCTGTGAAGTCAATGAAACAAAGACAAACATTACCTAATTTGGGGGATTATGTCATAGATGTTTGGAGCAGGTTGAATTGTGATAAACAGATTGTGTATTGATCTCAAGCCTTCGAGGTTCTGCTCAAAGGACCCACATTAACAGTTCATACGTCTAATCGTACCTGACTGAAATGTACATATATGTTGCAAAGAACTGCAGTGGTTTTCACAGCTCATCTAACGCTCTCTCTCTCCCTCTCTCCCCCTCCCTTTTTCTCCCTGTCTCCATAACACAGTTAGTGGTCAGCAAACAGCAGCACAGAAGCTGGATCCTCAGGGAGCCCTGAACTACACGGACTGAACTACATCCTCTGCAAGACACACAGAGAAATAGTGCAGCTAGCTTGACTGGCATCGCAGCTCTGCTAAAGATTGAGGAAGACGCCGATAAACTCAAAATTACCCGCAACAAGACTACGGACACTGCTCTGATGTGATTGCCAGGGCAGCTGGAAGACTCTTTGCTGAAACTACAAACTTGTTTCTTTTTTTAAGTTCCTCGTTCAGGACACTAGTTCAATGTCTGAGGTTTTTGTGGAGTTCCACCTCTTTTTGATATTCTTGGCTAATATGGACACTTGAACGTTTTTGATCTAGAAAAATAAGTCAGAAAAATCAATGAGGCTATCCCCTTCAAGGAGCACAAATACCTCATCAAGAAGTTTTTGCCGATCCTACAACTTAGGTCAAACTACTTAATAACAAAGCAGAAGGCTCATATAGTTTTAGATTTTTTCCCTTTCCCCCTTTACCCTTTGCTAGAGTTACACTCTTGCCACCAGCTGGGGAAAAAAATGGAAAGTCTGAGTATACACATCCCATCCACCAGCAACAAAAATGCCATGGAGGTCGACAATTTTTCCTCCTACAGTGGCAGCCTCCCGTCCCCGACTCCTGAAGGCGAAGCACGGAGCAGCCGCCAGTCTAAAGGCTCCAAGTCAAGCGCGAGCTGCCGTCGCAAGCGAGAGTTTATTTCCGATGAGAAGAAAGATGCTTCCTATTGGGAAAAGCGGAGGAAGAACAATGAAGCAGCCAAGCGCTCAAGGGAAAAGCGTCGCCTCAATGACATGGTGCTGGAGAACCGGGTCATGGCGCTGAATGAGGAGAATGCTCGTATAAAAACGGAGCTCCTCCAGCTCAAGTTGCGCTTTGGCCTCATCACCACAGCCTCCTACATGGAAAAAAGTCAGCAGATCTCCAACAGCGTTGCTGTTAGTAGCGGGAGCAGCAACGGCACCCCAAACGCCTACCTCTCAAGCAGCGGCTACTCCAGTGCATCCCAGGTGATGCTGAATTCTGACTCATCTGAAACTGAACAGTCGAGCCGTGGCGAGTGCCACAGCATGCTCCACCAGTACTCACCCCGGGGCTCCATCTCTGACATGTCTGACGCCTCCTCCAGAGACAGCCCAGAGCCCATGGGCTTCAACATAAAGACAGAGCCCTCAAGTCTGGAGATGGCCAGACTGGAAAGTGACGTGGTGTCCAACGGTATGCAGAGTGAAGCTTACCATGGCAGCCACACTGCACTGGTTTCTCCTCACCAGCAGAACGTGCCATTGGCTGAAAGTGCCATGGACTACCAGCAGCACCACCAACAGCAGCAGCAGCAGCACCACATGGAGGCCTCAAGTCCCGCTCCTCAGGCCACCTCTGCACAGAGGAGCGTCATCTTGTACCGCTCCAGCAGCGGCTGTTACCCCATGGAGACCCAGAGGCCTGAGGACCAGCAGAACAGACCACTGCAGCATGGCCAGCACTCCTCCAAGTTCTCCGACTGCTCAGTGACCATCACAGAGGTCGCTGAGAAACTAGAGAGGACAAAGACAATCGACTCACCTGAGTATGAATACACCAATGATCATGCAGAGGCCACAGAGGAGCTGCAGCAAAGGTACAATCCCAACGGCCAACAACAGCGCGAGAGCCATCATGGGCACTACAGCTACCAGAGTCAGGAGGGAAGTCTTCAGCATGCAGAAAGCCACCAAAACCCCTTTGCCCCAGATCTGATCAACAACACTGAGGAGGACAAGTCCTCCTTCCCGCAGCACAACGGCTACCTCAACCCGCTGCACGAAGACCCCCCCGTGCTCACCTACGAGGGAGGCCCGCGAGCCGGCGGTTTCTTCCAGGAGAACCTCTCCACTAAAGACACCTCATCCAGTGATGGGGACCCTCGTAGCTCTGATAAGGAGGCCTCCACAGACGACGAGTCCCCCTCCTCATCCTCCTCAGACATCAGCAGCTACCACCAGAAGGCGGTGGGAGCTGCCAGTTCGCATGGCGAGTTCCAAGCCGAGGTCAAAGGCACTGCCCTGCCCCACAAGCTCCGCCTCAAGTACAGAGCTCTGTCCAATGGGGCAGCAGGACTTCAGACGGAGGCAACAGTCAACACCTCCATGTCCCCCTCTCCCACTTTGCCTCAGCACCCTTACTTAGCTCTGCCCAGCAACACTCACAGCATCCAGACCAACGGGGAGAGCAAAGAGGTGGAGAATGAGACCGAGTACGCGGAAGAGGTCAATGCTCCGAATGAGAGGGCGGAGGCTAGAAAGGAGGGAGGGAAAAAGGGATCCAGCACCAGCAGCAGCAGCAGGGGTGGGCGCAACAAGAGGCGAGATTAAGGACAAATAGGAGCATTTTCCTGTCACATACAATACAACTATGACTCACATCGCCACCTTACAAGACAGACAGTAAACCTGTGGGAGGTGCAGTTAGGATGTGATTTCACCAAGTTTCACTGTGTCACCTGTTCCTCTTCCTTTGCTCTTCTCCTACCTCCTCCCACCGATCCCTCTAATGAAAATGATGGATCACTTAATGAGGGAGGGGCCAGAATTAAACTCTGGAGTCTGGGATATTTCCCTTGAGGAAAATTAAAACATCATTCAATTATTCATTATTTTAAACTGCCTTGGTGGCTGGGCAGTGTTTATAGTGGCATTATGAGAACATTCCTTTGACCAAAGAATACACATCCTTCCTGTAGTGTCTCCTTTTTTTTTTGGCAAAGAGTTACATTCTTCCTTCCTCTGAACACACCTGTACCATTTGATCCTCCATCCTCTTTCTTACCATCTGCACACACAAGTCCTCTTCACTTCTGAAGCACTTAGATTGTATATTACTGTGACATATAAATTTGCATATAAGGAATATATATTTTAAGAAGAAAAATGTGGCAAAAATAACAAAAAAATAAAGCATCGGGATGCGGAAGTCATAGACTTCAAAGTGATTGGTTTGTTCTTGTTGCGACACCTTGTATAGATGCTCTTTGTCTAGAAAATGCCTCAACAATTTTGAACAAACAGTATGATCCACAACTTGTTAAGAAAAAGAGAAAGAAAGGTACACTTTTTTTTCAGATGTATCAGTCAGATCAGGGGCCTCATTGTGGTGATCTGAGTTCTTTTAACACTCAAAGCTGTCAAAACCAAGGCCAGTTATTCACATATCAGTCAAGGCTATGCAGTCACACATTGCTGTTTGCAAAACCTGACAAGCACAAGGCAAGCCTCGCCTGCCAGCTGACAAAAATCAATTCATCTTCATTTCCAGACAAATATTGTCGTGTCTAATACATCAAATGGCTCTCCAGTCGCAAACCAGCAACGCTGCTCTCTCTCTCTCTTCATAAGGTGCCTCTTTATTGTGTTGTCCCTTGTCCCAACTTGGCCAATGTCTTAACGGCCCCACTCACCTCTGCACTGAGTTGTTTTAGCTACAGTAGCTGCAGTAGATCATACAGTGTGTACAAGTTTAACCTGGTGCCTGCCTCCGGCCACTATGTATAAATGTAAAGTTGTCTCTCTATCTCTTGTATACTGCTGTCGTTATTTTATTATTATTTTATTAATATGGTTATTTTCTATTATATTCGGTTATTATTTGGGCTATTATTATGTGCATTTTTCTGTCATCCTATTGTGACATTTTGCTCTATGCTGTTCCTGGTCGTGCTGTGTATTTACCCATGAAGCCCTTTTGCCCCCAGTTACCATTTGTACTCTGTGTTACCGTATAACCTTTGTTGTTTGCCGAAAAGGCTTTCCGAAATTGAAAAAAAAATGAATAAGGCTTGTCCAGAAGTGATTATGTATTGTTATACTTCATGTGGATATGCAAAATGGTTACAAAAACACTGATTTTTGATTGTAAAAGATTTAAAATGGAGAAAAAAATAAAAGGTTGTTGAATTTATTTACATCTCGTTTGAACTTTATGAAATGCATGGTGAAAGTGACACGGTCTTCTTGTGGCAGAAGACCCACTAGTTGATTCACAAGCTCACAGACAGCAACATCCCAGTCTGCCAGTACAGCTCAGTGTGAGCCAACGCAGCACAGAAAGACTTCACTGGTTCACCGAGTCATCGCTTTATTCCCGCCCGCCTACTGGCAGAGATTCAGTCAAATGAAACAAGTTGCAACAACACTCAGACTGTGTGGTACAGCAGTACAGGAGGAATCTGTTGGCTAAACTTAACCTCAGCCTGAATATTCATGTAATATATTTATGCTGACAATCACAAAATACACATGACTGCAATAAAAAAAAACTGAATTACACATTACAAACAGGCCGTCTGCTCACAAGGATATATTCAGTGGATAAAATATGAAATACTTTTCAGTTAGCTCAAAATAAAATATGCTGTAAATTGTTGAAACCTACTTTAACTGGTTGCAAGTAGGATACAGGGGTACATTTAAAGAGCTTTACATAAGATAAATAAACACATTACAAGAACCTGTATAGGCAAAGTGCAGAAATAGACTTTATCATTTAACATAAATTTTACATATTATAGAGAATAGTCGTATTGGGAAAATTAAAGCTGCACTAATCAGGATTTTAATACCAACAGTGGATTACTATGATGTGTAATGTGAAAGAAGTTCGCTGTAGACATGAGAATTTAAAGTGCCAAAGTTGGGGTGTATTTAGATTAATCAGGAAGTTGAATAAACCAGACTCCGATAAAAGCAGAGCAAACTGGCTCCTATTACAGTGAGTTACTGAGAACAGTTTATGCCTTTAAAACCACATACTAAGCGGTATTACATCAAGTACTTCCACACAAGCAAAATTACATAACAGCGTTCTGTCTCTGATGTAGTCCAGAAATGAGCTAATACTTTACCAGATGTGCTTTAGTTGGACAAAAGAAGAGAGAAGAATCACAGAATGTACCAGAGGGAAACAAGCACAAACAAGTTACACAACAGTCTTGGGACAAAACAGCGTCAGACTGCCATCTGACCCTGCTGTTAATGGAGCAATAGCTGATGGTAATGGGAATGGGGCAGAGCGTGGCACTGACAAGGGTTACACAAGAGCCATTACAGGAACAAGAGCATATCAGATACAGACGTGTTGCAATTTCAAGGAAAACGCCCAAATGACTTGGGAAACTCTGGACAGAGTCAACAAAATCAACAAAAACTCACTTTATTTATTCATTATTAAATGTGACGCAAATTAAATGCATCCACACTACTCCTTTTGTACATTAGCTTGGCTCCTGCGTCTCAGTTTCAGACAGACAGAAGGACAATGAGACATGTGTGGAAGCAGCTGACCACAGACAGACCTGCTGATTTTTGTCGACTCTAATGTGCGTTCACTTCTGCCCTGAATGCCACCCACCAGCCGGCTATAACAAGGTGACATTCCTGAGAAAACCGCAGTGCTTCGTAGTGCGCTCTCTATTTCCTCATTCTCTCTCCTTACACCTTCCCCTTCCCTCCCTCCTCCATCCTCCATCCTCTCAGTGTCTCTTGTTCTCTCTCGTCCCCTTTTTTTTCCATCCCATCTTTGAGCTGTAAAAGCTGCTTTGTATTGTGCGGTGCTTGTGAAAACGGGCCAGGAGAGTAAAAGTAGGTCAGTGAGGAAGGATGGGAGAGGATGGAGAGGATGGAGGGGAAAGGGAAAGGGAGAGAGAGAGAGAGAGAGAGAGAGAGAGAGAGAGAGGTTATTCAGAGGGAAGGGCTGAGGGAGGGAGAGTTACGTCACATGCCTCTACCATCTAAACTTGAACAAACTCATAAAGAAGCTCTCTCTTGTTGCTGCCTGAGGGTAGCACGCACACACACACGCACACACACACACACACACACACACACACACACACACACACACACACACACACACACACACACACACACACACACACACACAGGTTACATCGATGTATCCGTTTGCATCAAACTGACATTTACTTAAAAATAAATTACACACACAGACTGATTATTGCCTCAAAGCTGATCGGATAATCTATTGGAAATCTTCATGACATTTTCATATGATTGTAGATCATTTTTATTATTTTCATGGGTTTGACCTCTTGTGAAAGACTGAAGTTTATTCTCATGGTTTTAGCTATTTTTGTTTTACTGGAATTTGGGTCTGGGAATTTTGTAGCTTTGTAAACATCCACTTTAATAAATGTCTCTCATACGGCAGCGACTCAAGACGTAACCAGCTGACAATTGTCCTTTGGATACAAAAAACTTTGGACATTTTAGTTTGACCTAATTTAGATTTTTGTCTCAGTGTTTGCCCACACACACACACACACACACACCATTAGAATCCACCAGTCTCTCAGGTGTCTGACCCTGGATTTTTAACTTCGTACTGTGCGAGGAAGTCAATGAAAGCTGGGAAGTCATAACAAGGAGTGTGTGTGTGTGTGTGTGTGAGAGAGAGAGAGGGGGGGGGGGGGGTGTTGGCCCCGCGCTGCCTGCGGTGATCAACAGCCCTGTTATGTAACTGTGATGCTGCAGTATGTAGGTCAGCAGCACAGGGAGAGGCAGGGATGGGGTAAGAAGGATGAAGCTGGAGAGTGTGCTAGACTGTGTGTTGTATCAGTGTGTGTTCACACTTCTTCTATATTTCAGGTTTGAGTCATTTTAGCAGGTTGTCCACACACACACACACAGGATGCACAGGTTATATCATGCCGAGCAGACGTCCAACACCATCGCTCACTGCAGACATCTCTGCTGAAGGAGACTCAAATCCACAGGCTGAGAGAGAAATCATCAGAAGCTTGACGCTGTAGAAAGTCATCGTCCAATGAAGCTAAACATTAACTTAGAGTGTACACATATCAGATGGTTGCCTTTCAAAATCCAATCCTCATAAAGTTTAAATAACAAGGTGTTGCGTCCTCTAATGCAAATAAACGTGAAAGGAAAATATTTCAACTTAAAAAAAAAGCATATTAGCACCAACATGCAATGAAAGTCAAATTAAAGTCTGAATTTGATTAGGATCAGAGACCTGTTGTGTTTGTTAGATACGAAATTCTAAATAATGTTAACAGTGTTACATTTATCCTAATACTATACACAGGTTTTAGACGCATGAATAATAGTCACTGGGAAGTTCTCCAGTTGAAGAGCAAATAACTCTGGAATGCAGTTAATCAATCATTAAACGCTTTGCAGCATGACTGGACATGGTGCTAATCGAGAGTCTCTGTGAGGTTTAGTAGACCTAGTAAACCGTAGGTGCTTTTTTGAAGTTCCATCCTTCATTTCCGGTGGTGATTATTGTTGTAATTAGAATAAATATGTGTTGTTGTGGATTAACTTCTGTGTCTTTGTGATTTCAAGGCTGCAAGTTCTTTTACATTTTGTGTTGTTTTACACTTAAAAGGTGTTTCGCAGTACATGTTTAGTTTTAGTGTATATATTTCCAAGAGTTAAGTTAACACTTGGCCAAATGACAATTTCATAATCTAAACATATATTTTATTTTGACCACCGTGAATGGGGCTCAAAGTTTGGTACACGCCTGCAGGAAGCCTGGAGGAGAAAAACGACTCCTCTGCTGAACATGCTTGGTTGGCTGCAGTTCACGAGAGTTATGTTGCCGGCCATGACCCATTCCATCCCCGCTGCCTCTGTCCTCCACAGCATTATAAAATAAAATAGGTCAGTGAATGCCTAGTGTGTGAGCGTGTGTGCACTGCCACAGGTTTGTGTACAACAATGATATGCGGACTTCGGTGACTTCATTATGACACACACACACACATAGACACACACGTTATACTGACGGATTTACATCACAACGTAAAGCAGTTAAAAATAGGACACAAGGAAGTTGTGCACTTTGGAAATGAAAGTAGGCCAGTAGGAATAACTGCTGTGTGTGCGCACGCGCGCGTCTGTGTGAGAGAGGGATGAATCAGCTCCATGTTACGCAATGCTGAACCACCCTTGGGTCTCATTACCATATCTTGTGCTACAGGAAGTATCCTGTTGCCATGCGTGTGTTTGTCCGAATGGAGGGTAAAGAGAGTGAAGATTTGTGTATTTACACAAATAAAAAGTTACATTTGAACAAATTAAAATGAACAAACATTTTAGTTTAGTTTAATTAAAGTTTTTAATAAGTGACCTCATTCTTTACGAGTAGTCATTTTATTTTTCGAGCTCAATTTTGTACTTTCCCACCTAAGTCACTGTGAAAAGAGTGGTACAAAAGTTAGTTCAACATTAAGGCAAAGGCACTTTTTTTGTTGAAATATGTCTAAATACTAACAAGATCATATTTATTATATCGAGGTCAGCACAATTTACACGATCCAAAATAAGTAGTAGAAGTAGTTTTGGACATTTTGGGAAATAAGATTATTTGTTTTCTTGCTGAAAGTTAGATGAGATGAGAAGATTGATAGCCTACCTCTCTGTTCTAGTACATAATATGAAACTCCAGCCAGCAGCCGCTTAGCTTAGCTTATCTTAGCACAAAGACTCGCTCTATTGCTGGAGTTTCCTCACCGTGACAACAAGACTCCAGATAGTCACTGCACCCAGCGAAGAAATAGTCCAGTGCATAACCCCCATAAAACCACAATGTGTCTTTTGTACACTTTGTTTTTTGAACGCACTAACAATCAAGATACACAGTATTAAGTAGTGGCCGTTAGAGGTGCTGGCTGGCATATGTTGTTCTTTGAAAAGGCCAGGCTTATGCTAAGCTAAGCTAACATATTTAGAGCACATAAGAGGGTCATCTGTATTCTCATCTAAACCCCAGCAAAAAGAGCAAATAGGCTAATTGTAATTTCCCAAATGTGTAACTATTTTTTTTAAAAGCTATCTAACTGTCTAATCTTTTTTTAAATCAAAATCTTATGCAATTCATGAAATTATTAACGGCGATCAGCAGGGGAGTCATCTCATCACACCTCAATACAACAGTATGTGTGCTAAGTTTTTGTACATCGAGTGTCTTTTATCTATTTCCCATTAAGCTGAGCGTTACAACAAACGTCTCACATTACACCAAAGAACACCCGCTATCTGATAAATCATGAATACTGATTCAGTCCTGAGTTTCCCTCGAAGCTGTTGGCGAACACTGGTGTTATAAATGTTTCTCCCCTAATTCCACTTGAATGATTCATATTTGTGAGCTGAATGTGTACAAATATTTTACTGACATCAGAGGAACACTAACAAGGAACACAAGTGCACCGTTTCAAATCCAAGCTGCCACGTTGTATCATAAATATTTTAACTGAAACATCACTGGAGATCAGTAAAGATAATTAAACACGGCAGGGAGGTAAACTACCAGCCTATAAAAGGAAACTGGTAACACTTTAGAGGAAGGCAATAAAGGTTTATAAGTTGTTTGCAATTTACACCTTTTCATTATTAACATAATTTATTTACTGATCAGCAATAAGCCTCTGAAATTTATAAACTAAAATGTCCTTGCAGCTGCAGGCTGTGTGCACATATTTAAAGGTGCAGTGTGTCGCGTTTAGTGGCATCTAGCGGTGAGGTTGCAGATTGCAACCAACTAAATACCCCTCTGCTCACCCCTTCCTTTCCAAAACTGCGGTAATGTGAGCCGCAAACGCGTGGTAATGCTGTGGTATCTTCCAGGACGCCTCGCCTGCTTTAGCAGCAACGAAGCTGGCGTCACCGCGGTTTTGCACTCTGCAGCTCATGTTACCGCAGTTTCACAAGCGTGTCGGAGAACTACGGTGGCTTTCGGGTAACGCACGCACGCACGCACAGCTTTCAACCTTAATTAATGACAGTTTGTTTTCCAGCCATCAGGGTTTTTATGTATTTCAGTTTGAATTAATAAAACCTGCAACCCCCTGAATGTGATGTTGACCTCTGACCTCCCAGAGTTCTAAGATGTCAAATTATAACTTACAACTAGTATTTATTTGAGCTGTGAGCGAATAAACAAAACATAAATTTAGCATGCGTGTAAAGATGAACTGAACCTATCTTACTACAACCCTCACATGCCCGTATGTACATTGAAAGAGCTTTTGCTCACTAATCACTCCTGTTCATACACACCTGTGTAGATCACTTGCTAGCCAACTCTAATGTAAAAGATGGGGGAAAAAATCCACAGTCCTCATTCAGGATAATATGAAATTAGGATGGGAATCTCTTCAGGGAGAGGACAAGTGATTACAGACATGTGGGCTTGTGAGTGTAAGACAGACTTACCTAGCCTTTAACCCACATATTTATATTACGTTGATGCTTCAGATACCGTACACACAGCTGGTACTGTGCTGTTTCATCAGGATTCATGCCCAGTCTGCATTTTCCATGTAAGCCAACATTATTGGAGCTCCAGCAGCAGTCTGACAGACAAACAACATGTTAAAGCTGTGGTGAGTTAGGTAACCTGCAGTCCTTCGTGGTGGTTATTAAGTGGATTAACCCCTTTAGATTAGTCTCAGCCATTTCTCCCATCTGTCTACTGTTACACCACAGATCTGCTACAGTACAGCAAACACAGGAGACACACAAACACACAAGAAAACAACAAAAGAGGCATTAGAAATATGTTTACATGAGCATGTGAGCAAATCTTCTCCCACTGACCTACTGCACTGTATATCTGTGTGTAACTGGACAGGCACAATGCGCACAACACACACACACACACACGCACACACACACACACACTTACATTTTACTGTATGCTGACATGCTCACAGTGACCTCTGTCTCACAAACAAGAAAACACGCACACGTACACTAATCTGTGATTAGTCGTTAGTTATTATTCTCAGTTGAGTGAACAGGAGACATGCCACTCATGCTGCAGGTTTTGCATATCCCTCCATACTGACAGATTTAGATTTAATGTATTTTTGCATTTATTTTGTGTCTCCTTATAGTCGATTTGTGTCTCTTTGCGATTGTTTAATTGAGTTTCCAACAACTAATGTTATAAGTATGTTTACTCTGATTTTTTTGAAATTGATTAAACTTATTCTGATGAAAGCCTAAAGCCAAAATGCAAGGGCCACAGCAGATCATATTCCTCATGATTTATTATTTCTTGATCAGCAGCATGATTACATGTAAATTTACACTCTAATCTCAAAATATATATATATATATTCCTCATATATATATATATAAGTTTAGAATATAAGTTTAGAATAAGTTTAATTAATTAAAAAAATCCTAGAAACAAACTTATAACATTCATTGCTGGAAAGTAAATCAAAAGATTACAAAGAGATGCAAAACAGCCACAAAGAGACACATATGACAATATATCGATACTGCCTAATATCGGTACCGGCCCCAGAAATCCAGTATCAGCAGGGTCCTATTACACAGACTTGTGGCCTTTACTGTAAGCAGACTGATCATGCTTACTGTCATGAAGAAGTGACCAGGTTGCCTCACATTATTTGCATCACAATCTGAGCAACTACCAAATCAAACTAATGATGATTTGTGTTTTGCTGCAGGTCTAATTTCTACCATTAAAAGGATCAAATGCTCCATGAAACACAAATCATGTAAAACTAATTTCAGCAGCCCCTAAGTGAATCTTCCGTGAGTCTACCCGAGCTGAACTTAGACTAATTTATATTCGGCTCTCACATGATACCAGTTGACTGAAAGGTTGGTCAGCCGATCGATTGATTCAACAGTCTGTAACCTCATGACAGCAAAAGTGGCCCGATCTGGCTCCGTGCAAACGGGAAGTCATCAAGACTCAATTAGCCATGAGGCCCCGGGGCAGAGGAGGACAACAAGAAACCACAAGTGAGGAAAAAGAGACTCTGCTCTTCCAACAACAAACGGATGCCTTGATGTAATGCAAGCGATCAGGTAAGGGTGAAGGGAGAGTTAAGTGTCACTGAAACACCCTGCACAGGTGTCAAAACTAATAAAAGTAATCACACACATAAACAATGGATCTGCCATTTGATGCATTTAAACTAATGAATACAAACCATTATCAACACCACATTCTGCACATGTAGGCCAACTAGGCTGTAGTTTTGTTACGGCAGGTAAAAGGGAGAGAATCACAAACAAGGTTTAAAAAGATAAACAGAGAGGAAGAAATAATAGAGCAAGTATAATTTTAGCCTCTAAACCAGCAACACACACACACACACACACACACACACACACACACACACACACACACACACACACACACACACACACACACACACACACACACACACACACACACACACACACACACACACACACACACACACACACACACACACACACACACACACACACACACACACACACACACACACACAAAGCATTTGCATTGTGCATTGAGAAATCTAACCCCTCTCCTACAGTTAAGGTGTTCAAGGTGTGAGTGTTCGAAATATGGAAATTAGAGCTCCAATAACATGCAGAACTGGTCAGACAGGTCACAACCTTCCACTGCCACAAACACCCACACACACACAGTGACATCTGTCACTTTGACCTCTGACCTCACGCTGTTTACTGTTTCATCAGGGTGCAGAGGCAGGAGAACAACCCCGCTGACCCGGGTCTCCTCTCCTCTCACTCACTTTTAGCAACGTTTCTGCAGATCTTTAGTCTCATCTCAGTCTGCTGAGACAACGTTGTTTCCCCACAGAGGTTTTGTCTGAGCTGCCCAAAATGTAGGTCACCCTGAACAGACTGGATGTTTGACTGGAGGATAAACCAGTTTGTTTGTCTTTGAATGGTAAACTGTGCGGTGAGCAAAGCGAGACAAAAATATTTTAAGTAATGGTGTTTGGTTCCACCTGGTGGTCAGCTATAAACAGTGTTTATCCAGAATTAAATTGTAGTTTCAGTGATAGTTAATCTCTGGCTGACCTACATAAACCAGAGCTCATTTAAATCTTGCATATACTATTTAAAAAAATTCACACACACACACACACACACACGCACATGCATTAAATAGTGGCCAGAAAAAGAATATGATGATGAGTGAAGTTGACCTCGTGCATATAAAATGTCATGACTTCTATAATTTTATCATTTCTAGAGGGATGGCCAAAAGGGGGTTTTGTGAGGTCCCAGAGACCTTTGATCACCAAAATCGAATCAGTCCATCATTGCGTCCAAGTAGATGTTCTTGCCAAATGTGAAGAAATATCCTCCAGGTGTCCTCGAGAAATCACATATACGAGAATGGGACTGACGGACAAACTAAAAACATAATGTCTCCGTGACAGCTGTGAACAGAGACCCATTCTCGTGATGAAAAAAAAAACACTATGATAAATAGTAAATTGGCTTTATTAGTGTACATTAACACTACTAATACACAATAAGTGCTAACTTCAAAAATAAAGAATCTGTTGAAAGAAAATATTAGAACAAAGACATTTAGGCTTCAGTTACAACTTGCATACAGTAACTTCACTTACATTTCAAACATACTGGAGAATAGACATGAAAACCTATAATAATACAGCAGACGGACAGAAACAAAGACAGAAAGACAGATAAGACACAGCCGATGTCACTCTGTCGACTCCTCCTTCCTACTGTATATTTATTGCAGCTGCCAGACCTTTGTTACCAACCTTTCACCTGACTTACAACAAACCACAGCAGCATTAAAGCTGCACACAGAGATGTCAAATCCTGCCCCAAACTGAGGAGAAACTTCACCAGCGGTTTCTTTTGTTTATTTAAAAACAGGAATGTGAACCACTCTAAAATCTACCTTCACACCAGTTGCCTCTTTTAATACTAGCATAAAACTGCCTTAAGAGTTTTGGGGAGGATTTCACATCACTGAGAGGGTTGTATATTACATTCACATACACAGACACTTCATTTTCACATACATGAACCATTCTTCAGATCATTCACAGCCTCACAGGGAAGTGAGCTTCATACCACTCCTTGTAGAAAGCCTGTTGTTATTTAATTGCCTCAGGATTACAGAGTGCAGTGACCAGCAGCCTCACCCGAATCGCACCCTTTCACCACCAGTGAGGAAAACACACCAGAGACTTCTACGGCAGCTATACAACTCCTATTCAAACCCTTGGACATAAATGCCACAGTCCAGAGTCTCCTTTACAGCAGACAGTACAAAGTTGTCTTTCTTCAGTCAAAATAATGCAAACTTGTTGAGTTGAGCTTATGAGACTAAAAAAAAGCAATTTAAGTACACTTAACATTTTAGCATTGAAGACTGGAGAGAGAAACAAAACAAACAAAAAACTCAAAACACATTTTCCTCATGCCCCTTGTGCTCTAAAAGCTGAATACTGAAATGCATTTAATAATTTAAGTTGATAAAACGACCTTAATTTATAATAAAACATTTAAATCCACAAGTAGAAGACAACTGAATACGTATTACAGACAAATGGAAACTCACTGTCAGGAGTCCAAACAGTGTTTCAAACACCATTTGATTTAAGGGCGTCTTGTTGCTCTTCATTGAAATGTTGACTCATCAACTAACAGTAGGCATGATCCCTACTTAGTCACTGTGCTTTGCGTGGTTAAGAGTTAGTCATTTCAGCCACACAGGCTGAAGCAAAAGTCCCACATCTGCTGTACGAGTCCTGCAGCCTGATTCTGCAGCCATAATGAACACGCGTGAATGTTTTCATCCTCATCCGGAGTAAAGGTTGGTTTATTTATCCAAAGATGTTGATGTTTAAGATGAGAATCCTTTTTTCTTTCTCAGTTTCTTCTTGGTGTCTCGCCTCTGTGCACTTGGGCATTCTGCTCTTCTTGCATTACTCTTTAAACAGTCCAGAGTAATTCTTGGTATGCCACATTTCAGTGTTGCTCCCTTGATGAGAACTCCTCAGGATTATTTGTCAGCATTGGTTGTTTGCGAGTCTCCATTTCAGAGTGGCTGAGAGACAATCTCATGGCGGTGAGTAGACACAAACGGCCATACGAGGTGCTGTTGGGGTGTTGTTTGCAAGATGAGCAGCCCCTTCGTCGTCTAGATGAACTCCTAACATTCAGCCAGGACAGATGCTTTGTCACTTGGCATGACGGCTCTTGGGTTGAGCTCCAGGACTGGAGGAGGAGCACAGACGTCTCCCGTGGCTCCTCCAGCGCCGACGCAGCACAAAGTCGTAGTTGGCGGAGGTGCACATGGCGTAAAATACGTTGGCTTTGTCGGGGATCTGAAGATCTGAGGCAGAAAGAGGAATGAAGTGGTGCAATTTGTTTTCCCATCAGCCTGCATCATCTGCTTTCAGTTAGCGATTACAGATTTTTCTCAGAATGATACGAAGGGTTATTTTTAGAAATGCCGGCATTTTAAATCTATTTAGAAAGAATGAAAGCATTGTTGAAAGCAACAGAAATACAATAAGAGTTTTCCAGCTTAAAAAAGTCGAGCTAAACCCGTTCACATCTTGCAGCTGATTTTCATTATACTTTATTGAAGGCGGTGTCGGTGAAGGAGTTGGTTTTTATCTTCCTCAACAATAGATTTCCTGAAATGTACCGTTAACGTGTTTTAGAGGCCAAAACGTTTTCTACTACTTCATTAAATATCACATTTAGCCAGTTGACAAGAAAATGTGAAAGGTTGATTTTTCTAAAAGGAAACAGAAGAATGACTCCTGTCTCTATTAAAGTGTAAGTGTTAGCTCTGATGCTGCTTGACTGGCAGCTTTGTAGTTCAGTTCATTATCAGCTTTAAATTCTACATGCCATTGGTGGTCTTGTATTTAATCATAAGTTACTGACAAAAAGAGAAACAGAAAAAAACAGAAAAGTAGGCCTTAATCCTGTGATGAGCACGTTTCACATGCAAACATTAGACTGCTAGAGGAAAAGCCTGGGGAGGAAATATTCACCTTTTCCATTGTTGAGCATCTGGCAGAGGTTGAAATTATGGCAGCTGACATCCTCCATGCTGTGTTTTTCAAGAGCCCTCTCGATCACCTGACGCGTGTGGTCCTGACTGGTCAGCTGGAGATGAAGCAGACAGCCAGATGTCAAAATACAACCAAGAATGTCATTCAGAATATCGATGGATGTGACAGCCATCTACACTTTAAAGCCAGTGGTTTTATTTAGATAGATAGAAGATAAAGGATATTTTTGTGGGTATTCCTGCTTTTAATAGTGATTATTTTTAAAGTCATGAAGTAAATACACACTTTTTGATAATTAATCATTTACTAAGTAGAAATTTGTAAGAATTGTGAAACATTTTAGACTCTGGTTACTTGCATTGAAAATTATCGCCATTATTTAAAGCCTCAATTTTTCTTTTAATAACATGTAAAATAGAAAATAACTGTTACTTGCAGTATACATTAATAATGCTATCTTTAAGGGTTCATTCATAAATATAAGGCTGATAACAGCATAGCAGCTATATTTACAAATGTCACAGAAAAAAAAATACTTTTAGATTTTCTGATGTTATTTCTTTGGTGTTATTTTTAAATGAAACACGTCAGTTTTCTTTCCACATAATGAGGCTGACATAAATGATGAAGCAATGCCAACTCCTTCCTCTTCTTCTGTCTTTTCATTTTGTTTTATTCTTCTACTTTCATATCTCAGAAAACGTTTAGACGTTTAGACGTTTTGAGTCAACCTCAGCTGTCTGACCTCAGAAACACAACATTGCTCTCACCAGAATGCTCTTGTAGACGTTTCCATTGCTGACGGACTCCACGCTGACCCTAATGATACACGAGTCGGCAACCTGTTTGTTGTAGACGGGCAGCACGGCCTGAGAGGAGCAGCTGGACGAAGATGACTCTGGGCTCAGCACCAGAGAGGAAGAGCTGAGGTCTGGATGGGAGGAGCTGCAGGAGGAGCTGGAAAGACTGGGAGAGGAGGAGGAGGACGAGGAGCTGGAGGAGAAATCCTCGGCAACATCATGGGGAGAGCCTGGGAGAGACTGAGGGAGGGAAAGAGAGAGAGAGAGAGACAGAGGAGAAAATATGAATACAGTAGAAACCTCTTATGGTGATCACGTCTGTCGGGGTCAAATTGATCACAATACAGTACTGTATATAAAATATAGCCTACTGTAGGCCAGCTGAAGGGGTATATGTGAGCGGGCATTTCTCAGCACCAATCTCAGGTAACTGGAAACAGACTAGTGACCGCACGGCAAAGCACCTTGAGTTTGAGTCTGAGGGGGGAGGGCTGGGGGACAGAGAGGTCCTCCAACTCTGAACTGCTGGAGCCAGAAGATGACACACTGATCTGGTCAGCGTGGGTCTTCCTCAGGGAGTTGTAGCTGCCTGTTCGCAACCTGCACACACACACAAACACACAAACACAGTTTAGATGTGTACCTTTTTCCTGGATAACCTTTTGCAAGATAAAGATGTGGGAACCATTTAAAAAGGACTCATAAACTCTATTTGCTTGAATTAAATAGTAAATCTGGCTCATGTGTCTCATGACTGAATATGTGTATTTGGCTGCAGATCAAAAATATTTACATCTATCTTACCATTAACATTACAAATTCAAAGTATTCTGGGTCTAACAATACATACTGAGGGGCTGAGGATCTATATCAGAGCAGTCAGCTGTGGATATATCTTACAGGCTGGAGGTGGGTCTATACGTTGCGAGAGGTTTTTATCCAGACTTACGAGGCAAGTTTCTTAGTCAGCAGACGACTGCTCCATGAGTTGGGAGAGTTGGGACAAGGGTCAACTGGAGGCTCCAGATCACGAGACAGCTCATAGCTTCAGTAGACAGAGAAAGGCAATTTTAGGAAATGAGAGATGAAAAATGAAAAAGTCCTCCATGCTTCGTGCTGCTCCACTGCTCATTTGGTTGTTACTGTTCAACCCCAGTGAGTCTGTGACGTGCTGGCAATGGTACACATCAAATTGTCCGCCACTCTGACCATCCTGTTACGTTGATTTTAATGTGAATGTCCCTTTAATTCCTATCCTATTTCTATGGTCTCACCTCTCCTGGTCTGTGAGCAGTGTGTGTGCCTGCAGCCAGGCGGCGATATGAGGATTTACTGGGAGGCTGTAGCGGGAGCAAGAAGCCTGAAGCTGACGAATCTGAGAGAGAATCTCAAACTCCTACAAGAGAAATAAATAAAACCAAGCACAGATTAAAACATAGAACATAAAAAGAGCATGGCAGAACATACAAATATTGAGTACAAGTCGGTACAAGTCAGCACTGATTGTAGTCATTCATGCAAAACACCACTAGGAGGAGACACCTACCCGTCTGCGCTTCTCAAAGTTGATGAGTCCGCCCTGTGTAAAAAGGAACAGCGTTACAAATATGGCTTCAGAGAAACTACAGGAGAGTTTTGAGGTGAGATGTGTCCTTACCTCTACAGTGTCGGTCAGAGCTGTATCCAGCATGGTGAGGACAGTCAGGTAGGTGCCCAGGTACGGCACAACACCACTGCTGAAGCTCTGAGGTCACAAAATCAAGACACACGTTTTACATTTTGGTAACCACAATGGCTGCACAATTAAAAAAAAAAAAAAGTGAGAATCAAGTTATTACTAATTATTGCAAATATTTAATTTAACATATTTGCAAAAAAAGGTGAAAATGTTTCATTAGTACTCTTTAAATTGTCTCTAATGGAAAACTAGCATGAAGTAATAAAGAGTAACAAACTTGAGCATAAAATGGAGCTCACTATGCGTCACGTCAATGAAAGTAAAAGCATCCGCTGTCACTGAAGACATAAGACCATTGCTATTTAAACAGAGTGAATAGGGGGGTATAAAACATTTTGCAAACAGCCCCACCCGGACTAAGTAAACTGCCAAACTGTGAGAAACACTGCACACATATCAGCTTTTACACCCTTAACCTGCGTAAGGGGGGAAACTAACAGTCATGAAGAACAGACTAACAGACTAACAGACTGAAGAAGGAAAGGGAACTGGAAATCTGGGGACTATTTTACAAAATTATATTAGCTTGAAGACATGTGACTTTTAGGGAAGTAGAATTGATGATCCAAGAAAAAAAAGAGACTTCTGCCTTTCATTTTTAAGCAGTATAGCCCCCGAAATCGAAACACCACACAAGGTTATTTCCAAACAAAATGATGACGGTTTTCTTACAGGTCTGGTGACTGAGCCCGGGGTGGCACTGCCATCTGGATGAGTCCCATCCTGCAGAAAACAGACCAACATGCCATGTCAACTTCGATGAAACACAATAACTATAATCAGCATGAGATGACAACAAAGCACATTCTTTATACAATTCTTCTCTTCAGGGTGGAGCGCCTGATAACAGGGTGTTGCTGGCTGTCTCTGCAGTAACTTCTAGTCATTGCCAAACAAACCACTTTTATTTGTTGTTTTATTGTGTTGGCTGCCAACAATGACCTTTTTATTACTCTATAGAAACTTGGCTGCTGATAACAGCGCTAAATACACATTCTTATCAATTAGTTTTCACAGCGAACAAAGGACACAGAACGGCAGGTGAACTGGAGACTGAACATTCATTACATTTTGCGATAGACAATAGTAAGTAATTGGATTTTCATGTTCACGTTTGTTTAACACTTTTACTTATACACTAAGGCATTAACTTACAATTATTTGACTTATTGCTTATTCTGTAGATTATTTTTCGATTAATCAATAAATTGCGACCTAGTGACGACATCTTCAAATATCTTGTTTTGCCTCATCAACACTCCAAAACCGTCAATGTACACTGATTTATAAAGCAAAGAAAGGCAGCAAATCCTCACGTTGGAGAAGCTACAAAGGGTTTCAGTTCTTCATTGATTAAACAACCAGTTGATAATCACAACTGAATATCCACTAATTGTTTCAGCGAATATAATTACAGTTCGCAAAAATAGAGGTCAGGGACAAACAGTCTGGTAGAAAATGCACAAGCAACATGTTATTGTCTTTCTGCATTCAATAGTGTGTTCAGCGACTCCTTTAGTGCTGGACTGAATTAACCCAATTAAATCAGGAAAGCAGCCCTCCACCCATGCCTCTGAACATAGCTGGGACACTTATAAGTACACATATCTTTTCCTCATTAAATCGGTCAGAACCACCAGTCCCCATCATCTCACGTATGCGTTTACTTCAAACACACGTGCAGTTACCTCCAACAGGATCTCTCTGCTGGTTAGCACACAGTTCTCATCGGGGAAAGTCTCACTCAAGTGGTCAAAGGTGTTCATGCTTTCCCTGAAACCAAACAAACAACATCTGTTAAGACAGTCTTCTTTTAGCGTCACTATTCCCCTTGAACAAGGCTTGCATGCTCAAAAGAGATAAATGATTCAGAGAAACCCACTATGGAATTGATTTTGTTTGTCTTTATTCAATGTTGTATTCTAGAGCACTCTGTTTTATTTTTCTTGCAATAGTTTGCTGACCTGCTTACGGCAGCCCAGGTCTTCTTGAGGCGATACAAAGAGTTGGACTGCAGGGCTGAAAGGATGGCCCTCAAAGAGGAGAAATTCTTCAGCTGTCGGCACTCCTGCAGAGAGAAAATACAGTTACGTTGTGTTGTTTTGACAAAAGTTATGTTCATTTATGCATTTGATGATCAACTAAACTCTAAACTTGTTTTGACCCTGACCTGAGCAATAGCGATCCAGCCCTCGATGATGCGTGCCCTGTGTCCGGGGCTGGTGTGAGAGCAGCGAGGTGAGCTGGGAGCGGTGGAGGGGTACAGGAAGGTAGAGGAGGAGCTGGGTGATGAGATGGGAGAGGAAGTGGAAGGGCTGGGAGAGGACGGGCAGAGGAGTGAGGTGATGACACGGTTGGTGACGGCGTTGAACTGGGAGATGGTGGCGCGGACGGTGGGCGCCAGGTTTCTGCTTTCCTTCTTGTCGCGTTGTGACCAGACGCAGCCCAAACAGTGGAAGGGCTCCACTCTGACGAACAGCTCCTGTGGGACAGATGGAGACAAGGAGACACAATGTGAATGAGTGACCCACACCGACACAAAAAATGAGCTTCGAGACATTCGTTAATGAAACCTACAGCGTCCAACCGGGTCAACTGCTCCGCCACTTCTCTCACAGCGAAGTCCATGAAGTTGCATTTGTCTTCCTCCTTAGTGGCCGCCTCTCCGCTGTCCTCCTGATCTCTGTGCTCCCGCTGCCGTGACGAAGACTGGCTGCAATCTGTCAAACGAACCAATTCATGAATGACAACGAAACTGGATTTCATATTATCCACAATCCATCATAATCATGTCTGCTATTCCCCTGTACCTTGTTCCTGGAGCTTCTTGAGGAGGCTCTCTGCAGTCTGAGCCAAGCGTCTGAAACAGAGGCGATGCCGCAAGCGGACGCACAACAGCCGGAGGGCCTGATACTGAGGGGGCTCGTGGAAGGCTTCACCATATTCCTCCAGCCACAGCCGGATCACCGGGTATAAGGTACTGATGGAATGATCAGGGACATCAAATAGAGTTAATTATAGTGTGGCAGTCCTCTTCATGTTCAGGTTCATCAACAATGTTTTCCTCCATCACATCCAATTATCAAGACTAATTCTTTGCTACATGGAGGAGTGACCACACTCACCTGCGTGGGCAGACGGTGTTATCCAGGTTGGCGACTGAGTCATCTCTGTGGAATTAAGGTAAACACAATCATCAGCTGAGAGCTACATTTCAGTGATAATCATTACTTGAAGGGACAACATGTTGACCTAGTGGTGATAGAAGACATCCTGTAAACAACAAATGTCCCAGGGTTGGTCCCCTCTAACAGGTGGTTCATCCTGTGGAAATGTCCTGCAACACTCTGCATCCCTGCAGAGACACTGTGGCCTTACATCAAGGTCACACTACAGGACTTTTAAAGTCATCAGATGGCTGTACTGTTCACACTACACGACTGGCTGTCTTGTTGTTGGGAGTCTTAACGTCGTTGTGGTTTTCACACTACATGACTGACCGGAGGCAAAGATCTTTCACCAGGAGTCTTTTAGTGTGAACTGGGCATTACAGAGTGTCGGGTGTGAATAGACACGTTTCCCGTAGGGATAAGTTATGACATAATAAAAATGCATGTGCAGTATAACTGAAGCCAACGTTTTATAACCTGGTAATTCTCTTTCCTGCATCAAGACGTGACACAAATGATCAAAAAAATAAGATAAGTAAATTGTAATTTACACAGCACCTATCAAGTTTAACAGCAGGTTGTTTACAAGTTAATGCCACAAAATGTTACACCCTCTACAAAATCCCTTTGAGGCAAAAGAGGGAAAACTGTTCACAGGTTGTCCTGACCCTGACATGAAGCTCACAGGAAATCTGTTGCCACCAGCACCACAGATATGAGGGCGACTGTTTGACGAATAATATATCAGCTGAGCAGCACTAATGGCCACAGTTTGACACAGGCGGTCATTTTCAGTACATTCAGCAAAGGTGAGCTGTAAGGACCCGAGAGAGACCAAAGAGCAGTTCTGTGAAGTGGATTAAACCCAATGAGGCTTTCTGTGTCTCGCCCTGAAATGTATTAAATGCATTCCTCACGGTCAGTCAAATTAAATCTCAGTGTATCAGGTTAGCACCTCCGCTGGGTGTGGAGGGTGCAGTCATGACCACGCTGGAATGGAACAAAGCTCCGAACTGCTTTGTTTCGTTCATGGCGATAACACCCGTCACAGAAACCGTGTTCAATAGCTGCCTCCTCTGAAAAATGATTTGTGCACCTGGCATCTTGTAAAACCTGGTTACGCTCCACTTACATACAGTGACGACCTTTCTAAATGTAGCACATGGTGGCAAAACAAATCAATGTCAATTAGTTATGAAGACAAAATTAAAGCTGCTGACGGCGTTAGTGGTTGTGAAAAAAACAATTACAATAACACGTTGATTTGCATAATACGTACGTACAATAATAACATCTAGAGGGATTTTATCGGTAGATAGTGGAGGGAAGCTCCAGGGTCCAGTCTACATTTAAAAACTGCACACGCTACCTTGTTTGCTGTCAAAACGTTCCCTCTGCTAATGCAAACTTTCACTTTAGATCTTAGAATGTATTGAAGTGCACAAACTTACAAGTGAGTACAGTCCCTTGAGTGGAGGGGATCTTGAATTGTTCAAAAGTGGGGCTTTCTTGCCGAGAGTTAGTTGAGAAGACCGATACCACGAATTAACAATCTTCTCACCCAACTCTATTTATCGGGATAAATCTTAAGTGCTAACCCGTGAAGATATCTTTCCGAGTCAAACAGCAAAAAAGACCTCTAATGTGGGCTTGCAGACCAGCGGATTGAACCCTTATGTGGTGTTTTTTGTTAACATATGTCTCAGTTCAACATAAGTCTTCAGAGCTTTTGGTGTGGACAGTTTCTCACCTCTGAAACAGCAGCGCGATGAGGGTGCTGGTGGAGGTGAAGGCCCTGTAGGTGCAGAGGAAGACCCGGATGAAGTCGGGCTCCTGGTGCTCGGTGTCCAGCAGGTGGGTGACCAGGCGCTCCAGGGTGCCGGCCTTCAGCCTGCGCACCTTCACCGTGTGGTACTGGACGAAGCTGAAGGCTGTCGGGACCTCCGGCGTGTCCGAGCTCGGCAGGACGGGCTCCCTGCGCAGCGTGACGCCAAACACAGCCCCGTCCTCCTCCTCCTCCCCCCACTCCTGCACCGGATCCTGCAGGACAGAAAGCAAGGTCATCAAGATCTGGCGAATAATAACTCAAATACGCGATACAGCCTTGTATTTTGTTCCTTTCTTCATGACAATGGCAGATAACACAGACTTGAATGTGCTTGAAATCTTGTCCAGGTGCCATATACAACATAACAGAAGCACATCAATAAACATATCTAAAACCCATGACAAATTAAAAACACCTCCAGACTGAGTCATTTTGTGAAACTCAACGTCAATTAACTTCATTCTTGAGATCCTGCGTGTGATGCAGCCTTGAACTCTGACGCAGACAGACACCTGGTGACTGGACCGATCACCTGTGCAACGACACATTCACTGCTAGATCTGTTTGTGTCCACAAACACAGGGACAACGTATGACACCATGATACCCATGACATCACTTTCCATTCATCTCATTTTTACTTTGCACCTGTTTAGAACAGCAACAGTCGTACGTCACACTACATGCTATTAAAACTGTAGAGAAACAATACAAAAAACTGTCCAGGTTTGTGTAATAAGTGTGACTCATATGAAAACAATCATTTCACAATAATTGCCGCAGCATTAGCTGTAGAGCGTGTACTTGATAAAGTACATCTTCTTAGGTCATATTGTTTTTTTATGCTGGATTTTACAAAAGTAAAAATGTGTTACTAAACATGTTATTGAAAATCTTATGTTGTGACGGATACATTTTACTTTTACACATCGGAGCTAAGAAAACAAATACCTCCAGGTGATAACTTTATCATATTTGGAGTGATAATAAACAATATCAAATTACGTTCCAGCAGAGAGTGATTTTTATTGTCACGCCACATAATTTAGTGGAAGAAGGTAACATGTCACAGCTAGAAAAATCCATCTAGGATACATCATGACATCTCTTACTGGACAGTCAACTATTTGTCCTTGAGACAAAACTATTTGATCCAAGTTATCCGTTTATTCAATTACAGGATTTATACACAAGAGGCCAGACTGAGAAATATAAGGGTTTGTAAGCAGACCATGCTTAAGAACAACTTATATCACATGACAGAAACTCAGACAAAACCAGTGCGCTAGCTGCAGATACAATGAGACACAGGTGGATCTACATGAACGAAAGCATTATGTCCGCAACACATGTAGAGAAAACAAATAAATTAAACATAGTGGCGTAAAGACAACCTCGTGCGTCAACCTATTCCAACTCGTTTATGAATGCATTTCATTTGACGTACCATCGATAAGTGCCATTTTCCCATGTTTGTGTTGCTCTCCGAGAGAGGAAATCCCAAAGTCTCCTTTTGTTTTGCTGCAAGTGATAAATCCGCAGCACAGGTGGAAATTAAGGAATTAGCGCCGTCCTCCGGCTGTTCACTTCCGTCTGACTTATAGCTTTCATTTTTGAGAATTAATGAAACAAAGCATGATACGGTAGAGTTGAATTGTGTCCAGACGTCGGGGTGTCACATCGACAGAGTGACAGCGCGTGGGCCAGTCTGAGAGTGAGGAGGACGAGGAGGGAGCGCTCTGCCAGGGGGCGGGGCTAATGAGACATACGTGGGCGGGGCTAACTCTACTGACCAATGAGGATAAGGGGAATAATATGGAATGCCACTGTATTTAATAAATAATAAATAAATTAGCCTTTACAATAAATCCTGAAATAAATAAATGTGGCAAAACATATATAAATAAATGTATGTAAAATATTGAAATAAGTCAATATAGTCTGGTCTGATTTGTATCCTGCGTCTCTGATAGACCAACAGTTGGTTTGCTGGAGATGAATACACTCACTTTTTTTGCAAGCACACAATAAACAAAAATGCTGTCACAACTGCACTTACAATAACCACCATGATATTTGTAAGACCTTCAAATCTTTCAGGCAAAATGGGGAAAGAGATTATGAGATGTTGTTATGCCTGACTACAACGCCTTTGGTATAAAACACATAAAGCGTTATGAGGTCTTTCATCCTTCTTGTGGTGCTTTGACATCCATGTGTAATAGTAGTGTGGCTTTATTCCAGCTTTATGTACAACTAATGACTAATTTTAGCATTTTAAATATAATGTTTTAAACTTTTTCCTTACAGAAACATGTGGCAAAGACAATACTGTGATATCTGGTGGCCAAAGTGTAAACAGTAAAAAGACGAACTGTCTGGATCAAGAGCAGGCTCATTATAAAAACTCCAGTGATCATTTTACAGGAAAATGCAAGATGCAGAAGGAAATGTTTTCAAGCCAACATCAACATGCTAGTGCCACTACCCGTAAAGAATCCAGTCGGGACAGTTTTTGTCGGAAGCCAGGAGCTTATGTTCCTGCTCATGGTATCAGGGGCGTGGTGACAACATACCACATCAGACAAGTCTGTTCTGCTCCTAAACACTAACTTCAACATTGTGACATCCAGGAAGTACAAAATGAGGAAATTGTACAAATTAAGAGCTTTCAGTACTAAAAACATGGCATTTCATTACATCCACTGACAAATTGACACGCAGCAACACATTGCGGTACCACCGATGAGCTGAGCAGATGGGACGTCTTTAAATCCGGCTGTCCACTGCTCTTTCAGCTCGAAAATAATGAGCTTTTTGTTTCTCTAATGAGTCTCTCTGAACTAAAAATCTACCGTCATTCTTCCATGTTTGCCCATACCACCCAGCCTCTCTACAAAGGCTGAACAAAAGAGCAGAGAAAGTGCCAGGAGATATCTCAATTAGGTCTCATTAGACACATGAATGGGTGATGAGGTGACAGGCAAGCAACAATTGGAAGCATGCATGCAAGATGATGCCGAAAACATGCTGGTTGACGTTGTGTCTGCGATAAAAAGGCTTACTTTAGCTCAAAACTCTCAGCACACACACAGAAACACAATATACATCCTGGAGAGTGTGTGATGTATTCTGCATTCTCAGTGTCAGTAAATGTCTGCTGGCGTGGATGATGTCCTGAGTGAAACAATTTAGAGCTGAAGGAGAACAACAGCAAGAGTTCTCAAGTAGAAACCTGACGTAAACAATGACTGAATGTATGAAAGCTGTCACGTCACAGACGTGTGTATGAGTCAGCAGCAGACCAACTCCACCGAATAATTAACAGAGTAAGCACTGTCACACCAGAGGACACTAAATACAGTTAGTAATAAACGGTTAATCTAATCTAAGAAGGAGTCAATAAATATCAATAATTTAAAACAACACCACAGCTACACCAAAAAAGGTTCAAGGTTCGATTATTAAGAAAAAGAAGCTAAATATAAGCTTTAGAGCTGAAACGATTAGGCAATTCACTGATTAGTACATCGGCAGAAAATGAATTGACATCCACGTTGATGATGGATTAAACATGATTCTTAATTGATGGAAAATAGTGATTTTTAACAAGAAAGTGGCAAAAATCAGTGATTCACATTTTTCTTTTTCTCAGTTTCCTAGAAAATAATCTGTACTCAAAATAATCATTAGTGTCAGCCTTCATTTCCTGGTTCTAGCTTTGAAAAAGTAAAGACATGATATGATGGACATTTTCTTATTATTATTTTGTACATTTTTTATACAGTTCTGAAAATAATTGACAGTTGAATCAACAAGGAAATATGAATTACTTGTAGCTTTAGGGGTGGGTGATGTGGACTCATTAGCAATGCTGATGTGATGGTCATGTTGACAGAAGCCTAAGAAGGATCTTTCACTATAACAGCCAAATAGCCTCATGCAGCCATAAAACGTGATATCACAAGATGAAATATTATCACCTCCTTGCTTTAGGTGGAATACCTCAGTACTATTTCAGTTTCAGTGATGAAGCCTCCTACATTTGAGAGAGCCTCCTACGTTTGTTGTGTGTGTGTTTGACCAAGAGCTTGGACAATAAAACTGATGTTCACAGGGGAGGAACGTGTTTTGACTTATTATTTCCATGCATTACATCCGTACAACAAAACAGATGTCAGGTAACGGTTTTAAATGAAGTGAGGTTTGAGGACACCAAGAGCCGCTGTCACAGTAAACTGCCGCTAAGAAACAAATCCCTTATTGACAATCACAGAAACCTGTGGTGTGGTTTTGTTCTGACTCACCTCGTAATGTCCATCGGTGTCCAACAACTGGAAGCGAGTCAGCCACACGCCGGGCTCCGTGTCCATGTGGACGTCCACGCAGTGACTCGGCCTGAGCCACAGCAGCTTCTTCATCCTGCCCACCCGGCTGCGGAGGCCGCGGGACTCCCCTCCATCACCGCCTCCGTACACAGGAATAATAGTCCTCATCTCCAACTCTGTGTCACGCTCACGGGCCCACACACAACTCGTCACAGATCTCTCCCACACCTGCTGCCTCGTCTGTGCTAGGGAGGAGAGTGTGGAAGCATTAGACATAGACCGTCGTAGTCCCATTTTCTTGCAATTTTATGTGTTTTTTTACAACCATCAAAGAGGGTTCCTCAACGTTAAAATCTAAAAGATCAGTACTAATAAACTGCGTTAGTTGTAGTTGAAACTGAGCATAAAAATTGATGATTAGATGTACCAATCTGCGACAGAAATAGGGTTTAGTTTAACTCCATTCATAGGGAGTACAGCACACTTAATGATTAGAATTCAGTTAATCCCTTCATAACAAAAAGGGCATGTAAAACCATGTTTGTCTAAATTGAGGAACCCTCTATACAGCTTTTAGCTGGAATCTGTGTTTTTTTAAAAAGCACATACTTTTAGAACATTATTTTGTACTGAGATGACAATGAACATGATCTACATAGTGTACATTATATTGACTGTATTTGTATGATCATTAATACAGTCTCATTTGGCTTCAAAATGACCACATCATGAGAACAATCAATGAAAATATGAAGACTGCGATGCAATACATAATATAACTATCATGTCAATGCTCAATATGACCATAAAAAGATATTTTTTTCAAGATATTAAATCCACATTCAGTTACATATACAATTCACAAACAACCTTAGCTATTGAGAACAGTGTTTCTTCTACAGCATCCTCAATAAAAATCTGGATATCATCATAAAGACACTGTGAATACAATAAAAAAAACATTATCCTTACTTAACCACAAGCCTGCGTCTCCTGAATCCTGATGAAGACCATGTTCAGAGATATGCATGTCCAGAAACAATATCCATGTAGAGACAGTGTGGAACTCGGATGGAACAGACTCTGGTATTCATCACTGAGGACTGATTGTTCTTTGTGTTTGTGGGCGGAGGAAGCTCTGCGCGCATGGTGTGTGAGTTTGTGTTGGATTGGATTGGCCTCCTTCCCGGTTGGCTGTACCACTGTGATATATAATTATGTCCCATTTTGGTTTAATTTCACTTCCCATCATTCCAGTTCACTAGACTCCTCATTAGAATAAAGCACACTCTCTGTCCTAATTTTCACCTTCACCTCAGAGTGATACACAAGGTCTCCAATGAGGTTTTTTTACTCACCTGACACTGAAATGGGTCTCTGAATATTTCAATGCTACTCAGTTTTAGCATTATAAACACGTAGTCTGTGGTATCAGACAATATAAATATGCAATATATCATGTAACCTTAATCCCTGACTATTTTGAATTTAGGAATAACTTTATAAAAAATTATATTTCTTCATATGAGGAAAAACTAAACCTGCCACAGACAACATTTACCCTGTCTTTGGCAGGTTCTAATTTCATTGGCTGTTAATACAAAGCCTGTATAAGCAATATGAACTCGACTTCCTGGTGACATCATATAGTTTGCCGATAACCTGTCACGGGCTTAAATGCGTCTTACCTGAGGTTGGGTTACAGGTTGGGTTACAGTTCTCACAGTGTGCGCTTACAAAAACGTGACAATTAAAATGCCCTAGAGCCCTCTGATACATGTTGACTTGGAGGCCTGGTGGCGCTCACTCACGCTGCTTGCAGCCATTCAAAGTCTGCAGCAGTCTGCACGCGCAGCCCCGCCTCCTCCTACAGACTGATCGATCAGCTAAAAAGACAAAAACACACCAACAGAATCACTTTCTACAGATAAACACATACATAAAATGATGGAGGTTCGTTTCTATGTGTAGTACACTCAATCAAACTTTGGATTGAATTAGAATTTTTTTTTACTATTTTTGTGTGAATGCATTTAACATTTTAGTGTATTATTTCTGTGATGAGTAACACCTACAATTATCTGTAACGTAGCATAGACAGTGAGTCTGTCACAATACTGTGCAGGCCATGGATGTAAATAAAATACATTACACTTTTTATGCAAACACCAAATGTGTGATTACATTTTTTTTTACAGTTTGTTTATCTTGTATTTTTGTCCCTTGTCAAATGTGTTTTTTGTTTTCTTCTCTTCTTTTGAGTATTTGGACAAACGTGTCAGAGGACACTAATCCAATCCAATTAATTATCCAATCATTCTTTTTAACTTTTTTTTTCTTTACGTCAATTTGATGTCTTACTTTTAGGAGATGAGTTTATTAGAGGCTTGCTGTGAATTTATTCTTCATTATGAGGTCTAAGGGGAGGGGCATATCTGAGAGCAGGCCCCCATTTTTCATAAAATAGATGTCGTTTTTTATTGGGCCCTTCACAAAGATTTGAGAATGATTTCCTCTTTCTTTTTTTTAATCAAGCAATGTTTAGGATTTCATTACCTCTTCGTACGGTGTTTTCTGCAAAGACAGTTGGTGAAGAGCTTTAGTGTTGCTTTTCTTGTGAAATAAAAGACAGTTAAGGACCACAAAAAACCTTCAAATGAAACAATATGAGGAGGAAAAATCACTCACATCCACACTAAGGCAATAACCTGTGAGTAGATGTCATGGAGATTCTTTTAAAACACTCGAAGCAAACACAATTAAAATCACAGACACTGATGGATTTGAAGATTATTGAGACTATTACTAAATGTTTGGGATCTAAATATTGTCTCATCAGTCAAAGAGCTTTAATTTGGTTACTGCTGCGATATCCACAATGTCAGCTGGGCAATTAAAGACACAGAACCTCCTTTAGGTTACACTCTGACATTTTGTTCTGCCAATAACTCACAGAACATGAAAATCCACCTCACTTCCAAGAGCTGGCTCCATCAATCTCAAAGTATTTGAGCAAAGAGGAGCAATCATTTCTGAGATGCTGAACATAGCAGAGATGTTTCAGGTATTCAGGCGCTGCATGTCTACGCAAGCAGTGAGGGTTTCATACGCAGCTCACATGTTATACTGGGACAAAGCATCTGCGTCTCTATTGTCAATGTGATATAGCCATAAAATAAAAGGCTGGATTTGTCACAGGTGTTGGCTTTCACTGACCTGCATCATGTCTGCAAGATAAAACCTGTTACATTCACAATGTTTCAATAGGTGGCAATAAGACAAGAACAGAGAAAACTTTTGGGCACAAGTTACCTGTTTCGCCCACATACAGCAATTTATGGTAAAAAAAAAAAATTCAACATGAAGTGAAAATACTGATTTGATTGTTTTTATTGGCTTCCCATGAGGCAGAGGGAGCAAACATTTTTACAGCAAATATGTCAACAAACAAATAATCTAAGAGCTTTTAAATTGTGCTCATCTTTCTTTTCTAAAAATATATTGTCATTTGTAATTTCAGCTAAAAATTCCTTAAAAATCTAAGATTCTTTGTAACAACGCCTGACAATAATTGTAGAGGTGAAACGTTAAATGGCTTAAAAAGCAATAGAAATCTGGAATGGTCCTTTCTGGTCCATTTTCTTTGACTCTTGAGACGGTGCTGTCGGCTCAGAAATGGCCCTTCTTCTTCTTGGTCTTCTTCTTCTTCTGGGGCTTCTTCTTGGACTTAGAGTCAACGATCAGCTGAGACTGACGCTTCAATTCCTCACGCGATGTGATGTCAGCCTCGTCCTCTTCACTGTCGTCCTCTGAGACACAAACGGTGACAGTTTAGACTGTGTGCTTCTATTAGTGTGTGTGTGTGTGTGTGTGTGTGTGTGTGTGTGTGTGTGTGTGTGTTTGTGGCTCCCAACTCACCGTCACTGAAGAGGTCCAGTCTTTGATCCTCAGATAGCTTGACACGCGTGTTGTAAGCTGGCAGTTTCCCTTCAATCCTCACATAGAACTGCTCAGAGCAACAAAAAGAGAACAGTCAATGACTCCCACCAGTAAAACATGTATTTTATATTTTATGAAGATTTTTTGTATTCAATATTGATTCTCAAAATCCCTGATTTCCATGGAGTCTGGCTTTATGTTTTTTGTCAATGTCAAGTATTTTTCTTGGGTAGGATATTGATTTTTTTTAAGTCTTATAATAAAAACAGAATTTCACATTTATTTCAAATTTCCCTATTCACAAGTAAATTAGTGTTGGGGAACTTTAGAAACCAAACCTTTAAAAGAGCCAGTTTGAAGTTGTGGGAGAGTTTTTTTAGATGTATCTACATAATCATAATAATACAACCACTAACCAATGTTTTATCATGTTTACATCATCATACATGTCAGTTGCATAGGCCTAGTGGTGTTCACCTATTATGGTGTATGATAAGTGTTAACACTGAGTACTTTTGGGGATGTTTGTGTCTAAGGTGCAGAAGGTCGATCTTTCCCAGAATGGATGTACTTCTTAATGGTAGAAGTGATGCTAGTTTGACCCGGACAGCCGAGCTGTTTCTTGCAGTAGCAGTCAGGCAAACAAGGCTGCACTGATTTTGAAATTATCAGCTCAGAGTTATGTCAATTACAAAGATTATGCTTTCTAAAAAAGAATCTTAAAGTAAAATGGTCAATGTCATTAGCAATGTCCTACAGTCTGTTACGTGTTTCCTATAGTACACTCTGATATCCTACAGTGTGTTCTCAAACAGAGAAGGTGCTGCCAGGCGTTAGTAATCAAGAACAAATACTTCAGGTGGCTCTAATGGCTGCCTTTCCATTCAGATAAGCTATGCACGCACAGCCGCATACATGCGCACATGCTCAACCTGCCACGCTGTGTTAATTTTTCGCACCATGCAATGTAGGCTTAAACAAGAGCCCCAACATGCCCTTTGCCAAAACTGCATTTGTCATTGAAAGTTCAAGCTGATGCTCAGACTGTCAAAACAGGAGTCCTTATGAAAAATGTACTTTACACAAACTTATACTAATACAGGAAAGGGTTTAGGAAACTCGTGTTCCCAAACCCTTTCCTGTCGTTGTCACAGAGCTATAATGTTGGTCACATGACCCTTCATCTCGCCAGAGATGCCTATTTGTGTGCACATGTAATGCTGCTTAAGTGTCAACAGTCTCTGTTGATGAGTACAGAATGTACTTTGTGGTTGATCGAAATATTTTGCGCCTTTCCCACACACCTGTCATTACCAGCAACGCTTGCATTGTTTTCACCTTGTGAGTCGAGGGAATCACCACAGAGGCAGCTCTGAGTACTTTGCCAGGTGATAATGTATATATATGGACTAGGGATGTCAGTTTCGGTTAATTTTGTTCTTGATAGAGCGACACCCATTAACCTGAAGCTAACCGGTTCTTTTCAAAGGGAAAAAAAGCGCAAAATAATCTGAAATACAAGAGTTGCTTTCCTTTTACTCCAGTGCTCCACTGAAGGAATGAGCGTTGGCGCTACATTTTGAAGCTATATTATATTGCCTTTGCTTTTCTGTTGACCATGCTGGAGTTCAATGCCGCATTGCGATCAGGTCATTTAAGGCTACTCCTATGGAGCAGCCACCAATCATTTTAGGCTGATATTCATTCGAAATAGCTTGATTGGTGGTCTGAATATTACGCGTTGATTCTCAATGAAACATTTTTTTTAAAACTAATTTGTCTGCTTTCTCGCCTGCTCTTTAATGAGCGACACAGCTGAACACACACATACACACACGCTCCATGCAGAGCTTGTAGCAGTGCATCCCTCTTCCACATCCATCTTTGAAGTCAACCTTCATCTTGATCTCAACTACACACCTGACATTATCATGTTGACAAAGTCGGTCCACAGACAGACATGTGCAACGAGGGCAAACACACACAGAGACTCACAGGGCGTTAACAATAATAGCCACACGCTGTCGCAGCTGCCAACAACACGCTGTTGTGGTTGGTGAATATCCAAAACAGAAATATGACATGTATTTAAAACCCCTGTGAAGCCAGAGGAGTGCTGATGAGTGGAGTGTCGACTCACCTCATCTTCCTCCATCTCCTTCAGAATAGCAGCCAAATCCTTTCCCTGAAGCTCCTCGTTCAGTAACTGCAACTTCATCTCACACTGGGTCATCAGCTCCAACACAAACTCATCTGAGTCTGGAGACACTTCCGTCACTGTGTCCTCACTCTGGAGAGAAATTGATTCATGATGAACACACATGCACTTGATTATCACCGGAAATTCTGAGAGGAATGGAATTCAAACAAGAGATGGATGTGTTTTTAGGGGACAAGTAAATCGACACACATTAAGTCAGACCGTAAGTTTAGCCTACAGTCATGATGGTTGAAGTCGTATTTACCAGTGTGATGTGTTGAAGTTTGTCTGCGAGGTGCTCCACTCCGGCTCGGACAGTACCGCAGGCTTTAACAAGACACTCCAGGCGCTCTTTGACTGCATCACACCTCTGCTGTTGAGCCTGCAGTTGCATCTCACACTCCTCCAGCATCTGTTGGTCACTAATAAAACCACAGAGAAAGTGTAGAGGCTTGAAACTAAACATCACACAGCTGCATCCACAATTACTTCGTTCCACTGCAGTACTACTGTCTGAATGTCTCACCTGGAGAGTTTAGCCTCTCCAGAATATTTCATATCCTGGAACTGTTGGCTCAGGAGCTCCTTCTGCTCCTTCAGCTGCTGCAGCACCTTCTCATTTTCTCCCTTCAGCTTCTCCAGATGTTGGTGCGTCTCCTTCTGTGAGATAAAGCGCTCCACTATCTCCTGCACACACATGTCCAAAAAGAAGAACCTTATATGTTAACACTAACCACATATACGTAAATACATCCATGTACTGTGTGTGTTTCTGTGTGCATGAATACACAGCTGGTGTAGCCAGTCCTTCTCTTTCCACATCCATACCTGTACATCTGTGACCCCGGTGGCCTCCTTGATTTGTTGGAAGGCCTCCTCGAAAGTGGAGATGGCCTTATCCTCTTCACCCCCCATCCTGGGTGTGCTGCGCTGGGCTTCACTGCTCAGCTCATCTGGCTGCATAGTTGTTCTCTGAGCCTCAAAACATAAATAATGAACTATTATTATTTGTACTAAACATTAGATAGTAATGAGGGTGACTGAGTATTGTAGGCCCTTCTGTGGTCATGTTTCTTGATGTCATGTTTAATCGTGTGCAGATGGCCAGTGAGAAAGTAGGTGATCAAAAGAGGGAACATCAAAATAATGTTGTTGAGGTGTACATATATATATATATACCACCATGTGTATCTCACCCTTCTATCGACTTTTTCAGCCTGGGCCTTGCGCTCCTCGACCTTTTTCCTGTAGCTTGCTATAATACGCTCTCTCTCCTTGCGCTCCTTGTAGAGCAATTCTTCCTGCTGCTGTAATTCAACCTGGTGGGGAGACAAAACGGGAAGAAGAGTAACATTGTTTGCGAGAAAATTGCTGTTTGCACAATGTATAGTGATGAGGTAGGTTAATGTATCTGTTTTTCTAAGTTGTATATATGCATCAACGTGAAAAGGACACTGGTGAACAAACACTGAAAAAGCCGCTGTGACTCATGTGACTTCTATAGTTTTAGTAATGGTGAGTCAATCATCCTCGTGACGCCTTCACTAGTAACATGCACGTTGAAAACGCATAGCAGAGGAGGGTTGCAAGTCACCTTAGCAGTGTCTTTAGAGAGTTGTGCCTTGTTGTTCATGACCTGCATGTCGTGAAGCTCGTCTCTGTGCTTCAGGATTTCTGCCTCCAAACTGTCCAACTGGCTCCCGAAAGTCACACTCTCCTCCTGACGTGGAGAAAGGACAGGAAATACAGATGTAGAAAGTGAGAGTGGCACTGAGTGTTTCTAGAGTAAAGTAAAGGCTCATAAGAGGACTGTTGCAATACCGCGATCTAAACCACTGCATTATATATATTAGTGGCTAACAATTAGGGTTGTGATCTAGAAATAAATTCCTGAAAGCTTGATCTATTAATGCCCTTTACACTAGATAACATCATTAACCCAGTGGCGGGCCGTGCATTTTATGCCTGGGCCTTCTACAGTTGAACAGCTACGGTGCAGATACATGAATCCGTGCATGACGGGACGCTGGTCATTAAAGAAAGAATCTACATGTCAAATTTCATGAATATATATGGACGTTTACATGTCTAAATACTATAGGAAAGTGACTTTGATGGGAGAAAGCAGAAAGAACACTCGGCGACGCTCGGGCGACGGTGGAGTTGTTGAAGCGTGATATCTTATTGTGAAGGACAGAACTACGTTCCCGGATGTGTTGACAGCATTAATGGTAATTTTGGTGAACCTGTAACAAGCGAATATCCCCGAAAAACCAGCAGCACCCAGTGTTTACAACATGGATAGAAGTTTGGACGGATTAGGCCAATAGCGGCGCACGGCTAATTCACCGGCGTTAGCGTCCTTTTAACGACTCTGGTAAAGGCAAAGCTAACTTTAATAATTACAACGATATTTAGTTCGAAAGGTACGAAGTTAAACTTTAGTTTAACACCATTAAATCAGCTGAAAACATTACACGATCATTTTTATCAATATTTTAAGTGAATTTTATTGGAACAATAGCTAAAAACGATTTGCAGAAGCCGGCCGGCGTTTGCAGAAGCCGGCCGGCGTTTTCAACCTACAAGTAAGCCTGTCTGTTGAACGTTGTGTGCCTGCGTGTAGTATTTGCTTTGTCACCGTCAACACGAGAACATTTTGAGCATCATATGTAGCTAGCTAAGTTAGTATGTTTGCAGTTAGCATCAAGCTACTTTTGTTTCGCCAGCAACAACAACGCTACTTCCGGTTTGTATTCCTTGAGAATTTAAAGCCTCTTCCTTGAATTAAATAACAAGAAATGTTGAATTTATCACAAGAACTGCACAGATTATGTTTTTAAGAAATAGTTCCTGCCTTTTATCCCCTAGCTTTGTAAGACAAAACTACATTTTTTCAGTCAGTCAGCCATACTGGAGAATGTTGACATCAACATGTACCTACAGTATATTATTAGCAGACTGTGTACAAAACACAGCCTCAAAAGGGTGTCTGCTTATGGAGAATGCACAGCTTCCACATTTGTACTTACACAAGTTGCAAAATAATGTCTACGACACACTAATTATTACACCTCCGTAATATGTCCGGCAGGTGAAGATTTGTACAAAACCTTATTCAGTTGGACTGACCTGCAGGTGACTTTTGAGTTTCTGATAGTTAATCATGATGTTCTCGGCCTCTTTGCATTTAAACTGGGTCTTCTCCAGACTGTTCTCCAACGCCCGCAGGTTCTGAAGACACACGTGCACACATTGTTTACAGACTGTGTACTGTGACGTTATTTTATTTCGTAAAAAAATGAACATTAGGAAAAAAACAGGAAAATAGAATTAGTTTTATGTTGTGCGTATTTCTTCATGAGGTAACCACCATGGCATCTTCCTCCTTCTTCTGAGTGCGAGCATCAGCAGACGGTGCTCCACTGCTGCTCTCTGGTTTCCTTCTCTGGTATTCCATCTTCAGCTCCTCGAGGCGACGCTGGTGGGTCTGGGTGGTGTGTTTTAGGGCATTGAGCCGCTGCACCCTGGACAGCACCCTCTGTTCGAGTGTTGTCAGAGCTGCCTGAGAAAAGACAGGGAAATAGAGAGAGTTGCAGTCTGTGTCAAACTGACTTATATTAGCCACAACACTTTCAAATTGTGTTGTTACATAGCTATCGACTATATTGAGGGGTTAACAGTGGGAAAACCTTTGGTGAAAATAGTCCAACAATATCATTTTGTAGTACACTATATGAAAAAGTATCTAAATGATCTATTAATAATAATAAGGGTGAACAACAACAGCTGCTATGAACCATAATATCGAACAGTATTGATGCACCCTCCTCTCACCTTGGCTGACATGTTGCGGTAGGCATCCTTCTCCAACCCTCTGTCCTGAAAGGCCACTTTGACGACATTTTCATCACCCTGTAGGAGGCAAGACACCAAACGGAACAAGATTGCAATTGGTAAGAAAGTCAGTAATGATGACGAAGATAAGTGAGGACAGAGAAGAAGCAACAGAGATGGGAACGTTTTCTCTCTATTGTGGGACTTACAGCATTAGCTTCTGCCAGCTTCCTGTAGAGCTCCTTGTTCTCCTGCCTCAGCTGGAGGATGGACTCTCTGTTCTTCTTGATGGTGCACTGAGAGCTCTCATAGGACGCAGTTCTGTCGCACTCTGGTGGACACGTTTAATCATTACATCGACAATACGTGGGGTTAGATGTGAGTTTCATTATCAACGCTCAGATGAACAAACTCACCCAGAAGTTGGATCTTTCGCTGCATCTCCGTTATCTGGTCATGCAAAGGAGGTTTCTTCGGCTCGGCACTGAACGCCATTTCCGTGCCGTGTTATTGTTGTTCGCTATTAGCAGAGGAAACGTGCTCGACCTGCACGAAGTCTTCGGGTAGTGTCCAGTGTTGCCTAGCAACCTGTACACGTGAGCGTACAACTTCACATTAACCCTGTGGGTCTCGCGCGTAATGGTCTCATGGTCAGTTTATTTGTTTTAGAAATACCACAAATGTTGGGAAACTACCATGTATGCTGCTCCTGTAAAAAGTAATAAATAAAGGCTTCCAGATATAGGAATATATGTTTGTCAGTGTATAAGTTGTAGATACATAATGCATTTTTAACGAGTAGATCAAATATATTTAGCCTAATGCTCTATTTCAAATGGCCTTTTCTTTAAAAATATGTAATTTGTCAGCATTATCAAAATAAGATGGACAATACTGATAAAAACAAACAATAATCCATGTTTCTGTACACATATACACCTAAGAAGCAGTGGCTTTTTTTGTTTTGTTGTCCTGATATGGCAACATACACTTTTATTAGTTTACAACAAATTGAAAGGTAATGTAAAACTGACAACTTCCTTACAAACTCAACATCTGCACATTAATCATGGATATGTTGTATTTATTTGGAGTATGAATAACAAAAAGAACACAAGTTATTAAAAAATGAAGACTTCTGCCAGACCAAGTCAAATTACTTGGGTCATTTGTAATCTCTTAAGGCTTTGAGTAGCATACTAAGCTTTTTATTGCGTGCAGTATAGCAACTTTGGTTTTGTGAGCAAATTTCAAACAGTGCAATATACTTAGTTAAACTGATAAAGCACAGCTTTAGTCATGTATTAACAGGCTACATTCAACCATAAACTGGAAATCACTTTGAAAGATTCTCTTGGACTCTTCAAAGCTTCCATGTAAACTGCACGACAGAATACACACAATGTGACAAAAACATACCAAAATGTACAAAGAAAAACACTAGTTTTAAGGCAAGCTGCTGCTTAAATTAACTACAATTATCATCTGTAAATCAAGCTCCCATATTCCTTCAGATATAAAATAATCCTTGTTGGGCAAATACAGGAGCCAATGGGCTTAAGGCTTTGTAACAAAATACAAAAGGATCAATATCATACAGACAAAATTATTAATCTCATTTGACAGCAAGACACAAATATACTGTTGTACATACACCGGAAATGGCATTGTAATTCCTCCTTAAATTCTGAATTCCTCTTAAACCACCACACACACACAAACACACTCACACAAACACACACACACACACACACACACACTTAATCCACAGATTTGGCTTCTTCATTGGACTTCTTTAGGATGCTGAGCAGGTTCTGCGACATGAAATACGGCCTCTCTACTGACCCATCGTTGCGCTCCAGATCCTCCACTGTGACATGGACAGAAGCAGATGAGGACATTTTCCCAACAGCATGCTAACACTAAAGAGTCATTTAACTGTGCTCGTATTCATGCATTGTCTATCTATAACCTGTTTTGTCTTTCAGCTGAAGAAGAATTAAAGGAGTACTCCCAACAATTTAATATTGCACTTCAATATTGACAGTTGAAGAGTAACCTAAAGGAATATTTCACCTCCAAAATGACCATTTGTATATCAATTACTCACCCTGTGAAATTATGAATTCTCACATACCTCAACAGGGAACGAAGAATCAAAAAGACGGAGAGTAGTCTTGACGAATTGAAGTAAATGGGGGTCACTTTTAACAACAGCGAAACCATTTTTGATTCTCTGTTTGGTGGCGTGCGAGAAAAAGAGTTTTCTTCAAAATTCAAGGTAACATGGGGTGATTAATTGATATAAAAGTAGTTTTTGGGGTGAAGTATTCCTTTAACATTAGTTCGTAAAGCAGTGTTTTGCTGCCCTCTCTGGTTGAAAATATCAAATCCCTAGGGTGTGGTCTAAAGTGTGTTCCACTGGCCCTGTAACCACACTAAACAGTGACCTTATGGGATCCTGGAGAACACCTATACATCACTCCAGCAAGGGTCAGGAGATGATTAAATTAATAATAAAGGGGGGAAATGCATATATCGGTGACAATGAATTGTTATTTTTTCCTGACTTTTTTCAATTTTTCCTTTTTGTCTTTCTGTATTCTATATTAATATTATGTACTATTTTGGATATTACCTCTTGAGGTATCAAAATATGTTGTTAATCGATATCCTGATTTTAAACTTACAATACCCACACCTTTCAAATTCCTTTCCTGTCCTCAGATTTAAGAAAACCTCATCCAAAAGCCACAGGAAAAAAACATACAATGCAACTGTTTTAGTCAAGTGACTTTTAACATGTACAACTGCTTGTAGTGCCCCTTTAAGACTAAATCAAAGTCCTGGCTCATTTTGTGGGACATGAAAACTCACCTGCTTCCAAATGCCAGATCACCTTCAAACTCACATGTTTAGCCAAAACAGCACTACTATGATTAAATACAATCACCTTTAATCAAGATTTACATCCAATAAATATGGAATGTCATCAGTAATTTCATTGGGAAATCAACTTACATCTTTCACAAGGTGACAAACAAGAAAAACGGTACAAAAGCATCCAGAGAATTAAGATGTTAGTTGGGAGCATTCAGTAGGCCATGTCAAAACCATGCAGCACTTAGACAGAGAGAGACAGGATAGGTGCACAGCGAGGCAGGTGGGATCAGTAAACAACTTGGGGGGGGATGGTGGTCCGCAGAGAGGTCACGATGGCTGCATCATGGCGACACAATCACAGCACTTACGCCAGTCCGAAATACCAAGGCAAATAGGTGGCAATACAATACATGGGATCCCATCGTCCATCTCCACAAGACTGAAGCCAAAAAAATAAATGATAAGACGTACAATGCTGTATATATTATACAAGTTCCATAGGAAAAAAAAAAGATCCAATATTCATACAGTATATCAAATATGTGTAACATTTTGGCGTCAGCTGGTATTATTGTAAACAGTGAAAAGAGATTCACCATTGATTGAGATGTGTGTGTTTTGACTGTAAACACGGTACTTAGTGGTTCTGTAGTGCATTCGTCGACAGGATTAAGACAATAAATATTAGTGACAGTAATCAGGCACAGGTTCAGCACTCACAATGTTCTACAGATTTTCACAATATAAAAACCAACACTGTTCTAAAACCAACACAAGAGAGCTTTTTTTTTTTTTTCAAGCTACAGAGATGCACTGGGCTTTTGACCTGCTTTGACATTCACATGTGGACCACAACCGTCTCCAGCTGGACACGGCACCTCTCACATAGCAGGGCCATCGGATATTTTAGCTTCATCTAACAGACCCATACCACAAACAGTTCTTTCATTCTTGTGAGGTTTACCAAGCCTCATTTCTTGCCCTTGCATTGCTGTTGACTTCTACTCTTGTGATGCAGTGGGAGGATTTTCTTCCAAAGATTCCTCTTTTTCCTCTTTCTTTTCGCCAGTCTCCTCTTTCTCCGCCTCCGCAGCAGGAGGCGACGCCTCCTCGTTCTTTTCCTCCTGTTTCAACTCCTGCTTTTCTGCCTCTTCTTTCACCTCAGCTTCTTCTCTCTGCTCAGCCTTCTCATCCTGACTGACTTTTTGTTCTTCGTTTTTCTCCTCTTTTGGCTCTTCAGCATCCGTCTTGGCCTGCAGAGGCTGCTCCTCCTCGTTGTCCTGCTTGAGCACCGTCTGCTGTTTCAGTTGGATCTCTCCATCTTGTTGCTGCTGAAGAGGAGTCTCCTCCTCCAGCTTCACCTCGTCCACTTGCTTCGCAGAATCCCCCTGCTCGACACCATCGTGTTCTTCCTCCAGACTCTTGGTTTTGGAGAGGATCTCGTGCAGCGAGGGGGACATGAAGTAAGGCCTTTCAGGCGAGCCGTCATTTCTCTCCAAGTCCTCACCTTTTGTGTGTGCGGGGGATGCGTATTTTGTGTTTTGGATTGGGTTAATGGAAAAATTAGGGGGAAATTGAAACGTAAAGTAAAGGGAATGTGTGAAAATAAAGAAAAGTAAGACAAAGAGAAGAGAAGTCAGAAACATGGCAGGAAGAAGAAACCAGCATTTCAGCTTGAGACAGTTGTATGAGTGCTTGAAAGCAGGAAGACGAGAGGGGATCTGGCTGAAAGTAAAGTTACTCACAGAAGCAGAGGAACAGTGTGTCCACACACATGGCGTACACGCTGAAGAAGCCATGGGCGATGAGGTAGGATCCCACTACCAACGTCTAGGTGAAGAAAATCACATATTTCATCAAGTACTCTGCTGTGGCGTCAAAGCCCACAGGCGAGCTAAAAAGGATCAATATAACTGCCTCTCACCATTATTGGCACCCAGTAGTAGTTCAGAGACGGAGCAGCCTCCTCTATCGCTTTGATTCTTCCAGAGAAGAAGAAGAAAGAGAAGATGCCTGTACAGAACAAAAATGTGTGACAGATCTGCCTCCAGAGTAAAAAACAGAGACGTTTGGTCTAAAAATAAAAGCTCTCCTACCAACGATTCCAACAATGAGGAGCTTCCCAAGAAACAGCAGGAAGTCAGTCACTTTATCTAAAACAGCCACCCTGTGTTGAAATGGGCACAGCAGAGAATATGAGAGTATCACATTAAACAATGATTAAATGTTGAGTCTAATGCTTATAATTCAAATGTTATTAAAATTGTGGATAGCAATGTAATGAACTCCCACCTGACAATGTTCCTCATCAGAAGGAAAAAGGCATCTCGGGCTGAGGGACAGAAACTTTTTCCATAGATGGCGATCTGGAGGAAAAACACAACACTTTAAAACCTGACCAGACCGGACATCTCTCACGCAGCTGTATCCTGTTACAAGGACTCACCATGATGTAAGCATTCCTGTTCAGAAACTTGATGCATTTCTCCAGACACCAGAAGCAGCACTTCATGCAGCTTAGCAGGAACTTAGCACACTTGTTCTGAGCACCTGAAGGATGCAGAATTAGATGTTATTGTGACATTTCGCATTACACATGCATCTGACTCACACATTTAACAACAATATCCTAAATGGATATTAAAGGGATAGTTCACCCCAAAATCAAACATACAGATTTTCCTATTACCTGTAGAGCTAATTATGAATCTAGATTTTCTTTTTTGGTGTCAGTTGCCGAGTGAGATTCTTCTTTTAACCATTATTCCTACATAAAACTACTCACAACAAGGTCACGATTTCTGGAGAGAGAAATTTTTCAAACATATTTTTGGTACTTTGAGCACCACACGCAGAGCGCCATATAGTCCCAGTATATTGGAGAGAGGGTGCACATCTCTACAACTAATATCTCCAACACTAGGCAACTCACATCAAAACAATCTGATTGATAAATAGCATCACAGGTAAGAGGAAAAATATATATCTTTGATTTTGGGGTGAACTGTCCCTTTAACACAGTTGGTGATAAATATATCATAATAGTGACGATACACAGTCAAGTGATTAAGTAATTTGTCTTGTTCAGAAGTTAAATCTTCTGACCTTTCAACTTGTGATCCAGGTACTCCAGAAGGACCCTGATGACCTGGACCAAGGACAGGATCAGAGAGCCAAAAGCCAGGGAGCCTGTGTGGTATCTGGACACCAGGAGGGAACAGACGCCAACCGTAAGCTTAAAAAAACTCTGTTTTTATACATATATAAAAACCAGATCACAAATACACACAGGTGGACAGATTGCACACACAAATACAATAATAGAAATGCAGCCTCTAACCGAAGGGCGCGACCGAGTGAGGAGAAGATGGGGTAGGCGGGAATATCATCAGGCTTCTTGAAGGCCCAGTAATACGAGGCGAAGGCCCCCGACAGAGTGACCTGGCCCAGGGCCGTCACAAAGTTGGCGCACCAGAAGAAGAGAAAGAGGTTGTAGAACTGGAACAGGATGAGGTATCTGTGATAGAGGGTCTCCCCACCATAGAAGGCAAACAGGCACTCTGCATCAGTACACTGAGCTGAAATGTTGGAAGTGTTGAATGTCTGGAGAAAGAGAGAGAGGCAGAACACAAGATTATTGGGGATTTTTCATGTAGTAAAATATGATAAAATGTGCGATGTTTCTTCCTTAAAAGTGTCAAATATAAGCAGCATATTTGGTTTGGCGTTTATGGCTAAACCCCACACACATCTTCAGTCAGTTCATTTCATGAGGCAGTGACATTTAAAAGCGTACCTTGGGGTCGCAGGTGTCTCTTGAGTACTCACACTCAGAGTTGTTGAACACTTTGTACACCTGCTCGTTAGAGGTGGACAAGAAACTGGTCAGAGCGGTCAAGGAGGTTTAGTCAACATAGAGAGGATGTCTCTGAAAAGGTCTCAATCAAGAGACATCTGCATCTATTTACGGAAACATGTCTCAAACAAGTAATAAAGTAGAAACACATTTTCTAAAAGTAAATAGCATACAAGGATATACAGTATATTTAGAACTGGGGAAATGCAATTATTCATCTTATCTTCTTTTCTCGGAAATATTTCTTTCTACATGTTTCTTCTCTCTTTTCTTTTAATGCAAAATATAGGAAATATTAATACAAATTAAAAAAACAACACCGTGTAGAGTTGAAAATCTATGTGCAAATCTTAAGTGCAATAGAAAGTGAAAAAGATTGTGACACATTTATGTTTTGACCATGTTTGATGGGAAGGATACACGGCAGTGATGGCCCAGTAAGCGATCACCACGGCCAGGAGGGCAAAGGTCAGCAGGGGGTAAAGCAGCGATGACATCACGTGAGCAACAGCCCTGAAACAAGACGAGAAAAGAAAGCAACAATCAAAATGCGGTGTGAACAAATAAAGTTATAATTCTCTGGAAACAAGGGTAATGAAGGCTGTGAGGATGAACCGTGACGGTAACAGTGAGCTGGAAGAAGAAGGTAAATGTGCTGACGGGACCTGAAGAGTTGGGTGATAACCCCTTTCACATTATACTAAGGGTTCCATCGAGAACCCTTTTCTTCCAAAGAAATCTTTTTGGAAGAAAGACTTCTTAAAGGATCTTTGAAAGCGCAGGTGTTAAAAGGCAACGCCCACAATCCAGCCAACAGACCCCCAAATACCCTGATTGTTGTGGGTTGTCCCTGTACCACATCAGCCCCGGCATTTTGGGGTTCTAGATGAAACCCTTTGAATATAAAAGGGTTCTCTGTAAATACCCCTGGGCGGGTTCTTGTTAGCACCCTTATAAGGTGGACAGTTCTGGGTAAATCCTCCGGAGAGGGTTCTGTGTGGAAATATTACACCATTGAAGGGTTGTCTGTAGAACCTCTCATATGTACCTTTATTTCTAAGAGTGATTGTCATTATATAAATATGAATTAGTGCAGCTTTAAAATATGTGAGCAGCTCTGGTCACTCGTCTTCCTCAGCTGACGAAGCAGCTCAGACTCACTTGCTGGCCTCTTTGATGAGGGCGATGGCAATCATGATTCTCTTCCTGAGGAAGATGAGCAGCAGGATGATGATGACCTCCACAATAGCCAGGATGATCACTGCAAAACAGTGAACGCATCAGATCATTGTTATTAGAGCAGGATTTATAAACACTTCATACAGAGACGTGTTAAAGACTGAACATGTTCATACTGAAGGCCAGCCAGGTCTGTTTGATCTGCAGGTAGACGGAGAAGTCCGTCTGCAGGCCCAGGTCACGGATGGTCACGTCAGAGCCCGGCTCTCCCTTCAGACTCGCAAACTCCATGTAACAGTGGAAGATCCCTAATAGAATAGAATATTTTAAGTTTTTCATTTTAATAAAAGTGGATAATCTCTATAAGATTAGGATTTACCATATCCGATGACTATAATGACCAAAACGATCATGACCCAGACCATGATGCCAGCCAAGAATCGCAGCAGGACGATGAAGATCAAGCTCACGACCATGGCGATCACCAGACCACTGGAGGAGGCGGACACATCAAACGTTGTGACATATTGAGAGGCAACAACAGAGTATCTCAGCAGTTTTGCCTGTGATCTTGACAGTTGCGGTCATGCATGTTTTCTGGTTATAAAATGATCAATTAGCTAAAGTCCGTCTTGAACACTTTAAGAGCCATGGTAACTGTGTGCGTTTTGACAGCTACAGTAGATCAGCAGTTAATAAGTAAACGAGGACATTTTCTAAAATCATTAACTAATATCTTGTGTTGGACTCCTGATGTTCTGTTACTGTTACTGTTACCACTACGAAGTGGACGGACTTACAGTAGAATCCAGTGCCAGGACTGAGTGTAGTCCTCAAAGATCCTCATGGCCATCTGGCGAGCTTCAACAACCACATTTGATTTCCTGTAAAAATGGAAATGAATTAAAACAAACACCATTGCCCAAAATTAACATTGTAGACATCTGCCAAGTATGGAGCCCTGGACCAGACTAACTTTAGTAAAAGGTAAAAAAAAAAAATAATACTGTTGTGAAATATTTACTTCCAATCAGTTTGTAAAAAAGCAAAAAGCTTTGTAACATCAGTGGAACAGTTGAGAAGGGATGTAATGATTATCATATCATCTATATGTAGCATACTGAAGTAGCATCACTGTATAACAGTAGTTAAAGCAATTTAGCCGGCGAGCTAACGCTATCAAAGTTAGCTCTTTGTCTGACACCTTTTACTACTATTTGTTCAGTTTCGGGGCTTCATAGCCTGAAATAATAAATGTTTCATACAGTTGTAACTTCAGAATGTAATTCATTGTCAAGTGACTCTCCACAAAGAAATAATGTTATTATTATGTTAATAATTCATCAGGCTCGTCATGTCACATTGCAAATTAAGATGACAATTTAATTAATAATTTCAATCCAGCTGCTGTCTGCAGCAAGAATACAACATAACAGCTTGTAATACTCAGATGATCTTGATAAATAACACCCAGGGAGCATTGCAACCGCCCCCAGTGGTAATAATGCGGATAGAAAACACTAACATAAAGACCCTCCAGGGAGCATACAAATAGAGCAGAACCAAAGCAGGCCTACAATGTACCAGACACACATGAGCGTACGTAAGATCATAAGGAGCTTTAAGTAGCCCATCAAATCATGCAGTGAGATGTGACATGCTAGCTGCTAGCTGACGTAGCATGGCAACATTTGTGACGAGATTGTCAAACCTGAACTGGTTCACTTATCTAACAACATTTTCTCTTTTTGGATTCAAAGTAAGGATTATCTTGATTTAAAAGATAATCAAAACAAATATTTATAGATCAATATTTGTTCTGATTATTTAATGGATCTAGTTGCTCAAGGTGATTTCTTCAACCCCAAAATTTATTTTCTTATATCAACGTATTCTCTGTGTTCATGCAAGTTGCCATACAGTGAAAAGGACTCACTTGGATGCCTCCAGCACATCTGTGGCATTGATATTGAAGCCCTGTCCATCGTCGATAGTGGTCTCGTTGCCCACCACCACCACCCCACCTTTCATGGTTCCCAAGGCAGGAAGGCAGCGACGCGTGACTGTGGAGGGAAGAGATGATCCGTTTATATATTACTGCTCTATTTATTACAGCAGACCTACAGATACAGGAGCCGCACTTACAGGCTTTACTGGGCATCAGCATGGCAGGACACAAGCCATCCTTCAGGATCTCGGGAGGACTCTGAATCAGGTGAAACAACCTTCAATATACTACAGTTTTTGTTATACTGCAATGCACATTCATATTTTTAAGCATGCATAAATACTTACCAGTTTGGCGAAGTTCACTCCATCCTTACAGTATTGCTGGAAGTATTCACGGTCTTCTTTGCTGCCTAACTTGGCTTTCACCAACGTCAGATGCCTGTCGGGACATCTTTCCACGCATAACTGGACACAAATAACAACATACAATCATAACACTTTGCGTGGGACGAGAAAAAATGTTGCAATGAACATAAAATATGAGTAGATATCGTTTCTGACCTGTGTGGTGGGACACTGGAGCTCCAGCAGCACCAGAGGGCTGGCACATTTCAGGATGTTGAAGTAGAACAGAAGAGGCTTCTTCCTGTTGCGTGAGGAAAGGAAAGCAAAACTATTATTTGGCATGTTTCACAAATTAACGTCTCAAATGACGGGGTATCAGATTACAGTAATACAGTGACACTGTAAACTTCATATTGTCAGGTGACTCACTCCAGAGGTGTTCCAGCTTGACCGCAGAACTGCCCCCTGCTGTCCGTGGGATAGATCACTTTCCTGGGGTCACCCTGAGACCAGGCTGCATGGAGAGCAATTCAAATATGTGATCATTAGATCAAATGACAATAGATATTAAAAGTGGAAAAGTTGCTCATACTGCTCTTGAGTATCGTCAAGATATTCCTAATTATACTAAATCAAATGAATTTAATGTTTTCTGGCACATTTGCAATTTCAGATGTATGCATTATCTCTTTATTATTAAATGACATTTAAATATAACCCCAGTCCCTAAAGACATAGAAAAGGGTTGCATTCTGGGAAAACAGATGGAAAACGCAATACCTCTTAAATATGTGCTTTGCATGTTTTGTATTGATGGTGAAGGCAAGATAGCCAAACAATCTTTGGTGAGGGAGAGTTGTGCAAAAATGTTTTAATTTTGAGGGTCTTAAACAAATAATTTACACAGTGTCCAAGTAATGAACCAGTACATATTGAAGTAATGTAGGATCAATCTTACCGACAATACCGACAGCAAAGTACCCCAACAAGGCCAAGATGAAGAGAATACAGCAGAGTATATCTGTGCAGCCCCTGAGGAGAGGAGAGGAGAGGAGAGGAGAGGAGAGGAGAGGAGAGAAGAGAAGAGAAGAGAAGAGAAGAGGAGAGGAGAGGAAAGGAGAGGAGAGGAGAGGAGAGGCAGAGTATTGGTATTTGTGTCTTGTTCTGCAGAAAGAAAATTAAATATAATCATGATCGGTGATAAAAAACAGACGTCTCACCTGTTGTGAAGCGGCCCTTTGAAGTTTGGGTCAAACTTCCTGGACTCCCCTGTTGATAGAAACAGACAACGGGCTTGTTAATGTCTCAGACTATGAATTGAATTTGAAACTTTAACTTCAGTCTGATGAGACTAAAACAACCAGCAGTAAACCACTTTAAATTGTAAGCTCTCAATGAAGACCTGAATGAAAACTCCTTAACCACAAACCGCTGGAAGAGGTAGACCACCCGTCACACTGGCCAGTTAACTTCCTAAGTCAATACTGACATTGAAATGAATATCACAGTATAAATAGTAATATATCTCCAACATCGTAACATATTTAAATAGAGATAAAAAAAAAAAACATACAGATGAAACTCTTCAAATGTGTTTCTGATCAACATTTGCTTGAAATCCCTAATTTGGACAACTTGTAAAATGATAAAACTGCAAGATTATAGCATCATGATACGACTCCACTGAATAATAAACAACAATAATAACAACCACAATCATCATCATAATAATAACCATAATAATCGCAATAATCATAATAACGCTAGACTAATTAAATGTCCAGCCCTAGTTGTCAATGGTCTCTGCTGTCCTTTGGCCAGTGTACTCTCTCTATGAACTTAAATATAATATACTAAAATATAAAAGAGACTCTGTATGCTGTAAATAAAAACTGCTGAATTGTGGGCACAATAAGCTCGATGTGCGTGTGCTCACAAACAGCTCTCTCGGTACGGGAGATACATACAGTCCACATATTGACAAAGTGAGGACACTCTCCAGAACAAAAGGATCCTTCTGCCTGACTGCCATGCCTAGCAACCCACAAAATGGCTCCCCGGCGACGGTGAGCTCCCCGTGGACATCACCAGCCGCCATGGAAACACCTCAGACACGGCAGAGGAGAAGCATCGACCCACTCTGCCCCCACAGCGAGCCCATCATTCTGTGTTACACCTTAAAACGTGTTTTACACAGGAAAGTATTCAGTAAACAATCTCGTGGACACACACATATACACACACACACACTCTGCCCACACAGAGACGCAACTACAACCACAAAGGCATCGCTGTACTCTGTATTTTAGGGAATATGTGACTTAAAGCAGTCCATTAACCATCACAATTAGAGAGCATTAGTCAAAGCAGCAGAAGTCTATCTGAGAAGCTTGAGTAACATCAATAAGACAATCAGATGAACCTTCAGTTCATCATAAATACGGACTGTTACAGTACCTTGTCTATCGTATTTTGTCATTCCGTCGTTATTTCTGTCTCAGTGTCTGTCATGGACGGTTTTATAGAGTTCTCTCAGTGTGCTGTGTATGGCAGTTGTTTCTTTCCGTCTCCTTCCTGTATGAGATCTCTGTCTCCCGACCTCTTACTCTTCACTTCCTTCTTTCAGTGTATGCAACGCTCTGCCTTCACCTCCTATTGCCTCTATCTCTCTGTGGTCCCTCTCTTGGCTCAGGACTCGTCGGGGGAATTGCAGCAAAAACAGCATTGATGGGGGAATTAGAGAGAGAAGCAGCAGAAGCAACAAAGACTTGTGGCGCCTGTGACCCAAAACTGACAAAAGACTAGGCATGTTTTACACATCGGACTACAGGGACGTGGTCTGGAAATCAAAACAGTATTTCCCTCCGGCACCATAACCGTTATTTTAGGCTTCAACTCAATCTGTCAACGTGGTAAACTGTGTTCACTGTTTCTTTGTTACGTCTGTTTAATCAGCTTCCTGTTTCTACTTTAAGCTGTATTTTCCAGCACTGCGACCACATCCTCCCTCTCTCATTTTCAAATGTTACATCACTAACTTCCTAAACAATGGACATTGGGCAAACAATGGAGAATCAGTGAAATTGTTTCTTGCATTGTTAAGACAATGATTTGGTTATGATGCAGGTGGGCTGAACGGTACATCAGAGATAAGACCGTCCTACGTGTTCTCTGGTGGCACATGGTCTGCTCTGCCCACATCCGCTGCCATGTGACAGACTGACAGCATGCCATAGCATGAAATACAATACCAACTACTGGCCTCACACACACACACGTGCCTGTTACACGCACAGTGCCGTGTCGTTGCCCATGCAAACTCAACCTCGTCCTTTCTTATAAATCCAGTTTCCTTAGCCTGTATACATTATACAGCCAGATAGACCACGTGAATGTTAAGCCATCAAGATGATATCATCTAATCATTATTACATATGTACATCGTTTAAAGCTGTATTTGATGTTGTAGCTAGCTTGTTGAGTGGGAGCTAACTGCTTTAACGCTATAAGCTGCTGGGTAGTGTAGTTCATAGTGGTGGAAGAAGTGGTCAGATAGTTCGCTATAAGCAGAAGTACCACAGTGTAAAAATAGCCTATTACAAGTCCTGCATTCAGACGTTTTATGAGCAAGATATAGACTACTATAAATTTATATTTTTTAGAGATGAATTGCCATTTAACTGTAAACCAGGTTTTTACAGTTGCAGCTCTCTGTGGTGGAGGTCATTTTAAGAACCCGTGCTTATACACGTACTGTTGTAGGCTTTCCTAACCCTCAAAATGTAAATAATGAAGTACAGGTACTTAAAAATGCATGAGTAAACATGGGCTACATATTTATTTTCCACCACCGTTCATAATAAAGCATCATATTCAAATGAGTCATATAAATTGAATAGTAAAAAATAGATCTGCCTCCAAAATGTGGTGCAGCAGAATTAGTAGAACTGATGGGAATACTCAAAAGTAAACAAATGTATTTTCTTGTCAGTTTGGAAAATCCCGTCTTTTATTTTGAAAAATACAACCAGAAGTCGTAACGTTACATGTTGATGTCAACATTCTCCAGTATGGCTGACTGACTGAAAAAATGTAGTTTTGTCTTACAAAGCTAGGGGATAAAAGGCAGGAACTATTTCTTAAAAACATAATCTGTACAGTTCTTGTGATAAATTCAACATTTCTTGTCATTTAATTCAAGGAAGAGGCTTTAAATTCTCAAGGAATACAAACCGGAAGTAGCGTTGTTGTTGCTGGCGAAACAAAAGTAGCTTGATGCTAACTGCAAACATACTAACTTAGCTAGCTACATATTATGCTCAAAATGTTCTCGTGTTGACGGTGACAAAGCAAATACTACACGCAGGCACACAACGTTCAACAGACACGCTTACTTGTAGGTTAAAAACGCCGGCCGGCTTCTGCAAACGCCGGCCGGCTTCTGCAAACGCCGGCCGGCTTCTGCAAACGCCGGCCGGCTTCTGCAAACGCCGGCCGGCTTCTGCAAACGCCGGCCGGCTTCTGCAAACGCCGGCCGGCTTCTGCAAATCGTTTTTAGCTATTGTTCCAATAAAATTCACTTAAAATATTGATAAAAATGATCGTGTAATGTTTTCAGTTTTCGGATTTGGCCGCTATTGGCCTAATCCGTCCAAACTTCTATCCATGTTGTAAACACTGGGTGCTGCTGGTTTTTCGGGGATATTCGCTTGTTACAGGTTCGCCATAATTACCATTAATGCTGTCAACACATCCGGGAACGTAGTTCTGTCCTTCACAATAAGATATCACGCTTCAACAACTCCACCGTCGCCCGAGCATCACCGAGTGTTCTTTCTGCTTTCTCCCATCAAAGTCACTTTCCTATAGTATTTAGACATGTAAACGTCCATATATATTCATGAAATTTGACACGTAGATTCTTTGATATGTATGAATTAATATTATTTACACTTGGATGGCGATCGCCGAAGAAAGTGCGTCACGACGGAATCGTTCGAGATAGGCCAATAGCGGCTAGCGCCGTCCGAGGCAGGCCATCGTTACGTTACGTTGATTTGACTATGCATTGTCCGTTAATGACCAGCGTCCCGTCATGCACGGATTCATGTATCTGCACCGTAGCTGTTCAACTGTAGAAGGCCCAGGCATAAAATGCACGGCCCGCCACTGCTGTATTGTAGCCCAACAGATACTGGGTTTTAGAGGCTCATATCAACATTAAAGTGTTTTTTCAGATGCACGGTTATTTGCTTTCTAGATGAGAAGATTGAACCCACTATCAAGCCTATACCATGTCAAGACAGTCATATGCTAAGCTTATCGGACATACCAAGAGTGGTATCAATCTCTCATCTAATTTATGGCAAGAATATGAATCCCCAAATCTGATATATTAGCCAACGATTTAGCACGCAGACATGACACACAATACATATTTTTTGAAAATGCTTCCTTTAATTTGGTTGAATTAAAGAATGGTGATCAAATCAACTACCTCAAATGTACCTGTGGTGTTTCAATACTGCAATCTCTTGTTACTCTTTGGCCTACATATATGCAAAAATGATCTGATGATATCAATATATATATGTATTAATTATGCTCTCAACTGTATGTTATTGCCTATCCAGTTACTTCTGAAAATGCTGCACAGTAGCCCATTTTGTGTTTTAAAATTTGATTGAGTTTAAGATTTTAATGATTGAGATATTATTTTCAACCATAATAATTCTGGGCAAATGTAAATGTACACCAGTGCACACGAGTTGCATCAAATAAAAAGGAGTGCTAAGGTTTATAACCCATTTTTTGCATAGTATTTATATAAAAAGTTTAAAGGGTTCGCTGATGCTGTTTGGCCCCCCTCCCTGCCATCACTTTGTGTGTGTATACACTTCCTCTTTCTCTTTCCCCAAGAGGATAAACATTGTTTTTCCATCAGCCTTTCATTTCTTGGACCATCTGCTAATGTGAGAGACACAGCTCCATTAGAGCTGGAGGAACAGGCGGCTCTTTGACTGCTTTGTGCCATAAAACAATCTCTGATTGTGCAGAAAAAGCATTCCAGCGCAATTGTACAAATGCTGCCAAATGTTTCGTAAATAGTCTTGCATGTAATTGGCGAATTAATGGGCTAGTGGTTCATTGGTGTCAGTAGATAGCAACCGTTATTTTTAAAAGGGTGTAAATCTGCCAGACAATCTCAGTCTGCATTCAGGTCCAGATGAAGTTCAAGACTTCTGCCAAACCTTCCTGATGTTAACTGTATTCAGTAAAACCATAAAATAATTCTTAAAAATGGAATGGAAACACATGTGAATGCTAAAAGTGGAGTAATACAGTACAGTCTCTGCTTCTGCTGACAATATGCTGTGTGTTTCTAGTGTGTGTGTGTTAAGAGGAAGTGATGATGTCATGACTGATGTGATTCACTAATGGGCCCAGAGGGGTTATCATATGAACCCTTCCCTGGCTACCTTAATGGGTTAGTGGCTACTGTGGTTGCGTGCGTGTGAGTGTGTGTGCATGCTGACTGTACGTGCAAGGAGACATTATGAGAACATATTCCTGACAATTTTATCTTCCTAGAATACTCCAAAATGAACGCACACCAGGATGATGTTGTGATGAGGTGCTAATCACTGGAAGCAGGAAAAAAAGTGTGGCACACTCTGGCTCCAAATGCATCTCTTTATTGTGACGACGTTGCGGCCCTCAGGCCTTGTTCAAGATCAACAAAATTGTTGATTGTTGATCTTTAAGAAGGCCTGAGGGCCAGAGTGTGCAACACTTTTTTCTTCCTAGATGGAGCCTGTAGATGGAGATGGTTAACATATGGGATTCACAGAAACTACTGTATGTAGCTACTACTGTTGTACTGCCATAACCAGCAGCTGTTACTGCTTCAAAAAACTCCTCTTTGTCAACTACTAATGAGGTCTTTGGCCTACGTACTCTTACAAGGAGGAAAGACATTAAAGTCTCTTTTTGTGGAGACAAGTACTTGACAACCACTGGCTCAGATCACTGTCTCTCTCTCTCTCTCGCTACTCCTCACAGAAGCTGCTTGGATCAAACAGCAACAGTTTGTCTGATTTTCCCAAACCAACAGTCCAAATGAGTAGCGATCATTGTGAAACATTTAGCACTAGTGTCTCTGCGTGTGGTCATGCATGTGTGTGTACATGCAGTGCGTGTGGTAATGCCTCTGAGTGTGTGCCAGCTTTTTATTGACTGGAAGCCTCTTGACTGTGTCTGCTGAGTTGGGTAGAGCAGGCAAGGCTGAACACAGTCCAGGCATTGCAGGCTTCAGCCTGCCTGCCTGCATGCACACCGACCTAGACAGAGGGAAAACGCAGTAGCAACTGTAGGCAACCAGGGACCGCTCACAAGTCCAACTGTGCTAATAGAAACTGCTGTCTAAGAATACCGGCGAGCTGGAATGTGTATGGTGCGTTTGCATCGTATAAACCTTTATCTCTTCTTTAAAAGGGCTGTTGTTTTTGACCTTTCAGCCTTCACGGGGGAGGAGAGCCGAGGAAAAAGAGTTGATGTGGTAAAAAAAGGATATGCTCCACAGTGGGAGCTCCGTGGATCGATTGGAGAGGACGTGCACTTAACATTCGGGTGTGGGCTGTTTGGGAGCGTCTTATGTTGTGAAAGAAGGAATAATTTAACAATCAGACAGCGTTAGTGTTGTCTTCCCAATTCAATTCCAGTGTGAAGGCTGCGGTTTGCTTTTGAGCTGTGGCCACCCTCTCATGTAACAACACTGACAAGGGGTATTAAAGCAAGATCAACACTGACTCAGCAGTCCGTGTGAACAACAACCCAGTCCAGACACAAGAAGACCGCGTCAGGCTGCTGGGGGCTGCTAAGTTGAGAAAACGCATGTGTGACACACATAATAATCGCCAATGAGTCATGTCTTTGGCTGCTATAGAGGATGAAATTTTCCATAATATGTACATGGAAAAAAAAGGCAGTGAACAAAATCAATTAACATATGAGAAGTGCATACGTTTGGGACAGTATCAGTGAAATAAATGACCATTATGTCAATATACAAAACAGAAAATGTTTTTACGCCCAGGAGAAAACACAGTAAACCTGGCCTGAGGGTGTGTTCCTGCAGTGCAGAATATGAAGCTAATTTAATCAGAGCCCATCAAGACAAGCCTTGTTAGAATAGATACTGTAGCAACCTACTTTCCCTTATCAGCCTGTTTTTTCTTTTCAGTAACATTAAGCCATATACCAATAATAAACAACTAGGTTGAGGTGGTTTCATTGGAAGCTTTGCAGTACAGGCTGTTAAAAAAGGGCAAACTAGTCAAATACAACCACCCAATTTGCAGCATGTTGCTTTCATTCACTGTGTATTGTCAAATGAAAAATTAAAGACTAGTTCAATGCGAATTTTCTAAGATTAAAGATGAGAACTCCTCTGAAAAATAACCCGGCTGTGGAGGATGAAGATGACTCCAGATCTGCATGAGGTCCACACCCATCGATCCCCTTGCAGTCATTGTTTCCATTTCTTCGCCCGTTAAGTGGAAATCAAAGATCGAGGAGAAAAACTGTGACATAAACCTGTAGTTACCGTATTTAGGGTCCGGTTTTTTTTCCTCCAGCTCCATTCTCACTCACTGCTCGGCTCCTCGCTGCTGATCAGACGTTAGACAGGACAGTCACCATGGAAATGTCGAGGAAAAAAGCATCAATAACAGTGGCCGAGCGCTTCAGCTACAGAGAGAGAGAGACCATCCCAAACCAAACTGAAGCACGGCGCATTCCAGGCTAACGGAGAGAAGAGGCAGCCAATCGGAGAGCAGAGGCGGGTGACTGACAGCTGCCACAGCCAATCAGAGTGCGTCTGAGCGGAACAAAACCATTTGGCTTGCCGCTACTTCGATGGAATGTGCAGGGAGCATCGATAGACTAATGTGTTTCTGTGAAGACCGTAAAGCGTTTAGAAATACGTTTAAAATGACCGATTTCCTTTCTATGATTAAGATTAAATACAAATCAGAGACTGTTATTTATTACATCATTTTGTTAACCCTATGCATGTGCTTGTGTGAGATAAAGTACTCTAAAACACATAAAAGTGAAATATAAGTATAAGTATAAGTGAAATACATTACTCAACTGATGTATTTAAATACAATTAAGAGCTTTTTGTCTATTAAGTATTTTTATTCCACTTTATACTTTGATTTCTACTCCACTGTATATATTTGACAGATAGATACACTCACTCTGCCAACGTTTTTCTGTGTGATCAGTGTATAACGTGAGATTCATTATTATAGATTAAATCACCCAGAAGTATATAAAGTATTCAAAAAAACACCCTAAAATGCTGATCACAAGTGAATTATAGAATAAGACATTTTGCTTCACAAACACTTTTATTTTTATACTTTCAGCACATTTAGCTGCTTGTAGTACCTACTTACAATTTTAAATATAAGCCTTTTGCTTTGTGGAGTTTTTATCATGTTGTGTTGTTACATTTACTTAAGGATATGATGGTCTTCCACCACAGCAGCCTAGGCTCCACTACTCAGAGAATAATTAATAGGTTTCACTAGCAGAGAAACGAAACTATGGTCAATTTAGTAGAGACTATACTTTTTATTTTAAAATAACTCTACTGGCTGGATGGTGAACTGTGGCAGACAGGTGATGGCTCTGCCCCACCTCTGGCCACAAAGGTGTCAGGTGTGCCAGTAATAATTTAAAGGTGTGAAATGTTATCAAGTTTCTTAATTAAATCATGAGGTCATTTTAGGCATCTGAAATATCAGTCAGTAAGTCAAACAGACAATTCAATAGCGTACATGTTACCAAGCTTCCTGGTAACATGTAATACCAACAATAGTTACATTGTGAAAGGTCATGTCTTTTCTCATTAAAATGCAGGCTGATGGTCATAACAATTTCATAACATTTGGTCTCAGTAGCTTTTCTTTTCTTTTCCCTTTTGTCCCTTTCTTTCCAACATTACCTACATGTTCCTCACAATACTAGCACACCACGGGTAAACAACCCCTAACCCCAACATTATCTGAGCATTATTGATATAGTTGTATTGGCCTTTTGTCAGCTGACTCCACTAGCAGCAACAGTGTCACTTATAAAAGTTGGAGACATACACAGTGTGACTACAGGCAGTGAGGACACGGCTCCTTATTTTACCAGCCAATGAGCTGGAAGGGCGTGTACCGACACCCTCCACACACATCCCCTCCACACGGCCATCCATATGCGCCATTTTGAGTGTGGAAATACGTCGGGAATTAAATCCACTCACCTACTATAGCTCAAGTAGTTCGCTGTGCACGAGACAGGAAGCACTATCAGACATTCCCAACAGACAAACTCCCTGAGTGAATTTCATATAATCATTTATCCACTCTGACAGACAGTCCAGCAGCGTTGGTTGCATAACTTATATATACGTTGCACAACTATAGGTCGTGCGTTGCCTCCAGTGTGTTTTTGCCTCACCTGTCATGGAGGGAGAGAGCGCCCATGTCTAACGTTACGTATCCCTGTGACGTAGCGACCGGCGTAATATTATTTAAGCAACTTTTCTATAGCCTCTCCTCACCGCTTCAAATCTTCAGATCATCAGATAAAGGAAGGATAAAAGGTACTGTAGACCAAGGTCTCCTTAGACAAAAACCTCACTGAATGTTGTCATGTGTTGCACGGACAAGTCGATTTAGGATTTAGTGTATTTGAACGTTGCTCTCAAAGGGACATCATGCTATTTTGAGTGTCTTAACATTAGACAATTAGATTTTTCTTACTGAGAAAATATTTTAAATAGTAATATAATCCACTGCCTACTCAATAATCAAACCACTAATTTAAGTCCTGCATGGAGTGATTATTATAATAATGTATGCTCAAACGCTAAAAGTGTGTTTGTGAGCCAAATAAAAAGAACTTTAGCTAATTACGGAAATTGTAGCTCAATATATATTATATTTTGACAAACTTGCCTGGTTTTCACTGATCTGGCAGCTCAATTTACAACTTTGTTGCATAACAATGTAATATTAACGGTGAATGTGCTTCACCCAAGGACATACCTGCAATAATACTACAATACACTGTTGCCTCTTCATTTGCACTGTTAACTTCACTTTTTACTTCACCTTTAACTTTAAAGATGTTTACTATCTTGTATATGTCACCTATTTTGCTCATTCTGGTATATTTTTAACCGGCATACAGCGATTTATGATTTGTTGAACTTATTTGTGCACTGCCTGGGATTTAGTGGCCAAAACATGTCAGTAAACCTCCTTAAATAATACAACTTTAAAATATGTTTTATCTCCCTTTTCTCTTTATTCAGTAAACAGATGGCTCTCAGAGGTGCTGTCACCCGTCTGCTCACCAACAGCCAAAAATGTGCTGCTGTCACTGTGTCCAGAGCCCAGGGCACAGCTGCTACTGCTGCCAAAGGTACATTTCAATTTCTTTATTAATTCTTTGAATATTTAGGGGAAAAAATGGTAAAGTACTGTCTTTAGGGAAATATCACCATTGATGAAGGAAACAAACTTCACTTTTGTACAAGAAGGACAAAGGAACTGACAGGAGGTGAAAATAGACATAAGTTGTTTACATTTTTCAAAATTTTTCTTCTTTTTAGATGCTGAAGAAATCAAAAAGCCTGCCAAGGCACGTAAGTGAACTTTTAATAAGTTGAACCCGGTCTGTTGAGATTCCTTCACACACTCATCTGTCACATGTCACAGTGACATAACCACTGCATGTGTCCATGTGTACATGTTTTGACCCTCAGCCAAGGTGCAGTTCAACTGGCGGGACGCTCTGAATCTGGAGGGTCAGCTGACAGAGGAAGAGATCATGATCCGGGACTCCTTCCGCGACTACTGCCAGGAAAAACTCATGCCCCGCATCCTCATGGCCAACAGACATGAACGTAAGCAAAGTACACATCCATGATCATAGCAGGACTTATGTCTATAGAACTTTTCATTGCCATTCAGTTTACTTCCTGTCGGCTACTCAATTAACAAACATTGCAGCAGGAAACACAAAAAGGGCCCATTTAGAATGTTCATGTTGTCAAGTTTAAAAATGTCCATATCGGACTAACGTATGTCAAGCTCAAAGAACATTAACTTACTTTTTTGTTGTCTTTGCAAAGTCAGGTTTTGGCTTTTTATTCACTCCTCGAGTTGCAGCTGTTAGGTTAGTTTAGGTGTCCAAAAATGTTTTATTTTCCTATAAATATTTAATTGTCAGTTTCTATTTTCCCAACATGCACCGTGCCACAGATTTCCACCGTGAGATTGTCTCAGAGATGGGAGATTTGGGCGTCTTAGGCCCAACTATTAAAGGTAAACGGAAACAATACAACATTATTATTATTATTATTGTCCAACCGAATATATGAGTAAGAGTATCTTTGTTCTGCAGTATTTCTTAATGTGCCTTTACATGTGTTTTCTTCATGTTGGGGTGAGGATTACTTCACACTGTTTTCTTTACCCTGCAGGCTACGGCTGTGCAGGCACTAGTTATGTGGCGTACGGCTTGATTGCCAGAGAGGTTGAGAGAGTGGACAGCGGGTATCGGTCCGTCATGAGTGTCCAGTCTTCACTGGTCATGCACCCTATCAATGCTTATGGCACTGAGGCCCAGAAGGAGAAGTACCTGCCCCGGCTTGGTGAGGGCGACATTTTCTGCAGTTGTACATGACATTGTAAAAAAAATGGCAAAGGCCGGTCTTTAGATTGTCCATCATGCTGTCATTTGTCTCACAGCTCGTGGAGAAATCCTGGGCTGCTTTGGCTTGACAGAGCCCAACCACGGCAGTGATCCCAGCGGTATGGAGACCAAGGCCAAATACAACCCATCCAGTGGTACCTTCTCCATCAGTGGAGCCAAGACCTGGTAGGTAGACAGACACATACAAGATGCAGTGTCTTCTCTTTTGACTCAGAAAGTAGTTTAAATGAAGATAACTTTTACTAAAAATCCTAACGGATGTAGTTCACCCAAATTGACAAAGCCTGCTCCTCTCTAATAGTGTAGCTTAGCGATTAGGTCAGTCAGAACTGCAAAATTAAACCTTTAAATAATAATTTGGACTGTACCAAGCCCTTGAAGTGAAATACTTCAATGTGTAATCATGCAATTAAAGTGTTTCTTGTTCCTCACTCTCCTTCCTCTTTTAGGATCACAAATTCCCCCGTGGCAGACATTGCAGTGGTGTGGGCCAAGTGCGAAGATGGCAAAGTGCGGGGTTTCATCTTGGAGCGTGGAATGAAGGGTTTTGCCACCCCCAAAATTGAGGGCAAGTTCTCGCTGAGGGCGTCCGCCACTGGCATGATCCTGATGGATGAAGTGGAAGTTCCCCAGGAGAACCTACTGCCCAACGTCTCTGGTCTAGCTGTACGTTGATGCCCTCTTGGTTCAGGTTCAGCTCCAACAAAACCTAACAGACTTCCCCTAAATCTAACATTTCTTTTGTTGTTGACCTTTTCTACCAGGGTCCCTTTGGCTGTCTGAACAACGCCCGGTATGGCATTGCATGGGGAGCTCTGGGAGCTGCTGAATTCTGCTTCCACGCTGCCCGACAGTACACTCTGGACAGGTACATGACCTTCTGTCTACAGTATGTGCGCTCTCTGAAGTTAAGGTCAGGCGATCTTACAGACATAATAAAATCCAACTCCAGTGAGAAAAGTGTTAACCACACTGTATATATCCACATTATCTCCTCATGTCAGAGAGGGATTGGTTTTCATTTCTTTCTAACCTCCAATCAGAATCCAGTTTGGGGTGCCACTGGCCAGGAACCAGCTGATACAGAAGAAAATGGCTGACATGCTGACAGAGATCACCCTTGGGCTGCAGTCATGTCTGGCCTTGGGAAGACTTATTGATGATAAGAAGTGAGTCTTCTCTGTCTGTCTTTAAATTTCTGTCCCTCTCTTCTACTAAAAACATTTCTTCTTAAATGCGTTTGTTCTTATCCTAATAGAGCCGCACCAGACATGATCTCCATGCTGAAGAGGAATAGCTGTGGCAAGTCTTTGGATATTGCCAGACAAGCCAGAGACATGCTGGGAGGAAATGGCATCTCAGATGAGTACCACATAATCCGGCACGTCATGAACCTGGAGGCCGTCAACACATACGAGGGTAGGCACACACCAGTGGGTGCATCTGGTTTTCATTTTTAGCATAAAGACTGACAGAAGGCAGTGAAAATGATTTCAAATTTAATTATGTAAATCTACCACTAGAGGTCAGCGGTGCATAGATTACTACAGGTTGATTAAGAGAGACATATTTCAGAACTCTATGTCCATTTTTGATCAACTTCATACAAAGCACATGGTTAAGAATATATATAAGCTATCATGTTTTAATTTAGCCAAATTACTGTATAGAAAAATGTGTATTCTCTTACCTATAGAGGGCTAAGTAAGGTTTGGAAAATACCACAGAAATACTGTGATTTTTACTGACAACTGAATGATTTCTAATGTTTTTTTTCATTGTTGTTTATAGGAACTCATGACATTCATGCCTTGATCCTGGGCAGAGCCATCACTGGACTGCAGTCTTTCACTGTTGAAAAGTGAAGGCTGAATTGGACTTGATTAGTGCTGTGCTATCTGTTTCTCATATGTGTAGAAACATGAAGTGCACTTAATCTACCTCACATTATGAGCTTTGACACATATACATCATTACATTGATATGTTTTCAAACCCGCGATAGGAGCTGTCTATCACTGCCTCTGTTTGGCATCTTTGGTGAATATGTAAAGTCAACCTAACTAAGCATTGGGTCCAATTGTGATGGCATTTGTACAGTTAAGATGTCTGAAATAGACTTCAGGCCCTGACTATGCATGGTGCACGTAAAAGTTGTGGCATTTGGAGTCAGTGTGATAATTGGATACTTTGTAAATAAATGGCTTTGAATGAGTGGAAATGTATGAGTGAGTGTAGCTGAGACCTTATTAGAAACCTTATTCTCTTCTTTTGTCATTTAACATTATCATATTACATAAGTTACTGTAGGTCCGAAGAGCCGTGTCATCTGCGCTGACGCATTTAAATTTCGGTGTAAAATGTTAACCACTGAGAGACGAAAAATGGGGTTTATTTTGTTCTTGTTAGTTTTATTAATTGAACTGAAAATTGTACATATATAAAACCTGTTTTCATCATTTTCTTTATTTTTATTCTTTGACTGCAATCAAGAGCTGTGAACTGAACTACTGCCCTAACAACAAAGACACAGTCTAGCGTGTATTCTTGGGAAAAGAGTAAATCAAAAGAGATAAAGTCAGCTATTCTGAAATACTCAACACAATAAACTAAAGAACCCATTGACTAATTCAGAACTAGTTCAAAAACAATACGAACATCACAACAATAACTAGTCTACCAGGGTTCTGACTCTGAGACTTGTCAGTGCCTGTCTGGCCTCTATGAGCTCACTGTTCAGCTTAGTGCAGTTTCCCAGCACCCTAGTCAACTCCTGCAGCTTCACATGCATCTCATTACTGTTCTCTTCATAGATCATGTACAAGTGCTCCTTCATCTGCTGACACATCGCTGTCATCTAGGGAAGAAAATGTGCGGTGAAAACAAAATCAGTCCATTGACACACACAGTATAGGTGTCACTCCACAATTGTAATTATCGGTGCATTTAGGCCAAACATGGAGGTCGTGAACAGAGTATTTAATAAGTATGTATCCAGCAGTGGACCAGAAGCATGACACACGTTTTGTACCTTCTCCACTAACTTCCCCTGGTAGCTGTCCAACACTTTCTGGTCAGTGGTGCGTCTGTCATTTATCTTTTCCACCAGGTCCTGAAGTCTTCTGCTGATGTCATCTATTGAGCTACAACAGATATTGACATACATGCAGTTTGAATGTGGCTTTAACCCGAACTGTGTTCTACACGGGAGGAACAGTCGAGTACTGTTCATCCTGCTCAGGAAGAAGAACCTCCTATGTGAATTATCAGCTCAGTAAATGGATTGGACTGTATAGGTAAAGCTGTACCTGGTATGCTCTTGACTCTCAGTCATGCTCTTGTTGGAGGACTTCCCTCTTGATGAGTCCGCGTCTTCTGTCTGTATTAACGACAATGAAAGAAAAAACACTCCTCACCGGGTGGCTGACAATAAACATTAACTGTAGGATTTCACAGATCCCCGTAAAATATATTTTAAATCTTGTAAGAATGAGATGGTAACTTTGGGGAACTTGGGTTTATTATTTATCATGGCATGCATTTATGGTTGAAACAAAACATACACATTATGTTGCCCCAATTTAGCAGAAGGTAATAACTTCTTCACACAGTAGTAGTATTTTGTGTTTTCACAAGTTCATTAGTTGCTGTACTTCTAAAAAAATACCATATTTTGGGACTCCTCGGTCTCTAGTGTGATAGGATGATTGGATGAATCATCATGTGAAGAGGACGGACGCGATAGGTCGTCAAAGAAAAAATCCATTTTGGTTTGACTTCACAGTGCTAAATCTGGATTGAAAAAAACACACACCTGTTAAAAAAAAGCACAAATAACGTCAGTGAAAAGAAGAGAAGAGGGAAAACGTTACCTGTCTTTAAATATAATATAACGTTAGTAAAAGCTGAAAGGAGATGCCTCTATTCTCACTTAGCTAAGTTACAGCTAACGTTAGCTAAGACACTCCTTTAGCTTTAGAAGTTCACTGGTTTTAGCTAACGTTAACCCTCCTGGCTCCACATTTACAAACCACATAATGATTACAATTCTTTAGTTATAGTATGTTGCAAACAAATGCTTTGAATGTCACATTTCGTTAGTTATTAGACAGCCGGTAACTGTTTCCTGAGTGTATCGTTAACTTGTATCTAAGCTATCAGCACTCACTAGCGTTAGCTAGCTCGTTAGCTAGCTAAATGCTAACGTTAGTCCCGTGTTTGCTTATGTTGTTTTTATTTGTCTACTTGTTAAAATCATAGACTGTATACATTGTATGTATAAAGCGACAGCATATGGTTAAAGTGATGATATGTTCTCACCTGGTTAGCAGCGGTTTAAGAAGTAAAGTAGCAACACCTCACTGTAGAAATACTTAGTGAAAGAAAGTGAGTAAAAATTCAAATTGAGATTAACAGTCTTGCAGTTAAAAAAAAAAAACTCATTATGCAGCCCCGTAATATGCTACTTTAATATTGTTATTTTCTTTTTCTTTTAAAATGTTTGATAATGTAAAATTAGATCGGGTAGGTGCAAAATAGCAGAACATGGAAATACAAGTAACTTTATTTCAAAATTGCCAGCTCTCAGGTTACTTTCCTCTAATATATTCACCAATTCCACCAACGCCAATACATTTAGAATATGGACAGAAAAACAAATCTTTTTGTCGAGAACAAAGAGATTATGAGAAATTATATTACTGAGTTGAGACAAATCTAATTTTAACGATCCCAGTCAGGAAATCTGTGGGATTTTATTTATTTATCAATGACGTCAAAACTATTTAGAATTTCTTGGCAAAGATTTAGTTTATTCTTGTGTGTGAGAGAGAGCATTATGGGGGGGAAAGCAAAACTCACTTTTGGATTAAGTAATCTGTGTGGGATGGGATGGGGATGAGATGAGGGGGACTGATTGATGGTTGCTGTGATTGGAAGTGTAATCCCTCCCTTCCTCTCTCTCTCTCTCTTCTCTGTGTCACCGCCCACAGTCTGGATTATTTCAACAGAGAGGACGCAGCACAGAGAGGCACAGAGGCTGTCTGACATGTCCTGATGTCTGGTGGAGGATGAATTGAGGATTACAACATGATGCTAAACACGGAACACGTTGTTTCACAAGATGTGAAACGGCACTGCAAAGATCCAAATGTGCTTAATCTGGAAGCTGCAATAACTTGGTCTTGACAGGTGGGCGAATTGATTCACTGGTCTGTTTTCATGTTGGTCAAGTGGCTTCACTCTTCCATCTGCCTTATATTAAAGTTAGTCAAAGGATAGAATATGAACTTTTTTATTGTATTTTTTAGGGAGTAGACTACGACTCTGTCTCTCGAGCGACACCTGAGCAAGTGGATGAATCAAATTGGGAACATTTTTGCTTTGAATACAATAAAATAACTACTACTCATTGGAGGAAGTGGAGGCTTCTACTCTGGGAATATGGACAACTTTAACAACACAAGCGAAGGCGGACTTTCATTCCAGTACTTGGTTCAGAATTTGGAGCCTCTGTACAAGGAGTACAAGCCTCCCTCTAGGGACATCATCCAGCTCCCTAAATCTGTCCTCTACCTCGTTGTGGCCGCTCTGGTCATAGTTGCTGTGGCTTACGCCATCGTGGGTCACCTCATCAAAGACCTGATGCTGGATTTAACAGGTACAGTCCGTTAGAAGTAGCTGCCTCATGTTAATTTAACATAAGTTGTATACCAGAACTCCCTTTTACTTTTTAATAAATTTGTCTTCTTATGCTGTTTACTGCATAACAACAGTGTGCAAATACGTTGATGCAGTTCAGAACTAGTGATGGCACAAATAAAATGTTTTTAATTGTTACTTGAACATTGATGTAGGTGTTAGTTTGATTTGCTATATATTATAACTATATATTAAAGATGAGGGCTATGTTTACAGCTACAGTCTATCATTGGGACAGGATCAGCAAATGTAATTTTTATTTTTGCTCAATTAGATAAATATCATGTCTGATTCATCTCAATTTCATTACACATGTTGAATCAGAGATTGATTCTCCTCTCTTTAAAATGAATTGCATGTTCTGTTAAAATCTTGGGGTTACAATTTAATATCTAGTGTTTTTCTTTGTTTTTCTTTTAGTTTTTTGTCTTTTATTGTGCTCAAAATGAAAAAAAAATTTCACAACGTTATACAGTAAAAAGCTAAATACAGTTTTTTTGTTATTAAATAAAACTATGTTGTCATTATGTTGTAATTTCTCTTGGTGATGGAGCATAAATTGCTGGACTACTCTCCAGTAGTGCTGGTACCTACATACATTATTCTCAATACGTATACAGTTCTCCCTCTCTTCTATCCGTCCACAGACTGTTTGCTGGGCCCATACGAGGACGACCTGAAAAAAGAGAGAGAGGTGGAGGGAGTCAACTCGCTCATCCCACCTGCCCTCAGCCATTCCCACCCGAATGCCTTCCACGTGTGGGACCAGGACGACGTCATCATCCCCATACCTCTCCGAGACGAGAGCCCAACGTCCAGCCCTCTGATAGCCGTCATACCATACAAACCTTCTTTTTTTCCCAACTCCCTTAGCGTCAACAGCCCGTCCCACAATCAGCCAATCCCGAAGGAGAGTGATGCATGAGGCAACACAAAGGATCCAAGACATTTTTCAAACTGTTCCTTTTATTATCCCTTTAGGTGACTTTGATTTACTTCTTTAGTTGAGCGTCTTCAGCTCCTTGTTTTGATCTTTGAAACACATTTTTTATGTGTTTTTTAAAAGGTGTCGGAAACATTTTAACAATTTCTGGGAAAGATCTCATGAAAATCAGTGAGTGTCACAAGTCCAGCAACATCAAATGGCCTGCAGAGACTTGCAAGTATGCATTAAGACTTTTGACGAGTGGATTTACATCTGTCGGAGTAACTGATGTGTCCACTTGTGACAAAAGACAAAAACAAACGGACAGCATTCACTGTGGATTTGTGCCAAGTTAGAATCATGATTGATCATCAGTCATGATCCGACCGTTGCAATTGTCTTTACTTCATTCCACAAGCTTCAGATGGGGTTGAGTTGTGTGGATCTGTGTGACCATATGCAACGTCAAATAACCTAAATTTATTATCATGTTAGGTGCTGAACAAAATCACATCTAAACGCCTCTCTGTTTCATGAAGTGATTCTAAAATGCATTACACATATTTATTTTCAGAATATCATGATTATGGAATACCTGATGAAAAATGAAGAGAGCAGTGTGAGTTCTTGTGTCAAATAAAGGTGAATACTTGTGTCCGCTAATGTTAGCGCCAATCTTATTCTACTAACTAAATATATTTCTGGCCCTTAAAGGAGGATCGGCCTACTAACCAATAGGGTAAAGTTAATTAAATTAGTGGAGGTGATCGCGTTAACGTGACTGTGTGCTGCCCTTATAGGCACTGACTAGTAAGCTTAAAGTTAATTATTGTAAATAGAAGCCTCAGAAATAGAGTGATCATCCACACGCATCTATTTCGGTAAAGTAATAGAAACCACAATAAATCCAGCATTAAAATCCTTTTTTTTTCTAAAAATCTCTCTATTTGTAGTGAATGGTGTTAAAATGGTAAAGAGTGAGTGTGACACATTAAGGCCCTAATATAGTTGTATTATTCGGACAGGTCACATCTGTCAAACTGTTCAGATATGACAGTGTGTGTTTATGCAACTGCAGAAAGCGTGCAGCTCTCTCTTGCTAATTGGCATCAAAAAACATACACACACGCACACACACACACTGTTACACAGCTCAAAAAGACAGATTTTGAGCAGGATATTGACTGAGATGCAGAAATTCTGGGATATTAAAAGAACACAAAGGCTGTGGCATCACACACCTACACACACTTAATTAATTAAAAAGGAGATTATTCCACCTTTATTGTCTCTCTCTCTGGACAAACAAAGTATTAACATGATATCTTTTTTGATTTAATCATTTTGGGGAACTCTCATTGAGTTAACATTGTTCTTTCCATCTGTGAAACCCAGAGTGCCCGTATTCAGTGAGGGACGGAGATTAGGGAGAGAAGATTAGACGAGCAGTTTAGCCCTTTAATACAGCATCCTTTTATTACTTTTGAGCTGCGGAATTAGATAATCGGCAGCAGCCTAATCTGAGCGGACGAACTTCTGAAATCCACAACGTTATTCTGCTTGTATGATGACATTCATTGGATTCAGTCTGGGTTATGCAGAGACAGCCAACAAATCCAATTGATTATCTCTGATAGGCAAGATTTTAGACATAAATCAACGTGTTACAATTTAAATATTGCTTTGTCAGTTCTGACTTGATGGAAGACAGAAGGTTTTTTTTTAATCCTATTTCCTCAGGCAGGAGATGTTAGTGCTCTAAACTCTGGGAGATGGAGCTCTTCACGTGTAGCAGAGGGGTTAGAGCTTAAGATAGAGCCAATAAAGAAGGAGGTCATAGGTGATACACCGGAAGGCTCCAGGCCCTCCTCACTTTAACCATAGGTAACGGTGTCACACTTAACAGAACTTTTATTCAATTTCTAGGGTTGCTTCTGGCCCTGGGTATTTGGGGTTGCAAGGTTCTCAAAGAGCTAACGTGGTCGCAAAAATTTTAGAGTTGTGCTGAATAAGTGCATCAGCAGAATTCAAGGTATTCAACATTGATAGCTGAAAGTGTTACAAACACATGAAAACCTAAATAAAAGGAACATGGCTCCTGTTAGGTTAAAAGCCAATCACTAGTGCCAGTATCAATTCCAAATATGAATACCTCGTTCTTCATATTTCCCTGGGTTAGTTTCAACATTTGAGCTGGTTCCTCTTTGTCAGCTCTGTTTGTCTTGTTAAGTTTGACAGGTGTTACAGGGTTACTCTTGTTGCTTTGAAATGTCATGTATGAAAATGCAGATTGTTAGCAGACATTTTATGATCATAGATCACATTTAAATCTGTAATAACTGATCAACTGCTTTCTTAACACTGAGCTAAAACTCACTTTAAAGCTCTGCAGAATAAGAGGATGATTGTCTAGGAACCCTTTTCACATTGTTTTTTCATTATCTTTGGAATATTACAGAAATATAATTTTGTTACTTTATTATTTTAAAGGGTTTCTTTGTTGCTGCAAACCCCTTAGGGCACCCACTAAGGACCCCTGCAGGTGAGAGAACATTTACATGCAGAATTACTTAAAATACAGAGTGTCTGATCATCAGTCTGCCTGACGTGACAAGGCTCTCTTTTGCTCTGCAGTCAGTTTACATCAGCCAGGGTTAAGAGATCCTTACTGGTCCTTCATCCTAAAGGTGACAGCTTACCCTCGGCTGATTTCTTGACACTGACATTGACATTGACTCGGTTCCAGCTCTGTTTGACAACGCATGACACTAGCGGATTGTAACTCATCCTAAGTGGATCAGCAACACACTTGAAGAGTCAGTAACCCTATAAAAGCCAGACTGTGGTTAAGACAAAATAAACAAGGACAACAAAAGTGGTATTAAATTATACAATAAGACATAAAGTGTTCTGACCAGTTTAGGGATTTGTAAACCCATTACCCAACAGTGGTCAGAATAAAAGGATGAGCCAAAAATCCTGCTTACATATATTCATGTCAGCAGGAGGAAGTAGAAAAATATATATATATATATATATAAACTCGTCGGTTCTGCTTTGCTCCCAGTTTAAGGATATCGTTGGTTGAGTTTATCCTGGTTGGGGTCACTTGTCAATCTGCTGTCATTCAGCCTAATCCTCTGTTGACAGGCCAGGTGGTTCTCTGTGACAGACTGAAGAGCAGTGACTGGAGGCCTGGACTTATCCCGTCCAGCAGCAGCCGCCAAACGATGTCAGCATTTCAACTCTGCGAGTATGACTAGCATGAAACCAATGAATGACCCATGTATTTAAGGGCTTGTTTTAAGTATTAGACATTTGCAAATGAATGCAATGAAAATGTGCACATGTAAGTGAAGTCTAAAACACTGCACTTACTGCATACCAGTTTTCCATAATTCATGTGGAAATTAGGCAAAGCTGCAAAACCGGCTCAAATGACAACGTCAAAACAAGTCATTTTGCTCACCCTGGTATCCATCTGAAGCAAACTTTAACCATAGTTATCTATACTATAACTACTCCTCATTGGGAAAGGTTTAAGTCATGCAATTCAGTCTGCGTGAACCAATTGGGGATTTGCGTCACAATTTTTTCCCCCACATTGTAACAGTATAAAAAAAAAAAAAGTGCAGAACTGCAAGTTCATGGCATATAGCCATTTACAGTCACCTGATTGACCAAGAACAAAGCAGCCACTGTTTGTCCAGTCATTTTTGCAATACCAGACCAATATTACTGAATAGACCGCAAACAAGAGTAGATTCCTACTCAGACACGACATGTGAGCAAGCTAGGCCAAGATAAAAAAAAATAAAATACACATTTGTACAGGCAGCAGTTAGATTAATCAAGTTTCACTAAAGTACAAACCAAGTCAAAACCAGCCAATTTACGACTTGAAAGCAGCTCGTGTCCTGGTTTAAATGAAGAAGTCAATAGCATGCGATTGACAAGTAAAGTGAATTCATTGATCAAAATAGTTGTCTTAACATTTAGGAACTGAATTCATCCTAAGCCTCATAAATTCTCGTTTCCGTACAAACTGCTTTCTTACATCTGCAACCGTGAACCAAATGCTTGGGCTGACTAAGCACTTCCATATGCCAACGGGTTAAGGACATTGTACCCAGTTACCAAGAATAATAAAGTATCTCCGTTTGTGGTAGAAACCTCAGCACCATGAGTCTAAGCCGACAAGACACTTCTTAACAAATCACATTTATTATTTCACATGTTAAACAAATAGATTCTCTTAAAAATACAAATTACTTTTAAATATTAATGCCAAAGTTTAAAAACAGAGTATTAACGGCATTTACTCATTGCAGACTAATACTTTATGCAATTGACAAGTTCACAGTTTCTTTGATGAGCTAGTCTACTCAAAGACCCTTTGGGAGAGCACCGTGCGATAGAGAGAAGTGCCTTTAGCCTGGAGGAAGGTCATGTAGATCTTGTTCTTTGTGACTTCTGCATGGACGAAGCCTCCCAGTGTCGAAGCTTGGCCGGTGAAGAACTTCACAGAACCTTTGGGGACATGATTCCAGTGACGGATGTCAGGATCCAGGAAGTTTCCAGCACCGCTCACCACGTAGCCCACACCAGACTCTTCAATGTACTGTAGGGGGGGGGGGGACAAAGACATGATTGGGAGGAAAGGCAAAGGCAGCTTTATACCAAAGGCGCTCACATTTTGCATGAACCAACCTGCAGATTGTGGTCGTGACCGCAGAGATAAGCAGTGGCCTTGTATTTGATGAGAAGCGGATGAAGCCTCTGCAGGAGACACTCTGTGGGCCCGTGCTCAGACACCGACCACACAGGGTAGTGGCCGGCCACCAACAGGAAGTCTGCCTTGGACCGAGCCAGTCTCTCCTGCAGCCACGTCAGCTGACGGTTGGCATCCACCGCATGCAGAGGGCCTCTAGGCTGCTCATCCACGAAGTCGTCGGAGTTGCCGCACAGCATTATAGTGTCGAGCATGATGATGGTCAAAGTCTTCCCAGTGTTGGGGATGTGGAAGTTCAGCTCATAATAGTAAGAAGGGAACGTCCTATAAAAAGGGGACGGAAGAGAGCAGATTTGAGCGTTTCCGTTTGAGGCATTAACATTTTAAAGTGGGTCCTTACCAGCGGTCAGATTTGTGGCTGTAGTCGATCTGGGCTTTGACGTTCCCGGCATGGTCGTGATTGCCAGCAAGCACATACCAGGGGACTTTGAGAGACTTTGCCGTGTACACAGACTCAAAAGTGTCCTGATAGAAGATTCAGATGAGGAAGCAGGGTTTTTACTACCACAATGTTGCTTTTAACACTTCATTTTAAAACCTCCAGTTAACGCAACTGACCTGAAACCGAGGAGAATCTACGCTGTCCACACCTTTGTAGTAGAAGTTATCGCCAAGGGCCAGAACAAAGTCAGCTCCCAGCTGCTCTGCTACTTTGCTCATTTCTCGAGCAGTATACTTCTGCACAGCAGTGATGTAGGGGGGATAAGGCAGCCCACCCCAGTCTCCTATAGCCAGGAACTTAATGGAGGTTCGGTTTGCTGTAAGGGAGCACAAAACAAAATCTTAAGGAGCAGACGGTCTGAAGGGCAAGACCTCACAGTGATTATTTAATAGTTATTCTATTCACAAGAGATCAGGAAAGCCCATGGGAAGTGATACTTACAGCTAGTTTCCTTCAGGTCCTGGAAGGCAGTAGGATAGCAGTAGGCCACAGGAATGGCAGCAATTAAGATGGATACCAGTGTAAGTGCCATCTTTAAAAAAAACAACAATCAGATCTACAGTTAGCAGCAGAAGTAACACAGCAAAAATGAAGAAAGTCACAACGACGTTTAGTCAAAACAAAAAATGAGAGTTACGACACGCACAACCAAAGAAACGAGAAGAGAAACAAACCACAAGCGCAACTGCAACTGCAGCGTACCATGTAGGAATATGCTTCCTCTCTCCTCCCTGTTTCTCAACAACATGCTCTCTTGCTCTTATGCCTGAAGATGCCTTGTGATTGGCTGCAGGCTGAAGCGGACATGTCCCAGCTGGAGCTAATAGAAGCTAATCAAAGCAGCCATGTCTGTCAGGCTGAGAAGGTCAGGGGTCACAATTTCATGTCTGTCAAAGCATATAATTGCATCTCTGCCTCTTTTAAAAAAGAAACTGTGTTCACAGATCAAATGACCATCAGCCTCAACAGAGACAACGTAAAGGTTGCAAATGCCTCTATCTTCTCCCATCAAAAAGAAAACAAAGCTGGCTGACAAGAACAGCTCCTTGAGTAGAGTAGGTGTCAGTGTGCAGAGATAATAATGTCAGAGAGCCAAAGTTAAAAACAGCAAGAAATCACTCACAGCTGATAACTGGTGAGGTGAGCTCAGGATGACCTGACGGTACCCTCTCCGTCCTCGCAGTGCTCCTCCGGTCTGCCTTTTATCAGGATTCCTGGAGGGGAGGCTTCAGGAGGGCCAGCCCCGGGACACGCCGCAGGGACATGATCATTGCTCACACCCTGACTCAGTCTACGGACGGCAGGGTCATCTGGGCCGCATGTGATCCGCAATGGTTATTATAACTGGTGTCCAGACTCCACTTCTTCCACTTCCGTGTTAATCACTGTTTTCCTTCATCTTTTTACATCATTTGGGAACAAGAGAGGTGGCTTTCTGATTTTATTTTAGCAATGCTTAAATTAAAGTATGATACATGTTGACCGGGCGACCAAATGGTGTGGTCTCACAGACAGCAGTCTTTTCATTTATTTTACTTGTCTTATTAAACTTGTGTTCCAACATCCCTTATCTTCTCATTTTAACTGAAAACAGGACTGCCCTCTTCTCACCTTTGAGCACATCATTATCTGTTGAACAGCTAGAAGCCATTGGCAGTGCAATTTTAAACTGTGAATTTGCTTTTTGCAGTCCTGAATCCAGCATCTTTACATGGCCAGATGAAGAGCAACTAGCATGCAAGATGCAGATGACAGCAGTGTTCAAAACTTGTGCTTCTCACACATGCAGGCCTGATTAAAGGGGCATTCCACCTTTTTTTTTTTTTTACACACGAAGGTCATCGCCAAGTTCACTTGTCAGGATAACTGCTCATTAACACCAAACAAACGAAGCACGATTAATGTTGTTTATTCCCTCGTGGCTGTGTTGTACAGCTCTTGGTCGTCGGTTACATGACTGGCCACTGCAGCGTGAGGTCCGGTTGTGAGCATCCCCTGCGATCTCCACCGCTGCAGGTTAAATGCACTACCCACATTTGTATGAATGGGAGATTTGGTGTAAATGCACCCTCATGCAGGAAGGTCTCATAAAAGATGCAGGGTAGTGGCATCATGGGAAATGTAGGACCCAGTGTTTTTGGAGCTCGACTCATACTAGAGACTAAAAGGATATCTCAGCCTCCTTAAATCAATTCTATTCTTTTTTCACAATCTCTATGGAAGAGTAATATAAAACGTCTGGAGTACCCCAAACAAGTAATTTGAGCAATTCATATTCATTCATTTGTATATAGCATATATTCAGAAAAAACTGGCGGTAGACATTTACATACATTCTTATTATAACTACACCTCCAATGTGTATTGCTTATTTTGCATATATCCGTATCCATTTGTGTGCTTCTATGTTTACAACTACATAACTTAATTTCCTCACTGGGATCAATGAGGCTTCATCTAATCTTTGCCAGCCACACTGCTGTACGATACTGTGGAGCGTCCGCATGCGCTGCAGAAGCCATTCACAGCGCTCGTGGGTGTTGCAAAACATTGCCAGTAACACCGATGTGAGGAATATCTTTGGTATTTTTAGGGGAAGCTGAAGGCTTTCACAGCTTTGAAGACATGATTCATAATCAAACAAATGGTTGGACAACAACTGTGACATTCAATATCAGAGCTCCATCAATCACAGTAATTAAAAAGGTGTTATCTCAAATCTAAATTTAAGCAAATTTGTATTTGTGCATGAATTAGCATACGCATGCTAAGAAACATTGCTCCAAAAAAAGTCATTTATTTTACAAGAAAGATTTGAGCATTTTATAGGACACAGCTACAAGCAGAAATAAAAACCAGAACCTACTGATACAGAACCAGTACACTAGATTAAAAAAACACAACAACCCTAGAAACAAGCCATGATTTGTTTTTTACACTCGTGTCAACACAGACATGATGAGGGGATGTTGAGGAAGAAAACGGGAATCTTTTAATCAAAAGATAAGCCTGCATCTGTGACCTACAACCTTTTTCAGCAGATGTCAAAGTAGTGAGATGAAAACGCAACAAAAAACACAAAAATGGCATAGTGCGGTGATGAAGGCTGAACACAATGTGATGATTAGTAGTTCATGTCGCTGTATCCAGAGCATGCGCCCTGGTTTTCTCCTCCGAAACCCTGGTACGTGGCGTATCCCTGCTCATTCCCAGAGGACTGGTTTCCCCAGCCTGTAGAGTGACATCAAACCAGAAGGCGTTCATTTATGTATTTTCTCTTAAGACACGATGTTGAAACATGACATAAATGCAGTGACGGATCATTTATACATCATAAAAAGCACTAGCAGGAAGAGACAAAGCAGTTTATTTGATTGCAGAAGTGGCTTTCAACTTGCTCCCGTCTTTACTCACCATAGTTATTATACACTTGTCCACCCGTCACCGAGCTAGGGTAAGCTGTGCTGTACATAGAGTAGTCTCCTCCCTGGCCCTCATTCTGACCTTGGGTCAGCATCTTCTTCTTCTCATCTCCATAACCGTAGCTGTAGGGGCTCTCCTGGTCAGCAGGAGGAGGCATTGACTGGTAGCTTTCCGCCTGCGGGGCGCTGGGGTCGGAGCTGGCGATGGGCGGGGAGGCGAAGGTGTTGCTGCCCTCGGGGTAAAAGGTGCCGTAGCCAATGTTGCTGCCTGATCCAGTGCCTTTGGCTGTGGTGCTCGCTGCATTATTACCATAGAGATTATCTAAAGCAGAGATGACATGCGAAATACAAACTGCAATGAACAAGTCAGTAAAAAGAAACCGGGGGGGGGGCATGACAGTAGTATAACTTGAGACAGATATGATATTAAGGCGACTACAGAGGAGAACATGTAGGTGTATTTAGGTGAGGAGTGAACACTTACGATAACCTGTGCCAGGGTTGCTCTCATAGCTGTAGTTGGCTTTTAAAACAAAAGGAGAGAAATTACTATTTAGTTGTTTCTTTACAGGTGTATGAAGTGTACTTTAAAAAGGATCTTATTGTTAAACTAGGCCGACACCTAGAGAAAGCCAAAGCGTTTACTCTTGTTGTAGCTGGGTCCTGGTAGAAACGGTTTGCCTCGGCCCCTGCCTCGACCTCTGTTGGGACCCCAGCCACGAGTCCCGGAGTCTGAAGGAATGCCGCGGATAGTGCCGAACCCTGGGATGTGCTGTCGGACAGGAAACCCCAAGAAGATTTGTTGTAAAGAGCGAATGCTTTTAGGCAAGAGCGTGCTTTTGTGGCAAAGTGCATGCAGTGGCTAATGTGTTAAGAGATGCATTTCTACATTAAGATAAAAAGGAACGATTCCCTAAGTGAGCATGTATTCTTCTTCAACATTTACAATACCTTAAAGACCCAATACACAACATATAAAGAGCCATCTTCACTCAAAATGGTCCACATCCAAATACAGACTCCCATTAACTCGATGAATTACCATGTCAGTGTACGTGACCTTCTTCTTTGCAGAGTTTCTGTTGGTGTCGTCGTCTGGGAACAGCTTCTCCAGAGCAGTGAGGGCAGCGTAGGCCTTTGCCTCCTTCTTATTAGAGCCTCTCCCTTTGAACTTCTGCCCATCAACCTCCACCTAGACACAAAAAAAGATAAAGATTTTTTACATTTTCATGCATTACTTTCTATCAGAGTCTAGAGTCAGCATAGTCACACTTCACACAAAATGTACAAATGTCTTTGTAGTCTTGTTTCTTGCATACAATACCGCTGACTCACCTCCATGACAAAACACTTTTCATGGGAGCCCCCCGTCTCGGCAGACAGTTCGTACTTGAGGCTTCGGCGCTTCTCATTCAGCTCCATCACAGGGTTCTTGCCCTTTTTGGTCAAGATAGGACCCTGACCGCTCTGTTCAAAGCAAATGGACAAACAATGGCTGTGACACACTTTATTTTCTCTTTCTGGAGGAAAGCAAAGCCAGAGACGGCTTCATTGTGAGGGAGTTTTTAAAAAAAAGAGACCCATACGTCTTCTGATGTAGAAGAGGCCGCGCTGGCAACTTTGACTAATTCCTGGGTTCCTACAACATCACCAGCAGACTCTGCTTTAGATTCTGAGCCTGTTGGAAGACCGAGATCCTGCAAGACCTGAGAATCACAGAAGTCAAAACATCAACATCTCTTCCTTCAGTCACACTGTGTGTGAGCTGTAACGGTGAAGAAACAATGTCAACAATCACAACGGGCAAATGTTTCAGGTGTTGCGTCGTTAAGCAATGTCAAAATCTGGGGTTTGGTTTTTGTGAGTGACGTGCATGGGAGCCAATCACTAAACTACAACAGAAATTCAGACCAACAAATTTGGGTTCGTCATTGTAGGCAATAAGAGCAAGGACGAAGCGATTAACACAACGCTACACCACAACCCTGGATGCCATGCAGGCTGATTAGGAAACTAGCTTTAATACTAAAGTTACTTATGGCAGAGAGAGAAACACAAAAGGCTTGCCTTGGTGGCTACATTAAGTTTGGCAGCCCGTTTGGAGGGCCCCGTCGCCTCGTAGGGCTTCCCGTTTAAGTCCACTGCCATTGTGAAGACCGGCTCGTGGACCGGACCAGTCTGAGATATGAGTCGGTACTCCAGGCCGGGTTTGTACTGGTTCAGACGCATCACGGCATTCATGCTGAAATCATCTGTGACTACAGAGAAAAAGGAGCGGGTAGAGAAAAGGCAGAAACACGAGCAATGAAATTAAATGTGGAGATTAACCCAGCAAAGATAAAAGTAAATAAAAAAAATGATAATTGCATATTTCTTAAGCGCATCAAAAGAAGATAATCAAGTTTCTATTAGCAGCGTCAAAACATTCCTGGTTCAGTGAACTGAAAAGCAACACATACAGCTGAGGGTCCAGTGTCATAAGAGCATCTCCAGTGTTTAACCTTTAACACGCACTGTTGACACAAAGGCTGTGAACTCACACTTTGTGGTTGATGTAATGTGCCAATATGTCCTTTAATACTCTAATGTCGTGTTCACACCAAACCGGCAGCGCGAATGACGTGATGACGCGGCGCGAATTTACATTTAACTGCAATAAACCGACAAAAAGGGACTCCGAAATAACTATATAATAATGCCGATTTGTCTGAATTCATGTTTTGTTAGTTCTCTCCGCAAGACGACAAGCAAATAACTTTTTAAATACTTGTTTTCTCAATGGAGCTCGGATCGATCGGTGCTAGGCTATGCTAACATGGTAGCAGCTCCATCAACACTCACAATAACGTCATCTAGACGTAAATACGGCAGCGGCTTTTTCATTGTTTGTGCCATATGGTTTACACACACACATTTATACACATAGTTTGGTCCGGTCTCTATTGATATGAGGTATCGTAGAGCTCTGGGTGAACACAGACGGCTACAGTATTTATTTCCTGATTCAACAACGGCAGGACGTCAGTGATGACAGGAGGAGGATCTCAACGCTGATAGGCTATCGCGCTGGGGCCTAATGCGAATATTTCGCCGAAGTTGAAAAATTTCAACTCGCGCGTTTGGGGTGATTTGGCATTGGACGCGAATATCGCGCCGCGCCATCGCAAATTTGCGTCACTCCAGTCTCATCGCGTCTGTGCATAGACTTTGTATGTAATCTACTCGCGCGAATAATTCGCTCCGCGTTTGGTGTGAACGCAGCATACAATTATTTTGAATTCTTCAAGAAAGCACGAGTAACTCTAATCATTGGACGATAGCTTCTGAGCAATTTACTTAAGAAATACACAGAAATATAAAAACCTGCTGCTCTGTAATAATCAATAATTATGTACATTGTGTTGCCAATTTATTAAGGACAGAGACATTAGATTTCATTAGGGGTGACCTTGGATAGATCTAAGGAGCCCGATTCGACTGCCAATCTCACGGTTGAATCGTCGCAGTGGCGGGAAAATCTGGTTATTAAACACAAGATCATTCCATTCTGACTGTATGGGGGTGCTGAATGTCTGATGTTATTGTTTGGTTTCTCCCAATGAACCATGACATTGCCTATCTTGGTATAAATATCAGCCCATTAATAATACTGTTAATACAAATTAGAAAATAACTCACGTGCTTTCAATCAATCTCCTTAGTGTGCAGGAATAAATCACCATAAGTTGTACTATCCAAATTTGTGGGACCATCGGAGCCGCCTCCTGTCGACAGCCTCAGAAAGGCAAAATGACAACATAAGGCGACTTTCAAAATCAAAGAATACATTTATTAAATCAGAGCACTCACATAAAAACTTAGTATAAGAGCGCTAAATATACTTCGAATTTATTAATGTTTTTCTGTTCAAATCAGCAGCTGGAGGCGCGTAGAAACAGCTGTTTGCAACTTGCAGCGTTGACTGTCTGTGAATAGCTTCAATGGGGGGAATAAATGTAGGGCCGGCAGTTCTATTTAATCGTGTTCTGTCCGTCTATTGATCTCCTCTACTTTGTTTTAGTGCTACGGACAGCGTCGCTCCGACACACACACACACACCCACTATACACAATAAATAGCGTCAAACAATGAGCAAAACAAACAAACAAACAAAACATAATTGGACGATAGGCAAGTCTCGACCAATCAGATTCAACTATGTAAATTAGTCGGGGACACCCCTAGATTGCATTAGATTTAGTAAAGTGTTATAATAAACTGGCACCTCAATGCATGTGGATGTATATGGTGTATTTGTACAAACAAATAAAAAGAGCTAAGATTCAAATTACACTCAGTGTAATAGTTGAACTGACAATATACAGTTGTATATTATAACACCTGTAAAATGTCAGGTTCACGTCGTGTCATGGAGTTATTATATCCACAGCTCATCTCACAGTTAAAAGGGCCTCACCGCCTACTTCCAGGGCCTCTGATATTCATTACTAACATGATTTCCTCTGAAAGCGCTTCTGGAACTTGAGAAACTTCCTCTGTTTGCTGTTGAGTTGGGGCCCCTCCACCTCCTTCTCCATCTCTGTGTGCGGTCTCTTGGATGGCAGGTTGAAGTGTCCAGCAGGTGGTATTTGGGCTGCAGAAACGTAAGCGTAAGAACAGAAGGTTTCATGGAAGCTTTTAGTGAACGGCACAGAAGAAGGTAACGGTCACAGATTGTCGGGTACCTGTGCCTTCTCTGCTGCTGGATCCCGCTGATTTCCGTGGCTTCATGGGTTTGTAGTCCATTCCCAACACCTTGTGCATTTGTCCAAATGCACACAGCCTCAAGGCAAACTAAGCAAAATGTAAAAAGTAAGAGACTCTGCACTGAACTAGGAGTGTGATTTGGTGCATGCCCTGGTATCCTCTTGTTACCTGAGCACTCTGCGTGATGTCTTCCCGCTGCTGCAGAGTCAGATATGCATTGGCGTCGACTGTTTCCTTCTCACATGGATCTTTTATTCCCGGGCCGTCTTTGCACAGATACAGTGAGCACAACGCATTAATGTTGATGCCATTGTACAAACGTCCATTCTGGTTTTACAGCTCAATAAAAAGGGTTCACCTTCCAAGAGGATTCCGGATGCAACGCACTCCAAAACCCTGCGCAGTGACTCGCCTGCTCCCATTGGTCTCTCAGACGTACCAATAGCCTTCTCTACCAGCAGTTCAAGAGGCTGTGTGGAGATGAGACGCAGAGTATAGACACTACTTATCAAGATCCAAGGTTTGAGTTAAAGAGCTAGAGAGGAGCTGGCAAAAAAAAAAAAAATGAGACTGGTTTATACACAACTACATCTTAAATGACAAAACATGTGAAAGCTCACCCATCCTGAGAGTGGCGTCCAGGTAGGAACACGGTTACACAAGTCTCTCATGATCCGGATCACGAGGACGGCAGAACTTAGATTGTTGACTTTGGCCTGGAGACACAAACAAAAGCCAGTTGAGTCAGAGGCGCTGCCGCCTCGGATGCCACCTCCACCCTGTGCTCCGAGGCTTCACAAAACCACCCCCGAAAACAAAAGCACAGACAGGTCAGAACAACTTAACCATCTCCAAATCAACAACTGTTAAGACAAATATGAGCACACAGCTTTGTCCACATGCCGTTTGTTGCGGACAAACAGTTTGAGAGAGCTCAGTATGACAAGAGGGCATTTTGATAAATCAAATCATATGCTGGCGTCAATACCAATGATTTATCCAAATGTGTCATTGGTATGGATCAGCAGATCACTCTTCATGAGTTAATAAGGAAAACTCTGAAACTTCCGACTCACTTTCCTCTTTCACAAGATTACGGGCTACATCAACAACAACTGAGGGCACATTTCAGAAGTGCTTACTGTCTCCAAATCAAAAATAAATAGAGACAATTCAAAGAAATAGCTCAACCTTATGTACAAATAAGGACGTGAATGCAAACCTGGAACCACTTGGCGTGGCGGAGAGACGCCAAGGCAGTTAGGCATTTCTGCCTGTCCAGAACGTCCGGCGCATCGTTGACTGTTCGCGTTGCTATTGACGAGGTGGGGTAAGAAGAAAAGGTACAGTTTGACCAAGGGGGTCGGCTCTGTCTCGCAGCTCAGGGAGTAGCAGCTTTCCCCAAACCGGCATCGGCGGGGAAAGGGGGTCCTAAGTACTTAATGTGGAAATCTTTGGTCCCAACGAGAACAATAGTCACCGGTCACAGATGCCAGCTCACTTTTCCAGTGAGTGAAAAGTGGAAGTAAAATATGTCATAAAGACACAGCACACATTTACAACATTGTATTGCATGTTGTTAATGTATGCACTAAGGAAACTACAGTAAATACCCCCTTCCCTCAGCCTCTCAGCTTGGGTTTGCTGCTTTCCCCCCTCCTGAGACAGTGTGTCCAGTTGGTCAAAGGTCCAGCGTTCCTAAAAACTTCACAAACTAAAAGGTAAATCACAAGCATTTAGATAACCTTCACGTCTGCCCCACACTGCAGCAAAACTGATGGAGTCCCTCATCTCAAAGCGATGGCCTTATGAAAGATTGGAAATCGGTATGGTGGCCTTACCAGCTTTGTTCAAGTTTTAGCTCATTTGTTACACTACAAATACAGTTCAACTAATCTATCCCCAGCAGGGTTTAGACTTCTGCCAGTTGGTTTCCATTCTGCACGAATTATAGATCAGATTAAAAACTTTAAAACAGATTGCCAACTGTAGAGGATGCTTGCAGCAGCGCTGCACAATAGCCACAATTACAGTAATATTGAACTGAAATGATATTTATCTGCACTACGTATTCCTTATTCAAGAAAGTTTAAATGTAGGGATATTATGGTAATATCTGTTAGTAAGAGTCTGTGTTTACCAGTAACTATAATTAGATTATATATTACTAATAACAATGTTGAGTCTGATTCAATACTTATGCATGTACTTCAATGTTAATTAAATGTGTATCTGACGCATTGTATAAAAAGATGTAGCCTACTTAATCTGACACACTTTATTTATATATATTTTCAAAAATACCACGTTGGTAAGCTTAACTTGTTGATATGATATGAATGTAAGATAAACTGGGATCAGCTGGATAAAAGCCTACAGCGGTGTCACAGAGTGGACCACCAGCTGATCGGAGGAGCTACGAGCTGAATGGTTTGAACAGTGTTCTTTGCTAATGGTAATTAGCGTAATGCCGCTTAGTGAATCAATGCATTGGATAGTCAGCACTGCACGTGATCAAGTCTGAACGATTGTGGCAGCAAAATTCATGTTTACAGGTATTACACCATTTTAATTGCAGTGTAGTAAATGGACTAAAACTGCACTGAGACAGGTATGGATCTGTTTGTGGGGCTTCAGCGTTCCCCTAGACCTTTAGATTACCTTATTGAAGCTTTAGACTACCAAATAAATACATCTCGTGCATAAACACCCCACTAACCAACACATTGATCTATAAACAAACAGGGATTTGATTGTTTCTATTCGATGTCCTTATTGTCAGTTTCATAAACACATATATGTATTTATCAGTTTTGCTGCAGCTGGTGCCAAATTGATATGCATCAAGGACATGCAATGCGCGCTTTAACTTGTTATTCTTGAAAAGCCTTCACTTTAAACATGAAAACCATTCAACAAGAATAAACAGCGTTTTGTTTTTGTGGCAATGACTGTGGCATTGTTATCAACATGTGCAGAATGCATCAGCGACTACAGAGGAAATGTAGTGCTGGCAAACGCCAGTTTGTCCCAAAAACGACGACAGGACTCTCAAGTCAGTGAAGAGCCAACGTTCATTGGTTGATCACTGGCATCGGTCTGAGACAGTCACTATACAAGCTCCACTGAGGGTCAATGAGATGAAGATGGACAACATTTGTTGTGTTGGAGTTGTCAGTGCAGAGTTACAGATCAGTGGAGCAGTACAGTGTCAGCACACTGAGGACACACAGATCAGGCTGTGGCAGCTGATGTTGAAGACTCAACCAACATACGTACCTTCTTCTTCCTTTTCCTCTCCTTCCTTTCCCTCGTCTTTTTCCTTTTCTTCTTCTGCAGTTTTACTCTCTTGCTTTGTCCTGAGAAGAGGTGATGTCAGGTGGATAGTGAGCGTCAGGGCCGACTCCTTCGTGCTCGTCACAACAAGTGCTGCATCCTCTGGACACTGGCTGACTGTATATGTCCCAACTGAATTTGCCTATTAAAAAAAAAAAAAAGAACAAATCATTAAGGAAAGAAGAGAGGGAGTCTTAATACCTACAAAACAACAATAATCTAATTATAAATCTGTGAAATGTTTTTTATGCAGAATGGCGTAAAACAAATGTAGGTACTCAGTTCTACCTCTAACTGTGCAGTTAACTTGTCAGCCACTTGTTTCAGCAGAGCGATGGTCGGCTTGTTGGCGCAAAGCAGCACGAGCTCCAAGTCCTTGTCTCCCGTCAGCAGGAGTCCCTTGGCCACCAGGCCGACCCTCATAACTCCACGCAGGACACGCTCTTGTGAATCACCACTTTCATAGTGAAGAGGAGAAAAGAATAACTTCATTATTTATATAAAGAGAGAAGACTGTTGAGTAAAAAGACTCATTTTGAACACTTGATAAACTTGTTAAATCATTGGGACAACTGCCAAAGCCCATTTGGACACGTGTTGCTCACCTCCCTGGCTCTGCATTTTGTTTGCTATCTTTCGGAGTGTCCATCTGGTCGGACACAGTCTTGAGGGCACACTCCACGCGGGAGACGATGGACTGCACCGCCTCCAGCTCCTCTGGTGAAGGATACACTTCAGAGTGTTTAGCCATCACGTGACGATCATGTGGCCCTGTGCGCACCTGTGGGACCGCAGCTTCCTTAATTGGGAAATGAGAATAAGAAAAGGTTAATGTTAGAGAAAAGAACAACAGTGTAGATGAGAAAATCTATCTTTTGTTTATACTGGAATCATAATATATTTATTACAGAAATAACTTATAATATAGGACTATACAACAAAAGCAGTTCTGGTATTCCTCAATCAGTTTTTTGCTACTTGGATGTATTCCAAACTCATAAAATAAGTAAAAATAGAATTAGGAAGTCAAATATTAATAGTAACAGTTAGGAAGTGCATGTTTGTTTTAAAAAAGCACTTGGAAAAAAGAAACATGCACCAAATAGCTCTTTCGTGCAAGAGGAAGAGCCATCTTGTGCAAAAGAAACTGGAAAAAATGAGATGCTCAGTCTTAGTGAATAAGTGACTCAAATTAAAAAGCCTATAAATGATCAAGTCTTTGTGAGGGGGGGGGTGCTTTAACAGGTGAAACAAGAACCTCATGGTGCCGATGGTCCTCAATATCCTCGATGACAGCGATGTAATCGTGGTACTGCCTCAGCTCCTCCTCGTAGCACAGGCAGTCATACCAGTAACGCAGATCCTCGTATCTGGAGAGAGGAAATCACTAAAATGAGGACGGCTCTGAAGACGAGCTCCAGCAGGTGCTTCAACAATGCAGTAACACAACAATCATCACTTTGAACATTTAGCAAGACCCCTTCAAGGCTTGATCGACCCACTGTAAAGGAGACTTCGGCAAAAAAAAAAAAAAAAAAAGGTAAATATACCATTTACTGATCAGCTCACTGGCAAACGCACCTTTTACCCGAAGCAAACAGAAAACTTCTATTTCTCAGATTTGAAACTATTAATGTGTGTCTGCTTATGGTGTTTGACTGCTTTAGCTTTTTCCCCTTTTTTACTATGTTATTATTAACTTATTTTGAAATGGTTGTATTCTCTTGCACATTTTACTTGTTATATGTACATTAATATAAAGTACATAGAGTTAACACATAATTAATTAGGCTATCAAATTAAATTGCCTTGCTTTTTATCACTTTTTTATCTGTGATTTAATATAGGGCTACTGAGCAGAAAGCCTTCCCCACACGCTGTGCGTTACGTTACCTGTCAAAGTCGTGCGGGAGGAGGCGGTGGCCCTGCTGAATGAGGCTGTCCCAGTACAGCAGCTCGTCGTACGCCTGGTGCTCGTCCCACTGCTCTGCAGCGGCCGCCATGCTGTCACGACTTTCGGAGCGAAAGCTAGCACCCTTTTCAGAAGAAAACAACCTCTGTTAGTCTGCGCATGAATGGTAGATCATTGGCAGTATGCAATCAAATGACATGCAATAAATGACATTAACATATGCGGGTCTGCTGACAGCTAACAAGCTAACGTTACGCAATCAGTTCCGGGATACAAACGGGGCTGAGCAACGTGTGCATCAGTGTTGGTAGGTTAGTCCGCCTCAAATGAACACAGGCGATTTCACACAGCTGCCTAACGGCCCCGTGATTTACCTGCCCATCCTAATATGCTGTGTTGAACCACAGTACTGCGACAGAACGCTAACGTTAGTTAGCTTAGCGTCAATGTTTGTAGCACTGACTGCCCACTGGATGCTCGCGAGCTATCGTTAGCAAACGTTAGCCAGCGTGTCAGCACAGTCATTGTAAACGTGTCATTAGAGGTGTCGACACCACTGACTTCTGTGTAAGATCTGCTTGAGTAGTTAACGCTTACCGTTGACAACGAGCGAGTAAAAATACCTCTTCGCGGTAACGTAACGTTAGCTACCGACCATCAAAGGGTCACTAGGCCTGAGAATGACGTCTATTTTTCTTCTTCTTTGGTTTTACTGGCCGTGCGCTACAAACATAGACTTTGAGGTGCACGCCGCCACCTACTGTGATAGAGTGTGTCACACGCTGATATAAAGAAGATTTTAACTAGCAATTCCTTAAACCTTAACATATTCGCACCTGTACTGCATACTAATACTGCATGTGAATCATACTACCTGGTAACCTTTTGTAAATAACACAGGTACAATGGCCACAGCTGGTCCCTGTATGAGAGTCTGATACTGACACTGAGTTGTTTTATTTAAGTCTATAGAACAACTAAATATACAATAATCTCACTAATATTATTAATGCACTTAAACCCTCAAGTATAGGTGACAATCGTATCACTCTCTTACATTGTCATAGCCTTGAACCTGTGAGGTGTTTCCAGGCTGTTGATGTAATGGGGAATCTGAATCTGGATACGTGTATATAAAATACATTTAAAAAAATGTATCATTGAATCACTGTATAATCACTGCATACTATTAATATCAGTTAGCGTCCTTTTAACGACTCTGGTAAAGGCAAAGCTAACTTTAATAATTACAACGATTAGTTCGAAAGGTACGAAGTTAAACTTTAGTTTAACACCATTAAATCAACTGAAAACATTACACGATCATTTTTATCAATATTTTAAGTGAATTTTATTGGAACAATAGCCGGCGTTTTCAAAAGCCGGCCGGCGTTTTAACAACAACGCTACTTCCGGTTTGTATTCCTTGAGAATTTAAAGCCTCTTCCTTGAATTAAATGACAAGAAATGTTGAATTTATCACAAGAACTGCACAGGTTATGTTTTTAAGAAATAGTTCCTGCCTTTAATCCCCTAGCTTTGTAAGACAAAACTACATTTTTTCAGTCAGTCAGCCATACTGGAGAATGTTGACATCAACATGTAACGTTACGACTTCTGGTTGTATTTTTCAAAATAAAAGACGGGATTTTCCAAACTGACAAGAAAATACATTTGTTTACTTTTGAGTATTCCCATCAGTTCTACTAATTCTGCTGCACCACATTTTGGAGGCAGATCTATTTTTTACTATTCAATTTATATGACTTATTTGAATATGATGCTTTATTATGAACGGCGGTGGAAAATAAATATGTAGCTCATGTTTACTCACACATTTTAAGTACCTGTACTTTATTATTTACATGTTGAGGGTTAGGAAAGCCTACAACAGTACGTGTATAAGCACGGGTTCTTAAAATGACCTCCACCACAGAGAGCTGCAACTGTAAAAAGCTGGTTTACAGTTAAATGGCAATTCATCTCTAAAAAAATATAAATTTATAGTAGTCTATATCTTGCTCATAAAACATCTGAATGCAGGACTTGTAATAGGCTATTTTTACACTGTGGTACTGCTGCTTATAGCTAACTATCTGATCACTTCTTCCACCACTATGAACTACACTACCCAGCAGCTTATAGCGTTAAAGCAGTTAGCTCCCACTCAACAAGCTAGCTACAACATCAAATACAGCTTTAAACGATGTACATATGTAATAATGATTAGATGATATCATCTTGATGGCTTAACATTCACGTGGTCTATCTGGCTGTAAAATGTAATATTATGTTCATGTACATTTGACCTTTTGTGGCAAATTTGTGATATATATATTTTTTTGTATTCTGCCACCCAGTGGCGTATTATGTTATTGCTTTCTTAATTTTTAGATCAGGACCTCAGTATCCCTAACCTGGCGTCATTGTGGAATTGATACACAGTGACACACACAGCAATATTAATGGTAAGAGCAATAATAAGTCAAGTAATTTGCTCTCTTACCTGGTTGTTCTCCCCTTAACATTTTGACAGTGTTCTACTATTGCTTTGGCTCACTTTCACATCACTGCTCTGCCAAATTCTAATCTTTAAACACGAAATGCTGTAATTGCATTCAAAGTGCAAAAGCCTAATTCACATCTCATATTATCATAGATTATGCTCACTATTAGGCACAGAGTCAAGTCAAGTCCATTTTGAAAGCCCAATATCGCCATACATAGTCACACATTTTAAGGGCCTTTATAATCGGTATTCAAGTATTTAACACCCTCTATCCTTAATAGACCCTCGATTCGGATAAGAGCAACAGAGGAGGGATCGTTCTCCCAGGAGGCTACAGAATAGACCAGCATAGACAAATTAAAGATTTTAAACAGACTGAACAGAGAGAGAGAGAGAGAGAGAGAGAGAGAATGTGTGTTACAACGTCACTTTAATTAAAGTTTGGAATTTTACTTCCGCATTTAATATTTGTCCTATAAACTTAAAAAAAATAAACATCGTGTTCAATAGACAGTTGAACATTGACAATTGAAAAACTTCTAATACAACTTTGGAAGAACAACTCTTCCACGCCGCCACCTACTGTGATAAAGTGTGTCACGCGCTGATATAAAGAAGACTTTAACTAGCAATTCCTTAAACCTTAACATATTTGCACCTGTACTGCATACTAATACTGCATGTGAATAATACTACTGGGTAACGTTTTGTACATGTATTTTTGTTTATTTAAATTGTAGGCTTACACATTTATTTTTACAACACATGGTCCAGGTGTTGAACAGAATGCAGGATGTTTTTGTGTGTGTGACACACCAGCACAGTGTTAAATGAGCACTTCAAAGTGAGTCAGATATCACTACCTGTTTCCAGGTCAGCCAGGCATGTGGATTAGGAAGGAAAAAAAAATGTTCTGCCACAAATGTGGTTGGAAAGAGATGATGCAGGGGATGAAACAGATAAAATAGGAAGCTGGTAATAATAGTATTTCATTGAAGCCTCGCCTAAAGTCATAGTTTATCGCCTGTAAGGAAACAGCTCACATGAAACAGCAACTGAATTTAGCCTGAATCAAAAAGATTTGCTCATCTACCTTCTTGATTCATTATGTTATTATCCACATGACCTTTGTGGATAGTCCTTGATTCATCACCATTTTCATCTAAAGTGAAGTCCAGAATGAATCAGCTGGAAGTCCCTGCTGCAGATCTCACTGCCCTAAAGAGTGAAATCATGAACAACCCAAGTACAGATTTGTATCATTAATACTCAAGAAAGCAGATAATACTGAAGTACTGGAATGCACAATTATCTGTTGCCATTTGACTCTGAAACGAATCAAATGAATACAACTTGTGTTTATAGGAGTTCAATTCACACTTAAAAACCTGCTTAGCTACCAGAATAATTATAAAATGTATAACAGTTTCATAACTTTAACATTGTATGTGGTGCAACATATTTATCAACCCGACAAATATCCTCTTTCTCCTCTCTTCTCAGCCTATTTGTCAGGAAATTTGAGGAAAAGACAACTAGTCAAAAATAAATGCAAAAATTCAGAGTAAGGTCACATTGCATTGTTTTATTTACATTCAATTTAAAGTTATTTACATATCCTCTGTAAATTGAGGGTATCCAATTCAAGTATTAACTCATACAATCTTACATTATTTCACACAAAGCCCTGTATAAACACATCGAAAGCCTATTTACACTTAAACAAACAAACACTCCACAATATTTGAATATTAACATTCCTTTATGAAATACATTCAGCAGAATAATGAACATCATGATTACAATCTAAATACTGCCTCTGGTGGTTACATTGATTGAGCTCCATTCATCTACATCTATCTAATGATAGAGCCACGAACTGTTTATCTTTCACTTCCAAAGCTGGTGAAAATTAAGTTGAGAAATAAAACCAAATAACAAACGTTAGAGTCTCTCAGGACAGAGCGTGGTTATACTGTGGCCTACATCTCTGCCTTCACCATGAGTTTAAAATGAGAATAATAATAAGGAATGTTCACTTACTATTAGTAAACAATAGACAGTTTATGTGCAAAATCATAGCAATAGCTAGCTTCCATTTGAAAGGTCAGACAATGAAGTCACTGGTAAACTTTGATGAAAGAACGGCATGAAAGAGATATTTTTGATTGAATCCACAAAGTATTTCCACAGTGGACCAGCTGAGAAATGCCAAACTGCTAATCTGATCGACTCCACCATCGCAGCCACAGTTTATTTCCTTCAACATGCTTCTATGTTGGCCTCTCCTTCTCAACGTCAAAAGTTCAATGACCTGGTTACAAAGTACATTCTTTAAAATACTTTATCAGTCTTTCTCTCAGCTCAAACCTGGTTGACATTTTTCTCTGAGCTGCGAAAAGAGGTGGGCTCCCAGCGGCCTATTATATTACCCCTCTGTCCTGCCTGGCACTTAGCGATGAGGTAGATTTTGCGGAGGACAGTGCGGCGCAGCAGGATGTAGACCCAGGGGTCGAGAATCTGGTTCCACGTGGCCAGCCTCACGCCCATCACCATCAGGGTTTTGTAGCTGGACAAGTCCTCTCCTATAGATCCTGTGTAGGAGCGGATCACTGACATCAGGCCAAAGATCTGCAAGAAACATTTTCTGGCAATTATTAAACGAAGAAAGAGCAAACACACTGCACAGATAGAAAAGCTATAATCACTCAAAAATAAAAAAACTAGTTCTTAAAGCGAAACTGGCCCTTAATGCTGCTATTACTAGAGTCTAATGTGGTTTTGACATCAAGTCATAACATGGCAGGATCACCAATATTTATATCAATACTTATATTATTAACAGCTACTATTATGTTAGGGAGAAAGATGCGTCATGTGATTACTTCAATCACATGCAAGACAGTTTAAATTGTAAATAACAATTGTTTTTAGTGTGAATCCATTGAACTAATGAAGTGATCGCTACACACACACACACACACACACACACAGCTGCAGGCGAGGCAGAGAGTGCATGAATCAAGAGGAGGGTTCATGGGCCCTGAAGGTTTTCTAATGGTAGATGGATCAAGTATATTGGAACTGACCCTTTTGACCCCATTAAGCTGATACTCAGAAGAAGACTTTATGGTTGTGTTAATACTGAAGGTATCTGAAGGAGCCTGCAGCAGAATCTGCCATCAGTGTTTGTTACACACTCTATAGAAATAGATTTTAATTTTTCATATTTTATTTCTATGAGACACTCTCTTCCTGTTAATTGTACACTGGATCCGTTATTTGTATTTTTTTATCATTATTACTGTTTTCCTGTTGAATAACCATTGATTAGAACACATTTTTTATTTATTTTTCAGGTCTATTCAAGTCCCTGTCTTTTACAATTGTTCATCCACCAAGTAAAGTGGAGAGAGAAAATAAAGAAGCTGAATATCTCTCTGGTCCTTACCAGTGTGCTAATGCAGAGGCTACATTACATACTAGATCCAGCTACTATAAACAGCCGTCGTATGTTGTTGTTGTTTTAAACGACAACAATACTTTTAATCTGGTGCTAATTTTGGTCTCTCATGAAGTGACATAATCCTGGGAGATAATCCTGTCCAAAAATGTAGGCAATTAAATGACTTAAAGTCCCTGTACATCCACACAGGAGATTTCACTTTGACCAGAGCACTTTACATGCGGTCACAAAACTTTCAGCACCAATAAGAAAGGTGTTCAAGTGTCCCGTCCTAACAGTCCTAACTAAGACAGTAGAGGACGCTCACAGTCCTGAGGTGAGTTTTAATCATTTACATAAGTGAAAAACCACTTTGTAAGTGAACTATTGCTATGTTATATTGACCTGACACCATTTCTAAAGCTGATAGCGATCTGTACCAATAACAAACTTATAGTTTAGCTGGGCTAAACTAACATGTTTTATAGTACGTTTACTTATGAAAACCAAACGAGTGCTCTCAGACTGCCGGTGTGTTTCTAGAAGAAAGGCGATGTGCACTGCTTTCCAAATCACATACTTTTTCTTTTAGTACATACTGCAGCTGCCCTTATAAAGTACATACTGTTGCATGCAATATGGATTCAACTAAGACAAACTACTTCGTCAAAGCATAGCACCTTGAACTTTGGCCATTGTGCTCATATACCCGCTGTGCAGAGGATTGTGGGTCAGAATAGCCAGAAAAGCACGCTGGCTTGCATACTGCACAATGCGACCGGATGCAGAAGAACATCCTGGTATTTTTTGGCATGCTGCATTAGACATACTATGTATTGGGACAAATTAAATATTTTCCAGGCATACTTAATAGTGGTAGTATTGGTACTGGAACTCACAGGTGATGTCATTTTCACCTGACTGCATGCTTTGCTCTCGTTGTACTTGTACAAGGACTTGTACTCACCAGCAGAGGGCTCCAGCAGATACAGGAGGTGACCATGATACCGACCAGCTGCACCACCATCTCTATGTCATGGGACTTGGCTGAATGATGGGAGCCGGGCTGCCTCCTGAGCCGAGCGAGCACCAGCGTCACTCCACTGATAGTGTTACACACCAGCGCCACGGCCAGCGAGGTCAGACCCAGTCCAGAGAACAGCACCACAAATGCCAAATCCACCTCCCGAGTGTCACTGAGCACTTTAATGAAACACCAGGTCCCTGGGTCCTGATAGGTGTAAGAGCCCAGCTGAAAGCACGGCAGCATGGCCACGCACAGAGCTGCCAGCCAGATGACAGACAGGCAGATCTTTGTGCGGGTTTTGGTGACCAGGGATGAGTGCAGCAGCGGCTTAGTGACACCCAGGCAGCGCTCAGCCGCCATGGCGCTGCCCATAAAGAGTGGGCACAGGCCAAAGAAGACCATGCTGCCACCCAGGAACTGACACATCCCATCAGAGTTGTTGAAGTCCTCGGGGTGCACACCTCCAGAGAGGTAGAGTCGGAGAACCAGGGCACCAGGGATCACATGGCCGATGAAGTCTGTGACCACCAGTGAACTGGCAAACAGAAGGAATGTGGCTTTGGTGCGCCGGCGCTGGAGAGAGTAGGCATTGGCCAGGATGAAGAGAGCCACGATGTTGGAGATGATGCCCAGTGTCATGGACAATATGACGACAATGATGCCGCTGGTGGTGGGCTGCACAAAGGTGAGGTTCCCCTGCTGCGACAGCCCTTCAACAACCACCCTGGCCTCCACCTTCCCTCCGCTGTCATTGGAGAAACGAGGGAGTAGCGGGGAGACTGAGGAGTTGTAGTGGCTCAAAGCTAACATCACTGAACTCTGAGGGTCAAGAGGTCCATAGTTAAGGGAGACTGCAAGAGAAAGAGGATCACATTTGTACCGAGCATATGACTTGTGGATCAACATAAATCAAATACTGGTGACTTGATGATATGGAAGTATTATTAAAAACAGCAAAAGCCACACATAAATAGAGGTGAAAATTCCTGAAGAAATGAGTGAATAAATAATGAATGCAGATTTCATATAAGTATTCACTAATCGGTTTGATGCAAATATAATGATATGAATCGTATGATATGGCCGCAGTCACCAAATCTCGACCTAAATGAACATATATGAGAGATTTTGGAGCATTATGTTAGACAGTGCTCTCCACCACCAACAACAAAACACCTAATGAGGAAACTTATTTTGAAAGTATGGTGTTCAACCCCCCCAGACACACAAGAAGCACTGAAGCTGTTGTGGCCTCAAACTAAGAAACTTTAAATTGTCTTTGCATTCAATTCATAACCCTTATGTGTATTACCTTGTACCTTTTAATATTAAGATGTGGGGACTTTGAATAACTTAAAGAGATTAACATAACTTCTACAAATTCTTCTTAGATGACTGAAGATCTGACCTATAACATTTATTTTGTCTCCCCACAAATCTTCTTCTGGTATCTCTTTTGAACCTGCCAGGTCCTTTTGAACCCTGTGTGTCCAGCCTGAACGAACTCATCACGGTAACTGTCTGAGCTGCAGTGTTACATGATGGAGAGTGGACTCTGATCACTCAGGTTTAGTTTGGCTGGAGGTCAAACAGGTAATTAAAAAGAGAAATATATCAAAACACACTACGGCTGAGCAATGTTGTATACTGTGATCTTACAAGGCAACTACTGGGAACTGCTAACAGATATGATTATAATATATAGTAAACATCTGATTATTTCATCACATTTATTCTGGATAAATAGTTATTTATTTTCTTACAATATGGAGTTTAGTATGACGTAAATCATGTATAGAAAACCTAATAGCTGTAGAAATGTGGATGTATAGTTCCTGAATCCAATTGGTTAGTATCTTATTTGCTTTTGTTGTTTTGATTATTTATTTTCTTAGCTTATTTTACTATGCATTTATTATTTATTTATTTTATTACTTTTGTTGTATCATTATGCAAAATGGATGATATGATTTCACTAAGAATGTAAATAAAGTTGTTTTTTTTAAATGAAAGAAAACCTAATAGCTGATACAGATCCTGACATCGGAACATGGTTGTTAGAGTGATTAGAAAATAAACTTTATGTTTTGTCCTTTACAATGTCTCACTGAGTTTGTTAGTTGTGGAAGATAAGCCATTAGATGGCGGATTTGCGCTATGTTGCACCTTGCAGAATATTTTGCACTAAAGTAGCGTTAAAGAAAGTATGAACAGGAAATGTATGATAACAGTAATAATAAATTCTAAATGGTTATTCATAAAATAATTGTCATATATTTTGACAAAGATGCAATCTTGAATTCAGCCAAAAACGATCTACTAAATGAAGAAATGTCTCACCTTATAGTTCAGATATCCTTCTCGGTCCAGCTGAACAACCAGAAAATAGCTGTCCTTGTCAGATATCCAGAGATACTCCACAAACAGGGTCTATGAAACTATTTCAGCAAAGTCCACAAACAGATCATTTTTTCTTTTGATAAAGTCCAACGCATCGATGTCCTCTGCGGAGTGTTGTCCATGGCTGAATCTGTCCGGTTGTTTCATGGTGGCTTTAATGTAACGGAGAATCCCCACTGACACTCAAGTACCGAGTCACGTTTTATATATCTCTGTAGTGTGTCTTCAGCCTGTGAGGGCGTCTCTGCTTCTGCTCTGCCCCCCCTGAGTCAAGTCTCATCCGCTCTCCTGCGCTTTGCGGCGCTGCTCTCTGTTTACATTAACTATACGGTCACTGACATGTCGTTACGCACTTTATGTGTGTCACCTACATTTCTAAGAAATGATCTGTTCAGATCTCAAATTGGCCCGTTTTGTCTTTAGGATTTTGTGTACATCAAATATTTAAAGCTACAAAGTAAAAGACACCTTGACTTATGAAACAGCTCACAAGGTTATTTGATATGTTTCCTTGTGACATGATGTGAAGACAGTGTTCAGCCTTTTGTTTCTGCAGCATGGATCGACGTTAATAGATCCAGTTTCATACTTCTTTTTTCTTTTTGCTGTTTGATGCGCAATTCTGTACTCAAAATAACCTCTGCGGTATCAATTATCCAAAGAGATCCAGTACATGTCTGCTGTTAGAGGGGGTTTCTATTTCAGTTTTCTTAGTGGCATTATTATTTAGAGTTCAGTAAAACCATTTTTGGTCGAATTATCAGATATTTTGTTTAGCATTTGCATCCAAATGCCTAGATGTTATGAAACTCATAAGAAAACTGTGAAAAAGTCATATTATTCCTCATGAAAGCTCCAGATGTTCGTCAAGGACTGTGAGGTTTTTGCAGCTGCATTAAGGAAAACATGTAAATATGTCTGATTGACAGATTGAGGCATGGTGTATTTCTAATTGTGGTGCTCTCCTGCAGACTGGGGACAGGTGCTCATGTTTGTTTTCATTTCTCAGGGAGCTGGCAGCAGCTGGACACATTCTTTCACAAGTTGAGGTTTGGAAACAGGGTAAGAGCAACATGTCTGCTTGTTCACAGGGAAGAGGGTGGGGGTGGGCACAGACATATCATTTTCTTACATTTTTGTTTGAAAAAGAGGCACCTGCAGGAATGGTACTGTTGCGCAACAGTGTAATAAGTCTGTGCTGTATTTTGAAGATGTACTGTAGAATGTGACGTTAAACTGACAAAATATGATAAATGTCTATTAGAGAAACATTGTTCATATGTACGATGAGTCTGTATGTATCAACTTGTCTGTTGAAAGAGAAGTTTGTTAGCAGTGAAGCAGTAGAAAGTGAGCAGGGATTCACTGACTAAAAAACAATTAGTTTGAACATAAAACCACTTTTTTTGCTAAAGTTAGCATGCTGACATGCTCACAATGGCAATGCTAATTTGGTGATATTTAGCAGGTATAACGTTTAGCATATTTACCATTGTCTAACATTTGTCAATTAGGACACTAAACACAAAGTTCTGCTGAGAGTGATGGGAAAATTGCAGATCCGAACATGGCACAACATAAATGTTTCCACCAAAATTCAAGGCAATCCGTCTCATAGTTGTTGAAACATGTCACTCAGAAACATCACTCATGGTGGCGCGAGAGGAGACGTCAGAGGATTACCAAAGTCAGTTGGATTCATCCTCTGGGAACCATGAATAACATTTTATGGCTATCTGTCCAACAGTTGACCTTAGTGAAACCTGGTGGCGCTAGAGGAAAGTCATCAAAGTCATTAGGATTCATTCTCTGGCAAACTTGAATTTAAGCTAATGCATTTCAAGGCAATCCAACCAATAGTTGTTAGGATATTTTAGCGTGGCTAAAATAAAATAACTGAAACTGTTTACAAATGAATTGGCCTCTTTTATTCTAACAGACATATCACAGTAAAAAAACAAACAGAAAGAGTCAAACACTGAAGCAGCTGACTGTGAATTTATACACATTCATCTCTGACCAGACTGATGTTGATTTCAAAACCCACAGAAGGAATTCAGACAGAATAGATATAGCATATTGGGAAGTCAATGCTGAACTAAATTGCTTTCAATTATATTGGCTTCATACATCTTATCGGCACATCAGAATAGGCACGTTTCAGTGTGTGCTGCTCTTGGACTAAAGAGCCAATTATTTGTCTGATTGTCTTGCTTTCTTGGTGCCCATTTAGACTCTAAGTGCAACAATCAAGTGTTTGGCCGCCATGTGTGTTTTTCCTCCGACTCTGAAATGAGACCCTGTTGCCCCCATTTTCCTCATCAATTGCTCATACAAATGGTGCCATTTGGCCTCTGCAGCCCGCTGGCTCTTCCAATACTAAGTCTGGGGTTTATGGGGCTGAGGCTCCTTCTACACCCTCCTTCTCTTCCACTGACCACAAAGTAAAAAAAAAAAACCAGACTGCATACCTGATGATCTTTGAAGCACGTTGAGATGGAGGAGCTCCTCAGATTGGAAACATTTAAGAGTAAGATCTCTATCTTTCCTGAAGTTTGAAATGTAAGATTGAAGAAAAGGCTTTTCTTGTTGCATGTGCACACAAGTATTTCATCTTGGCTTCAAGACTCAACACTCCCCCCACCACAACTGTTGAACGGTTCCTCTAATCGACCCATTTTGCCAAAACTTTCTGCAGAGCAGATGCCTGTATTTCAGAGCGATCGAGTATTTCCTATCATTTGAGTTGCTCTGAATTTGACAGGAGTTTGGTTTGCTCTCTAATATCTGATTTTTTTTTTCTAGAAGAAGGACATTTAAGCCTATGACAGTAATTTTCACAAGTGCAAGGTGCTATTTTCAATCAAGCAATGAAATCATGTAAACGTATGGTGGTCGTGTACTTGTGCATTCCTCACTGACGTTTTAACGAGATGCTGGCTATTATGAGTGGAAAGCCACACGCTATCTGTCTGGGCACTTCAGAAACGACTGGCCAGAAATTAAACAGTGGACTGTTTGCATGAGGATATTCAGCCGAGAGAAGATGAGACAAACATGCTGTCAAAGACAGAAACAAGTTCAGCTACTTTTCTCTGATGAAACGCACACTCCTCGTAGTGCAAATTGTTTAAAAAAACTGCCGTCTGACTGTCTGGCTGGAACTCAGAGGTCATTTCTAATATTTGGTTACTGTTTTAACTACTGTGTGTATCAAACTCTGCAAAGATGGGAGAGAGAGCTCACTGTGCCGAGAAAAATAACAAAACTGTACGATGTTGAAATCCACAATTACTCATAGTGGTCATCCATTCTGGGCAATGCAAAATACAAGGTCTGTCACAGCTGATTTTCCTGTTCGAAGGGGCAATACAACTAAGAAGTACGAACGTTAATCAGTGTTCTTTGATACAGTAGTAACATAGAGTTCATTCAGTGATGCAATGCAGATTTCAACATTTTGGGGAAATGCTGAGGCAGAGATAATAATAAGAGGCATTAGCAGCGCCTCTATAGTAACGCGTTTAATATCGTCCAACAGCTATAACAATAATGCTAGAAATAAAATGCCACAATAAATACAAGATACAAACTGTAACCAAGCCGTAACTGTTTAGATCCCCTGATTTTTCCTCCAGCGTCACCATGAGGTTGACATATTTGGTTTGGCCTGAAATGTCTTGACCACTATGGATTGCCTTAACATTTGGTGTACACATATATGTTCCCCTAACTCGTGTTGGGTCTACTGCATGTCCTTGAAGATTTGCAAACCAATGACAGTAACTGGTAAAAACTCCATTGTGCACACTGAAACATGAAGGCTATGTGTGTGTGGTGGTGTTTGTCTTTCTAAAAACGCTCCAATGCAAGATTATGAATTCCCCTTTTTATCTTTGTTTCTTTCACCACATCACTGGTTTGGCCAGCAAAGTAAAACAGGGCAGCAAAGACAAAGACTTAACACAAGGCATCAGTAGTATCTGCCTCAAGAGCAGAGTAACTGGAGACTAGCAAAGCCAACACAATTAGGTTGTTTTGTAACAATTTATGATCTGTGTCAGGGTTTAATTGTTGAGGTTTAGGGAGTTGGAGAGAGAGGAACACTTAGAACAAAGTGGTGTCATGAAATGTACAAAGTTAAAAAGGAGAAAAAAACACTCCAATGATTGGGAAGCCAGCCTCTGTGTCTACCTATTCACACACATGTACATTTTAGCGTGCACTACATTTTTTCCCATTCACTTTTCCTGTCATGAACCATCTTCTAAAATGTCCTCAAACACCATGCACTTGTTCCCACTACAGCTCCATTTGCAATATGTGCTACAAAATCTTTGGAGATACTACGCTTCAGTTCACAACTTGAAATCAAACACCAGCCTTTAAAATCAATCATGATCAGGGATACTTTATGCACAGACCAGTCTGAGTTCTCTGGATTCTAATTTTGGTAAAATGTTCCTGCAGTAAATTCTCCAAGATAACAAGCAGAACACCGTGACCTTTTTGTAAAAGACAGAAAAGACGTTAATATATTTCCTTTTGCAGTTAACCTTCAATATGATATAATTCAACAGTTTGAAAGTCTGCAGGTTCCAGAAAGTACATCCACTACATCTCCTGACAATTCTGGGAAGTCAAATTCTCCAAACTTCATTCCTTGTCTTTGCAAATAGTAAAACCGTAACATTTCTGTGGCTTTTTTTTCTCATGAATCTTCTTTTTTTTCATAGTGAAAACCAGCGACGGTTTTCCAAATCAGTGTTTAATGATCTACATTGGATCACTAAACACATGTTTAATCAAAATCTGAATAAATATATAAGGGGGCTCTTGCTGAGTTGGCTGATGTGCTTGTGGTATGTTTTGAATTGGGTGGTTATTTGCCTAGATATAGAATGCATGAGTAATGAAAAACATAAATCCTCAGTCCTGACTCCATCCCCCACAGCTCCATCAACCAGCCCCAGACCACCAGCCCCCCCCCTCCCCCAGCCCAGCAGGGGCTCATGCCTCTGTACCACCCTGTGGAGTCCTTCCGCTTCCTGGGCTCCATCATAACCCAGGACCTCAAGTGGGAGCTGAACATCAGCTCCATCACCAAGAAGGCTCAGCGGAGGATGTACTTCCTGAGGCAGCTGAAGAAATTCAACCTGCCAAAGACAATGATGGTGCACTTCTACACAGCCATCATTGAGTCCATCCTCTGCTCCTCCATCACGGTCTGGTATACGCTGCAGCCACAGCCAAGGACAAGGGCAGACTGCAACGCATCATCTGCTCTGCCGAGAGGGTGATTGGCTGCAATCTGCCGTCCCTCCAGGACTTGTTCGCTTCAAGGACCCTGAAGCTAGCAAGAAAGATTGTAGCCGACCCCTCTCACCCTGGACACAAACTGTTCGTGCCCCTTCCATCTGGCAGGAGGCTGAGGTCCATCAGGATCAAGACCTCACGCCACACGAACAGTTTCTTCCCGTCGGCAGTCCCCCACTGACTCTGTCATCCCCAGGACAATTTCCTACCCTCCCTACTACTCCCCTGCACATCCCTTCATATTTGAATACACTTGTCACTTTCACATTACACTTACATTACACTTGTTTAAAGTACTGTTATCTGTTTGTCTGTGCACTTTATTTTAAATTATTCTATATTCTATTGTAAATTGTAATATGTTTCTATTTCTTGCACTGTTGATTGTTGTTGATTGTTTAATGTTATTGTTTAATGTTATTGTCTAATGTTATGCACCACCCGCCATGACAAATTCCTTGTATGTGAAACATACATTGGCAATAAACAGTTCTGATTCTGATTGAAGGACGTTTTTGTGCGACTCGATAAAGAAGACTTCACACAGTGCCATTCCAGGACCTTTATATCAAAGAAGAAAAACAATCAAATTTTCAATGCAATTTGGCACTTTGCAGGGAGACTCAACATACCGGATCGCAGTGAACAATCTGTTCGCTGACAGCGCCCACCATCATACCACACGGGTGGTGCGCTTTGTTGATTTGCTGACGTCTGCGGTAGTAAAAGTGAAGGGCTGGCCTCTGTGTAGTGATTAATGAGCGGTCCTGTCAGTGTGAATGAAAGAGGGGCAGTGGTAATTAAAGTGGATCTGCAACAGAGCAAGATTTAAGCACCCAACCACCTACAGTATCAACTCACCCACACACAAACAAACACTTACTCCATTAGCTATTCAGTCAGGGACATACATTAACCTCCTACCTGCAACCGCCAACACGTGCCCAGAAACAATGTGTTAGTCTATTACTTCTTATCACATTTTTGTTTTTAAATTCCATTTAATGCTATTTGTGAGAGCATTTTTTACTTAGTGTTGTGTTTATGGTATTTGCAAAGAGAAAGCTGTGTGTTTTATTGGATGTGGATGAAATCACTGCTCTTTTCTGTGCTGAATTCTCAGATTTGTGTCATTTTTATTTCTTGAAATGTCAAAGAAATAGTTGACATTTTTGGAAATATACTTATTCCCATTCTTGCTGAGAGTTAGTTGAGAAGATTAATACCATTCTGATATTAATAATAATAATATAATACATTTTATTCATAGAGCGCTATTCAAAATTCTCAAAGACACTTTACAAACATTAAAATCATCATAAAATCAACACATGTTGCTGGACTTTTGTAGGAAAACGCACAAAAAACGAGGAGTAATATTTTCGTAAAATATCATACAAACTATTGTATGAGGATGTGTTGAGCCTGTTTGTTTAGTTTGTGCAAAAAACAAACTGTAGTTCTTTGGTTTACACCCCCTACTTTAGACAGAACCTGGCTAGCTGTTTCCTTGTGTTTTCAGTCTTTATGCTAAGCTAAACTGACCAGCTGCTGGCTTTAGCTTAATATTTAACAAACAGCCTCGAGAGAAACTCTGCAAGAAAGTGAATGAAGCCTACTTCCAAAAGTGTTGAACTAGTCCTTTAAATGCCAGATTGTTTTTCAGAAGCAATTTGCTGTTATTGACCACAGACAGATTTTCATGTTATTTATCAATTGAGGGCTCAAATGTAGCAGAATAATCAGCAAGAGAAGCTTGGAGGATATAAAAAAACTATCCAATGAAGACAAACTGAACAAGCCTGAAAGCTGATCCACAGGGCCGTATGGTAGAGAGCCATGAAAGGAAATAAAACAAGGCCCATTAGTCTCTGTTATCTCCTTCTTCTTTATTTATGACTTGAAGTAGCAAGTGAGAAACATTTAATTCCTATCAACCTTGTAACAAAATGCTGAATGGCAGTGTACAAACAGATGTTCTTCCTAGTCAGGCCAAAAGGCAATCATATCTTTAATCTGTCAAAACCAACTCGCGGAAAATATGTAACCAGACTGATACAGAAATCTCCCAACATCCTCATTTAACTTGGAGCAAGAATGTGGCCATGTACACCAGACATTTTTCTTCTTCTTTGTAAACATTAATTGAGCTATCATTCTTTGGGTGTTAGCTGTTGTTTGATGTTGTCTTATGAGGGCGCTAAATATAGTTTCATGGTGCTCACTTTAAGCATTTACCACCCCCCTTTAATAAACCTCTTTAGAGCTGGTTAGATTGATTTTAATGACCAGCTCAGAGACAGGCAAATGGTTATTGATCAGGTAGCAATTAACCCTGGAGACCGAGGGAACAAAGACCACAATTAAACGTATAACATGTCACTGTTTTAAAATCAGATGCTCCGCACACAAAGAGATTTACAGCACCAACAATAATAGGGGCGGTTATAGCTGTGGGTTGGTTGGGATTTTTGAAGCCATTCATCTCCTCAGTCCATCTCCCTCCCTCCATTTCATTTTCATTTCATCATCAGTCTCTCATGATGAAATGTCAGTGGTGGTCCTCTGCGGCTTGAGGGCTGAAATCAATGGCATTCATCGGGACTCAAGTGTTGTGGTAGTGGCTCCCATCATAGATCAACATGTCCTTTGTCACATAAAGTACTGAACTCAAAAGGGTAAAATCTTAAAAATGTTCTTCACGTTCAAGGATAAATGGCTCAGGAAGTTGCCTGATTGGGAAAAAATACGAGAAGCTTGCCTCCCGTTACTTTCCCGGTCTTTGTCTGCAGTCTGAACGATGATGCAGAGATAAGTGTACAGCAGCGTGTGAATGATTCAGTGCAGGCCGCCGCACACAGCGGTGACGCTACGGGAGACAGTGTAGGCGGACGGAGAGATAACTCTCACTCTCGACCTTAAATCTTTGTCTGCGTTCCCCACACCGAACTCAGCAAATAGTTCTCCACAAGGTACATGCTGTTCTGTGGTGACACAGTGAAAGTGACATGCCAGCGCACTGATTTTCTTAACGCAGCTGATATTAATCCTGTGATGTTATACCTCCAGTCTGGCCTTCTCTACTCTGATTGTTTTTCAGAGGGGCTCCAATGACTCTAATGAATCTCAAAGTTGACCTTCTAAATTGTGGCCTGTTTAATTTGTGAAAGTAGATCATTAGTTAAATGAATTAAACAAAAAGTGAGACCTTTGTCCTTAATAGCATAAATTAATTCTTCAACACCCTTTTTTAGCATTTATAAGCAGTATATAATCAATAAATAAATTGTTTACAACACACTGCAACACAGTTGTAAGCAGATATACGAACCATTTGTAGGCGCTAATTTATATATATGTCATTAATTACAACTTCTGTGAGGCACTGTACTGGTGTATTAAGTTAATGAATGATTGATAACACGGTATTACAAAGCCGTAGCCATGATAAATTATATTTGCTGACACAGGTTTAAAATTGTTCATTAATGTGCTCAAAACTCATGAAACAATGTTGAGCTTTAAAGTTTAATCTTGACCTTGGAAATGGTAATTCATTATTAACAAATACACACCTCATTAATAGGTATACAGCTGTTATATTTTCAATAATTTATTATCTGTTTATATGAGTTATGGATGGTTCACAGGAGGAGTTGTAGTTGTTGACAAATAAGTGAATACAAACCTAAAAATGTCAATGGATAAACAATGTATGAAGTGTTTTTGTACTGCTAAACATGTAGAGTATCTCTATGGAGCACTACCTGGCCCCAACTTCTGCTGAGGTAAGTTAGTTAAACAATATGCAAGATGGAAACGCAAAACTGAAATAAGGTCTTACAACTGGATCCCTAACTTGATTTTCACAAAATGAAATAATTACAACAAACTAGCATACAGTGAATTTGAGCTTTTCATGCTCCCGGATGTTCTGGGGTTTCAGGACAGATTGCTTTTTTCAATGAACCGGCCAAAGTAGAACCTCCTAAAAAAAAAACTAACCTTCTGACTCACCTGGAGGTGGTAGTACAGTTAATCTTAAACATCTGGAGTGTGGATGCAGAGCATTACATCACAAACTAAATCAACACCAAACTCTATTTGTAGGAATTTGTACAGAAAGTTATGGGAATTTACCACATTCCTTCGATTAAATTTACGCGACACTGTTTCCCAAACACTGCAGGCACCCCGAGGATCCTGTTTTCTCTGAAACACAAACAGCTGGGATGGGACATCATCTCCAGAGTAGGGGCTCAGACTGATGTGATGGTTACTCAGGTTCACTGTCAAGTAAATGTAATGAAGATAAACATGGTCTGAAGTGAGGAACACAGCTGAACTCTGACACATATATTTCCAGAAACATAACACTTTAAACATCACCCTCACTTACTGGACTGGTTAGCGCTCTAATCATCAATCATAAGATACAGAGACGGTGTATTATATGATTGATTATTAATTACATTTTAAGTTAAAAAGTCAGTTCTTTGGTCTCATTTTTCTTCTGATGATACACCTTAACTGAGATATCCATTACACATGCAATGTGATTTAACTCACATAATTTATTGCTTTTATTTGTATATAAAGTTGTGTTATGTCTATTGTAATGTAGAGCCATTAAGACGATATGTAGCCATTGTCTGTTTGAGCACAGTTTGGAAAAGACATAAAAGCAAAAAAGTGGCAGTTTCTGGGATGTTTTTCTTTGTGCTTTTTAATGGTGTGTTTCGATTTCTGACATTTAGGTTCTAGTTTCATAGGCACACATGCTGTATGAAAATGGGGTTTTATGAGCCAATGGGAGACACTTTAGCTGATGATAAACAATGTGGTTAGACGATTCTATAAAAGGTTTTACAGCAGGAACATTATGTCATGGAGGGAATTAGGAAGGATGAGACATAATACTAATATTTAACCAATAGATCTAGCGGTCATAAAAACTGTTGACTCTAAATATCAATATACGTCCATCTCATTGTTTTCACATAATCCTCTTATAGGCCTCTGTTCTTTATGAAGCTCACAAAGACACATCACATCCATACACGTTGTAATTGATCGTTTCCGTGGCTCAAAGAACTTTTGTTCATGCCTTTGTCTGATGAGACAATTATGTCAATTTGCTGCAGTGTGTAATGTTCACGTTAGCAAAAATGCAGCCAATTCTGTGTAGGTGGCCTGAAGCAGTTCTGCCAAATTACTACAATACCTACTGTAAATGTTTAAGGGCTGGAATTTTGAAGGGAAACATGGAGGAGGTTAATATGGAGCATGTGCTATCAAGTGCCAGTGTGTGCAAGGTTGTGTGCGTGTGTGTGTGTGTGTGTGTGTGTGTGTGTGTGTGTGTGTGTGTGTGTGTGTGTGTGTGTGTGTGTGTGTGTGTGTGTGTGTGTGTGTGTACTTGAGTCTGACATGAAAGGGTGTAGTGGTTTGGAGAAAAGGTGCAGGAGAAGGACTTAAATGCAGATAGAACAGCAGGCTGACTGGTAGAGTTTTAATTGTTTAATAAATAAAAAGCTTGCACACAAGGCAGGTAACTGACAAACAGGAAGCAGGTCACAAATCTCCAAAGAGCCTCCAACAGTCAGAAGACGAGGGCAGAACAGAGACTAAATACACAAGGAAAGGAGGGAGATAACGAGAGACGGGTGACAGCTGGGCTGACGAGCAATCAGGTGAAACTCATAAGGGCGTAGGCAGCAGGCAGCAACAAAGGCAGGATGTAATCAAGACAAGACGCAAGAGGAGATGACTTTCAAAATAAAACAGGAAACAGACTAAGCAAAAACCCGAGATCATGACAAAGGGTGAAACTGAAAGATTAACTCCTCATTCTGTAAATTAGTAACTTTTATATACTTATGACCTAATCCTTTAACGAACACCATTTCCCATAAGCCCAAGACCTTCATGGGATAGATTTCACAGCTCGACAAAAGAGGCTGGTCCAGGAGTGAGTCAAGGCGTTAGCTCATGAGGATAGAGAGGAGTGATATATTTCCGAGTTTGTACTCCCAACTTCCAATCTCTAAATTTTTATGGATTTATTTCATTTTAAATCACATTCATTGCAGAGAAAAGGAGATTACTGCAACTTTTGCAATGGAAATCCAACAAGTGTTGAACTTCAACTTCAGCGTTGAAGTTAGTCAGCATAGAGGAGCAGCTGAAGAGGGATTTGTCTTTGTGCACTTTATTTTGTTATTTCCACATAATCCATTGGAAAGTTAAAGCAGCAAACTCAACTCAGTGATAAAATATCAGTGAAAGGGTACTTGGGGGCATTGCAGTACTCCACAACCACTGGTTGTAGACTATGTATAAGTTACAGGATGTCGGTGTGCACCAGCGTTCTCACCCACTAAACTTAAACCACATGTTTGGCACATGAGGCTGCACCACAACCAGACTCTGAGCCAATCACTGCAATGTCTATACAAGGTTAGTACAACACACATTTTATGTGGTGAAAAAATTGTTTCAACTAAGCTCGAAAGGGTAACTTCTGTATTTGTCACCCATGTTTTTGTGTCTAACTGACTATTAGAGACTGGAATTGGTCCAGTATTGAACGAGAATGTTGTAGTGTAGACAACAGCTGCTCACTGCCTGTAATCCTATTTACATCCACTAAAGTGCTTTATTTTGCCATTGACAGGCTGGAGATGGTTATTATAAGTCTGACAACACTATGGAAAAGGTCTCGCTCGAGGAGAAGTCTTGTTCTGAAATCTTGTGAGGTGACATGTTGACGGAAGACAGCTTTGGAAAAAAAAGATTTTCAATGTCATGGTTGAACTTTTAGATGATTTCGACAACGTCGAGCCTGTCAGTGGCAAAAACAAGCACTCTAAGTGAACGTAATGTTACATTGATACTGCTCACTTGCCCTTGCAGCTCGTTCGTGGTTGCTGGTTAAAGCATTGTCCATACATTTTTGACCCCTACAGTTGATCCTTATTAGTCACTTAAATACAAAAACGTGCAAAAATAGGGTCCAGGTTGAAAAATACTCAAGTTACCCTTTAATTCTGTGCTGTATGTAATACGAAACAAATTAAGAAAAATATACATCTTACATACATATCTATTTCCATGGGTCAGGATAAATAGAGTTTATGAGTAGAGGATAGGGTTGTTTTAAAACACACATAGGTCAGATGGTTGTTAAAAGCACAGAGTGCTCACAAAGTGACCCACACTTCAAAACATCTGGAACAAATGTTACATTTACAAGATCTGGGCAAAATTTGAGATTTTTCACATTTCACACATACCGTGACCAGTTGTCTGTGATAAATACATATTAAAATGGATACTAGTCCAAACACAGTTAGAAAGGTCTTAAATTTAAAAATTCAAAAGATTAACTTGACAAACCTGAAGACAAAGGATGCATCAGATGTCCTCCAGACGTTGGCCTCCTTTCGTACTTTCAGTGGGCATGTAATCAGATGGCTCTAGGCGCCGTGACGTCTCTTTAGCTATAGATTATTTAATGAATGGTATTTTTGGATTTCACTACAGCAGTCCCATTACTCATTCTCTTCTTCCATTCATATTTGAGGCGAAATGCTATCTTTATTAAAAACCCTGTCTGTCGTTCCACTTACACATTCATTTTAAAGTTACATCCATGTGTATCCTCCACCTTTTTTGGGAAAGGATTATAATATGGCCAGTTTTGGGGGTATTCAATCATAAATACTGGTAGTTTGCAATAGTAATGTTGAAGTTTAAGATTGTACTACTATATTTTGCCTCATGATATAGGTTATTGCGTGACAAACCAATCAACACATGTATATTGTAGATTATACACAACGCAACGTAATCCATAAAACCTTTAAAACATAGAAGCAAACCAAACAGTTTTTAGATTACAACTATATAAACAAAATCAGGACTGGCTTCACAAAATAATAGAAAACTGTATTTAAAGCAGTAAATTACACTTGCAAAAGAATGAAGACAAAGGAAAAGATCTGTACCACTGACTCAGATGTTTCAGTCTAAACCAGATACGGCCAGTGACTCTGCCAGATTATGATAATAAATAGCCCTGTTATCATCTCTTCTATTGAATTAGCACTTGTAATGAATCTGGCCATGCTGAAATGTGTTCATGCTGAGGGCCAAATGTTTTTTTGGAAGGAAAATATTTGCAACAACAAACATTGGAATCATACAAAAAAGGACGCAGTCCAAATCATTTGGGCTCATCTTTTATCCACATGCTGAGGCATTCAATGCATTTCACATAAGGGGAGAAGTATCATGACCCATATGAAATCCCTCGGAATGCTCACGTCAAACCTTTAATCATAAGGAGACAGAATTGAGAATCTGTCTATTAATGACTTTGTAAATATGATTAATACGAGTTATTCTGTGTGGCTATGATGATCCTTTGAGCATAAAGGTCTTCCTGGGGTTGCTGAGCACATGATCAGTCTCACAGTGACAGCTCTGTTTCAAACAAAAACCTTACTGTTGGGACTTCACCATGTGGTTGGAACAAAGGGAGTTGGGTCTACATGGGCCTACATGGTAGTCAACAGCCTGATTTGGGTTAAAATCCCACCAAGCCCCACCAGACGTTAAGTCTGGTAGGGCTCCCTGTGGTGTCACTGAGACTATAAAAATCTCGAACAATAGACTGTTTTGGATCCCAAAAGAGAAGCAGACAACTTTAACCTGTCGAAGATAGAAACACATTCTTCAGAGGAAGAGAAGGACAAGTTCTCTTCATTTAGAGTCGACATTTGCCGGTCGTAAGGAAGAAAAGTTCCCTTTACTTACCATACGGAGGATTTATCGCCACGCAGCCTGAAGCTCCGGATCCCGAATTTAATGAAGAAATTCGATGAACCACATTAACCGCTACAAAGTCATCTTAGAGTAAGAGGCTTGTGTCTCGGCAGAGAATAGGTCATAGTGTTTTTGTTGCCTTGTTTTGTTTTGTTTACTGTACTGTTGCTGTGTTATAGCCCAGTTCCGTTAGTGCTGTGATGAAACTACTGTTGTATTTCATGCTGCTGTAATAGTGTTGTGGTTAGATCAGTCACCGCAAGTAAGGTTGGGAACTGTAATTATCAGTTAAAAGACCAGAACGGCGGCTGCCGAATCTGAGTTCGCCAGTCGGGTTTCTGTGTGATAGAGAAACAGTTCTTGTATTTTACTGCGGCAGTGAGGTATTGTAATTATAGCTGGATATGTGGCCTGTGCTCGAATTCAAACCTTCACTGTTCACTCTGAATGTGTAATAGTACTTTGACTATTGACATTTTGAGTGAACACCAATTTTGAGACTCAATGTATCGTTTGGTTATTGGTCCCTGATCTCAGGGTGGTGCCCCGTTATTCTTAACATTTGTTAATAACCTTATTGACATTAATAATTCTATTGAGGACAATAATTTAGTTTTCATACTTGCTGATAACCAAAAACGCTCCTACCATATCCCAACATTACGGGCGACTGTGACTAAGTGGAGAGCAGGGCCGTCCTTCAATCAGAGGATTGGCGGTTCGATCCCCGGCTCCGGCTCCGCTAGTCGCATGTGTCCTTGAGACACTTAACCCCAAAATTGCTCAAACAAATGCCTTTAATATGCGTATGGTTGCTGTTAGGACTGTGTCAGAATAAATACCAAATAAACCCTGAATATAATTCTCAAGAACTGGAACTGAAGAGTGACTTTGACATTCGGCAGACTTTTTAACTCAGCTGTTTAATATACATCTGTACACCATTACATCATTACAGCACTTTCCAATCAAACAGGATCTTTTCCCTTTGAACTCAGGTCCATCTTTGTGCTCTGGTGTTCAGCTTTGGAAAAAGGCAGTGTGAAAAAAAAGCATGCATTGAAGTGCAAAGCGATCACCCTCCTAGTGACCAGCCAACCATTATGAAATGGCCTGTACAGCTAATGTTGGCTATTTCTGTATGTTCTTGTGCCTGGCTGGCTTTATTAAAATATCTGGAATCTAAATGAAGCTAATACTGAGGGATGAATGAACCAACTGTTTTAACTTTACAGCTGTAACAAAACAGGTAATGGAGGTAGTTTCCGGCCCACATTTGCTGAATATCCACACTGTTGCAACAGCCATTGAAAACCGATTAGATATTTACATGATGAGTCTATCACATGCAAAATCCTCACTAATATACAGTAATTGTCACTTATTTCCCAATTTATGTGACTGTGTTGACAACCTTTGAGGCTGAACTCGAAGTTAAAGATGGAAACAGATGTGTACTTCAGTATGGTATCCTCATTATGCAGTTGACTCTGAATTTAAAAAGTTTGGAGGTAAGGAATGGATTAAACAAGTTCATCAGTTATAATATGAGCATATAGCATGTCCAGCTAACTAGCTGACTACCACTACCAATTAAGACCAAGTACATACAAAATAATTACATTACTTTGTAAGGCTACGTACAGGTGCACAGGTTACGTTAAAAAAAGACATGTTCACAACTTACACATCCACTTTGTAGTATCCAATCCTCACTGTGTGGAAGCCAATCCTGGAAGAGTTTAGAGAATAACGTTAGCAGCTTTTCCCCACCCCAGTCAACGTTAGCTGAGATAGCAGTAAGCTGACATAGTGTTTGAAAATATAAACAAAACTAAAGTTGTGGAGTCAACCAGGTTAGTATTAGAAAAGAATACCAGTCTGACCTTGCCATTTTTTCTTGTCATACTTAGTAGCTTACTAACAAGTTATATTACATTGCAATAAAAGAACAAAACCTTTTCTCTATTTTTTTTTTCCATGTGGTTAATCAACTGGCGAGGATGCTAACTTTTTCTCTGGGACATGCAGCTATAGCCTCAACCTTTTGCCATGATATCATGTAACACTAAATGCATTTATTAAAGACCTTTTTGCAAGATTCTTTATTTTTTTAAATGAGTCACTTTGAAACAGCCAAATTTGGTGAGCTAACATTAGCTTAAATTAGGCAAATCAATGTCAAAATCCGCGAGCACAAAGGAGATCCGAGCGAATCAAACAGCCGTGCGCGTACATTACTTCTGCGAGCGCTTTCACATCACTCCGCGCAGAATATCTCTGCAAAATTGCAGCCTGTGTAGAGAAAACCATGCTTTGACTGTGCGCAACTTCTATTACTGCTCTTCTGCTAGCAAAACTTTCACTTGTTCGCTTGTGAGTCTTTCACCTGCTCGCTCGCGAGTAGTTTTTCTTTTTGACAGTAAGAGGGCGGACCAAGACACTATTGTTGGTTACAATCCTTGTCTTTGGATTGGCCAGATATCACTCCCGACACAGACGCAAGGTGGCGGTATAAAGGTGGTTTTCAGATTGCACTACATTTCAGAGGTAAATATTGTACTTTTTTCTCCACTACATTTCAGAGGTACATAATGTACTGTACTGACACTACAAACGATGATCTTATAGAATATGCTGCATTGCCGTAGATTAAATTAACCAACAGCATATAAAGGAGTTAAAAATTGCAGCATACACGTTAACGCAGCAATATATATCCTGAAACAACAGATATAATAGTAAAACACTGACGGGGAACATTTTACTGCACAGGTACTTTTACCTTTGGTACTTTGAGTACATTTTGCTGATAATACCTTACTTGACTAAGGTTCTGAATGCAGGACTTTTACTCGTGGATTATTTCATCATATCCGTCCAATCCAAAAATGAGAATTGTAACCAATTCAATTTAGTGATACAATGGTGACTGAGGTGAAAGACTTGCAAGCGATCAAGTGAAAGTTTCGCGAGCAGAAGAGCAGTGATAGAAGTCGCAGGCTAAGGGAAGCCCCCTCGCTCAAAGTATGGTTCTCTCTATGCAGGCTGCAAGTTTGCACGCTTTGGACCTCATTTGTGCTCACGGATTTTGACATTGATTTGCCTTCATACTTGCCGCAGGCTAGAAATTAAGAGGCCATGTTTGTCTACCTAAAATGAAGGAGCCATTGTTCAAAACATGACTATGGATTTTCTTAATTAAAATGCATGTCTTGTAAACTGCATGCCTTGCTTGACAACAGAAACATGGTTTAATAAACCGTCAAGCTAGATCAGCTAACATGAAGGTGTGCAACAGGTGAGCTAGGGATGAATGTACAGTGTTTTTTTTTCACTTCTGTCTTCCTGGGAATTTTCAGTCCTTTGTTTTCACAGCAAGAATATTTCACACCCGAGGCAGCAGCTCTGCATTTCTCAACCACACTGATGGCTTCACCCTGGACCTCGGCTCTCCACGGGCTTCTGAAATACTTGAACCCATGAATCACAGATCCCAGTGGGGAGAGGAAGCAGAGAGGTGAAAGAGATGGTGAAAATCAAGAAACTACATGGATGATTCAATGGGTGTGAAGCTGAAAATCTGGAAGTTTCATGGATGTTAGCAGTTCATTCAGTTTGGCAGTTTGTCCAGCACATTGGCTGCACTCTACTCTGTTGCAACAATCCACATGAGATTTGCAGTATCGCAATTTCAGATCGTGTCTTCTATTTTTCTGTGGATTCTTGCTTGAATTAGGCTTGATGTTTTTATAAGTCAATACACATTAACATTGGGAGGAGCAGCATGTCCTGAAGTGGTTTTGTGTGAAACTTTCACGGGCAAAAACATTGCAGGTCAGAAATGGGGCGGTTATACTTTCTAGCTCGATATTAAAAAATGTGTTGACTGACCTCTGTGTACTGTGGGTGGAGAGAGGACACTGTATTATTGGACTGGTGTCATCCAGTCTCAAAGGGAGCGGGTGGGGTCTGCTGGCTGACTTCCATGACCGTCTATTAACAGCTCATGAGAGATTTTGAAGAGTAGCAGTAGCAGTGTGTGACAGCGTTGACACTGTCAGAAATTGAGACTAATTGACCTGTTAGCCACCTTGTTTGTTTGTGAACGCAGTCAGTCCTGCCTTGAATTTGGACAGATTGAACCGTTTCTTACCAGCCATTACTTAAATTCCACCAACAGGTCTGCCGATACACAGCTGACGTCAGGGAGTAAACAAGATTCATCATGAAAAGGTCATTAGTGTCTGCCTGCAACCTCACAGGGATTCAAAAACCATTCGTCAGTTGGTGGCAGTGAGTTATCTATGGCATGACTTACCCTGTCCCTGTGTGTTGGTTTATACTTACATGTGGATTATCAATGGTGCACAATTGGTTTGTTTGCTCATGTAATGGTCGGTGTGGGAAATAAAGCTGTTAATGGAAAAAATAATCAAACTGAAAGCTTATTCTTATGCTTAAATCTCACATAAAAATGTGTGTTTAAGAGAGTGAACAATCTGTTACCAAACAACATGAGTCAAATGCTGTTCAGGAGCCAAACTCTGCTCGTTCCCTCAGCGGGATCAAGACGAGGCGGTCAGCCACATTAGCCTGTGCTCACTGCTGAACAAGGCATCAGTGTAAACATCACAAAGACAAAATCATACTGCCAGCTTTTAGAGATTTTGGTCGCTCCCAAATATTTTTGGTTCCATATTTGGAGCTTGTGCTGTCCTGCTGAGCATCACAGCACCCTGGAGGAGTCATGTGTTTATGTGACACATTGAGGAGTGAGAGTTATTTACGAACTCCAAATGTGTACTTTCACTGTTCTGTAGAGCAACTGATGTCAAACTTACAAATATGGCTGTTATTATTCAGTACGATTAATGCCTAGTTTTACACAAAATTACTTTTATCTGATCTATCATAAACAGGGCTCTTGGTGTAAAAGGTGTGTCTGGAATGTGGGATTGCTGTAACACTGCGCTGATGGTATTTTGATTTTGTTATGCTTATAAATAAATTAGGAGTTGCATTTGGAATAATTATGAGGTATAATACAGTGTTTATTTTCAGACACAAATTAAATTTCAGGCTGGGTCTTAACCTCAAAATACCACGCATGTGTTACTTGTTCACTCAGTGTTTATCGACTGCGTCTGGACCTTCTTCACCGTCTGCGTGTCCCTCTGCTGACTCCCTCTGCTGACTCCCTCTCTGATGAACCATACTGAGGTGTCGATGAGTGCAAGAGGCAAAACTATCATTGTTTAAACATTCACAACACTCAATTGTACTGTACTGTATGACTTTCCTGGACTTTACTTGCATTACTTGGTTGAGTCAGTGTGTACAGTTTACTTGTTCTGTGGTTTGCATCAGTTACAGGCAGAGAGTTCACAGTGCAGCACAGCCCTGGTGATTTTAATCTACAAAGTATAAATAGCAGGACATCATTTTTTATGTCAACCCAGATTTAGACTCATGAGCAGGCTCAGCTCAGGATGGAAGAACATATGGAAAAACAAATCTGCAGCATTTAAATGAATTGCTGTCCTGATTTTTGTTTGACCGTACCTATCTCAAGTTTTACATTTTTGACTTTTTCTGCTTTACTTTATTAACCCGCCAATGTCATTCTCTCATTTTCTTATGTAACATTTTTACTTTATTTGTGACTATTTTTGTCATAATGCTCTATATAGTTACTCTTTACCGCAGTTTAGTTATTTATGGTGTTTTTTTATGCTTTAGTTGTATATAGTAGATGGTCAATATATAGTATTTCAGTGTTTAAATGTAATTTATCTGTTCTTGTACTTCTGCTGCTGTGACCCTGTATTTCCCTGTGTGGGGATCAATACATTTTATATCTAATCTAAGATAAAGAGAGCCTATTGTACACTCACGGTCCCCCCACACAGGTGTATTCACTTCTCCGTCTTATTGGACCTCGTATCACGACCGTGTGGGCGTGTACTAAATATGTTTGATTGACACTTATTAGTATTAGTTTCAGCTCCGCTAACTGTCACACGCGTGTTACAGGGGCACTAACCACCATGTGCCACCATTCTTGTTATTAGTAACACCTGTGCTTCTCTTCTCCGACTATGACAAGTCAAAATGTCTGCTCTGAAGTTGCAGACCTCTGTCAACCTTTCTTACTTTCTCAAGACATTTTACATTCTGTTGGGGGCCCTCGAGCTTTAAACAAGCTCAAAAAGCCAAAATTGTTTTATCACCTTAATTCTTCATGACTTTTCTTAATTCCTAATTGCTTGTAAACATGATTTTGGTCTGTTTTAGAAGTCTGCTACAAAAAAAAGTTCTGCTGGTTGGGGTTTCAAGACCATAATGCTCACTGTTTTCCCACATTCCATGCTTTGTTTGGCCGAGGTGCTCCTCTGTAATGAGCAGAGCTACAGTGTCTGACTGTGTCCTGTCACAGTATCTTACCAAGTTAAAAATGGTTCATGTAAGATTATACAGTGTTAGGAAGGGAGGAAAGGCTTTAGTAGTGGGTGTAAATCGAGGGACTTTGATCTTTTGCTTTGAATATCAAATCTCTCAGCTCATTCATCTGAAATGTAATACTCTCCTTGAGCCCGTTCACACTATATACTGTATTTGTTAATGTAGAGGGGTGCTGCTAGGAGAGGAAAACCATGAATAAATCAGGAGTGAGAGTTGGACAGAGAGCCTGGAAAATGTCAGGGATTATACAGAAGATATTTATTGTTTCAAAGCTACTGAGACCTGTTTGTGAGCTTCTGGCAGAACATCTGTTTATATGGTCAACTTGGACATTCAGAACAGTTATTAACAACAGTGACAACTGGGGGTCCAACCACAAACCAGGTGGACTGGGGTCTCTATATTCCCTTAAATGTACTAATGCGCCATAAAGGAGGAAAGCAGCGACTCTTTTTTTATATAAGTGGTTTCAGGTGATACTGGGTTGTTGCCGATTTCCTCTATCCTATGGTATTTTGCGTGGAGTGATGTTTGCCAAGCACCTATCTCCTGAAAGAAGCAATGTGGTGCTCTGCCACATCACCTTTCTCTATATTCCATATGTGAGTATATGAATGTGAGTCATGTCTGTCCATCTGTGTCAGTGCTGTTACGGACTGGCAATCTGCCCTGGCTCTGTCTCGGGTCTCTAATTTAATGCCACAGATTGTTTTCTTGCATTTGCCGAGTAAAAATGTCAACATCAGCCCAGGCCACTTCTGACAGAGAGGATATATTCTGTAGGCCAAATAATGTCCTTGTCCTGGTACAAAAGTTTATGTTCTAAACTCAAAACAGAAACGCAACCACAGGCTATTTGGGCATGGCAGCTTATTTAAGAAATGCAGTTTTGGTATCCTGTTGCTGCTCAGTGAGTGAAATAAGGCAACCAAAGCGTTCACTGTTCTCATGTGCTCCTGAGAAATGACCTACAACTACTGCAATTACTTACATGGTTTCCCCTTCAATGAAAATGGGCAGTAGGATTGATTTGGTTTGTTAAGTTCCTCTCTGCAGTCAATACAAATCACATGCAGTTGTGGAGAAAAAAAGAAAAAGCTTGATCTGCACTTTGAGCCAATTCATCTGTGGAACCAATAACCACTCGCTAAAAGAAATGTGCATTGATTAAAATAGCCCAGTGATGAAAATTGCCTACTATGGTAATGCCAAATAGTTTGATAAATGGCATGTGGTGTTATTAGGAGTATTATGTGACAAGATAATGAAAATTACAGCTCTATTTAGACATCTTTTGCTCCAGAAGAAAAGTGAACAATCAATCTCACCTATTTAAGTAACAGTTGGCCTTCATTTAGCCACATTTATCTGTACTTATTTTCCTAATTACTGGTGAAGATAGTGGTGGTGAGTCATTAGCACTCTGAGCTGTGACCCACTGTATATACAGTACACTATGCAAAATATTATGCAGCATGCTGGACACAAAATGCAGGATTTCCCTTCAAAAGTATTGTATTTTACCCTGCTGCAGAACAGAGGTCTCTCCTCAGATGAAAACAGTTTGAAAAACATTGCAGAATTGTTTCATCTTCATATGGATTTGCTCTCATTTGACATTTATGCATATGATTCATTCTTTACAGGAAAGAAAAGGAACACAACACGTCTAGCCTACTTCCCCGATGAGCTTCTTTTTGCTGTTTTTTGTTTTATATACTATTGCTTTTGACAACACTGAGGTTATGCTTATGTCCTGTTGTGTGTTTCTTTTAATGCCATCAACCTGCAGATGAAAATTAGCCTGTATGGCTGAATCTGGATACATTTACATGATGGCTCATGTAAATTAATATGCATTGTCCCTTCTGGAATAAATTAAACATTAACGTAGAGTTGAATGATGTGATGTGTTTTACTGATCCCATATTAATCCTATTACAGGGGAAATTGTAATTCTTAAAGTGACTATATAATTCATATATTTGCATTTCAATTGATCAAATAAAGAGGTCGCTTGTAGTGACAAACAACTCTGCTTTCAGATATTTGTTTTGGTTCTCTTAACTTGTTCTGCTTCGCTTGCTGCTCTCCTAGCATTGTTTTTGGCTGCAGCAAACTGCAGCTGTTTAAAGAGGAAAAGTTCCCAAAAAAACTTTATCCACTTGCAGGTGAAGCATTTAGCAGCTAGAACCAGATATTTCACGAAGGAATTTGTGGAGACCAAAACCAGAGCTAAAATAATATGAATATTTTACATAATATTAGCTTGACTTTACATGCATAACTCTTAATGCTCATGTTGCTCCATGTCTGCTTGATGTGTAAAGAGACAACTGTTTGCCAACAATTTCGCCATATCAGCCATGGATGTATGTAGAGAGCTTGTTTCTGCGCCCAAACAATATAAAAATAATCTTAATCACTATTTATTACTGACAAATTAGTGTGTATTGAATATCTGAATAAACTTAGCAGGTGAAGCCACATTATTACAAAATAGACTGATAGAACCCTGAAGCGTAACCAAAGACAGGTGGTCTCTCCTCTCTGGGGTCCTACACATTTTGTCCTAACACTATTTCCTTAATGTCCTAATATTGAGTTATGGACACACAGTCAGGCACTTATACATCACCACACAAACATGGGCTGCTACTACACACTCAAAAACGTGTACGTACACAGGCCAGATGTGAGTGTCGCTCTGGAGCCACATGGCCTCCAAGCTGCTGCTTGTTCATCATAATGCAGTGGGATGGCAGGCTGCACTGGATCTCTACAATGGGCATATTTTCATGGTCCGGTCTGTCTGCGGGAGGAATAATTATTTAAAGTAATGAAACAATCATCACTCGTAAATCTCTAGGAAATTAAAAGCAGGGCTGAAATAAATAATATCTGTATCTACCGTAATTTGTGACTTTGCAACAATGAATACATCTGATAAAAAAACAAACACTAATGCTGAACCTCTCTTGTTATGTTTTGCAGATGCAGTCATTTCAAACACACACTTTATGCCCATGTTGTTCTGCTCTGTACTGAAGGCCGTACTGATGCTGTTGTCAGCAGTTGGTGAGCTGGTGTCATACGTTTTGGCATCCAGCTTTGCACAACTTTCGCTTGTTAACTTCTTGTATAGCTGAGATGTGATACACAAATACAGGTCTGGACTGGATTATTCCAGAAAGCATCTTGGCAGTAAGATAAATCATCCGTAAATCACTTGAATTATTAGCTGCTTGTTTTCAATAGGTTTCAGACTGTGTTCAACTGATCCAGGATCTGTAGTGACCTCAACGCAGGAGTTATGCGAGGTCATCTGAGCCGTCTCAAGAGCAACGGCATGATGACACCATGCAGCAGAACGGCCAAAGGCTCTGTGCTCGTCTCTGGTGTCCAGTGTCTGTCTGGAGTCTGAATGTTGCAAAACTGCTGACCAGAGCAGCCAAGTGCACTTTGATGACATAATCATAACCTCTAAAACGCTAAATCACACCGTGATCACTCCTTGTGCAAACATACAAGAAGTTGGTTGTTTGTTTTGTTAATAAAGCAAATATGCAGTTATAGCTGCATGCATTGTGATTGTAGATGTGCTGAAAACACTTTTGTGTATGAACTGTTTTAGTTTCTATCCTTGGACTATAGTGCAGTACCAACAGCAGCTAACTAGAAAAAGAAACGTCAAACCACAAAACTAAAAACAACAAGAAAAACAGAAAGGAAAATTACAGATGCACCTCTCGAGTTGCAAAGTATTGGGGAATCGGTTCTCTCTGAGGGAAGATTGCAAAGTCAAAAATTGTGTGAAAGAACTCCATCTTCTGCCAAGACCCTAAAACATAAATCACACTGGAGATGCTGAAAGAATTTACTTCCAGACTCTGAGTCAAACTCGAAGATGGACAGAAAACCTTTTCCCCTTTTTATCCGCTGCTTTGCTTCCATTCAAATAACAAAATAAAGTTATAAACTTTGACATGATATTAGGACATCTATGATTAATATGTTTGCTTTAAAATAGTTACCAGGTGTTTCCACATGTTGCTGCTATCAGTATTGCTGACTCAGGTCATCTGGTTAATATACAACAACGCTTCTTTCATTAAGTTTTGATCAAAGCAGCGAGAGCCGTGATCAAAGTAAAACAAAGTAAACATGTTTTAAATGGGAGTGTAGTGTACTAATCTCTTCTAGACAGTTACCACTATATGATAACTCAGTGTTAGTAATTATAGTTACTACTAGGTACTATGATATATTGCTCAGCTCGCTGTAGCTAAGGGTCAAGTACAGTTTTATATGATGGTGATTTTTTACCATTTGATTGGACAAATATATGTAAACTCTCTCCGGGTTCAAGATGAGTCATCAAATCTATTGTTACACTTTACAGGAAGAGGAAAAAAAGAGGGATTATGATGTAAAAATACATGTTTAGCATTTAACAAGAGATCGATTATTAAATGACACAAGGATACAAGATTAGAGCTCCGAAAATGCAATTCCTCCACAAGAGGAAGATATTTTATCATTGTCAGAGCAATGACTTAACACCTGTGCCACCTGTACAAAGATATTTTTGTTGGGCTGTTTTCTCTGTGTGAGAGAGAGAGACAGAGACAGAGACAGAGAGACAGACGGACAGACAGACAGACAGACAGAGTGTGTGTAATAAATCCAGAGTATCATGGTTTCAAACTACCCTCCAGTGGACAGCATGAGTTGATTGTTTAGGGCACAATTCCCTTTACATTTAGCGCTGTATTTGTTTTTAAATATCTGATTCTGCTGTTTGGTGCAGTTATTTGCTGCTGCTGTTGCTTTATTGTTTCCAAATCACAGACCTTTTTAACAGAGAAGCAGGAGAGGAAAAGGCACAGCTGGCACCAATAACATTAACGAGGGCTCTGCCACAGCAATTAAGACTGTAATCAGTCTCACCTGTGTTAGACGGGTCCTAATGACTGCTGTTCAATGTTTCAATCACACATCCATGTTTTCCCCACCCACAAGACCCTTTTGAGATGACAATTTAGAAATTGAAAGTGAATTTCTTTGGTTTCTCATGTCAATTTAATGAAATCATAATTAATTGGAACGTTTATAGCATTTTCTTTTAAGGTAATTCCGTTTCCTGGTGAGTCTTATTAGTCCACATTCATGCGTGCAGTCTGGTCAAGAGTAGGCTAATAAGGATACTTAAAGACAAGAATTGAATGATTGTGCTAGACTGTCCAGCTTCCAGTTTTAAAAACCAATGGACCACAGTCAGAAACACAGTTATTATACCACCTCTTTCAAATCCCACGGCCCTGGAAGACAGATGTGCTCCTAATTTGGGCTCTCACTTCAATGGGAGCTTTGAAATAGCTGCTACGAGTCCCTTGTGACTGGGATTAAACTACCGGTGTTAATAAATGTGAGCAACAGCCTACTCAGGCCCTGTCAGGTGGGATCACTCGCTCACTAGATGCCCTGAGATTGGCGAACCGGCAGAAGGGCGGACATCAGATTTATCCATCAGCGGCTGAAGGCAGACTGAAACCCTGCCCACGTCCCAGTGGTAGTAAATTACAAAGAATGAGACTCCAGAGATCCTCACTGTGACGTGAATATATAGCAGAGACAGATGAGGCCATATACTGTCTGTGGTGGAGACAGAGCAGAAAACAGAAGGGGTGTTATGCTGCATGGAAAGCGATTATAGATCATCTTCACAGCCTCTCCTGTGGAGTGTTTCCTATACTCCGCTGCAGAAAAGAGGGCCCATTCAGCAACTGTCCAATATACTTAGCACCACAAGTGCACGAAGATGTCCGCCTTTAGAATAAAAATGTACCTTTTCTTCTTCTCTGAATAATGAGATGAGATTGGAGTGCCACACTTCAGCTGTCTTTTCAATCTGATCTCACCTGCAGTATTCGTGGACACCCATTGCAATATGGAAATTTGAAAAATAATACATTTTGCAATGTATACTGCAGCTTTTGAGGATGTAAAAGCTATATGACGTTTTGACAGACACAGGAGACAGATTGCTCTTTGTGGCTGTGTGCAGTTTACCAATTTAAACCTTTCGACTTCCTCTGGCTGAGGGATTCATCGAAGATCAATAAAGGATGGAGGACCTGGTGCAGAAGCCATACAGGTAGTAAGATCAATGACCCTTTGTCAACACAATGATGGCTAAAGAGACCGAAAGTGGAGGAAATCAAATCAACATCCCCTCTTTAAACATTATGGACACAAGGGATAGCAGCTCAGAGACGTTTTGAGAAGTCAAATCTTCACCAAACTGACTTCTACAGTCACTGATGGCATCAAGACACATTTATCAACACATTGTCCTAAAATGGAAGCATTTTTTTTAGAACAGGAGTACAGAACAGAAACATACTTGTGTTGGAGAGGTCCCGGTTTACAGGAACAACATGAAAAGCTCATAACTCTGATGCAAAATGTGCAGCTTTCCTCTTCATGATTTCCACATCTGTACGACTACAATGCTGCGTGAAACTGAAATCTTCTCTACGTCTGTGAGCATGAGATCGTTTAAACAAAGGGGAGATGCGGTTATGATGCAACATGGCGGGGAACGAACATTAAGCCTCGACGTTTCAAAGAATGTGTAAACACAGGAACGTTTTTTTAACTATACAGGCGCCATGTGAAATAAAGCAATCGGCATGGAAAGCCTGTGGAAATATACGCCCGAAACAAACTAATTTACAGTTATTCAACAGTTATTCACACATTCCTCCATGTGAGGGAATTATATCCTGGTGGGCTGAAGAGTGAAATGTGGTCTTGGGTTTAAGGCGGTGAGCATGAACAGCAACATCTCTCCACTGTACACCCTCGAATAAACATGTAAAATAACCCAAAATAATACATATATATTTTGTGAGATCCCAAAAACCACGGACACAGCAAAAGGAAAATGCGATGTAAATGAGAGGATATAAAAATACAATTGGGTGAATGGAGACGAGAGAACGTGTGCAGAATTTAGCTGAAGATTGATCGATATATTGGATTATAGTCGACGCCGCTGACATGCACATCTGGACAAACTGTATTTGTGTTATCCGAGTCTTACAGTGAGCGCTGGTGTAGTGCAGGATGTGTATTATAAATTGTCCATTGATTTGTAAAAAAACAACAAAACATGTTTTTATATACAAGACACAATTTAATTAATATAAGTGTTAAAAAACATATGTAAAAAGACCAGAAATTTGGAGTTGTACCTGAAGAAAGTGACAATAACGGAAGCAGACGGTTGAGGCTTTGATTTTCAGGAGATTACATTACTGAACATTTTTCTTCCAACCATTTGTCACAAGTTACATTTTTTTTTTATTTCTTGTCTCCGTGTTTTGTTATTCAAAAACGTTTCCATTTATGAAAAAAAGAAAGAGAATCTATCCAGATTTATGGTAAAAACCCTTACAAAATAAATGTATAAAACAAGACTTAATTCAAAAACATATAAAGGAGATTAAGTATATGGACAGACTCACCAGTCTACTCAGTAGGACACACACAAAAAAAGGAGACAAATCACCGACCCGGATTGTTCTTTCAGTGTCCGACATTAAATAATGACAACTATTGAATATATCACATTCAAACACATTTACAACATCTACACAAATGGTAGGAAGTATGAGCGGGAGGAGGAAAGCACTGGACATCAAAATGAGGGATGAACCGGTTTTGGATATTAACCCCAAAACATCCAGTGATCAGTATTGTGATCTCTTGTATTCGGTGGATTTTACCTGAGTGGATTACGTTCTGCTGCTTTCCTCATATGGCTCATGCTTGCCCTCTCTAGGACAAAAAAGGGAACATCAAATTTGCACTTTTTACTGACCATTTGTTAGACGTGAGGCCGTCGTCTTGACATATGAAAATGACGACCTTGTTTAATGTGAACTACAGAGAGACTTTGTGGACTAGACAGCGACTGGATGGACGAGTGCCGGCGCTGCCACTGGTGCAGCCGGAGGAGACGCTTTGCCTTTGTAGCCCAGCGACAGGATGTGTTTCTGCAGGTGTGTGATCCACCGCTCCTGAACTGACAGAGGTCCATGAAACACTTCCTCACAGAACCTGAACAGAAGCACAGGGAGGGCAGTACGACATTAAATGAGGAACAATTTCTTGAAAATGCAATTTAACGGCAAGAGTATGGCTGGGCAACATAGACATATTTAGTGTTCATCATATATCCATAATGTTTTTTAAACGAGTCAATTGTGATATTTTTTTTCTCCACTTGAGCATCTTTCAAGGTTGTTAAAATCATCCTTTCCCACATTGTCTAACTCTGTATGCCCATGTATGTGTTTTTGAACGTATTAACCGTGTGTGCGTTGACTGATCAAGGGTCCAAGTCTGTCTCACTCACTCACTCGCTACAGTGAGCGGGTAAATAAAATCAATGAATCATTACATAAGCCTACAAACACTTGATTTCTTCCAATGGAGCCAACACGAAAACCACTTTGGTTCAGTAAATGTCTGCAGTCAGTCAGTCAGTCAGTCAGTCAGTCAGTCAGCCTGGTGAAGACAGGCTGTGAGCTGCTCTCAAGAGATGTTGCTGAAAGATGTTAACCGAAGACGGAATCGGTGTGGATTGAATGGCCTCTCGCTTCCAGTAGAGAGCGCAGTAAGATGCTGGTTTCGAGTCCGGCAGGCGACTCGTTGCATGTCCTCCCCGTCTCTTCCTCCCCTCATTACATGTCACCTGACTTCTACCTAATCATGCAAGCTGGTGAAAATGATACTGTAGGTAACCTTATTGGTCCATTACTCTAAACGCCGTCATTCACTGAATACGAGGGGAATGTGATTCTTTGTTTTGTACTTTATAGACCAACCTGCACTTGAGGGAGTAGACCTTGCCCACCAGTTTGACCAGAGGTGTAAGTGGGGGCTTTGGCAGCATAGCGGGGATGCTGCCTGACCGTGATGGCTGCTGGGAATTGGTGTCCTGATTTTCTTCCCCTGCTCGTGCAACATGTTTTGGTGGGTGGACCCCTGAAACCACAGAGAAAGGTAATAGAAACTAGTTTTTTTTTTAATCAATTACAGTATATCTGTATCCGTCTATTTTCGTCTCTCACCCCTTGAGGAGCGCACGCCGGGGTCGCCGTGGGCTGCAAAAGTCCGCCCGTGGCTGTTTGCGTGTCTGGATGAGCCGGCAGTCACACCCAAGTTCTCCCTGCCCACCGAAAACTTCAGGCTGCTGCCGGCGACAGTGTCAGAGTCTGTGGACAGAGAGGGCGAAGCAGCACCTCTCTGGGACTGAAAGAACATGAACGTACATGAGATTAGACTTAACACTGCTTTAATACATTGCTCGTATGTATCCTGATGTGAATTGGAATTATTTAAAAAGCACATTTTAGAGCACAGCCCACCTTCTTGATGTAAAGGTCTCCCATGCGATAGCGTTGGGTTATTGCCGCTACCTTCACTGGGTCCCTGCGGATCAACTCGCTGAGGAGTTCGATGGGCGAGCTCGCTCCGTCCGCCTTCCATTCAATGATCCCCAGCTGGCGGAGGTGAGCCCGCGCGTGACTGGCCAGGGCCTTGCGGTTTTCAAAGTCAAAGCCACAAAGCTCACAGGATGCGTCTGACACAAAGAAGACGAGGGTCAGTATCTACATCACCAGTGACAGAGTATCACCAGTTCAGGGAGTTCTAGGGATAGTTTGAAGATGTTACAATTGCGTAAAAGTTCAGATTTGACTTATATTTCCATGTGTTGAACCTGTTTAATTCACAGTGATTTCATCTCATCTATCATGTTCCAGATTTGAAGGCATGCCGGTAGAATCGGTACAATAGTTGAAAGGGACAGCAGAGTAATGCCAAGAGTGGTGAGAATGTGTTGAGGCAGCATTGCATTGTGGGATGCGTCTCATGAAGAGAGATTACATGGAAAAGAGGCTAATCTTTTGGCTCAAAGTCTAAGATTTTAAAGGATCAGTCTGGTGTTGCTTTATGTTTTTCTTATTAACAATAAATCCAGTGAAACAAACTATGCTTCTGTCTCTCAATACTTTCCAAATCCCCTTATTCTGTATGTTGCACTCAGATGTATTTGTTCCCATTTAAGGTGTAAATCTGGCCACTGTAGTTTTTTATAAATGTAACTCAAACTGGAATAACGAGTGCATTTGTGGAGGACTATTTTCGGCTGCTGAACAACAAACATTTGGTCACCAGGACAGTGTTTAAGGATTGACACAGCATCCTAGTGCATCTTAGTTAAAAAAAACACATCAAAGAGTACAACAGTGTGGCTCACTATCTTATAACAACATGGTTTTAAAATGCTGACACAATCAGCTTTTGCTTTACAGTGGTGTTAATGTATTACCGGTGTGCGAGGCCCCACTCCTGCCAGACGAGGGTTTCTCCTTCATGGAATAATCAAGAGGTGCTGTGGTGGAGTTGGCGGCCGGTTCCCCTGACTGGAGGCTGTCGTGGGACCTTCTGGAGCCTTGAGGGGCCCACGTGGCTTTGCCCGATGACCCTACGGGCACAGACACTTTCTTGCCTTCTTCACCGCGCATCATGACCTCTCTGAGGAGATCAATCGGCGATGTCCTGGTTGACCAGGTGAGGCCGAGCTGGCGCAGATGGGCGCGGGCGTGGCAGGACAGGGCTTTGCGGGTCTCAAACAGCTGGCCACAGAAATCGCAAAGGACTGTTGGCGGGGATTGTACATCTGTGGAATGGCGGAAGGGAAATAAAGAGGATGAATCCACACTTTGGTGTACACATACAAACAAAGTAATACATTTTAAAAAGAGGTTAATTCAGATGAATGGCTCTCTGCTTTACCTGCATTCAGAGGCTTTGAAGCAGCAGGTGACTTCTGCGTGGGGGAGTTGCCGATAGTACCGGATCCCTTCGGTTGAACGGACACCTCAATCTCCATAGGTTCAGGCTTTGGCTTCCTATGAAGGGGGTCCACAGCTAGCCGAAAGCCTTTCTTAGCCTTTGGGGCCCTGTGAACAGGAGACCGGGTGTACTTTGCAGGGCTCGAGGAGAGGGACGTGGAGGGAAACGGGGCCGCCGATGAGCTGGTTGCACTGTTCATGTTGGGAGGCTGTACGGCTTCCAGCATGCCACGGCTGACCAGTTCTTGGACGGCGTCAATTGCAGAGCTTTTCCCCAGCAGGTCGACCACTCCGATCTGACGCAGGTGAGCGCGTGCGTGGATGGCAAGGCCTTTACGATTCTCAAACTTCTCCCTGCACAGAATACAGGTGAAGTCCTCTGACGACTTAGGCCGTTTGCTGGGTGGGGACGCGGGAGGAGAGGACCGATTGGAGGGTCGCTTAGAGGAGGATCTGGAGGGACTGTTTGAGGTGCTCGCTCCCTCCTGCTGCTCGCTGCTGATGGGCTTGAGGTCCTCCTCCTCCATGATCTGGTAAAGCAACTCAATAGGGCTGCCCTTGATGTCGCTTTCGGGGATTCCGATCTGGCGCAGATGTGCCCGAGCATGACCCGACAGGCCTTTGCGTGTCCCGTACCAGCAGCCACAGAGCTGGCACACATGGACCTCATTTTTGGTGTCTGAAGCTGCAAGAATGAAGAAAAATGATGAGTAAAAGGAACCCAGCCATGTTAACTGCCTTTGAGCTCTGTCTTGCACATACAGCTACTCCCCTCACTACTTTCGATATTTCTTTAAACATCTAGAATTCAGTCGTACCTAAGGTGATGGGGGCGTCAGTTTCCAGCGGCGCCCAGAGCGGCTTGGTTTTGGTTTTGTGCTCCGAGGATGAGCTGCTGCCTTCACTTGTTCTGGACTCAACTGGCCTCAGACCAGTGGAGGACGAGGGGGCGGGAGAGGTTGGTGTCTCTTTTAGTCTGGCTGGAGATCCCTGATGATCCATCTTTTGTGGCGCTGTCGTGACTCTACTCCCTGCTTTGCCAGAGTCACTCATGTCCTCTGGTGCTGAAGGTGTCCTGGACTCCTGCTGGGATGCTTTTTTGAGAGGGGTCGGCCCAGGCACAGAGGAGTCTGCTTTGAAATCAGGGAGGGAGTCGCCTCTCTCCTGGATGAGCTGGTAGAGCAGTTCAATGGGAGCTCCGCTGCTCTCTGACAACGTCACACCGAGCTGCCGGAGGTGGAGGCGGGCGTGGCTGGAGAGCCCTCGTCGCGTTTCAAAGATCGTGCCACAGACCTCACAGACGACTGGGGTTGCTGTTGCTGCTGGGAAGTTCAGATGGGAGTTTGTTATCACAACAACAGCAATGAACACATATCAATAGGGTACCAATATGCACCAATATAACCTTTTCTCTTTCGATACAAACTCAGACACCTAATTTAGGTTATCTGCTGATACCCAGTACCAATCCGATACCAATCACTGTTTCCCAAATTTTAAATCTGCAGCACATCTGTATCACACTGCGTGGAACTCAATGAGATCAACTTTCAGTGTCTTAAAAAGAGATCTGCACAATTACATGAATATGGTGAAATGTAATATAACTGTAAATGTGAACTTCTGTTTTCATTAATAAGACAAGTCCTGGGTTACGTTTTCTTAAAGGTAATCCAAAGAAATTGTTCAAGAATCAAAATAATACTACAATCAAGGTCTAATCACGGTGTTGAGCAATTAAATGAATAAGCAAGCACCTTCAGGCTCTTGTAACAACGTATATGTTGTATTACTCGTTCGTAACAGCGTCTCTACCTTGTGACTCCATGGCTGCTGACATTTTCGTGGATTTCTTTTGAAGGATGAGAGAGGTGAATCTCTGCAGATCCTGTGTACACAAATGCAAGATGATTATATAAATTAAGAATTTAAATTAATAAATCTGGTGGGAAAAGAAATTAAGTACTATTACTTGTGATGATATGACAAAAATGTACAGATCGTGGATTTGTCTGTCCCTTCGCCTCTATTTTCTCTCTCTCTCTCTTGTCAGACATGTCAAAACATACATAAAGGATACAAACATTAATTTCTGGTGGTTTGATTTGTTTTCCCCTATTAAGTGCTGTTAATGCTAATAACACTAAATGTCTGTTTGTAACATGTCAGAACTTAATTTGACAGCTTGTGTTACTGACTACAAACTGTTTACAGAAGGTGAGGAGTAGAGGACCCTTATTCAAGTCCAAATAAACGTGGCTGATCAGAGAGCTTGTAATAATACTGCTTGCTTCACCAGTGAGCAGGATAAGTTAGGTGAAGGTGGAGGTGTGGGGTGGAAAATGAATAGCTCTGGAAATTACAATTTAATAATATTATATGATACTTGAGGGGCAAACGGAAGCCCAAATGAAACAAAGCTCAGTTTGAATTGTATGGAGATGCTGTTAGTTGTTGTGAGTCCTTCCACGGTGAGAGAGACGCGTTGTTGAGCCTGCTGGCCGTGACGTACCTTCCTCTGCGCGGCCAGGTGGGCGTGTCGTCGGGCCCTTTTCTTACGGCGCACCGCTGACGTTACGTCCTGACCTGCACACCCAACCTTTTGAGAGGAAAAGTCAAACACAGAGGGAGCAGCCTCGGTCTTCAGTTTATTGGTACGGCGAATCACCAGGACCCCTGACTCAAACACCCTCTCCCCGACATAGTCCTCGTCCACAAAGTGCTCGCTACAGACCCGAGCGCCCCGCCTGACGGGAGTCGTCTCTCGTTTGAGTGCAGCTAGCCAACGACGAAACACCACGTGCCGCGTAAAAGGCAAAGAGTGAAAGTGGACAGTCTTCCCTTCGTTTTTGGCTCTATAAAACTCATTGCTACATCCAGGGGCGATGCAGAAGTGGCCCCCTCTGCATCGCGTTACAGCTCGGGGTTCATTATTCTCCATTGAGCTGTCATTAAACTTTTAGTTTATGTGAAACGTAACGTTAGGACTTCTCAGGCTACAACAGGATGGAGATACACTTTAGATTGTGCAGCTCTGTAACCTGTCAAAATAAATGTCGCTAACAAATAGTAAAAAGGGAGACACACTTGTTAAATAGATTACTTATCATTTGAACGCCGTTAGACCTATAACCCTTTTTAGAGAGGGAATCCAACTGTTGCTCACTACAACGTTACACGATCGTAATATCGCGACAACTTCTTGTTGCCTATAAATAAATATGTTACGTTAGCTGTGGATTGCAACTTGAAACGTTATTCACTTTAAGAATCGTCTCTATTTCTAATAGCATCGTTCCCATTACAACTTCTAGTAGAGCAACACTCACTAGGCTCCCGTTAACGTTCATTATAAAGGTGTAAGTGGCTGAGCATCTTTAGACTGAAAGCTAACTGAACGTTATCGCTATTGCACCCTTTGTTTTGATCTGGAATAATGCTAACGTTAGCCGCATGCTAGCTCAAATTAAACGTAATTTAAGCGAAACAGCGAATAGCTACGCACTTTACGCCCTAGACTGGCAATCAAACGACACTTATCAAATGTAGATAAAGGTTAATTTACCTAAAAGGTGGAACACATTGCCTCAGTAACGTTACATCTGTTTCAGACACTGACCACAAGCTTAGCGGAAGTAGGCGTCCACACATTCCCGGTGATGAATGTTTTCAAAATAGAAGCACTGAGGTTATACCAACAGAGCTGACCAAATGTGACACTTTGTGACAATCTACAGAGAAAGCCAGAGGGTTCAATTATTACTGTTATTTAAAGAAAGCTAATCATTACTTCAATGTTACAAGTCATTATGTTTTATTTTGTTCAGTTGCTTCTCTGTTTATATAGGTATGAACTGTCCAGATATTTTAATTCAATTTAGGAGTAGGTGTCAACCTTTTCCCTGTACACTCCTCACTCTATCATCATAAATACAATTTTCATTTCATGTCACCATTGCATTAGGCCTACTAACTGGCATACAACGTTATATTCCATACTACGGTGTGGCCAGATCCACCATCACATCAGGATCCTGACTTTTGATTTGTTTTAGTGGACAAGCACACAAGCTTGTTTTGACCTCTGACTGAATACTAAGTGAAAATACTGGTCAACATATTCATTGCTTATACCTGATTTATTTATTATTTATTATCGCTTGTTACTTTTTGCATATGTTAATACACTGTTTTACTGCTATTGTGTGTTTCTATTTCCAAGTGATATTCATGTTTCATTCAGTTTTACTAATGGATGTGTCTGTGTGATGTGTCTGTTTTTGCCACACTGCTCCAAGACAATGTGAGACCAAGCCAAATTACTTGTATGTGCAATTGTACTTGGCAATAAACCGATTCTGATATTATTCTGACCATGAAGACTGAACTGATTACTGGCTACTGAGGCTACTGACAGTGTCAGACAAACTCACACTGTAGAAAACCTACTGTGAATACACACAGTAATTAACTGGAAGTAATTGTCAGGTATGTTACTCTAAAAAGAAAATACAGTAAGTTACTTGTCAATGGCTGCCAGTTACTTACTGTATATATTTCTTTTACAGTAAGTTACTTGCATAGTACCAGTTATAAGGTCTAAATGACCAAACAATGTCTTGATTTTGATTTGAATCTATTTTTATTTAATCACACCTGTGCCAGACACTCAAAATAAGACAATCTTGTGTCGGAAGAAGTAGTCTAAAACTACAAAAAAACTACAGTAGTCTAAAACTACAAGTAATTCAACACTGTAAAACTACTTCATTAGCTACAAGTAAAACTGGTGATTTGAAAATGTTACTGAAGTAAAAGTACATTTAGATGAAACTAAAAAACTACTTGATGCAGAAAAGTGGCGATTGTGACTGTTTTACTTCATCTTAACATAAAATTATTCTTATTGATTTATTCCACTGTTGTAGTTAAATTGTAGCAAACTTTTTTTTTTTAGTTGAAGTTCAGGTAATTTGAGTTTTGTGTTTAATTTCTTAATTTGTAAGTAACTAGCAACTAAAGCCGCAATAAATGTAATATTCAGTAGAATATTCCCATGAAATGGTGTGGAGTGGAAGTATAAAATGGCATGAAATGGAAATGCTTAAGTAATGCACCTCTTAATTGTAGCTTTAAGTAAAGTACTTAATATAGGTGACTATACTTTCTACCACTGTTTTTTACTTTTGTTTCTCCTCAGCCCATCCAAATACATGCTGCTAAATGATGACAATGATTGTGACAGAACTGACAATGGAATAGAACACAATGACGTCATAGAATCATAGAGATGTCATAGAATCATAGTGAGGTAAGCAGAGTCTAGAGTCTCTGCTTACCTCAGTCCTTCAACCCACATCCCCACACTGAGACTACACAGTGAGACTGAGACACGTTTCTGTCGCTCTTTTAGTTTTTATATCAATATTAGCATCGAGTTTGCTTCAAAATTCTTCATGGCAATGAGTGACATCAGTGAGTCAGGTGAGCTGAGAGTGTGAAAGAAAAGTCAGATATATTGTAACTGTAAACGATTGAAAACCACAGAAAACTCTTCAACTGTGAATGTGAATATACTTATGTGGTTTTGAAATAATGATTGGGCATTTAAACAATTGATGATCTACATTTTTCTCATTGGAAAAAATGAATTGTTTGGTAAACAGTTTAGTTTTTCACTGGTTGTTGTTTTTTTTATTAATATCAGCCAGTAATATCAGTATAGAATAAATATCCTTTTTTGGATCTCAACTGTTGTAATTGAGTAAATCTTTCAGACTATCAATGTGATAACATCTCAATGAATATGCATGTAACATGGTCTGATAAAAATAATGTTAGAATAATATTTATATTAATCGACTATCTTTACTGATATGTTGTTCCTTGTACAAGATTAGTGCTTTATTTTGAAAAAAAGTGTGCTGAAACATGTTTAGACATTTAATCCACTGTGTTTAAAAAAATGAAACGAAGAACAGTAACTGAAATAATATAATACAGCTTTGCTTTTTTATTTCTCTGCCAGTACAGACAAATCGTAATGTTTCTCCAAAAGCATGACCATCTCGAATGGTTTGATGTAACTTATTCTGTGTTTTTCTCAAAAGACTTGAATATAATATGCAGGAATGCATTCAGGCAAAAAAAAAGAAAACGAATCCAAAACGTTATCTTGCATTAGAAATCAGTGCTGGCAGTGTGGCAGCCTGGAAACCCTCCATGTGTGTCTTGGTCTTATGCAGATGTATAAACAGACAACGTATAATGTTGTTTCATCTCCTCATCTTTACTCTCCTCCTCCACAGACTACTTCCCGATATACCAGGGAACCCTGCTGGCTTCCCGCTATGTGGTGCAGTCCTTTCTCGGGGAGGGCAGCTTCGGAAAAGTGGCCAACTGTGCGCACATTATGACCAATAAGAGGGTGGCCATCAAAATAACTAAAGACATGCCCCTTTCCACCGAGCAAGCAATGGAAGAGGTCGAGCACAAACTGTCTATTTATCAAAATTGAAGCTGGATGTGCATGTTGAAATATTTAGCAATTCCATCTTTCACATTTATTATGTATAGTTTGTCTTTCGGGTGTAAACAGTAAAAATCTAACTTTTCATATTTTATACAGGTTAAAATTCTCCAACAGCTGCAGACTCTGGATCCAGACAAATGTAATCTAGTGAGATGGCATGGCTGGTTCTTCCATGGAGGGCTTGTGTGTCTGCAGTTTGAGCTCCTAGACCTGAGTCTGACTGAATACATGGAGCAGAGAGGTTGTGCTCTGTCCTTATGTGAGATACGCCCAGTTATACATCAGGTATGTGGAATTTTTACTTTTTTCAGAAGTATAATTTTATATACTTACAATTTAGTGGAAAATCCATACTTAATAATGTACATCGTTGTGACCTAATTAACCTAAATATTTGTGTGTTTCTTCAGCTGACCACAGCTCTGCTCCACCTCAAGGCCCTGGAAATCATGCATGCTGATTTAAAGCCTGACAACATAATGGTCGTAGACCGCAGCCAGCAGCCTCTGCAAGTCAAGCTCATTGACTTTGGCCTGGCTCGCTTTGTGTCCGATACTCCTCCAGGGATATGTGTGCAGACTCTGTGGTACAGGTTAGTACAGAAAACATATGGCACAGATGCTGTGACTTTGTGACTCCAGTCCAGGGGCCAACCGGAGAAGTCTGTGGTTTATATGTAACACAGAGGTGAGGTTTTACTTCTTATTCGTGAAGTTTAGAATTTTTCTTTATCTCTTTGCTCAGGGCTCCCGAGGTCATTCTGGGTCAGGTCTTCTCGGAGTCAATAGACATGTGGTCTCTCGGTCTGGTGGCTGCAGAACTTGCTGTGGGCTTCCCGCTTTTTCCTGGGGACCACGAATATGATCAGATGAAATTCATAGTGGACATGTTGGGTCAGCCATCTGATTACTGTGGACAAACAACCGCTGACTTCTTTTGCATTCAGAGCAGCAATAACCAGAATACCTGGAGACTTAAGGTATGTCTGTCTGTCTGTCTGTCTGTCTGTCTGTTTGTCACTAAAGATGAATTATCTAACTTAAACACAATTTCTTTGTAGTCTCCTGAGGAGTTTGCCAGAAATACTGGGCATCATTTCAGAGACACCAGATGTTTTCACTTCTATTCTCTGGATGACATGGAGGAGGTAGGTGATCTCTTTTGATGTACATATCAATTATTATAATTGATGCAAGATGCAAGACATTATTAGACATGTTTTAACTTAAATTTCTTGTTGTTCCAGATGGCAATAATGCCTTTTGGAAACGAGGCAGACAGGGAGGAGCTGCGGCACTTTGTGGACCTCTTAAAAAAGATGCTGCTGGTGAACAAAAACGAGCGAATAATTCCCCTGAAAGTGCTGGAGCATCCCTTCTTCTCTGTGGAGCAGCACACTGACAGCAGCCAAAACATGAACATTGAAAACCTGACGGTTGACATGAAGGAGGCTGAGCCAAACGTCCCTCAGCGGCCTTCCTCACAGAAGGACGTCGTCCACAGTTCTAAACTTTGCAATGCTGCATTCGAGGCCAATACTCGTCATGAGGAAACAGTTTTTACTGATCCAGAAAATGTCTCTCTAAAGCCTGAGGATGATGAGGATAAAGCAGCACCCATCGAGCCTGGTTAGTCACATGTCTAAAGCCCTCACAGTCTCCTTGTGTTTATAGTTTCGTTCCAACTAACATCATGTGTCTTTATGGCTGTTCAGAGGTTGTAGTGGAGACCAGCAGTGAGTCGGTGGGCTGTTGCGACGTGTTCTTTAACTGGATCAGAAAGGTTTTCTCGTCTTCATTCCGGTCTGCATGATGAGTCATCATTTATTATTATTATTATTTAAAATTACTGTATTATGTTTCACTTTTCATTGTCATTTGTCAATAAAACTAATTGACTGACCTCATAAATGTGTTCATGATGTGTGGCGATGAGACAAAGTAAAACAACATGTATTTTTTTAATACAACAAAACATGATGTGTCTGTCAAGTTAAATGTGACTAAAGTCTTATGTCAGCATAGATGAGAGTTCATTGAATCATAAAAAGTCTATTGTCATTTTGACCATGCGACATGGGCAAAAGCTCTTGAACAGCTTTTAAATGGATCTTGGGGTGAGAAAAATGGTGTGTGTGTAAAATGTACAGAGAATATTTTCTGTTGTGTTAAAAAAGTACAATATTTTCCTCTGAGCTAAAGTAGGAAGTAGAATAACATGGAAGTATTCAAGTAAAGCATGCCTACTTCAAAATTCTTACAGCATATAAGTAAATACAGTTTCCACCATTAGACGTTATATATACATAAAGTTAATGTATGCAATTAATGTCTTTCTAATCAAGTAATTTGGTTCACCTGCCCTCAAAGTAACACGGAATACACGCGCTACTCTCAACCTTGATTTTGAAAAAAAATACATTCACTTCCGGGAACCCATAACTGGCCCCGCCCCCCTTCTTGCACTAAAACGTCCCTTCTCTGAGAGCTCTCTCCCCCTGCCAGCAGCAGACCACCGCTCTGCAAACTTCTCCTCGGCGTCACGTAAAGACAGGTGAGTTTGTTCGTCTCTTAACTGTCAGGTGTTCACGTTGTGTGTCTGCTCGGCTCGTCCCCGGAGCAGCACAACTGCTCGGCCCGGAACAGAGAGGCGACAAAGAAAACCCGGTTCACTACATCAAGCTAATGTTGAGCTAGCCAGGCGGTGCGGGTCAGCCGCTCTCCTTCTTTAAGTACTTGGGCCTGTTTCTGGCGCTTTCTTTGTCCCGGTGCTGCAGGAGAGAGACTGCTCGATGCCCCTCCTCGCTTTGTTCAACGTGTGTTTCTTGCTTTTAAAACACGACTTTAGATTGTAACGCTTTGACCTACAGCGCTGAACTTTGACCAACGTTCACTACTGTCGTGTCTGTGAGATGACAAAGGATTGTTAGCTTTTGTCTGGTTTGGACTCATTACGAGGGCAATCAAACAAGTCTTTATATGCACACATTGTGCATTGTAACATCAAACTGTAGCTATTTAAAAGAATAACTACCTCGTGGCTGCTTTGACGGCCTGGTTGGATCAATACTGTGTTTAGTGCGTAAGCTAATTACATCCTGCATTTTTTTATATAATTGCAAAGATCAAAGCTTGATTTAAAAAAAACAATCACACCTACACCTTTTTTATGAATCATGTCTACAAGATATAAACGTTTATCCTCAACTGATTTTTTTTTTTTTACGTAGCATGGTGACGTAAGCTTCTTAATCGGCTATTGTTCCCCTCGGAACATGACTTGCATGTGACTTAACAGTTTTCCTAACTGAACAAGCCTTTGAGCTGTGAAACCTGTGTGTCTTTAAGCCTCAGGCTAAAGTTCTATTAACTTATGATTGCGGGGCTCCACCCAGCTGGGCATGTCTATGAGATTTAATAATTGCCTGGTAACTATATGTGCTTGTATCTCCCTCCAGTCATTTGCAGTCGTCACCATGTCCTCTGGAAATGCTAAGATTGGCCACCCTGCCCCATGCTTCAAAGCCACAGCTGTAGTGGACGGACAGTTTAAGGACATCCAGCTGTCGGACTACAAAGGTAACTTGGTGTTATTTCGCAAAGGCCTGTGTGCACTTTTATTTTTACGTTTAGTTTCATATCTAATATGGGTTATGTCTCCTCCTGTGCTCTTCAGGGAAGTATGTGGTCTTCTTCTTCTACCCGCTGGACTTCACATTTGTGTGTCCCACCGAGATCGTGGCTTTCAGCGACAGGGTGGAGGAATTCCGCAGTATCGGCTGCGAGGTGATCGGCTGCTCCGTAGACTCTCACTTCAGTCACTTGGCCTGGTGAGAAAAATATTTTTACTGTAATCCTCCTAATTGTATGCAGTGTAAACGACATCATCCATGCAGCCAGCATGTGTCAGCAAGTAGAGTAAGCAGAGCAGCTTTTACAAAAGGTTTCTTTGCCTTTTGTTTATTATTTTCCTGTTAAGTACTACTGTTTTAAAAACAGAAAATTTATTTTATTCTTGTCACAACAGATCAACGGCAACGCAGGTCTTTCCACAACTATCATACTAAACATTAACACAAAGATAAACGCTATTAGACACAAAAACACAAGCATTCATTTGAGGCAAAGCTGTGGTTTGTGTTAAGTATTTCTGACCGTGGCCTACTTTAAGGTTAGTGTGCACTAGGAACTACGTAGGAAAATAAAAAAATCGGATCAAGACTCCATAAATATTTATAGGTTATTAAATGACTGAGATCAGGACTCTGCTTAGATAAACTGTTGTTGGCAGATCTGAAGCAGCACAGTTTATCTCCTGTCACTGTGCTGCTCTGCACCGCCTTGATAAGTCCTGAGGTAACGGTCTCTGCAACGGTTGTTGATGCGAGTTAGATTTTGACGTGCTTTAAGTACAGTACATCAGAAGTGAGAGTAATACTGTCTTGTCAGGTTGATGGCCTATGAATGGGTTTTTGATTTGCCATTCATATTGTATTTATTCCCCACAGGATCAACACACCAAGGAAGCAGGGAGGTCTGGGTAACATGAAGATCCCCCTCGTGGCAGACCTCACCAAGACGATCTCCAGAGACTATGGTGTGCTGAAGGAGGACGACGGCGTCGCGTACAGGTCAGGAAAAACTGCCTTTTGATTTTAAGTGAAAGGCCAGTAGTAGTGCAGTGGTAGCTTGATATAAGTAGACAGTAGATGGCGGTCGACACGCCCCCAGTTAGTAATAGACAGGAGTATGGGCATGGGAGCAAAGCAATGTACTGCTGTAGACGGAGGCAGCTGCAAAAACATATTTCAGCCTCCCAAAAATACCATAAACGGTTTAAATGTACACTACGCTGAGAATATTTTCACAGCTTTACCTTGCCGTCAGACGGCCCTTTCCGACAGGGAACTGAAGCCATTATATTCATCTGTGCTGTTTTCAAAGCCACAGGACTCCATTGACACGCTTAGTTTGTTTGTGTTATTATGTGACGTGTGGAGAGACTGAAGAACGTAGATGTAATGATTGTTCTAGGATCATGAAACGTTTCCTTTGGTCTACATTTCAGCGAGAGAGAGAGAGAGAGAGAGCAATAACGTACACATCTAACTTGGGCCAGTATGCCATCTCAGTCAGTGCTTGTGCATCTTGGGACACAAGTCACCAATCATCATGTCTGTTGTGCAAATACTTAAACCTTCATTTGTGCCTGTCAGGGGTCTGTTTGTGATTGACGACAAGGGCATCTTGAGGCAGATCACGATCAATGACTTGCCTGTGGGTCGCTCTGTGGATGAGACTCTGCGCCTGGTCCAGGCCTTCAAGCACACTGACAAACATGGAGAAGGTGAGTGAAATCCCCGTCGATGCGGCAGTTTGTTGTTTTGGCTTCAGTTAATAACACCCTTGCTCTCTTACTACATGCAAATACACAATGCTTAGTTGTTTTGTTCACACTTTAATCGGCCACATAGATTATTTTTTGTGTAATTTTAGATACTTTGTACAGCACATGTCACAGCTGGCATGTAAAATAGTTAGAAAAACATGTTTAAATGAGGTTGTTTGGACATAGCCTTAGTACTGGTTTACCCTCGGGGGTATTCACACATGTACTTTGTCCTCGGGGTATGTAGCGTTACCTGTCCCCTACACATTGTGCTGAACTTTGTTCCTACTCCCTCCCCACACAGTGTGCCCTGCTGGCTGGAAACCTGGCAGCGACACCATCATCCCCGACGTCCAAAAGAGCAAAGTCTTCTTCTCCAAGCAGTAAATGTGAAGGTCTTCTAGCTGACTTCCTGACCGTAGCACTTGCCTTCAGATGAGGTGTTCCTGTGAAGCAGTATCTAATGGCGTCCAATCTAATGTATTAAACCCGACAAAATGTCTAAACTTGTTAGATAAATCTTTTGTTGTGAATCTTTATCTTTGTACGTCCAGTGTACAATTGGTGGGGCGACCTCATAGTCTCAAGCACTGAAACTATAGTTGTTTTGTTCCATTTTCAGAAGAAAAAGAAAGTATTGATATTTTCCCTTGCTGTAATGAAATGATTTGCTACCTTTATTAAAACAGTGAATAAATTGTGACTTAAGTGTTTTGTCAATGTACATTACATTGTGAATGTCGTTCCACGTGTGCCCTCTAGATGGTGCCATAGTTCTTCCTGGATCTGCTCTACTAGTTCGGTGATCTAACAATTTGGAAGAATTATGCTAACAGACATTTTGGGGATTAAGTTGGTGTATCAGCCCTGGGCCCTGTGCCTGGCTGAGGAGCTGAGTACGTCACAAGGCGGGGAAGTGTTGGTTAATGTTGGAGTTGCTGAGTTTGACTCAGATCAACAACCTGACATTGCCAAATGGCACTGTAGCTCATTGGGAAAGATTGGATTGTTGGATGTGCGTAAACACAGACCTGCATGACTGTCACAGCTCCAGATACTTCTCACTGTTTGAGGAGAATAATGACTATGCTTTGTTTTCTGTCACTCTGAGGAAGTAACATTGGAAGACACCCAGTCCACCTCGCGTGTCTTAACATTAGATTGCATCATCACGCTTCAGATGAAAAACCCCTGATTTTGGGTTGTAGTTTACACCTTGTTTATTATTTATTGGGTAATTCCTGCGTGAACCCTACATGTAATTGGTGACCTCTACTCTTCCAACATGTATTTAACTGCTTTTGTTAAAGCCAATTCTTATAATTTCAAACTCTTAATCATCAGTCTATTCTGCTTGTTTGTCTGGAACTTTTTCTCAACCATTTTTTCCTGAGCTGGTGTTCTCACGACTTGTTTTGGGTAATTGAAAGCAGAATGGGGAAACTCCCTTAACTCAAATAAACCACTCTGACAAGCCTCATTTACGCACGCACGCGCGCACACACGTTGTGGTGCCAAGGGGAGAGCGCAGCGTTTCTGACGGGTAATGTAGGAGGGAGTTCCCGGAAACCTTTTCATTGTGTGACGTTTGACAGCAAAATTGACCATATATGGACTGACGTATGTACGTCAATTGAAACAATCCTACGCTGTGACGTCTCCAACGTCAAGCAAAACTTAACTGCTGACAAGAAGAGATCATTGACAACATTGTGGTCATGCTAACGAGAATTACCGTAATCACCCTAAGAGGTGACGGTTTTAAATAACCTCAATAAGAAACAACACATGTCTTAGTTTCATAATTTCATTTACTTAAATATATACTGTACAAGTAAAAAACACAGGCTCATCAGGCTCAACCTGACGAACACGAATAACTTACATAAGAATGTATCACAGATCGCAATTAAAGTAAAATGTAAACAGGCAAAGCCAAGACGACACTTTTAAAATCGTATTCAAAAATGCCCTAAGTGTTTTAGTCTTGTGTGATTTCTGCTGCGCCTCTTTCAGCCGTATAGAAACCACATTGGTCCAGTTCTCTCGTACAGACAATGTATAAAGTCAATGTTCATTGTGTTGTCAGTGCAGTTCGTGTCCAGTGTTTTTTTAAAAGTGCATTGTTTCCTCAATAAGACTTCACTTTGGGCGCCAACATGAGCTGGCAGCCACTGCTCACGTGCGTCATGACTTTCTGTTTGAGTTGGGCCACCTGCTCCCGCAGCACGGACGCCGTGTCTGACAGTCCGGCGTTGTCCGTTTTCAGCACTTTCACCTTGTCCTCCAGACGAGAGATGCGCTCCAGTTTGCGCCTCCGACACTTTGAAGCTGCGAGCCGGTTCCTCAGCCGCTTGCGCTCAGTTTTCATGCGGTCCTGGTTCTCCATATCGATGGGGGACATCGGCGGAGACCCGTCGCTGCTTAGCATGTCTGGAACCGTCTGAGGCTCCTCTTTCAACCCGCCGTACCGCTGCGAGTGGATGCCCGCGGCGGCCAGGGAGTGCTGGAAGTGGTGAGATCCGTGCGCGATGGCCTGGGGATGCTGGTGGTACTGGTGGTGCGGCAGGTAGCTGATGGTGGTGGAGGGATAGCTGGCCGCGGATGACAGACCGGGGTTCGTGTTGCAGCTGTTCAGGGTGGTGTACTCGAGCGCATCTTGCTGCATGGATGAGCCGAACACGGTGGCTGGACCCGAGCAGACGACCCCGCCGGCGACGCCACAGGCAATGCCGCCGATGGACACGTTAGGAGGAGCCATCTGGTTCATCTTGTGCAGGTCGTCCAGCGCTTTAACGAAACCTTCAGCGAAGCCTTCCTGCTCCTCTGTGATCCCGCGGTTGTAGAGGAACTGGGCAGGCGTCGGCGTTGTAGTGATGACCCCGTTGCTGTTCTGGATGATCAGTCGCTCCAGTTCCGGAGAGGCGAGCTTCAGTGAGCCCACGTCCGCTGTCCCGGCCGAATAGAAATCGCTATCGGCGCGCAGGTGCTGTGGCTTGAAGTTTGAGTGTCGATATGAATCGGGGAAGTTCAAGTTCATATTCTGCTTTAGCAGCTTGTAGTCTGGCAGGGCTGCGCCTGGATGGCCATAAGCAGAGAGAAACGAGTCGTCATAAAAAGGCTGTTCCATTATTGTGGACATATTTCAAAATACAAGTCAAATACAAGAGAGCGCTGCAAAGATGCACCGAGGCTTTAGTGTCCCAATTGATTCAATCTCCAGCACAAAGTCCCGCTGTATTATTATACTGAAGACCAAAGCTATCAAAAACAAAGCAAAACTTCCAAAATAGTGGAACTGTACTGTACCAAGTCGTCGATTTGTGCCTTTAGTTGAATTCAAAGCGGAGTCCAGTGACTAATTCAGATGTTTTGATTCCACGCGTGTGTAGGATAGTCTTTTCTGCTCTGAAACTGAGCTTTTCGTCTGTTTCCTCTGTAATGACAAGCGGCCGTCGAGCTCCGCTGTTCTTATATCATCCGGCTCCTCATGCGCTCCAACCAGCCTGCTGATTGGTTGTTTCCTCTGTGGTCCCCGCCTCCGGGAAGTCAGACACACTTGCTGACGTCGTTGCCAGGATCAAGGACCGTAAACAGACGAGGTCTGTCCGGCGTGGGGTGGGGTGGACTCAACCCAGTTAAACGCGCATAAAATAGATGCAAGTGTACATCCACACTCCTTACTGTTTATGAACAAGTCAGTCTGAATGTGTCTCACAGCTCAAAGCCACAAAAATACACAGGGAGCCTTATCCAACTGGAGACCTATTGGGGCACCTAAAACACACTCCCAACAACCGCTTTGCCTTTCACTCTAAACAACAAACCCCAGCGGTTAGGATATATAGTCCGGTGCTGAGTCATATGCGGCCCAAGCTGATATCGGACAGTCCATATTTGGGTATCCTGGCGCACCAGTTCCTCCCTGACAGGAGCGGGAAGCCAATCCCATGTTGGCGCGGTTCCAGCGCTCCGGGATGTGGGAGGCGGAGGAGGCGCAGTGCTGCCTGCCTTCGCCCTGCAGGCAGGGAGAGGACGGGTAGGTGGCGTAAACTCTTGGGCGTGATGTCTTCAAAAATGCATGAAGGATAATGTCTGACTGGCAAAGGAAGACATATGCTCAGGCTATCAGACATAACTCATGTAATAAAAAAAAACAAGATTTAAAGATTTGAAAAAAGGCCTTATCGTATAGCCTGTACTCAGCGATTAATAGGCTACTAATAAAACGAGTTCAGTCTTGCTCACCGAAAACAGTACTTCTAATTAATATTGTAGCAATACAGTAGTTGTTGCCTGTCATTAAACATTTAAAAGTAGTAGTAATTGGAGCGGACTCGAGCCACTGGGTATTTTTTCTCTTTCTTCTCTACTTCACTGTTTATATTAAGTGCACTGAACTGAATAGGAATCAAGGGAGCGTAAACAAATGACTTTAAGGTAGGCTGTGTTAGAGTAAAGACATGTCCCCTGGACTGAACACCTGTTTGATAGAAAGAAGTCTTTGTCTTCTCAATATGGTAATGACCTCTGAATCACTTCCCAGAGGGCCATGCGCCCACGCACGTTCTTATCGTCTAGTTCGACTTGCCACCTATCCTCAGGTCACGTGTGTGTGTTTGTGTGTTTTTCTCATCATGGCAGCACCTTATCCATCTTTATTTTTTTATCGAGCACCTTTTCAAGCATATTTTTTTGAATGTATTAATTTTAGATAAGATGAGGATATTCTTAGTTGAATAAGTTGTTTCTAAATTAAATTAATGGAATAGTAAAGTCATTATTTTCTCACTTCACATGTAACATTGAACAGTTTGAAGATAATGGGAGTATCACAAAATTGCACTGTGGGTAAAACAGTCAAATAACTAACGTAACTATATTTTCTATTTTATTTTCACAGTCTGCTGTAAAGTGCACACTTGACAAGAGAGATGTCAGCGAGGACATGTGGGGGTAAAATGAGGTAATCACTTGATTTTTGGACTCGCGGTGTGATTGTTGTGGTGGAATTTAACGAACATTTGCAGTATAAGTTTAGGGGACTCACAAACGGTGGATTAAGAGATATTCAGACTTTTAGTACAAGTCAAGTTCAAGAAACAGAGGATCCTACTTTCCCCATAATTAATATAACAGCATCTCTCTTTAGACCCCCCGTGCCTTCCAAATGAACTTCTAACAAACTCAATTTGTACATAGATGATGTAAAACCCTCTCAAGCCAATGCTGAGACAACCCTGATGACATCACCTGGGTTATTTTGCTCTGACTTCTGCTCTGATTCAGCGCCACAAAAGAGATTATACAAGTGTTTTCACAGGCTGAGCAGTACTTTAATGTGTATATGATGGATACCTGGCCTGTAACAGTTTAATTCAATATTGAATATGAGGTTAAACAGGTTAAACTCTTCTTTTTAAATTGGGGTTTCCTTAATGCAATAAGACCAGGTTGACCTTTGAACCTTTTCTATCACATTTTGCACCAATACTCACCTTACCTGAAGTGAGAAATCAGGTGTACCAGTTAGCCCTCACCAGACCTGCTGCATTTATCTGTGACATCGATGGGATTAAGCCAATTCTTTAGAATATCTGAAGCAACATCAACCGCATCCTGTGCACTCCCTCAGTTTGTTGGAATCGAGAGTTGCAGTTTGGCCGGCTGTTACATGGCGGTCAGTTTGAGCCGAGCTCCTCCCACTGAATCAGCGGCCTGATGTGCCGGTGTCAGTGAGGCGAAACATCAGGGGAAACAGAAAGAGAAGTAGTTTCAGGGAAACAGAGTGAAGTATCACCCAGTGGTCAGTTCCAGTTTCAGAGTGACCTCATCCACTTCACTAAAGGTTATAATCACAAAGCTATGACCGCAGCTATGGCATGTGGTTTGTTAAAGGTTTGCATTCGATTAGATCATAAATAGGAGGAAGATTCTTAGAAATATTTCATAAGATTAAATATATTGTCAGCCAGCTCTTCTGTTTTTGTCTGAATATGTGACTGAGAATTTCTAACCTTCAATCAGATTGAGTGAGGACGATATACAAGTATGTTTTTGCTTATCGTTGCTAAATGTGCAGGAAATAAACTCTACTATATATATATATATATATATATATATATATATATATATATATATATATATATATATATATATATATATATATATTGTTATTTACGTGGGACTTTCCTACTTGAGACCCTTAATTGGCTCTGAGGCTCTGAACAATTTCTTGCTCGCATGCACATCATTTCATGCGGCTGTGCACCAGAATTCACAGGCGCACGGTTCAAACACCTCATACATGCAATTCTGTCACTTTCTTTGAGCGCCGGTGTGATTCAGGTCGACAGTAGGGCAATAAAGAACAAAAGTAGCAGCAGAAATATGAGAAACATGAAAGCAACAGAGAAGCGTATAGGTGCAAACACCTACGGTGGTACAGACGGCGCCTGTGGCGGAGCCATATAAAGACACTTTTCTGTTCTCATTGGCTGTTAGCACATCACATGATGGCTGCTGGCTGTGCCCAGGAGAAAGAAGTCAACTGCGTGAGGTAGAAGTCCGCATTAGCATACATGATAGGAAATAATTGAATATGTCACATTGTACTTTACAAGTGTGTCATTTATAAGAAAGTCTAAATGTCAACAACACATCTGGTCTCTTTCAGTTATGAATCATACTTCCCAAATGTATTTTTTTTACTGAGAATTCAATGATCTGGAACCAGCCAGGACTGCTGACCGAGCTGGTTTAACCACAGAGTGAGGTGAATTGCAAAATCATTAAGTTCAATCAAAATAGTGATTTGGATACACAAAATTAGGGTTGTCTGTAATTGCTCAAATAATTGATTTGGCTTTCATCAAAAAAAAACTTGTTTGTCCTTCACTGACTTCATAAACAAAACTTTTGTCAGAAAAGGACACAACTGAGGAACGCCTGAAAGCTGCTGATGTTCGTTTGGCCTTCATCACGACTTTAACTCCCTCCTTTCCTTCTCGCCTCCCACCACAACCTCTGCAGCTTGTTCATGCACTAAAACACTGCCCGGCTTTATTTAATGAACCAGAAGTAACGTCGCTCCTGCGTCTTTGGCAAGGTCTTCCACTCTGGAAGCTCGGTGAACTGGAAGTGGCCTGTAGGTGTGGTGAGTCAGGTAGGGGTGTTCGTCGGGGCAAAAAAAGCTGGCTGTCCCCGCGAGGAGAGGACAGCTCACACAGCAGCATATTAAGTCAGAAGACTGTTAGTCCTTAAATAGTGTGTGGGTCACTTAAATTAACGATAACAAGCAGCCGTCGTCAATCCCTCTTTCACCCCCTCCTCTCCTCCATGAACCGAAATCCCATCCCTGCACCAAAAGCCTTTTTCTACTTCTTCCCCCTCATCGTTATCTGGCTGCCCGTGGGAAATTGAACCGCCTTGTGCATGTAATCGCTTTAATGAAGGCATGTTTAATCAGCATATTCTTCGTCTGTAGCTCCCAGATAGTGCCAAGGAGCCTTGTAGCGACGAGAGACCTTTAGCACAAGACAGGATGATTGCTGGGGCCAAATGAGTGTGGCAGGAAAAGACAGTCGGACCCAGCTGTCCCCCCGGGCTGACGTAACGCATATGGAGCTGTCCTTCCCACTTCCCCTTCATCTACACGGATGCTTAAACTCCCTGTCACTCTGCCAGTCTGTAAAAATGGCAAACAGCAAGAAGTGGGGGGGTTTAATTAGGTCTAATCTGATTTTACATGCCCATTTGGTTTATTAATTGAGCTGTCTTTTTGTTTGAAAAAGACAAAAATATGAACTTGGTCATGAGTGGGGGGGGGGTGAAACTGTGAGCCTATAGCAGTGTTAACGTTGAGGCTATTATTTTTGATGTATTTCAGTGTATTGGAGATCCTGGCGTCCTTTGTTTTGTTACAATCAGGAACAAGGCTTGGAGTTTTGCAGTATGAGACGCTGGCATTAAATGAGAGTAAGAGTTGAATGACAGAGGTGATTAAGAGGCCAAACAGTCCCTTTTCAAACACACCCAAACAAGACACATCATATGTCTGCTGTGACTGTGTAGCTATGAAGGCTGATATACTGTAAGTGACTAAAAGGTTGCTCACAGCGCTGAGACATAGTCTAATGTATTTTAACCGTAGTACATAAAATACTCATATAAAACAATGTTATTAGGGAGCAGAGTGCCACCTGGGCATTTGTATATTAGTTTTACGCTACAATAAGCCACACAAAGATGGCAACTGATTTGTTCTAAATTGGTGGATCATGGAGGAGAGGTGGGATATATAATGCGGATGTTTTATTCCTCTGGCTGTCCTCTGCCGAAACTTCCTCTTTGAGACAAAATAGGAGAAGTGAATGTTAGGTGGCAGGAGGCCAGGCTGTAGAGGATTTCGGTACACCACATTTTCATTTCCTCAATAAGCTGCTGTCATGGGCGAGCTGCGGTGCCAGTGTGGCAACGGTGGACTTGAAAAGGTTCAAGTCAGGAATCATTCTAACGGACGCACCAGATCAGCAGAGATTTCTCACGAGGGGCTGCACATGCTTTGTGAGCCCATCCTTCAATAGGACAAGTATTAGTGGACAATACAGCTCTTTATACAGGGTGTTAGATAGCCCAGTGTGTTGGGTTGCTAAGGACATTTCTTCAAGGTGTTCTTTATAAAACAAATGAATTCTTCATGTGTGCTTATATGCTAACACATGTCCATTACACAACCGTTACCAGAAGTCTGGGTCACACTCTTAAAGGAATAGTTAAAAGAGAAGATCATTGACAAACTCGTACCTGTTCGATGAATATGAAGCTGCAGGCAAGAGTCAGTTAGCTTAGCTTAGCTAGCAGGGAGAGACAGCTAGCCGTTTGTACATCTTATTAAGAATTAGCCTTTATAGTTAAGTTTGGACTCCACATATGGTGAATAATGTAGCTTGAACTTCTCCTTGTATGCACTTGTTCACATGCATGTTGTTGCATATCTATCATATGTTTTCAGTGTTTTGTTTCCTTTTTATTCAAAATTCTCAAGATGAGGCTTTGTTGAAAAAGGTAATCCACTGATTTTACCCACCAAAGTCTGTTTACACGTCTTGGGGAGTACTACTGTATATACTTGCATATCGTATAAAGCCTTTTGTGTCTCGAGGCTACACTAGCCGCTACTAGCATAACACACCCAAATCTCTGGCCAACTGTCAGTGGCATAGAAGTAGAATAGGAGTAAAACTGCTCGTTCTAGACTTGCTGTATGTCGGTTTAGTTGATACTGAAGTCACCCCACTACAACGGTCGCAATGGCAAAAGTACACATACAAATGTCTGCCGCTCTAACCATCCTGCTACGTTGATTTGAAAGGTTCATGTCCATGGTTTAGTTGCATTGTGGGTAATGTAGGCGTCATGTTTTGACAAGGAAAAAGAATGTTTGGAATAAAAAAAGATATCTTTTGTTCTGCTACATCTCTAAAAAAAAAAAAACATGACTGAGTGCATAGGAGTCTGACCTTGTGTATATATCTCTCTCCCTCCTCCTTTCGCATCCTTCCTCTATACTAAACTCACCCCTCCTGTGAAAAGGGAGCTGAAATAAGTACTGACCTGTGAGAAGGAGAGCTCATTCACAGGAGGGCAGATTGTAAGATTAATCACAGTAGCTGGTAAATGACTGGGCTTATTTACACTCGACGTGTAAAATGAGAAGCTGTGGTTTGAGGTTAGAGCCTCATTTTTAGCCTACACAATTTCCCAGCAGGTAATTTAAATGAGAGATGGCTGTGTTTATCTTTCAGTGCAGAGACAGTGTCACTAATGATAGATTATGTTACTGATATAGAAGAGAAAAAAAAGGTTAAATGGGGATATCTGTGGTAGAAGTTTGAAACCCAAAAAACACACTCAAGAAACCGGATTTCCAAGAACAATTTTTTATCTCTCCAGTTAATCTCTAACACCTCTTTCTCTATGTTTTTCATACACATTCATACAGATTTGTCTCATGAACTTGTCTGCCACAATAGTTAATGTGTCTTGTGAGTTTAAGTCGGTCCCTTTGTTTTACTTGACTGTATGTCTGCTAACTGCATCCCTGCCTGCAATGAGAGCGCCTGCATTATGATAAATGTTTATCACAGCGACTCTAAGCAGATACAAGGAAAGGACAGTGTGTCTAATTGTGTGGTTACTGGAGAGATCAATGGTGCGAGTTGGGCTGAAACTGTGTAGGCGCCCGAAGCGCTTTCTGATGCTCTCATCGAGACTCAGCACTTCTAGACTCCATTGCTTCCTGGAAATAAAGCAGAGAGATGTGAGCAGAAGTGGATGCCATGATATGCCCCAAAAAATACCTATGATCATGAACGTCTTGTTGAAGAAGAGAACATAGAGCACTTGTTGATTTATGTATGCGAGTCTTTCGATATTTAACTTCTGCGATTGCTGATTAGGAGTTCTTCCAAATCAGTTTCCCACCCATTCATTCATTAATTCATTAGAACAGTGAGAACATCACACGGTACTCCACAGAGTGATGTACATTTTGATAATGCAGCAGAGTGATGATGCCCACGCTGTCCCGGTTTACTGGTTTCATTGTTTTGTGACTGATTTTGTCACACATTAAAAGCTATACATATCAAAGTCCTCAGCTTGTTGCTGTATTAATGTGTAGACCTACATTTGTGTGGCTTTAACAGTCCCTAACGCATCGCAATGTATCAGTGTTATGATATCAAGCACATAGCACAACATTAACATAATAATAATCTCATTATCAAATTGCCTCCAATGAGAGGGAATACAGTCATAATACATGCCAGTCATTCAAGCCCCTCAAACCTTTGTCTGAATTCAGCCTCATTATCTGCTTTCACAGCAATGCAGAGATGACACCAGCAAGCAAAGCCCACTTCTATTTTATTTACCAGAAGTGGTTCACCAGCTTGGGTTTTCACACACACATTCACACACATTCACACACACACACACACACACACACACACACACACACGCACACACACACACACACGCACACACACACACACACACACACACACACACAGACAGGAACTTTCCTGTCAAAGTATAGTTGTTCTCATACTAAGAAAGCAAAGTGAGCGAGTACAAAGGCGGTCAAAGGCGAGTGCTGTTCATCTCTATGTGCATTGATGCCCCCGCTCAAAGCCGTAAGTGGGCTCCTAGATCATTTGTGCCCGTCTGTATATCAAGAGAGGCGCTTCAGTCCTTGAACAAGCAGATATTGCTGCCTGTCTGCTGCATCATTTACCGTATCTGCTGTTCTCAAGTCCTTTTACTGAACCTTTTGTGCGGAGAAGATGTCTTTCATCTGACGCCATTATGATTTAAAGAAAATAATTCCTGTTAAGTTAGTCACCAACATATTACAGCCCACAGACTATTTGGTGCAATATATGTGTAAAGGTTATCTATTAGTGGCAGTGTTGGTCTGCTACATATGGACCACCGCTAACAGCACGTAGCAAAGTTAACTGCCAAATTACAAACTACACAGATCAAGCCACAACATTAAACTCGTGAAAACGACAAACCACAGACACTTGTAAACAAGAGACTCATTTGTGTAACCTGCAGATTCTCACTCTTCTTTCAGTCCCACGGTAACATGACACATACTATGTGTACACTCACAAATACACTTACATGGGGCATTTTGTTTCTGCATCTTTTAAGTTTTGGTAGATTCCACATTGGTCAGTCTTGTGAGGGGTAAATGTTAAAAATATCTTTTATCTCTTTAACCAAGCTGGTGATTTAGCTAAAAAAGTTCTTAAATTGTCATTTGTTTTGACAGGAAAGTTTGTTTTAAGCAAAACTTTTAAAAGCAAAATGAACTCAATATTCCTCTTTCAAATGAAAAGCAATAAAATGCACTTTTTCTCAATTTAGCCCACTCTGTCGGTTTGTTGCTGCAGCCTCACTTGGTCTGGTATGACCAGTAGCTTATGCTGGCTAAAACTTTATTCTGTAGTGTAACTAATATTACTGAGTTAGTTTGCTGATTTGATGATCTTCTGCTACCGTGACAGTGGACCTCATCCCAAAATTGTCCCTTTTTGACCACGTTGTCCGGTTTTTAGCAAAAGTTGCATGTACAATAATTCAGTTTAAAACAGAATCCGTTGAATTGAAAAGCAGAACCACTCCACTAAATGTATGCATCACAACTCCCCTTACGTTCCCATGAGAGCAAAGGGGACAGAGAAACACAGCAGGGGGGGAAATGCAGACTCACTTGTGGTCAAAACTTCTACAAAAAAACATCCCCTCTGCACAAGCGATGACATACAAAAGTGGTGAGCTCTTTATTTTTAGAATTTCCAGTGATGAGATAAAAGCATGTATTTGCCTCATGAATATTATCAGTTTTTGTTTTTAAATACATTTTATCAGAACATTTGGTTTAATTTCAGGAAGGCGCAGATTATACAGATGCAGACCAGCCATTAGCATGAAATCACAAAGATGACTCTGTTCAGTGATCTGTCAGGTAGCGGTAGAGACAGGCGTGACTGGGAGAGGTCTAGTGACACTTTCATCAATACTCATTGGCGTGAAACACTAATATCTAGAGACTGAGAGAGAACCGTTTTAGTCAGACGACCACAACCAACTCTCAATTCTGTCTGGCAGTGAAACGGTTAAACTGCACTTTTGCTTTTTCTGCCTCCCAGCTGTCTGGTATTACTGGTGGAGTCTGGTGCCCAGAAATGAGGTGCAGTGTGTTATCACTCAATCACATGGGTGTGATTGTAACCATCAGGCGATGTGCAAAAAGATCTCTGCTTGGCTTTGAGCTTGTTTCTCTGGAAAACAGCCTCCTTTTATTCTTTGCATCTCATCTTCTCTTTATCTATCAATCCATCGTTCTGTGTATTTGTCTGTCATTTTTCGCCGCCCTGTGTACATGCGTGCATTATGTGTGCTTTGCTGAGCATGCTGTTTGCCCTTGGGGGTGTTTTTTATTTATACATTCTTGGCACATGCACTGTTTTTAAAATTCTCCCCGCAGGGGCAACACTTGACCCTTGTTTACACTGCAGGAACAAACACAATAGTGATGAGATAAAGTCTTCTTCTCCTGTAGTTGCTTGATCACTAAACACACACGCAAGTGCGCACACGCAGACGCTGTTGTTCTGCAGACGCTCTGCTAATTGACCCCCTTGCTAAGCCCTGCAGTTTACAATGATAACAGTGGAATTTAGACAGAAGTAGACAAAAGCAGGCTTCTTATTTCTAACAAAGACTGTCAATTTAGATGGCGAAACGACATCTGCAGCTAGTCAGCAGTTTTTTTTTCAGCTGTAGCTAGCTAGCTAATTAACACTTGGTTGTAAACTTCCTCTTCAGCTAACTGTTTATGCTGTTAGCACCGTTAGCTGCTAGTCGCCGGGTTAGCCGTCGCCATGTTGAGATTGCTGCATTCATGATATAATCCTAATAGACTGAGGCTAAAGCTACATGTTGCAGACAAACAGTTAGTATCCTTAGCCATTCGTTGATGATGTCCTCATTTACATGTAGAGGACATGTTAAATGAGCACCATTTTTTCTGTATTAATCTGTAAAGTGTGTTAGAAGTTGTGTAGTTCAAATTGTATTTGTTCAAGCATGTAGGTAGGTAGTACAGTACAAAACTGCTGCCATGACAGAGTTTGATAGAGAAGAACGCTTTTGGCTTCATGGTAAAAGCTAATGCCAACTCCAATCTCTGATGGGCATCATTAGATTGATTGATGGAGGATTATACATTTTGCATTGCATTACACTATATTCATTTGGCACTTTTGTCCAAAGTGACTTATACTGTATTTTTTCTCACCACGTACACACACATAAGGAGACATTTTGAGTTTAATTAGACCTCTAAATGAGGTCTGAATTTAAAATCTGATGAATATCTTTGAGAGAAGCCAGTCAGTTCTCTCAGCATGCCACCTGTTTTTGATTTACCATCTTCTCTTTTCCATACTCGTATAAGCACATATCCGTGCCATCATGGCCTTTTTATAAACCCAGATCTTTATTCATCAGATGTGTGGGAGCGGAGCATCTCATATAAATATGATTACCACTGATTATAGAACTTCAAAAGTGCTGTGAGTGAGAATGTGGTCCACAGTGAGTGTGGCTCTCATTCATAATACCCTGAAACACGGCGAGTTACTAACCTCACATCCTGTACCAAATGCAGCAGGAAATGCTTGATTTCCTGTAGTGAAGTGTAGGTGGGGGCTATTGTGAATTTGTGTGTGTGTGTATGTATCTGACGCATTGGGAGTGTGTGTCTGTATATGTGTGTCAACATTTCATCTACATTTGAAGATCTATCAAGTAGAGTGTATTTCTCAGAAGCATCCTCTGAGAACAGCCTTTAATTAGATACAGATAACAGCTTTATATTGACAATCATTAGGTCGCCACAGATGTGTGAGGGTCATTAGCAAGTTGGAAGCTCCAGATGAGTGTGAAGTTCCTTATTATCACCAAATTTAAAACAGTTAAGGAAGTGCAGCTAATATTTTCAAATCCATCCAGATTTGTTTGTTGTCTCTGTCCCTAAATGACGTCAATGAATTTGTAAAGCAATTAGATGATCTGAGAATAGATTCGACACGTTGGCGATATTACATGACTGTGTTGGTCTTTGAAACATCTCCTGGGCCTTTGCTCACACACTTGTCCCTCCTTTATTTCATCTGTGCTTTTTACTGAATGTTGTTTTCAGGAACAATCAAACTATTTAAGTCAGTGTGATGAAAGTAGTCCTTCTGTCAGTGACGTCAAACTGTTGAATTCACCAGAAAAATGACCTCGTTTTGCAATTTTGGCCACATCCCTTTTGACTAACAAGCTTTTAACAGTGGTGTCAAACATACACACACATACACAGATCAAACACACACACACGTACACACAACTGCCACCTCTGATCCCCGAAAATACTATACTGTTGTCAAGGAAACAGCCAGAGCCTATCAAAGTGTGTGTGTGTGTGTGTGTGTGTGTGTGTGTGTGTGTGTGTGTGTGTGTGTGTGTGTGTGTGTGTGTGTGTGTGTGTGTGTGTGTGTGTGTGTGTGTGTGTGTGTGTGTGTGTGTGTGTGTGTGTGTCAGAGAGAGTGAGCAAGGGTGCATTTGCGCATCTTGGAATAGCTTCAATGACGCATACATTTGCTCACAAACTCCATGCCAGCTAACCGCCCTCTTTCACCTCCCCATTCTGTGTTACAACATACATCCATCTGTCCTCTCATCTTTTCCTTTCTTTTCTTTGATTTTACTCCTCTGCTCTGTCTATTTCTCTCACTTATTCTCCTCCACCTTTCTCCTTGTCTTTCCACTCCTCTCCTGTCAAAGCTTGTGTTCGGGGAGTTGTGGTTCATTCCTCCCTCTTCTTGGAAACTATCGAGCTTTCCCCGAGATCTGACATTTTCACTAACCCACAGATTGATTCCTGTTATTTCCTATCATCACATTTCATTAGCTTCAACCGTCACGAAAAAGTGGAACAAACATCTAATCAACCCTCCCAGTCTCAAGCTGATTTGATTAAAAAGTTATTTTTTCAAACAAGATTTCACCCTGAGAAGAAGAATGCACGACAGGCTGCCAAAGCTTGTTAGTTCGTGATATCAGTGGTAGCAATTCTGCTTATGAGCCATGTAAGGTTTATTTTTCCAGGCAGTAAAATCCCATGAGGCAGTGATGACTTCATATTGTCTCTGATTAATGGCTCTACATGAGGATGGGGGGGTGGACGAAAAACTCTGCCAAAATCCTTTTTCCTCCGTCCCCTCAAGGCATCTACAACCTACATTTAACAACCATGCTCTGGTGGCAAACTTGAATCTTATTTTCATATCTAGCTGTTGAGTGAAAGGATGTCTACATGTGACACGGGTCTCGTTATTGTTGACCTGCTTATTATCCCCACAAAGGACTGAAGATGTCAGCTGCTTGAAAGAATCTTGTCCAACAGTTTTGCCGTGTTTTAGGCAGCCTCTCCTAATATAGATTTATTTTGACACGACAACTAAATATATTTAAATGCTAATCCTTAATCCACCATCAAAGAAAGACTTAGCGCTGTCACCCTTCAGTACTGATAAATATAAACTTTAGCTTCCGTTCATCTATCTTCACATAGTCACTTTTATGGCTCCTGATCATAATGTCAGTTACATGTGATTGATTTATTTTTAGTAACACACGTTGACAAAAAGAATGATATCTGATAATCTGACCACACGTGAAAACGGATCACAAGGTCACATGTCATCAGATCTCCCAGCTTTCTGTGTGAAGGTCAGAAAACTCTGTTGTGTCCAGCTTATTTAACCCTCTATACCTCAGACACCAACTTACATCTACAGGAGCTCAGAGGCCTGCAACCAATAAAGTTTGCCGCAGTTTTGGCATTTTCGCAAGTGTTTGCGTGTATGTGAGAGTTTGTGATGTGTGTGTGTGCATGACTCGTTCTGAGTCACTGCTGTCCCCCTGGGTGCACAGCCAGGGCAGTGGAGAAGGGTTTATGTGTGAGTGTGTGTTAGAGAGAGAGTAAAGACTTAGTGTGTCTGTATACATGTGCGTGCATATTAACATCCATATATTTCTGTGTGTGTGTGTTTGTGTGTTTATTTGTCCTTTGGAGCAGCCCAGACCTGAAAACTCTCCTCTGATGACTCAAGTCCATGACTGCGTCCAAAACTGGATATTTTTTAATTAATTTTGAGTCATCCATGTCTTAAAAATATGTTTGTCCTTTTTAATTTCTCATTTTCAAAAACACACAGGTCAGTAATGGCACTTTAGAACCCATCCTTTCAAAAGAAAAGTCTTGCGCTGTTGTTATTTTTCTTTTTTTGTTTCATAAATATAGTTCAATATTTTTTTTATCGGCAACAAATCCCATGAGAAGATTAAAACCCACAATTAATTGATTTTGCCATAGATAGAAAAACGCATCAATAGGCCACATTGTTGCTCTTTTTGTGTGACATGTTCCGTCATTAGCATATAGTTTATTTTGAAAGATCCAACATACACATACTCACTACGTCAAATGTATATCCCTCCCTAAAAATACATTATTCCCTCTTGTTTGATTAACATTTGGTAAAAACTACAGTGCCCAGCTGTTTAAATATATATTTTAAACATATAGTTGTGACCTGTTTTACAGATGTCTTCAGTAGGAACAAATTGGCTTTGGATTTGTTGACAATACAAACATTATGGATTGAAAATATATAGACTAATTATAGATTCAATATATATAGACTAATTATAGATTCAATATATATAGAATATTCCCAGCCTTATCCTTCAAGGTATTAATAGAGAGAAATCTAATGTATAATTTTTCACCTGGCTGTCAGGTTTGGCGATTTGCATTAGTGCTAGCGATTAGCATAAGCCAATTGAAAGGGTAATGGCCATGGGGAACGGTAAATTAAAAACAGTAAGATCTGGCTACATGTTAAAGTAAAGTAGACCAAGCCTAACAGTTCACGTGGTGCTTTTTATTTTCTGTAACTGTAGCACGACAACATGACGGAATTTGCAAGCTAAATGAGTTTCATCCACACACTCTTGTCACAGCGTAGGGAAGCACATTGCTATCACCAGCTAATCAGTCATAAACGCCGATTCACCAGATTTTGTAATGTGCAAGTCCACAGAAAAGAAAAGGAAATGCTTGTGCTGTGCTGAATTGATAGTGATACACTGGTTCCACAAAATGACGCCAGGGTTGAGGCACTTCAGCCAAAACTCTAGGGTTTAGTTACTCTTTAGCATTAAACAAGAAGAAGAATTAGAAGTTGAGAAAATAAAGGTCAAGAAGATGACTTAACAACAACAACAGCGAGAAAGGAGAAGCCGTGAGCCAGCTGGTCTAAATAATGTGCCATTACTCAGGCCACCTGTTGAGTGTGAACACATTCGAAGGATAGCTGGTCCACCTGAACTTCAGTGTGTGAGTCACTTCCGATCAGCAGGGGAGTTAAGGGAACGGTAGAGAACAGATGAAATGGACTCTTCCTCAGTGGGATCAATTAAGCTGTCAGCATTTGTGCGATTGGAGCCGGACCCGATGGCTGTGACTCAGGATGCTGCCGGTGAATCAAATGGAAAACCAGCATCATTTCAGGGTTTCAGTCTGTTTTTTGGGGGGCCTCTGTCTGGACTGACGGGAGGAGGTGGAAAGATGAAAAGAAAGAGAGAAGGAGGGTTTATTTCCCACAATGATGCTGTTTTCCAATCTGACTTTACAGTAAAATCTTTTCTTGGAATCATTGTGGGGGGGAAAAAAACGTGATAGAGCTCTATTACAAACACTGCTGTGACTAAATGTGTGGCTTTCTTAATGGGAGTGTACTTTTAGTGCGATTTTTATGTGTCATTTTGTGGTTGCATGTGTTTTAAATGTTTTGTTCATTAACAACTATTTAAAAAGACATTTGGCAAGCTGTGTTTCACGGCAATAAACAAAGATGTATGCAGTACTATATGACCTGCAGTTGAACTGAGTAATGAGACTGATGATCACTTTCAGACGAGTCGGTGAATGAGTTGTTTTAGTAGCGACTGAACAAATAGCAGGGGGGGGGGGGGGGGGTGATGATGAAGAAAGGAGAGCGGCAGCATCAACAACGTTCGAGGAGGACCCATGGAGGTTAAAAGCTCCATGTGCAGACGTTCAAAGACGTCGCGTCTGAAACTAAAAAGGGCCCGTTTGAAACTGCTCCAGTGACTCACTGCTCCTTCTCCCGGCTTTACGGGAAGTGGAATGTGTTTTTAATTCTTCAGGATTTTTTTTTTTCCCCCACCTCCTCCTCCTCCCCTTTTGGTTGGAGTGGAGGAGGGTCAGACCGTGGGTTAATGTTTGTCTGTCTGTGGGAATGTTGTGGTGTGTCTGTTTGTTCATGTGTGTGTCTCAAGTCTATACTTGAGAGCAGATAGCCCAGATTATGTCATTGGTGTCTAGAGGGAGAGAGTTTGGCTGTCTTTGGCTGTCACTCCAAAGACAGCCAAAGTGTGGCTTCTTTGTGTCTACTGAGTCCCAAAACACTGGAGATGTCTACCTGAGCAGAGAATGAATTTGCTATCCCTCTGTTTGCTGTTATCCAAGCTTTTCTTTTCTTTGTTGACATAGTCGGACTGGCTGCACGTGCACTTCCGCCGTAGTTTGCACTGCTAGCGCTGTTAGCTAAGAGACGCTTGCTATCGAAATGCTCCCAATCTCGCATCTGGCACCTTTAAAGCAAAAGTTGGACATTTTGATTTCATGCAGAGAATTATCACTGTTCATCACTGTGTTTGTTTGTTAAATATAAAGCTATAGTTAGCATAGCTCAGCATAAAGACTGGAAACAGCTAACTTGTCTCTTTCCAAAGGAAAAAAAATCTGCCTACTAGCACCCTAAAAACTGACTAATTTAGACGTTACATCTTGATCAAAAACTTTTTAAAAACAACAAGTTGCCATTTTTATGAGGGATATTTTGTTTTGGACTATTTCTTGGCAGTGACGTCCTTCCTTCCTTGCCTGACAACCTCACAGTGACGACAAGAATTGTCAAAAAAATGTTTCCTTTCATCAAATACAGTGAATAAGGGAAGCACAGGTTTAAACCACAACAAATGAAAAACTTGAGATTTTCCTGTTAACCATTTCAGTCCCAAGTCAAAAACCTAAATGTATCTGCCTCTTATAGCCTCAAATTAGCCTCCAACACAAATGTTCCATTATTATTTTCGAAATAGTCAGGGTTATCTAAAAATGAAGAAATATTTAATGTAATATATGTTTAGTTTTTTACAAAATGTTTTCTTTCAGAATGTTGAAGTTGTCACATTATAGTTAATTACAGAAAGATAATCCAACTATGAACTCTATAGTCTTACAACGGCTCATAAATAAGGTGTAGTATGTTGTTAATATTAGGGTGTAGTATGTACAAAATAAAAAACTTTTTTGATATAAATTTGTGATTTTACTAAATACAAATAACTCGTCTGGACTTGACGTATTTGCTCTGCGATTGTTCACATAATTCCAGAAATACTGATGATAATAATGAATGATTTTGATTCCTGGTCTTCAGTCAGTGTTACAAATCATCTTTACCAGTAAGTATCATAATAAAAAAGAAACATCTGTATAAGTGTTGATCAAATACATCAGCACTCAAATACTGCTTTTCTCAAGCTCAAATTGTTTTGTTTTTCCGCTTGTCTTACAATATACAGGTGTTGACATGTATGTGTCCACCCCTCCTGTACTTCTATTGTGTTTTCGGTAGCTCAAGAATAATAAGAGCTTTTATTATATCTGCCTCTAACCATCACCTTACAGAAGTAAGTGCAGAGTCTTGTTATGTTGCCCCGTGGCTGTTGTCAGTCAAAAGCATCACCTCCAGCTCCAGACTGGCTTCCTTGGAAACTCTTGGCCTATTTCTGTTTTTCTTGACTAGGGTTTTTCCAGCCTGAGGTGGCTATTTTGGTCAGATAAATACAATGTTGTTTTGGGAGCGGGGGTTGAGGAGCGAGGCGCAGATGAGATCACCTCTCAAGGCTCCTGAGCTGCAAAACAACAGGCAGCAAGACAAGACAAGAACTGCCACGAACGGAGGCGGAAAATAAAGGCTTGGGAAATTATTGACATCCCGTCCAGGATTCAGGTTGGCCCGAGGCGAGGATTCGAGAGGCAACCTGTCCCTTTCTGTCAGAAACATTGGGAGAAAGATTTGGAAAGATTTTCGTTTTTAAATCAGTGAAGGAATAAGACATGTTGCTTTGTGCAGCTGACGAGAAGGAAAAGTGTTTAATGGCTGCTGAGAGTATTTTAAGGCCTTCACCACAGGGCAAACCAGACACGTCTGTATTTTGTTATGTGATTAGATGTGTTTGTGTTTGGCTCTGAGGCCATGGGAAAATGAAGGATTTTTTTTTTCTTGGCCAGATGGGAGCATACTACAGTAGACTTCATATTTGAATGATGAGAACATCTGTCTGTCTTTTTTGCTGCCTCACTGTCTGTCTGTCTGTCTGTCTGTCTGTCTGTCTGTCTGTCTGTCTGTCTGTCTGTGTTTGGACAATGGGAATGACTTGTGCGTCTCAGTTGCTACAAGTGAGTGTGTGGTGGTGTGTGAGCTTGTGTTGCCATGTACACTCATGTCTGTGTGTGTGTGAATGAGAGTTTATGACCATGCGGTTGTCTGCGGTTCCAGCCAGGTGTGGTGGTAGTTGCTCGGGTGTTTCGCTTTGCTACCAGGTGCAACACCTGCATGAGCTCTGGGACAACAACGTCTGAAAACAGTGTGTGAAAATGACTGTGTAGTGTTGGAAAGTAACATTTACCTGAGCACTGTACTCAGGTATTTTAAGGTACTTGTACTTTACTTGAATACTAGCATTTTTTTGTTGCTTTATACTTCTACTGAAGTAAACTATAAAGTATAATCAACACATTATGTTTAATCCGTATAAAAAACAGTTTAATGAGAGTTTTTCTTGGAAAGGCGCATATCGCTTCCTGAGGTGTTGTTGCCAAGAATAATAACTTAACCCCTGTGTTGGTAGTAGGCTTGTCACATAAATTACGTTATCATACGATATATGGACATGAGCGCGACCATTATTGTTGGCCTCAATGTTGCCTGTTGTGTTTAAAGTTTGTTTGTTTACATAACAATGTCACTGACATTTTAGCCAACATGATGCCAGAATAAACAGCAGGGTTTCCCCTCCCATTAAGAAATGTGCATTGCGTAGATATTGCACATTTCGGTTAACAGAGCCAGAGAGTCCATTTTTTTGATTGTTTTGGTTTTATTTATTCTGTTTATTTTAATATTCTTTTCACATTCCGGTTCAAATGTCTGAATATTCTCTTTTTCTTACATTATTATATTATCATTATATCAGTGGCATAAAATGGTCTTAAAATCACAATAATATTATTTATCACAACCTTTTCTGGGATAATATATCGTCCAGTAAAAGTAGATATCGTGTAAGGCCTAGTTTTGTTTTTAACCTTTGGACAGAGCTAGGCCAGCTGTTTTGCCCTTTTTCCAGTCTTTATGCTAAGCAAAGCTAAACGCGTGCTGATGGTAGCGTCATACTGTACACAGTGTTGTCCATGAACGCACTTTTGAATGTGATCATGTTTTTGGTGAACATTGAACTGAACGCGTCCGTTTGCAACTCACGCACTGTGTTTTATGGCGACCAAGAATTTACAGCATCCGTACTGGCTAGAACAATCAAAGGAGCGGAGACATCCGCCACCGTCTATTCCATCTCCGCCTCAAAAGTCTCAAAAGTAAAGTACACCATATAGCATCCGAACATTTAAAAGAAAAAAAAAGGAGGAGATGAAAGTGAACTGGTGAACTTTGAGCTTACATTGACACAAGAGTGGTATTAATCCTCTCACTTAACTCTTGGCAGGAAACCAAATAAGTGCATTTCCTAAACTGTCGAACTATTCCTCTAAGTAAGGCTTTGAGTGCAGGACTTGTTACAGAATACATTGTTGTATTGGAACTTTTACTTTACTTTTTACTATAAAAATACCTTCTTCCTCCACCATTGACTAGTGTGTTTGTTTGTGTGTTTGTATTTGTTGCGTGTGTGTGTGTGGCGGGGGGGTGGTTCTAAGGTGTGTGTGTGTGTGTAAACCCTCACGCATCTGGAGCTCCTTAAAGCGTGTGTGGGGGCGGAGGGAGTTTTGTGGTAAAAAATGAGGTCATCATTGCTGTTGATTTATGTGACACACGCTATTACTTACACTCCTGTGACTTCACCAACGTCTCCGCTGACAGCATGAATAATACATGTCCCCACCAAAGGATGACATCCTCCACTTTCTCCTCTCTCATCTGCTATTTCATAAAGTTTACTTCATCATTACTGACCCATGTCAGCGCGGAGTGTGTGTGTGTGCGTGCCTTTCTGTGTGTGAGTTGTCCCCTGTTTTGTTTCCACATCGGCTCCTGTGCTGATTATCTGCCATCTTCCATCCAGTAGAACAAGTTCAGCCTTCACATTGGTCGTTCATGAAATTGCACAACAGGGTATGGGAAGGAGTGTATGCTTGTCTACGTGTGTTTCATGTGTGCCACACCCTAGTTTCAGAAAAGTGATTGGCATGTGGTGATCATTAGTTGTGGTACATTGTGTAATCGTTGTCTTACCCTAACACAGGTGTTAAACTGACTCACCCCACAAGTCTTTCTTCTGTTTAATTTCAGTCGAGTCACAAGACAAGTACATGCAGTACAATTACATTTTGTCTTTTCCAGAGACATGCAGTGATTTGCCTGTAGCGTTGAGAAACACAACTGTCCGCCAGAGAGTAATAGTCATGGATGGGTGGCGGATCACATCCCGAATGTGCTTTTGACAGCCCGGCTCAGACATTTTGCCCCCGAAAAAGCGCCGGGCTGAGCCGCAGGACGGCCACTTCCAAAGAGAGGTCACCGTGGTCAGCGCTGAACGGGCAAGAGCGCGAGGCCAGAGTGAAGGAGAGAGGAGGGAGGGGGTGGAGGAGGAGGGGTGTAGATGGGCGGGGGTGATGGGTTAGGGGACGGAGGACAGCCGTTACTGTCAGCATCCATCAGGAAGCCCAGGGGTGACATGGGAGCAGGCAACACAGAAGGAATAAAGGGAGGCGGAGGAGGAGGAGAGGTCAGGGTGGGGAGTCGGCCCTTAACTAGTCACCCCTCAGCCCATCGTTACAGCCCTGGAGTACACTTGTATGTTGTCCCACACCACCTCCTCCCCTCTCCATCTGTTCTCAATGCAGATGTGTAACCCGGCAGCTGTTGGATTTCTCAACTTGTTCTTTTTTACAGAGGCGTGACGGTTGTTTTACATGTTACTGCTTTTACTTCAAATCAAGGAATCATTTTAAATTTTAGGAAATAGACATTCATTTTTTTCAATGCTCTCATATATCTGAAGTCCATGCTTCTTTAATCATTTATTTAAGGGGGAGAATTTCTTTAGCCTAATTATCAGATTGAATTGTCTTTTTATTCCATTTCATTTGAATCGCTGAATAAATGAGAGATGTGGAGTCAAGCTAGGAGTAGACGTTGTAGAGAAAGAACAACAGTCAGCAGTAATGTAGGCAATTTGGCATGGAATGAATGGTCCTTTAATGTAAAAACTGATCTTAATATCAGAAGAAAGTCCTCCTTTTTAAAATCTAGCTTGCTCACGGTGTGGTAGAAATCCCTCCCATCCCTTAAGTCAGCTCCACCTTACCCTCAGAAATAATAACATCCTCAGGTTGACTTAGATAATAACCTGCGGTCTCACTGTGGAGACGTTGTCCGCACAGTTTTTTTTTTCCCAGAGGGAAAAAACATGTTTTGCTGCTGCTGGCCTCTGCAGCCCAGACATAAACAGTGGTGTGGCCGTGCAGAGGAAGCTGTGAGGCTGGTGCTGCAGGATGCAGCAGGCAGTGAAACAGACAGTGGCTAACATGTCTACAGCACTGTGACACTCAGGTGCAAACACTGTTTTGACAAATCAGGACTTACGGAATGATTCTGCAATGAACACACTGTGTGTAGGGGGTTTTAAGCTTTTTCACATCAAAGACTCTTCACCTCCGCCTCCGGCTCATCCCCTGCCAAAAAAGATATCTCCCCATTAGACCATGAACCCGTTTAATTAGATTTAAAAAACAAAAATTATATCCTTTGGATGCACTTCTGAGAAGACTGTTGTTGGTAAATATAACTTGGTTCAGAATGATATAACTGTGAGTTAATGCCAGCAGAGTAAAGAGCAAAACCTATGAACAGAGCAGTCCTTAAATGTACATATTGTGCTGATGATTCGGGAGTAAAACATATATACTTTTAATCTCGATCCCTGGGGGATTCTAGAGCCCACTGGCAACTACTGTGGCTAAATATGATTGTCACTTTAGGGTTGTATATATATAGACCAGATAATACATATGTGCACACAGAGATCAAATACCGCACATATGTTAAAGAAAGAAGAAGTGAGATTCTGTGGAGTGGAGTGAAAGGAAAATGAAGGGGGAAAAGACCATTAAAGGTACAGTGTGTAGCATTTAGGGGGATCTATTGGCAGAATATATACAGTATATATATATATATATAGTATATACAGTATATATCAGTATATACAGAGTGGGTCCTCTTCATAGAGTCCGCCATGTGTCTGTAGCCTACAACAGTCAAACGAAACACTGGCACTCTAGATAGGTCTATTTGCGTTTTTGTCTTTTCACGGCAGCCATAGGTCTCCTACGCGCTTGGCACACGAGAAAAGTTTCAGTTTGTTGCAATCTGCAACGTCACCGCTAGATGCCACAACACACTGGCACGCTGACATGAGAAGATCAATACCACGTTTCTGTCCGTTCAATATGAACCTGCAGCCAAAACGGCCATATTAGCTTAGCATAAAGACTGGAAACAGCTAGCCTGGCTCCGTCAGAAAGTAATACAATCTGCATACCAGCATAAAGCTAACATGCTATGTGTTGTTTGCTTAATCTGTACAAAAATTAAAGTGTAAAGTGCGTTTTTTTGCGGGAACTATTTTTTGGGCTTCTCTACTGGTTACCTGGCAACCTAAACAGTGACAGTGACTAGGAAGTTACTTCCAGGAAAGAAGCCTGACTCACTACCCCCCTGTGAAACCACATGAGTTGTTTTCATTCTTCATTTTGTATTAATCACACAGATATAATGTGTAGAGGTGCTGGTTAGCAGATTAGTTTTGTTTAGACTGAGCCAGGCTAGCTGTTTCCAGCCTTTATGCTAAGCTAGGCTAGCCAAATGCTTGTGGTAGCTTCTAATTTATCATAAAAACATGAGATTAGCATCAATCTGGTCATTTAACACTCTGCAAATTAAGCATATTACCTAAAATGGCAAATTTCCTGTAGATAAATATGAAAAAGTATGTTATCAACTGGGTGCTTTAAACACACACATACACACGCATACACACACACACACACACACACACACACACACACACACACACACACACACACACACACACACACACACACACACACACACACACACACACACACTTAACCAGCACTCCCAAACAAGTCTTTCTTTTCTGCCATCCATCTTGTTACCATTACACTGTCAGACAGACCATTAACAAACAGTTGATTCATTGTGGGTCAGATAATACTGATAAAGTGGTCTTGTTTAAACAAAGTCAGTACAGCAGACAGCCAGAAAGATACTGTATGTGATTGTTACGGAGAGAGAGAACCAGCTTGTATCCGACAAGAGCTGATAGACAGACAGATACACACACACACACACACACACACACACACACACACACACACACACACACACACACACACACACACACACACACGGAGAACCAGACAGACAGGTCCTTATGCACAGAGAGTCCTTCTTGTAAAGCTGGGTGTGTAAGACAGGGAGTGCCCGAAAGGCACACACAAGCAGACACAGACACTACAGACAAAAACAAATGTGAAAGTACAGGGTTAGAATTGGTACAATAAACACTGAGTGGAGTCACGTGCGTTTACTCAGTTGTTGGATCCCATTACTGCCTTATGTGCGTCATTGTGTATTTCACTCAACAAACAAGTCAAATAAATATTGTTGTGGTCATATTAATGACTTTGTTTTATGGATGAGTGTGTGTATGTATTAACTGGCATAACTGTGTGTGTGAGTTTATCTTTGTTCATTGGAGACATTTCCTTCCTTTTTTGTCATTTTATTTAACAGAGATGTACATTTTTCTATTTGTATTTTTATGTATCTTTCCATTTTAAGGACTATGCATCTTTTGTTTCCATAGTGTCTTTGAATGTAGCACTGCTCTGTATCCCTTATCATCCATCAGTGTTTTCTTGACTTCGCACTGACTAAATGTCACTATTTAAATGGAAATTCCAGTTTTGTACAACTTCGTCACATATTCAAAGCTTTGTTCACACTGGTAACGATAACAATGTACGCGCTAAGTTGATTGGTGAGATTTCTGTGACATCACTAAAAAGTCAGCGATGAGGAAAAGTCAGATGATAAGAAACAAACCTCCCAGGTTAGTCTCTTAGTTGGAAGAGAAAACAAAGATAAACAGTCAAATTAACTATCTCTTGTTATCTACCACAGTTTGAAGTCCAACTTCCTGGTTCAACTTTGACCTACTGTACTTACAGCAGATTTATACGCACACAGTTTTACTGCATAATAAAAGGTAATCACTGACATTTCAGGTGTGCACACTGTCACGTTTACCTCAAAATGAAATGGTTTAGATGGTCTGGCTAAACAGCTTGTGTTTCTCTCCCTGTTGGACTCTATTATAGTGAGCTCACCATGTTCCCAGATGTCAGAGTACAATGTTATTATAAACGATGAAAATGATGATCAAAACTACAAAAATATGACCTAAAGGTAATTATCCTTTAGTTGTAGGGTATTTGTGGTAATATGGGCCGCCTCTTCTAAAAACCTAGCTTCGACAAGTTTGCTTCGTGAGATGAGCTGATGCGAGGAAACTGATTGTGATGAAGCAGAAATCTTTAGGAAACTCAATCCACCAGACTGCAGCTCAGAAACTATAGCAGTAGGAGGAAGCTTTCACAACAGATGTTCAGCGCCTGCTTGTAGCTAACAGGAATCTGCAGTGCTTCATGCGTCTCTTGTGGCCTGCGTCTCTGTCATAACAGAGTAAACATTCGTAGATTTCAGATGGGGCAGATTCCAAGAAACTCGTCTGTGAAAGTTTCTTTTCTTCCCACATTTCTGTTTGTTTCTTTCACTTTTTCTCAGTTTCAGGAGCGCATTTCTTTTCCACAGAATCCCACAAACTGAAAATACACAGCGGCAAATGCATACGAACGTGTTTGATAAGTGAAATAAGCAAACACACGTTACCTTGTGGCAAATATGGTCAGATGGTTTGTGATGAGCTGCAGGGTAGATTTCCGTCTTAATTTAGACAGTTTCAGTAAGCCCGTCTGCTCCTGGTTCTAGAGAAACACGCACACAAACACAGTTCTTTGAAATCCTCCCCCACACTTGTGGTTTCACACTTAATGACAAAAACATAAACCGCATTTCCCCTGAAGCCAGCACAAAGACGGGAATGTGTTGACCTTTGTAAAAACTGACTTGGGGGAGACAGGAAATAGAGAGCTCTGGTGGACAACTAGCCACCAGTGGCCAGGCATTTTCTCTGTTGCTTGATCTTGTCTGATATGCTGATACTGCTGGCCTTTGATGCTGGTCAATTGATAATCAGGGGAACTACAGCATTTCTGGGTCACTAAAACTTGTAATGACTCAGTTAAACAGAAAAACAGGCACTTACTTGTGCATCTTTGTGGAAAGCGTGACATGACGCAGCTTTAAGAGTTTTCCTATTCTCTTATCAGCACCATAAATGCGTTTTTTATTGCTGTATAAGGTCATGATATCTCTGCTTATAATGATTCTGTAATACCCAACTTAACGCAATAGATTTAGACATATGTCACATCTATTGTGAAGCTAATTGCATTGTGTTATAGTAAATACCTACTAATCTCCAGGCCGTTGAATTGACTGTCTGACAGCGAATGTGCCCGAGTCAGCAGGATGGCATCTTTGACTGTGGCGAGGAGCCAGAGCATTTAAGCCTGCAGCACCTCTCCATATTGTTCTGTCCGCCACACAACAAAACCAGGGCCTCCGTTGCAAAATATAGCTAAGAGCAGCACTGAGCTGCAGACAGACGGGGCAGGTCAGGGGTCTGCTGGTGTACAAGTCGTTCAGTCACGCTAACATTTCTTTGCTTCTATTCGGGATTCGGATTTGTCGGTGTTGCGCTATATCTCGAATAATGACCAGCAAGAAGGAGGCCGGACCGTTTGATACCATGACGACAGCTGTCCCAGAGGTGGGTTAGTGTCTGTCCAGAGTCGCTGAACTACTTTTTTGTTGTGTTGGGCATTTTATTACATTGTGTTGAAGTGATTTGGTAAAACAACATTTCTAATGTGACTGCTAGGACACTCGGGATGATGATTCAAGGTCCAGACAGGAAAAAGAGGAGAAGCTGATCCTGACAGCCTGGCAAAGCATGGTGAGTACACGAGGAAAGAAAATCCAGATAACTGTGTCCCTAAAGACTCTTTATCAGAAGTACATGAAAGTTAAAATGATTTGTAAGAGCGTCAAAATTATTCAGTTATTCAAAACCTGCAGTCCACAAGTGGTTGCGTAGATGACACAATAAAGGCTTGTATGTTTTTTGATGCCATTTTGCACGACTTTTTTTTCAACAATTTGGTTAATTATGGTCAATTCCTCTGTGCTGCAGTCTCTTTGTCACTGGTAAATCCACGGGATGGGAAGGATGTAAACAGCCAAGTGTTTTCTCTGATACACAAAGTATCTTCTTTAAACCCACAAGCGTGGAGCTTCATCTGACGGGTAGATCGTTCCCGCTATCCCTCACTGGCTTCCCACAAGCAAGCCACTTAAATGATTGAGCCCTGGTCTTGTTTTACCCATGCACATTTTACTAGGTGTATGGAAATGTTTTTTGCTTACTCGTAGCGCTGTTATGGCTCTAAGGCAAACGTTACACTCTGTCTTAATGCTGGTATAGTGGTGGTAGTAGTAGCAGAACTCATTATTATTTGTGATAACAGGTCTCAGTCCGGTGTGGTTAACAGGCCTAAATTATAGTACTATGGTGTTTCCACTAACAGCTGACAGTTGTGTTTGCCTCTTGCAGTCTTCAGCTCTGCGGCAGCACAGTCTGTGTCAGGATTTCAGAGCTCCAGGCCCGGCTCAGTCTTTCCTGGCCAAGCAGAGGCAGTCCACCCAGGCCAGGAGGGCGCTCTCCCCCCGCCTGCATCCCAGGTAGGAGCCTCCATCCGCAGGGAGAAATGGAGGAGGTCAGCCCACTCATGGCCATGCTGGGATGCAAGGTTGTGGAAGAAGGTGTACATTTTCTGTAATTTTCTTTTCATTGTACTCTGTTTGGTTTGCTGCTATCACCTCCTGCTGGTCAATGTTGGAATCTGGAGTGATATTTGTGATTCCATGTAAAAACTAAATAGTAAGGGCTATAAATCCCTGTTTTTATATGTTTTATACCTAAATGTGTGCTTGTCAATAAGATTGTTTGCTTCATTCCTTATTATATAATATGTATACATTTATTTTTGCAGGTAAGATACAGAATTAATGCAAAACAATTACTATTAATTCCGTCACTAATGTAAAACGGTTGTGTTATATCATTTGTTTTATTCAATAGTTGTTTAAATTAAGTTTGAAAACACAACAGACAATGCATTAAAAATCATTTTATTTACAGTTATATTTTAGTAGCTAATAAAAGAAAATAAAGTGAAACTGTCACTCATTTTATCTGTTTGAGCACCATTTTTTTCAGTCCAAACTTTGGTTCATGCTAAGATACTTGTGCAGACTTCAGTAGTCAGGCAATATATTTATATTCTTTAATATAATGTGCAGACAACTGGAAAACCAGAAATATTAAATTCCTTTAAACACAAACCTGAATGGTCTTATCTCCTTTGTACACATGTAGCTTTGACATGTTTAGCCTAGCTTAGCACAAAGACTGAAAGTAGGGGGAAACATCAAGTTTAGCTCTACCAAAGGTTCCTTTAAACGACTCCAAAGCTGTTTCACTGTGTTGTATTTACTGTATTTAACAATCATAGAACAAAAAAAAGCAGCTGCTGGTTTAATTACTACGAAGCTAGCTTAATTATTAAGCTAACTGCCACATGACACCTCCAATGTCCTGTCTCATGGTGACGTTGTCGGCTTCATAGACAACTCTGAACTAATGAGGATGCCTCGGTGACTAATTTGCTAGACACTAAGATACAACATGTAAAGAAACTTTTGGAGTCGCCTCCTCTCTTCCTCTTTTTGATGGAGGCCAATCTCCCCCTACCTCTAGTCTTGGTGCTAAGCTAGGCTAAACGTGATGTTCCTCCCGGTTCACAGAAACTTAGTACAGTTCACATTTTACTTTCAGACACCTTCAGTTAAAAGGGACGGTCATTAGGAAATATGGGGAGCTGTTGCTTTCTTTGACATCATTTTTAAAAACTGATAGGATTCTATTTCAAAAGTGCTGCAGATTCAAAGTAAAAGTGGCAGCACAGTTTTGTATTTGTGACTAATTTCCCTGGTGAAAACGAGAACAGGGTGTCAAACAGCCCAAAGTTCATTGGAACATCACGACCCATCGTCCGCCTAAGACCCAGTGAGCTCTGATCCCATGCTCACGCTGCGGGAGCGCTGAGGTTCATCGTAAGACGGCACGGTGAGGAAGGTCACTTTGTTTCCACTGAAGGGAGGTTTGGGAATAGCGGGCATGGCTCTGTTCTGGTTGATAGCCGGCTGGGAGCTGCAGTGCTCCAGACTGGAGTGGGCAGCCGGGTGAAACAGGAAGGCAGAGCGGTGACGGGAGGTGAAGGGAATGGCGGAGGCTGATTGGGTGGACGTCTCTCTCGAGGACTTGGGGGGAGGAGGAAGCAGTGACGCAGGAGCTTGGGTCTCCCCCCTTGTACTCTCTACTTTCCCTCTTTCCTCCCTCATCTGCCACTCTTCCTCACTCCACCCCTCCACTGCCCTCACTCCCTTCTTCTCATTGACAGCAGGGTTCCCTCCTCGCCTCTCCTGCCGCTCCGCCCCAAACTGAATCTCCAGCAGAGGCGTTCTAGCGCTCTTCTCCTCCCTGAAACTGCACACGGTGCTCTGGGTTTCCTGCCCCAGCCCTGACGGCAGAGACCCACCTTTACCTATTTTACCACTTTCATCATCCTCATCATCGCTGGTGGATTGGTCAATGCTGGGAGAGTGGCGTAGCCTCTGGAGTTGTGCTGAAGTGCGGCGAAGGGCCCCTCCCATGAAGCCGGTGGGGGAAGGGGCCACGTTGAGCAGGCGGTTGAAGAGGGCCATGTTGGGGTGATGACTGCCTGACTCCTCCAGGTTCTCAGCAATGTCCTCCAGAGGCTGGAAGTGCATCTCCTCTTTAGGGATCCTGTCAAGAGAAGTCAAGGTAATTTACCTCTTAATTACCTGAAAAACCATTACAGTGGTTTGGACATTTTTGACCTTCTCAGCACGGATTATTTCACACTACTTCAGGCAGAATACTTTCACTTTCATCACCCAAACTTTCCCACCCAGTGGGGGGATTCAAACTGAAAGTATCACAGTCACAGGTCGGTAAAAGTCAGAGACTCACGCCATGTCGAAAGTGGACCCCTGGAAGGAGGGTTTGCGGAGGACAAAGAGAGTGGCGGCGGTGTAGGGGGGTCTGGGGTTGGAGTCGTTCCAGTAGCGATCTCTCTCCATCATCGGCAGATCTCCATACATATCGTCTACCGCCATCATGGACACCTGCAGAGCAAATCGCAAACAGACACACACAGTTAGATTATTGACAGTACAGAGCATTATAAGACAAATCAGTTACAGTTATATTGAACTTAAATGAAGACATGACAGTAAAGCTCAAATGGGAAATTGAGCAGTATCCAATGTGGGATCTAAAAATGTCAGCCGAACAGACAAGTTTTAGGTTAGTGTTCTAGGCAACACATTCAAACAAAGACATTGAGAAAGTATATTATGACAATTTAATTATTTAAAAAGGACATCGAGAAACCTGGAAATTTCTGTCTATAAGCCAGTTGGTCTCAAAGTCATCATCATCTTCTCCAAAAGGGTTGATCAGCTGCTCTGCAACCTTCAGGAGACAGAAAATGTAAATAGCTAACGACATGTATCATTGATTTTTATCTTTGTATCGTGCTCAGGTATCACAACACATGATATGTGACCCTCTCTCTGACCTTGAGCCAGCCGGCATAAAAGAAGAACTGCAGCAGGGTGAAGATGGGCACGTAGAGGTCGAGGTCATGACCTGGATAGCCTTGATTGGGGTCCAGGAACTGGCGACCAATCAGACACACCAGGAAAAAACTGTACACGGCCAAAGTCACCACCTGTGGGAAAGATGGAGGCAATTGGTCACATGATACTATTTTTCATTCATATTTTTATTTGTGTATTGGTGCTCAAGCATAGCCGAAGGCTGATGGATAATGTTTCATCGATGTTGTGTTTTTGATGTTATATGCCGGCGATATTATCTACCGAGAGAATTGTTTTGTTGCTGCTGTTTACATTCCTCCTGATGCAGATAATTAAAAAAATGCACTACAGGAATGCACTACTGTTTTTGCTCTTAATGACAATAAACTATCCCTGAATCCTTGAAAGTGGACAAATTGAAAACCACAATATTTTAAAGGTATGATATGTAATGCAAGAAGTTAGTAAAGAATGACTTTGTAGTTTAGCTCATTGCTTTTTAAAGTGAAGGATCGTTATTTTATGGAGATACTTTTCTGCATCTATCTGACTTACAGTATAACAGTTAAAGATAACTTTCCATAATCGTGCTGAAGCAATAAAACGTCTCTCACTGTTTGTCCTGCCAAACACAGGTGCCACTAATAATCTGGGCCTGGGTGTTGTGCACACTGGCTCATTACTGGGAAAGTTAAATTGAACAGTCTTTCATGTCACCAGTTACACCAAAGCGCATCCTGCTAAGACACCAGGAAGCCAGATAAAGCCTTATTTAAGTGAGTTGGTTGAGCATGACATTCTCTTTCTTACATCGGTATATGCAGATAGCTGTGATTTAAAAAAAAAAAGGGATTTACTAGTAAAAAGGTACAAGACTATGTTGATGAAAAACTTTTATCCAAAGAGCATTGTAGTACGAAACATTCTCAGACCTTTTCACAGCAAACCCTTTGACATTCCACAGTAGGAAAATCAAAGATTTTAACAAAGGATGGCTCTGTTCTGTTCACGTGTTCCTGTTAGCCACGACAGTGTGTCATGTACTTTTCTTACTGTTACATATCAAAATGTACGTCTCTGAGAGATAAGATTCTGATGCCTGCACTGCTCATAACGGAATGAAAGTACGATGTTTGAATCTATAAACCTTTGGACTGATGTGTGCTGTACTTTTGGCTTGTATCTTTTCCAAGCAATTGTAACTAAGGCCGTTGGGAGCTGTAGTATTTAGAGCCAAAGCACACAACTGATGTTTGAGTCAAAGAAATATAACCAGAAGCCATAAACCTATACTATTGTTTAACGACCCAGAAGACTTGAAGTCACTGAAAGTTATTTTTATACTGTTCAAACCAGCAGCTCCATCCATTTTACTATCAAACAGTTTAATATCAATGGTGGTTCGAGCCAATGTGCATATCAGCCTGTATCTCCATTGCCTGCAAGTTCAAATTTGTAAAAAAAATACAATAACACTTCTTCAGTACCAATGTAGAAAACTGACAAATCTCCAGAACAAAAAATATAAAAGAATTGAAAGTCAGAGTTCAATTAAAGATGTGAGTATGAGTGCAGTGTAAAGCAGTGTACAAATCATGCAGCATCCCAAGCAGCAGAGCGCTTACCTGAGTGTAGACGAGGGGAACGCTGATCATGTCATAATGAAACAGCATGCTGCACTTCCCTCTGAACGCATTCAGCTCCTGTTCACACACACATACAGAGACTTTACAGCATTCATCAAAACACAATGTGTGTGTGTGTGTGTGTGTGTGTGTGTGTGTGTGTGTGTGTGTGTGTGTGTGTGTGTGTGTGTGTGTGTGTGTGTGTGTGTGTGTGTGTGTGTGTGTGTGTGTGTGTGTGTTGTGTGTTGCGGCACCTCCAGCAGTAGTTTGAGTGTGTGATCATCTTTGATCCTGCCCTCGCAGCGGGCTGCAGCCGCCAGGTTGGTGAACCAAACGCAAGGGATCCAGTATTTATTATACGGAGAGTGGAGACCCTCAAACTTCTTTCGTTCCTCTCTTGACATGAATCCTGCAGAAACAGCAAAACGTCAAAAATCGGCTCACCAAAAGGGAGGAATGAGGGATCAATAGGACAATTGCTACTACAATTACTACTATTTATCACAAGCATTGCATTTCAAGTCGCCTTTGTGATGGAGTAAAAACAAAAGTCAGATGAAAAAGTCCTGAGAACTGAACAGAAGAAAGGAAATAAATCCCAGACTGCAGACGGAAGCTGCAGCTGTGGTTGTGGCCACAGGGGGGCAGAGCTCCGTGTCCAGAGAGGTGACACTCCAGAAATAAAACAAAACAATGTTTGCGTTCACTGGACGCTGAGTTCACGGACGGAGGTCACTTCGAGCACAATCAAATTAAGGATCACACAAGGCTGTGGTTATAATTAGCATTATTCTATCTCGGCATAGTTTTTTTTTTTAAAGTTGCAGCTATCTTAATTAATGACTGATTTAATTAACCACCGGTTGAGCACACTACTTGACACACCCACCATGTTCGTGACCTGTACAGTTGGGTCAGTCTGGGTCTGGCTAACATGCTAAATGCTAGCATGCTCGTTATGTATCCTCCAGCAGTGACTTTTGTGTTCACTGAAGAACTTCTACCTTCAGTGAGGAGTGTGAGGACTTTCTGCTGTTTGAGACTGTTAAACCCTGATGTGACGGAAGAGTAACATTCAGTCCAAAGCGTTTATAATTTCAGGCGCACAGTGGGACCTGAGAGGCCGAGTGGACTGGTTATACTGGGACAGAGATGCCCTATGGGCTGGTTATACTGTAACAGAGATGCCCTATGGACACTGGGACAGAGATGCCCTATGGACTGGTTATATTGTGCTTTGAGAATGAAGGAATAGAGAAGTTGAACCTGGAGCTGATTGTGGAGGACCTTCCATTCAGACAGGTTTCCAGATGATAAGGTTAACAACCACTTCGTTTCCTGGTGAAATATGGTAAAATCTCCTTTGCTGTGACATGTGTGTGTTTGGATGAAGCCGATGTTGGTTTTATATTGTTTATTGTCCACGTTGTCTGCTTTGGTGATATTTTATTCTACTGTTGATTCTAAAATAGGTTTAAGGCGTCGTCGTGTCCGTAGCTCGTTGTTTTTATTGTTGATCATTTTTGTTCAACTGTCTGAGTTTTGTCTCTTTTCTGGTTAATTCTTGTGAGGCTATACTGAGGAAAGCAGTTACATATTTATGATTGATAATCAGTAGTTTGGCGATATTGTTCCACTTGTGTATAAGTTAACATTTAATGCAATCTATTTTGTAGCCTAATTTTGTTTTAATTTAACAGTAGTATCATATCATCACACCAGTGGCGGGCCGTGCATTTTATGCCTGGGCCTTCTACAGTTGAACAGCTACGGTGCAGATACATGAATCCGTGCTTGACGGGACGCTGGTCATTAACGGACAATGCATAGTCAAATCAACGTAACGTAATGATGGCCTGCCTCGGACGGCGCTAGCCGCTATTGGCCTATCTCGAACGATTCCGTCGTGACACACTTTCTTCGGCGATCGCCATCCAAGTGTAAATAATATTAATTCATACATATCAAAGAATCTACGTGTCAAATTTCATGAATATATATGGACGTTTACATGTCTAAATACTATAGGAAAGTGACTTTGATGGGAGAAAGCAGAAAGAACACTCGGCGACGCTCGGGCGACGGTGGAGTTGTTGAAGCGTGATATCTTATTGTGAAGGACCGAAATACGTTCCCGGATGTGTTGACAGCATTAATGGTAATTTTGGCGAACCTGTAACAAGTGAATATCCCCGAAAAACCAGCAGCGTTTTCAGAAGCCGGCCGGCGTTTTCAGAAGCCGGCCGGCGTTTTCAGAAGCCGGCCGGCGTTTTTAACCTACAAGTAAGCGTGTCTGGTGAACGTTGTGTGCCTGCGTGTAGTATTTGCTTTGTCACCGTCAACACAAGAACATTTTGAGCATAATATGTAGCTAGCTAAGTTAGTATGTTTGCAGTTAGCATCAAGCTACTTTTGTTTCGCCAGCAACAACAACGCTACTTCCGGTTTGTATTCCTTGAGAATTTAAAGCCTCTTCCTTGAATTAAATTACAAGAAATGTTGAATTTATCACAAGAACTGCACAGATTATGTTTTTAAGAAATAGTTCCTGCCTTTGATCCCCTAGCTTTGTAAGACAAAACTAAATTTTTTCAGTCAGCCATACTGGAGAATGTTGACATCAACATGTAACGTTACGACTTCTGGTTGTATTTTTCAAAATAAAAGATGGGATTTTCCAAACTGACAAGAAAATACATTTGTTTACTTTTGAGTATTCTCATGAGTTCTACTAATTCTGCTGCACCACATTTTGGAGGCAGATCTATTTTTTGCTATTCAATTTATATGACTTATTTGAATATGATGCTTTAATATGAACGGTGGTGGAAAATAAATATGTAGCCCATGTTTACTCACGCATTTTTAAGTACCTGTACTTTATTATTTACATTTTGAGGGTTAGGAAAGCCTACAACAGTACGTGTATAAGCACGGGTTCTTAAAATGACCTCCACCACAGAGAGCTGCAACTGTAAAAAGCTGGTTTACAGTTAAATGGCAATTCATCTCTAAAAAAATATAAATTTATAGTAGTCTATATCTTGCTCATAAAACGTCTGAATGCAAGACTTGTAATAGGCTATTTTTACACTGTGGTACTGCTGCTTATAGCTAACTATCTGACCACTTCTTCCACCACTATGAACCACACTACCCAGCAGCTTATAGCGTTAAAGCAGTTAGCTCCCACTCAACAAGCTAGCTACAACATCAAATACAGCTTTAAACGATGTACATATGTAATAATGATTAGATGATATCATCTTGATGGCTTAACATTCACGTGGTCTATCTGGCTGTATAATGTACTGTATATCACACACACACAGCACACCTTTTAAACTATAACGCAGTAACGTTTACTCATAGTACATTTTAACTGACATTTTTACTTTTACCTGCGTGAGTTCAATATTCTAGTACTCTTTCCACCTCTGACTTTTCGTGGAGTCTAATTTCAAATTAAATCTTTTTTTATAGTGAGTGAGAATTAATTTAATGTGTCAAGAAAAGACATTATAGCTCTATCAGTGAGAAAATAGCTTGCTGGAATATATTGTAACTGTTGACATCTTGTTTGCAACTCTTAAAGTCACACGGTGTCAATCCAACATTGGTGCCACCAAAAGTTGCAACACAGTCCATTTAGGAAACAGTGAGGAGAGGATTGCTACACCAGCGTCTCGTGATCATGTCACTGTCGTATGATTATCTTTTTTTTATCAAGAAGTGCCTGTCCTTGGGATTTCTCCTGTTCACTGGTGTAGAGAATGTACCGGAGAGTTAACAACACACACTGATGACGTGAGTGTGACTGATCACATCGCTCCATCTACAACACCAGCCCGTTCTCATTCCCGGGATGTCAAATAGTCACGCTTTGTTCACGGCCCTCTGCGTCTGATATAAGACGCACCGGGCTTTCAACTAACTACAGTGTAAACCCATCCGAGTAAATTATTAAACCTATTCTTACTGGACGCAATACAGACGAGCAAACATCAGATTGTTTCAGTTTTCTCAGTGAAGATGTCCTAACCTGCTCCGTAGATCGGCTTACAGGCTTGTTCGCAAAACCTCTCATCCTGGCTCTATTTTTGCAAAGTTTTGTGCACCTGCTCCGCCTCCAACCCGTAGTCAAAATCGTCGCTGACAGTAGCTGACATTTCAATCAATATCACCCTCCATTACATAGAAAGCGTGACACTTGTTACTGTGTAACAGGTAACAGCGTGAGAAAAGTTAATCTGACATAAAGCTCAGTGCACGTAATAGTTGCTGAGCGATACGTGCACTGGCTGAATGCATTGTGTATTTGCATTGAGTGCATTTTTTTACTATTCATTTCAAGTTTTACTCATTTAAAACATCTTTGGATAATTGTGTATAGATCATTCATTGCAAAATCACATTGGGTGTTAGGATGGCTGAGGATGGACCCCACCACCATCACTACCACCTGTGTTAGTACCTACTCACCCGCCTCCACAACGTGGTCCATGGTAGGGAAACGCTTGAATACGGCCGTGCTGACAGAGCGGAGGATGAGCAGGGCCGACAGACTGGTGTAACGCATCATGGTTCGTCTCAGCAGGCGGCCACGCTCATCGGTCCCTTGGAGGCCCCCCGACAGGACGCACATGAGCCTGTCAGGGAGCGGGATGCTGGTGTACTGGCTCCACCACCGGTTCACCACCAGGGTCACATAGAAACCTGCAGACAGCAGAGGAGAGGAGTCACAAGTCATTGAGACAGAGAACAGACCTGGAATGAGGGGCTGGAGGCGTATTTTGCCAAATGTTCTGTCAAGAACAGTCCTATGGGTCTCGGGGATCCCAAGCAAAATAAAAAAACGTTTTGGCTTTACTGTTATTTCTGCTATTGAGCTCAACTGATACATCAGAGAGCCAATATTGTCATATAATCGTATCACATACTGTATAAGCTATAGCACGTATTTAAGCTGATTCATGCAGGGAGAAAAAATAATTAAAAACAATCAGATTAATAAACAGAAAAATGTACTGTGGAGTCTGTAAAACTTGTAAAGTGCAATCCTTGCTAAAAAATCCTCTATCCAGAGTCATACTGTATCTTAAAATCTGTCCTCTCTTCTGTTATCCCAAAGTGGGAAATAAAATCATTAGTGCTTACCCAGTACAAAGGACATGGGGATGAGACTGGCGTAGTGGTTACAATAAATTGCCAGCTTTTCAAAATACCTCTTCTGATCATCAAACAGGAAAAATCTAAAAGAGTAACAGTGAAACAGTCATTTGTAAATCAAAGCACCGATAAAATGTGTCAACAGCCAGTTTTTCCTGAAGCTGTCCCCTCTATCTTACCTGTATGTGATGCTGATGGCGGTGTACATGGCAAAGAAAGCCAGGAACTCTTTGTACAACACCTTGTAGATGCTGCCTTTCCAGGCCAAAAGCAGCTTGGAGAAGCCACAGAAACGGGCGTTTGCAACTCTGGCTGTATAGGTGACAGTCATTGGTGACAGCCAGATTATAGGTCCTCAATAAAAGAGCTGTGTGGAAGAAACAATCACCTCTGTGATTACACCTGCAGCGGGAACAAGCATGCTCATTTTAACAAGTTCAGGTGGGTCAGAAGCCATGGACAGATCAAACTCGACTCGACTCAAACTAAACAACTCTCTGTGGTCTTTATTTTTAATTCACAGATAAAGTATTTTCCCAACGGAATTACACTAAAAGAACGGACTACTAAATTATTTTGAATGTATTTAGTCTTGATAGAATATCTCCTTACCTTTTCTGGTGTTTTCTCTTGATGAATGTGCCAATTGCTCAGCGCGTAATTGGCCCCACTGGAGAAGTGAATTCACATTTTCACTTATCAGTATATAGTCTCCTCTGTGCTCGCCAGTGGAGTTTTTTTTTTTCAAAGAGCTCATAACTCTGATATCCCCCGGCGTCAGCTCGGTCAACTCGAGGCTCGGTCGGCTGCATGGCAGTAATCCTTCGGAGCCTCCTCGGTGCGTCCAGTGGTCAGTGCGCCCCGGGGTAAATCCCCAAAACGAGGAGGAGGAGCTCATTAGCGCGGCCCCCGACCGGGAGAGCGCGGCTCGGTGATGGACCACAAGCGACAGGCCGCAGCGCCGGGGCACAAGGAGCGCACAGGACCGTACAGTACAGTCGGGAATTATGAAACAAGAGCAAGTGAACCATGGCAAACTCTCGTGTTAACTGATATGAAAACAACAACCAATTTCAACGCTTACAGGTTCATAATTATGCTTGTTGAATAACAAAAAAAAAAGTATAGCTATTTCCTGCATTGGAGAAAAAGGCGTCCATCCTCAAAAAAAAACCCAGTGGAGTGTAATAATCCCACTTGTTACCAATGCACTTTCCCACCAGGACATATTTGTCAAAAACAAATCATTTATTACGACTCAACAGACTAAATGACTTTTGGTGACTTTGGCTATTTCAAGCAGTGACCCTCGCTGTGCCTCATGATGCCTACAATATTCTTAAGGACTCGTTTGTGTCGTTTAGTTTTGCTGTGGCACATAATGATCAGTCAGTCCCCCCTGAACTGTGGTGCTGAAGGTTAACTGGGACTTCGTGCTCTGTCAGAGGCAATCTGCAGTCTGGTCGGTAAAGGTCTGTGCGCGCTCTTATGGAAAATAGCTTCGCTCTACTTAAATCAACAGAATAAAATGAAAAAATGACAAAAGACTCTCGGCTGAGGCAATCTTTTTTTTTTTTAATTAACACTCGCAACATAATGAAAAGAAAATCTATAGAAAACAGATTATTGACCCAAAAGCATTCAGTGACAGGAAGGGGGGTTAATTATGCATTTCCTTGAGGATGTTAACAACCTGTTAGAAGTTCCAGCGAGCCAATCAAGAGTCCAGTATTTGATCACCAGGGCAAAGATGCTGTGATTGTACTTGAACAACTCGCCATTCATTTGTTCCACATTTGATCGAGCAACATTCAATATATTTTGTATTAACAATGCACTAAGAATAAGGCTACTAATGTATTTCAATAGTGTTCCCATATAGTTGTCTGTAAACGGGGTGGACACAGAATGTTTGACCGAGTGTTTGTTTGGGAACCTGCCTGCATGGTGCTGGGACTTCAGCTGTGACAAACTCTTTCATCTTCCAGCCGCTCACACACACGTTTGCCTTTGAATCTCATCAAACTAGAGTTGTCTCCAAACAAATACCACCTGAAGCAGCCGCAGTGGCCTAAAATATTTAACAGAAGCCATCAAAACTGTCACGACATAGCCATATATAGATGTATAACTCCCAACTCAACTTGTTTCAAAATCTCATTGACATTGTGTTACTGCATTTACACCAGGATCATAGGGTAATGTGAGATCTAATGATTTGACACATGGTAAAATACACACTACCAACTGCTCTGATTTTCTTTTATTCATATAGTTTATAGGGAAATTATCTTTCTTTGCATGAAATTTTGGTCAAAAGTCAAACTGGAGAACAGACACAGCCACCAAACCACACAGAAGAAACAAAGCATCAACACCAACCATCTGAAAGCGGTTTTATCCTGGAATACACAGCACCGTCACTGGAAACACTTTGTTTTCACAACTGAGACCAGACACTGAAGGGTGGAGGAGGGGAAGTTTTTTTTTTTTGTTGAGAGAAAGTTAAATGCTTCAAGTAGGAACAGTACAACCGCCACAGAGGATATGAAGGAACGTGGAGGTGAACTGAGAGTAACAAACAAATCTGTACCGTCTTGCGTCTCTAACAATACCGAAGGTTACGTATGTGTGTGTGTGTGTTTGTGATTTCATCAGGTCCCCTTCAACAAGGACATGTGTCCTGCTGTAGCAGGGCTCTGCTTAGGATGACGGACTGAGGAGTGAGTGGATCAACTTGAGGCGGTTACTGCAGGGTTTGAGGCTGGTTGGGGGAGGAGGCGAGTTCAGACTGTTAAGGTGTGGTCTGCAGGAGGGAGAGGGGAGGTCCTGCAGGGAGGGAGTTCACTTATTTGGGGGTTTGTAGGGTTCCAGAAGTTGCTGAGAGAACATGTTGACCTTGTCAGACCCTCGGACTTCATGCGGCAGCAGCGGTAACTTAACTATGTGGAAGTCTTCATAAAGGTCCTCCATCTGTGGGGAGCAGACAGACCATTAATGAGGCAGACGACATGTGACATTCGGTTGCAAACTACGCAGCCATATTGTCAAAACCACATAAAAAAAAAAACTACAGATTCCTACCTGATCTAAATATTTGGACTGAATTTTGTGGCGGGCTTCACACATTTTGCACGGCCTCTCCGATTCAGGGAAAACAAGTTGGTTGACGATGATGTTGTGCGTGTCGATGCGGCACTTGGCCAGCTCCTGGATGAGCCGCTCCGTCTCATACAGAGAGAGGAACTCAGCGATGCACACACAGATGAAAGTCGTCTGTTCCTGAGGACGGTGAGGAGAGAGAGTTTACAGAAAGCGTTTAATATGACTCGAAACACTTCAGTAACTAAGTGTAGTTTGAAAAGCCTGTAATGCGCAAAGCAAAAACTCAAAAACAACATAAAAGCAACCGGAGGGACTTACAGGATCTTTGAACTGCTCACTGACTGAGCGGATGACCGGCAGGGTCTCCTCCAGCTTAGAGGCCAGCTGGTCTGCGTTCATGTCGCCCAGGCCGAGCATGTTACACATCTACAAACCGTGAGAGAGGAACAGAGGAGATGTGAAAGGGTTTGAATCATAGGTCATATTTAATGTGTAAAATAAATAATCTTTGAATACAAAACATAAACTTTATTAGTTTTTTTTTTTTTTGCCCTTTCACTTGGCATCATCCTTACTTCTAGTTCAACAGTAGCTTTGTGGATCTTTTACTCCCATGAAAAATTGGTAAATGAGTACAATCAATGAGTGACGGGACCTGCTCGTCTCTTCCTCACCTGGGAGATGAAAGGGCTGATCTGGTTCTTTATCTGCATGAGGCGGCCCAGACCACGCTCCACAATGGTGGGAAAGTTGAGCAGCCGCAGTGTGTGACCAGTCGGGGCCGTGTCAAAGACCACCACGGAGAAGTTCATTCCTTTCACTAACCTGTGGCACAAGTCGACGGCAGCGCTGGGTTAGCACAACACTGACTACCATTTCTTTATGCAAATCTGGGTCAGCAATACTACTATAAAAGAGTGATCTGGTGTTCCATGTTGTCGTACCTCATGACCTCCGCATAGCTCATGGCCTCGTCGATGCCAGGGAAGGCGCTCATAGCCTCCTGCATCATCTTCTTACCCATGCTGAGCATGTTGTCCTCCTCAAAGAACTCATCCGGCAGCTCTGCGACACCCAGGCTCGGGTCAATCTCCTGCACCCACACAAGCACATTATTAAGTAATCAGCACGTTACAGACTGAGGGCCGGAGTAACTGCAAATGATTTCAGGGCCTTCCAGCAAGTCAGTTTGGTCCACAGTGATGGTTTGTGTTTGAGACACAGATGTGGAATGGACCGTCCTTGTGACGCTAAAGAGATAGTTACCTCATTTTCCATAAACAGCATAAATAAACCTCTTTGTTAACAAGTGCTGATATGTTTCTATCCGCTTGTCGATCTATTTTTTTTGTAAAAAACAGCAAAAAGTAAAATGTGAATTAAATGCAACATTTTGACATGTCACAGTAGGAAAAGTACAGGTGTAAATAACAATATTGATGAAGCTGCTTCAGTTTCATGGTCCTGGTATTGTGCATGCTAGCTCGCCGTCACATTGTTGTAGCCTCCAGGGATGCCTGAACAGAACAAAGCCCTAACTGTGCCATTTTTTTCTCACTACAATATAATGTATTAGGGTTTTACAAAGGTCTAGGTAGTGTCTACGCAGTGCCACTCACCATTGCAAAGAGGTTCTCATAGCCCTGGACCTTAGTGGGCACCTTTGAGAACTTCTGGTCAAAAGCATCAGAGATGTTGTGAGCTGGATCGGTGGAGATGATGAGGACACTCTCCCTGACAGAAGCGAGCTGGACAGCCAAACTGCAACTAGAAAGAAAAATGACACAAGAGATGTTTGTCATCTTAAAAGTTGCATGAAGTAAACTGCAGTGAGCAAGTTAAGAGACACATGTTCTGTTCATAAGATGGTTATGTTGTCACTGTAACTGTCAGATTCACAGGACTTTTAAACCTTTACTATAAGGGCTTTATCTAACACTAGTTACTTAACGTTGGATGTTGCTTGATTCTGTATTTTGATATTGTATATTCTTCATTTTGTAATCTTCGCTCAATGGCTTCAACGATAATTAAAGGAGGCGTAATTGCAAAACTGACAGCTAACGCTAGCTAGCTAACTACCGTTAGTCTATTCATTACCCACAGGTTAACGATGTCAGTTAGCTTAGCTACAAGCTAACACAACGTTACCCCTTGAATAAACACAAGGCAGAAGAAAACACGCAGGCTGTCGGTGTCATCCTGCCCCGTGATTGTCAAACCACTTGAGGAAGTCAAGAATACAAGTATCAGTTGGCTAACGTTAGCTAGTGACAGTGCTTGACAGCATTGAAATGCGTTCAGCTAACGCTAGATAATAACGGGCTAATGACTTAACGTCACATGTAACTGAGATGGTGTTTCAAAGCTTGCGCGTTTTCAACCGGTAACGTTAAGCTACCGCTCATTAGATTCGTGTTGTGGAAAAACATTCGTTTACTGAAAAATCCACGTCAAGTTATGGTGGCAGCTAATCTAAGCTAGCTAGCCCTGTTAGCTTGTGCGGTAGCCTGAGTCGATATCAGCAGCTAATGAGCATTTGCCTTCAACTTACCTGCATGTCGTTTTACCAACACCACCTTTTCCACCCACAAATATCCATTTCAAAGATTTCTGTTCGATGATGTTCTTCAGTGTTGGTTCTAACGGTTCCACATCAGGCGCATCTTCAAACTCGTCTTCTAGTAAAGCTGCCATCTTGTCTGTGTACACTGTAAACGTTACAGCTCAGGTGGGATGTGCCGACCCTGCTGCGTTCACTGCTCCTCGGACAAAGGGAAACTATATCTGTGCAAATGGAGGCTGCTGTCAAATAGAGAGAAGTAGCAAAAGTCAAAAGTAATGTTGTTGTCGTAGATTTGGGAGGAATGTGTTTGATATCAAACTAACCCCTTTAGAGATATTGAGACATTACCATTAGTGGTGAGGCCAGAATGGGCAGAAAGTGCAAATTTTAAAAGCTGGATGTCAGTAATGAGGCTAATCTCTTTATATATATGTATATACTGTATATATATATGTGTGCGTGTGTGTGTGTGTGTATGTGTAAATATATATATTAATTTTCATTCTTCAAATTGTTTTCATTTATTGCAAACACAACTCACAAATAATCAAAGGTAAACACAAGACAGTTTTTAAAACAGTTTTATTAGGAGATCAATGGTGTCAATAAATAATGATTTAATAGACATCCTGTTAACATCAACATGTGGCTTTATTCATGTCACGTGAGAAAGTCAGCAGATATGGGCTGTTGACTTGAACATTCATTACTTTACTTTTCACAGCCTCCTGTATATTGAACCAATCATCACATTTTCTGCAGTTACACATCTTTCGTTGCTTGTACGCTATTATAATAATACAAAAGAAAACCATTCCTGTCGCAAAATGATTTTGTCATCACACTGTCAGAATTGTCCAACTGGATATCAATTTCTCTTGGATTCTCAATTTTTTTTTTAAATGTACGTCACACGCGTCACACCCATGCTAATTGTTAAAAGCTGAAAAAGAGAGGTGAAAAGTCTGCAGTGTACTGAAAGCATTGCTGAAAACACAGTGGAACCACTAATTTGTGAAGTTTTCCAAATCATATGAATGTATCACAACCCAAAAGTAATATGGGACTAAAGAACTGTACCAAAAGACAATATGGTGTTATTGACACCAGACATGTAGGCCTTCTTGACTTTTAGTGAGAAAAAACAAAAAGTTAGCAATTTTAAGCCCCAGACCATCACAGAATGTAGAAAGTGAATGAGTAGCCTTTTTAGTACTTCATCCCTGCAAAGACACTTTGCAGCTGCTTAAATAAAGCAACAATATAGAGGACTGTATTTGAGTGTCAACTCTCTCGTAAATGTGTTCCAGTGTTACTGGAAAAGAGCATGTTGCTGAAGAAACTAAATAATTCAACAATTTATCAGGAGACAGAAGCTCAAAGTCAGTAATATTAAGGTGCAACGTCTTACTGAGTGATGAAAAGCAAATATGATTAGGTTTGGAAAATCATTTGACACATTTTTGATTTCATCAATAACAACTCAATGCCAGTATAAAATACATATGCATATAAACATCCAGCATATTATGAGGATTGAAAATCTTAAGCCCCAGTGAGAAAAACATTTATTCATAAGAACATGTACATGCTGTGACCACAGGATAAGGCACTATAGACCATATACACCTTTTCGTGACTTCACCTGTCCCCATCTCAATTCTGCCATCAGATCCGTCAGCTTTCATCCCTCTAGAAACATCTCCTCCCTCTCTGATTTCCAAGCAGTGCCAAGCCAGAATCTTTATGCGAGCTGTCTGAGCTCGCACACACTCCATCCCACCAGGAAAGGAGCAACTTCGCACTCCATCTGATTTTTCACAATCAGTCTGACGCAGCCAACGTGGCCAGAAAGCCGGACCCAGATCCACCCATTGGTAGCTCAATCCACAAGTGGCAGAGCGCACTAACCAGTCTCTGACTGAACTGCCGACATGTGAGGGCAGAGAACTGAGGTCCAGATCTGCAGCTTCCTTTACCAGCTTCTGGCGATGGTTTGCTGCAGCCTCTCTCAGCTCTGGAGAAGCACTCAGGTTGAACTGTTTCCAGACAGCGGTGTAGCTGGGCGATTTTGCGGGCAGTGACGAATTACCCAAAGGTTGACCACCCCTATGACACCCAGAGGCTTGAGATGGCTGATCTATGGACATCCAGAACAGGTCAAAAGAGGATCCCAGAAGACGCAGGAGGCGTGAGGGGCGGAGATGTCTGGGTTTGGGCATGTAGTGGTAGTCCTTAGCGTTTGTCAGCAGGGTGTATGGAGCGACTGGCTGTGAATAGGACAGCAAACTGGTTCTCAGCTGAAGAAATATTGAATCCAAGTCTGTGTCCTCCTTGTCTTGAACAGCGGTCGCGTTTGGAAGCTGGATCTGGGTTGAAATGTTAGAAGCAAACGATGCAGATCCATGTAGAAGGACAGACACAGAAATCCAGCAGACAAAGACAACACAGTTGACTGGTCGAGGCATGGTTTTAGGTGTGGATGGTACAACAGAAAGGTGAGTTATGGGGTTTCCTCTGGGTGCTTCATAGACTCCTATACCAGACATCCTTGAGCTTGTGAACAATAACATACTGAAATCAGTGCCTTATAACACAAACAGTGGACATATTATTGAGGCTGGCCAGAGCTCACCTAAGCTCCCACTTCTTTTTCAAGGCTCTGATGTTTTGGCTAGCATCAAAGCAAAACATGTAGGACACATCTGAGAAGCTAGTTTCATGTGTTAATCACCAGATTTACTAACATTTTAACAGATTTCTGTGTGTGATACTTTCAAGCAATTGAGATGTCATCAAGGAGACATCTTTTTATCTTTTTTATCTTTTATGAGAAAAAAAAAAAATGGTTTGACATAATTCACAGCAAGCATGAATCAAGACAAAAGAAGAAGAAGAAGAAGAATCATTTGACCTTGATTTGGTGGAGCAGCGATCTCAGACACAAGATCTTGAAAAATAACAGCTCTCTCTCACACAAAGACTGCACTTAGATCAGTTATAAAACAAGCTTCAGGGTCCCATCATGGCAGCTTAGATTAATGACATAGCAGACATCATTGTAAAAAAAAGAGGACAGATGCAAGATGTTTGCAGAATAATAACCCTATTTATTCTCATCTACACAAAATCAGCTGTCTGGGTCAAAGGCACATGATGGCGTAATATCAAACATATTTTCAACTTATACTTAACTCTAAACAATAGCTGCATTTTAAGTTGTTGTTTACAGCAACATTATAATAATATAATTCATAAATACAGTCACAGGACGTTTTTTATGCTCACATAAAGATAACAAAGAGCAGGAATTAACTAAGAAATATTGCATTTATGCAATGAGTTGATTAGGTAGTAGGTCTGTAGTGTCAGGTTTATTCTGTGTGTGTGTGTGTGTGTGTGTGCGTGTGTGTGTGTGTGTGTGCTTGTGTGTGCTTGTGTGTGTGTGTGTGTGTGTGTGTGTGTGTGTGTGTGTGTGTGTGTGTGTGTGTGTGTGTGTGCTTTCAGAGGAAACCTGACATAACACAGCATGTGTGTGTGATTGTGGGCATATTTTAATATGATGCCGTGTGTACGTTGATATTTACATCCACCCGCTTCTCTTGTTTGTCCTCAAACTCAAAGTGAGAAAAGATGGTCTGATCTCTCTTGTTGCTGGTTAGATTGCGGCGGCGGCGGCGGTCTGGATGTGGAGGGTGGCACGCTTCGAATTGTCTGTCCTCTTTGGTCCGATGCCTTCGCCCGATCCTCCAGAAACTGATCAAACTCTGAAAGGGACAGTTGTAGTTAGATGTGCGTGTAGTGCATGGACACACAGAAAGTAAACACGAAATATGAAACATTATTTTTAACACTAAAATGCCAGCAATGGACCAGCAGACAGAACAACATACCTGTGCTGGAAACTCCCTCACTAACTGAAGACTGGTCTTCCTGCACGTCCAAACACAATAAAACAGATTAAAGATATATCATCCTGCAGTATATTACACATCACATAGTTGTTATTTGAAAAGAACACCGTTTAATAAAGAGAGAAGCTTTCTCTTACCATATCACCAGATAACCATTTATCAACATCGTTCTGCTGAGAGCTTTTCGCGGCTGGCATCTAAAAGGAACAGTAATCAAAATGAGGTGACACTGTGTTTTAGCTGTATTCAACGATTATCACTACACTTTGTATTTGTATTTCACAGGAAATGTTTTGTTTGACTCCATGTCTGTCTTATGGTGGCATACTCACCCCTCCTGTGACCTGCAACCTGGTATCCAGAGCTCCAGCAAGGCCGTCCACAGCTCCTGGGTCCTCATACCTGACACTGGGGAGAGGATATATTGTAATGCTGTGATGCAGTGTAGGCTGTATTCATGCACTGTCGGCCAAAACTAAACTGTAGATATCTTTCATCAGAGGTTTAGTGGCAAAAGTAACCTCAGTCTCACCAGTCAGATTGTTATTTCATCTCACTACATTCAGACGTTTTTAATTAATACATTTTTTATGTCTTATTATATTCAGATTCAGTCACAGATTGCAGATATCTGTAAAGCAAATCCAGTTATCGCTAAGGCTACTACGCCAGGTCAAAGTTACCACAAGGGATGAGGCACCTTTCATCTCTTATAGTCAGAGTCCGCACGCAAATAAAAACACCAGACATGTTATGACAGTTCGTGGTGTCGGGATATGATGCGTGTCTTTTCTGTCACCAGTCAGCACCGCTCACCTTTTCCTCTGCTCAGCCAGGGAGCTGCCTCTCGTCTGGGCAAACATGTCAAACTCCCCCTCCTCTTCTGCAAGACAGATTTTTACTCATTAAGTCACAACTGAATGAAAAAAGCCCTCCTCTATTCTCAATGTAGATAACACATTGAATAATAAAACCACAAACATGAATGGAAATTGGAATCGGCGTTACAAAAGAGTGCACATATGAAGCAGAAGTTATACAATGTTTACTCACTGTGGTCGGCTGGCTGCGGTAGACTGGCGCCGGTGCTGCTGGCTGCTGGTTGGCTGGTTGTTGTGATGACAGCAGGCTGGCTGAGGTTGATGAGGCTCGGGCTTGTGGCAGAGCTCTGCTAGAGTGAGGATGCAACACAGTGGGGCGTCACCTCGTGTGTGAGCTTGTTCTTACAGCAGAAATGAGGAGGAGCGAGTCGTCTTCTTACCTGTTGACTATTTGGGATTTGTGCCTTGTTCAGTCTGTCAAACCTAAAACACAATTACAATACAATGAGCATGAATTTAGCCATGAGAAAGGTACATATCGCACTCTTGTGATCCGAAACATGAAGCTAGGCTGCAGCACACCTCTCATAGCGGATGAAGGCGTTGTTAAGGTCATCGTTGACCATGAGCAGCTCTTCAATAAACCCTTCATCCAGCAGCTGGGGGATGAGCTCCACCACTCGAGTTTGCATGCTCTTACACACCGAGTACAGCTGCTGCTTGGACATCGGAGGACAGAGAGATTAATTCATACTCACCACATGGAGTAAATTAAAATCATCCATCTTTGATGTTCAATCCAGTCCCAGGGTTATATGATGTTTAAATGTACTTTTGTTGGTGTACCCAATTTTCTTAATCCGTTTCATCTATTTTTACATCAATCGCTAGTTTACTACATTTCCCAGAATTCTTTGCCAGCAACACGATACCTACACTTGCATAGAGTACGTGAAGTACGGAGCAATTGTACCGGCAGCATCAACAAAACAGAGCCCAAAGAGATAAAGAGTAATAAAAGGGAAGTGAAACAAATAAGTATCTCTGCTTCCCCGTGTAAGATCGATTAATATAGACACACAAGGCATGCTATTAAATCAATTGACAAATTGTACCAGCACAAAAATGTAGCCTGCACAGTTGAATATAAAGTCACATTTAAAGTAATGTATGATCACACTAGAATGAAGCATCAGAACAAAACACACAATCATTTATGGTATATCTTCTCCCAACTAATTTTGTTTTAAACAGCACTGATGATGGACACACACACACACACACACACACACACACACACACCTGTAGCAGCTCTGTGTCATCTTGCTGGCTCTGTCCAGGTATTAGCTCATTCAGCAGCTCTGTCATCACAGTGAGATTTCCCTTCACCAGTGCCAGCTCACTTCGCAGCTTCTGTTCCTGATTAAGAAACTTAAAAAAAAAAAAAAATCAACAACACAATGACGTTTATTCTATAAAGCCAACATTGTGCATAGAAACAGCCTATTACTCACATAATACAGTTATATTTTGAAAGGGAAAAGCACAGGTGGAACTAAAACCATTAACAATGGCCCTGCTCCAGCTTAAATCAAATGGTCAGTTCTGACAAATACATTTTCACCAGACACTTTCCCCCAGGTCACATGTGCAAGACTCAGTGCCCAATTTGGGAACCACATACCTGATTTAAGATGCAGTTAAACACTAGTCTATGTTAATGGTTTAAATGCTGTTCCAGAGACAAAACATCTAAAGTTTCCACATCAAAAGACGCTGAATATTGGCACAACATATCAGTGCCTATAAGAACTATTAAAGAGACATTTTCATGTTTTAATGTTTTGCAACACTGAATCACAATGGATGAATATTGGATTTTTGACACTGAAAATAAAAAGGTTCTTTAATGTCAAAGTGAAAGCACATTGATCTTGAGTCCACAAATGTCACTAGTTTTCTTCACCTGCTTTATGTAGTCAGTGACTGACAGTGTTTTTAAGGCTGTTGTACCTGTTCTGCAGAGAGGGAGGCTGGTCCCTCACTGGACAGGACTGGAGGGGACGTACTCTGAGTGGGAACACTGGAAGGTGCTTGTGGTTGTGGCTGATGCGTGGGAGCAGCGCCGGGGTTCGTTTCAGGGGTCCCGTTTTCTGGGATACTCTGCAAGATGAATGGAGAACGTGCACTGTAGAGATCGATATCTGTAGATGCATTTCTTTTGGTGTGTTGTTTTCACTTTGTAGACAGTCTCACCCTATTCGGAGTGTGGATGGGGGACAGAGCATCCAGATCTGTCATGGGGAACTCCAGACCACGTCTCCTCAGGTCGTCATACACGCACACCACCCCCCCTAGGGAGGGAGAGCTACGAAACGCATCGGCCCACGACTGGGGATGATATGACGAAAAAAATCATGAGAATAACGGATTCCTAAATCAGTATTCAATAGCACAGTCAACTGGCCAAATGTGAAAAAAACAAACAAGAAGAAACCAAAAGCTACAGAAAAGGATTGCTCCTTTATATCTAATATATATATCTAATATTATCATTCCTGCTAGTCAGACATAACTGGCTTTGACCATGTAGCAGAGGAATGTGAAAATGTATATAAATCACAAAGAACACTAAAGATAACACGATTGTACACGTCTGCAGCCATAACAGAGTCCAACTTAAGCAAACCTTAAAAGCTGTGGGATGTCATCACACAGAACTGAAATATCTCATAATAACGGCTGGAATTATTTGCCTGCTTTATTTGTGTTTTATTGTAGTAAATGTAATATCTTTGGGTTTAGAACAAAAAAAAAAAAGAAAACATTAGCAAGACATCGCTTTTGGTTTTGGTCAAATGTGATGGAGATTTATTAATTAATTCATTTTTTTATAGACACGACTAATAAATGATTTAAGACAACAAGCAGCAGACTAATCACTAAGGGAAATACTCATTAGTTGCAGCACAAGTGCAGACAGTTTTTGTCATATATTGCCCTCTGCAGGAGCATCCACATACCTGTATGAGGCTGAGCACCCGATCATGGAGGGCAGTGGGGGGGTTGTATTTGGGCAGAATGGAACGCACCAAAACTCCTTCAATAAACTCCTGCGACGCCACAAGAATGTGGAAGCGATGGCCACAGTTCTTCACACAGGCCTCAAGAACCTGTGTGACAGTGATGCAGTCCATATAAAAAAAACAAAAAGGTGCAAATATAATGAAATCTATGCAAGTCAAAATAAAAGCTTGTTCTCTCATTGTCTCAACGCGTACACTAAGACTTCAATGTTGAATTAGCCACAAACCACTGCAAACAAGGCCACCAGCCAATCAGGACCAGGGTTATTCTGACCATCAAATTACACTCTTACACTAAAATAATGGATAAAATCATTGCACACGCTCCCCTACAGATGAATACTCACAGTAAGGGCCAACATGATCTCTCTGAAGTTCTTGTTCGCTACGATTATCTTCTTAATAGCTTTGACTGCATCTCTGGGCCTGAGAAAAATAAAAAACGGATATTGATGAATGAGAAAATAAGCAAAGAAAGGTAGTTGTGTTTGTGGTTCATCTCTATGAGAGAGATCTCATAATTTTGCGATTTTTACATCTAACCACTGTACACACGTTGCATTTCAGGATTACAGTGACATTCGTCTTTTAGCATTACAAAAACCACACTGCAGAGCAAACTTTGAGACTGGCCTTCACTGTAGGTCATTCAGTCACAACCAGATTCCCATAGAAATACAAAAAGAAACAACAAAATCATGAAGGACGTGACACTAAAAAGTAACGTAAAAATAAAACGTGTGGAGCTACATACAGAGCAATGTATTAGTCAGAAGGGTTAGGCAGTGTGCATCAGATGGGGTCAGTTAGAGGCTTCTTGGTGAAACCATGTTACTTGCGTACCCCTCGTCCGTCTCGTTGATGATGTCACATATCTCCATATTGAGCCCCCAGTCGTCGGACTGCAGAGCGCCGCTGGTCGCTAGCTCTGTCAACAGAGAGGGAATCACATAAAGTTACAGTTATACTGATATGGGAAGAGAAAAATGAAGCGATAACCAGAAGACTTTCTTCTGATATCATGATATCTGCAACATAATACTAAGTCACATTTTTAGCTGGCATTTTCAGATTTATTCCCGGAAACCATTCTGTGAGAAATGTGTCGGTTGAGATAAAAATGCATGATTCACAATAATTAAACACCACATGGAAATATGATAATAATATCATACAATAAATAAGATATGTTGCCTAAAAAAACATTGGCTGTTATATTTGTATCCGTGGATCTAAAGACAACATTCTACACTGAATTTACAGTAGTGATACTGAAGGTTACACACCTGGAAATGTGTTTTTAAATCATTTCTATTGAAAACTAAATGTTTGTGACTACATAAACAACAATCAACGTTAAAGGGAAAAACACGTATGAAATGAAATATGAATATGAAATATGTGGCTGTTTAGGTGCTAAATGCACCGCTATGTTCATCAGATAGTCACAAACTGTGTCTGCTCTGCTGTTTGGAGCTGTGCTCGTAGTGTACAGTCGGTTTTCAGAGCTTTTTTGCAGAAAAACATCTGCCAGCTGTGGCTGAAAACAAAGCTATGTTGAAAACAGTGATTGTGAACAAGAATGGTAAAGTTCTGTGCCAGAAAACCAAAACAATGAGCTGAAAGATGGCAAAACCTGAGAGCTGAGGGGAGCTGCAGAGTCTGGTGAGTTTCTTACTACAAGAGACAACTTTCATATTACACAAAGTCACTTGTTCTATTATGCATAAGCTTAAGGTCAGACTTGCGCTGGTCAATTTCCAGATTTTGCTTCAATAACAAGTCTTCGTTCAGACTCGTGGAAAGAAAACATCCAAAATACACATTAAGGTGTGTATTTTACTACTTCACCTATATGCATCTGTAGATTTCGCCTATAAATTCAACAAAAGTTACCATTAGATAATGTTTAATTTGTATACTTAAACATAACATTTCAGAAATCTTCCAGTACAAAATAATTGTCTTAATCAACTGGGGTGTTTCATGGTGATATGTATTATTAAATGTTTAACCCTATTCTCCTGGCAGGTTGCAGGTTGCTGTGTTGGGTGCAAGGCCAAACCTGATGAATCCGTCACGCTGCTCTCATACTCCAGAGAGCTCCCTCCAGATCAACATACCATACAACGCTTGTCACAGGCTGAATGATTCTTTAGACTTGTAAACTATAATCTCAGTGTGTATAGTTGGGTCAAGAGCCCCTTCAACAATCAAATCTGCTTCTTGAGGACTGTGTGTTGACGTGGTTGGATCAAGGGTTCTGATTGGTTGGTTGAAACCATCACCTTCATCCAACAAGGCCCCATCAACTTTAAACCAGGCAGAGGAGCACAGACAAACATCAAATACTAAAAATCTCTCATGTGAAGTGAGTGGTATCCTCCAGATAATATGTTTTTCATAGGAACTCATTGTTTATAGCCATAAACTGATTGAGAAAATGGGTTTTCGGCTTAAACATGTATTTCCCTCCAAACTATTTAGCAATCAAAGCCAGTTTTCTTTGCACTCCACCCCTCACAGGCTCCTCGTGAGTCTCTAAATCTCCTTCATTCCTCTCCACTAACACCCCCACACTGCCTTTCTCAATCGCATTTTACTCCCCCTCCTCTCTCCTTCCCTCGCTCCCTCCACTTCATGTGACTGTCAGCTGCTTTCTGCTCTCATTGGCCTCAGACTAGCAGAAGCCTCTCTGACATTACTGTGTGAGAAAGTGAGTGGATGAGGTAAGAGGAAGGAAGGCTTGAGATGGCTGTGTGTCATTCTGTCACATCTCTAGATTGTCATGATTACGCATCTGTCTTATGCGGATGTCTGAGAGTCTGTTGTAAGTTTGTTTGTATCCCAAAAAGCAGCAACCTGTTGCCACTATGAGGAACCACTGCTGGTTTAAAAGTAGTTTAATGTGACACATATGCTTGTTACAGAGCGTCAGTGACACTTGTGCATAATGGTGTGAAACCGAATCTTGACAAAACACATATCAGTGATCGAGGAAGTAAAAGGAAACAACCAGCGCCTCCCTAATTCGCCAAATTAGCCGTCATTTAACTTGCAAAAACCAATCAAACGAAAGATTCGGTGGGCTCGAGTCCCGCCTCAGTCGCGTCATTGGCTCTAAAGACTTATTTGTATGTCTCTGTCAAATTTGGAGTTCATTTTTAAACATTTTAGATCAGGAAATAAAACAGGAAAAGTGTTATTAAATGGTCTTAGGCCACATCCCCGTGAGTGTGGTTATGAAATGCTGGAACATGTTATTGATTAGGTAAATGAAATGATAGTCAAATTGAATCCAGCGGTGAACAACTCTGAGTTTCAAAAGCAACGGCGACTTACCGATTCTCTGACCGACGGGCGTTGAAAAGGGGTTTCCTATGAGAAACTCCATCTTCTCCCCGAGTGAAAACATTTTCGAAAATGACAAGCGTCCCCCTCCCCCTCTTAACTATATTGAAGTAAATTGGCAGCTACTGAGCTCTAAACTACGGTGTTGCCGTTTGCTTTACGTGTCCTCAGCTGCTTCAGAGGCGCACGGGCTCACTGAGTCACGTGAACGCTCCCACAGAGCCAGGAAACAGCAGACATCAACAGAGAGGCGCACAGCCTCTGATGTATGTGAGTGGAGCTTTTTCACGTCGGTCTCTAGTCCTTACACGGAGCAAGGTAGTCGTGGACCATAATACTCATAACCTTTTCTTGCATATAAGTAGTAATACCATAGCTCCGTTGTAAGTAAAGGTACACCTTTCAAAAGCTAAGTAAAGGTAGTATTACCAGCAAAATATAGCCTAAAGTATTACAAGTAAAAGTTCTCAATTTGCAGACAGACTTTGAATGCAGGATGTTATATTTCTATATAATGTATATAGGCCTATAATTGGCAGTCAAGAAGTATAAGGTATTTTAATAAATTAAAAGTAGCAAAACACTTAAAAGTAAAAGTCTTGCATTCACAATCTGTGCTGTAATCTCCCTTTACCAAAACTGTATATGCCTGTACTACTGTTGGGTAGTTTAATCTCAAACAATGAAGTTATCAGGAGTTTTATAATAGAAAGTCTTGATCTGAAACTGTTGGATAAATGTAGTTAATTCAAAAGTACAATATGTTCCTCTTAAAGTAGCGGCAAAAAGTATCATGAATTGAAAATGCCAAATTAAAATATCTCAAATTGTACTAAAGTACAGTGCTTAAGTAAATGTACTTGGTTACATTCCACTTCTGCAACTATTCATACTGTTTCAAATCCACTTCTGCAACTATTCATACTGTTTCAAATCCACTTCTCATCCTAAATGCAAGTTTAAATGAAACAAATTAGGGCCAACTACCAACTTCCGTCTATTTCTGTCATCCCCATCTCAAACTGTACAGGATTTAGAGGAACACATAATGCAGAAACATAGAATTCAGTATTGCCTCACAGCTCATATGAAACACTGACGGAAGCCATGCTCACATCTCATTACAGGTACCTTGTTAACAAAGAGAACAGTTTTGAAAATGTGTAAATAAAACACCTATCTGTTCTCTCAGCTTCAAGTTTCAAGGAAAACTCCAAAAGGTCACACTGGTGGGCCTGTATATTGAATTTCTCTGACCAAATTAAATCTAATACATTGTCAAAGACAATATGTGCAGGTTCTGCTACAATACAGTTACTTTTTCAGCATGGGTTTCATTGTAACCATGTTACCCTCTCGCCTGCAGTGTGTTCACAGTCTTACTTAACAACATCATTCTAAATAGTTTGACCAGCTGCTATACAGCTGGCATCAGATAGTGAGAATATTTTTGTATAAACACAAAATGAATATTCATGAATATTTTTGGACGTCATCTTCACTCAGCCTGTTCTGTGCAGTAACCAGTGGGACACAAGACCAATTAGAGGATAAATGCAGAAGTAGAGGTTGAATAAATGAAATGCATTTGAGCGGTAGATAAGCGTTTACTGTGTTAAGTTTGTTAAAATTCCACAACCAAAATCTAAGACCAAAAGTTATTTGTAGGCCTGAAATTCTGGCATATTTGTATGTCAGCAGCACCATCTAGTGTTGTAAATGTAGCCTGCAGGAAAACTACACGTCAACGTTTGCTGGTGAAGCATTCAGGGTTAAGTCTGCTGTTGAGTTTTACCTCTGGCATCAAGAAAATAGCAGCCACATGTTAGAAACTACAGACTTGTGGTTTAGGAATCTTGTTGTTTGTTTCTCATCTACCATATATCTATTTCTCTAATGTACTTAAGACACAGTTTGGGTTGTTTAGGTTTGTGTATTTTTGTCAAAAATGCACTGTTTTCACTAGCGTTACTTAAGGTAAAAATCCGAAAAACGGGTCTATCAAGAAACTAACATCATAATAACCTTTTTTTACTAAAATATTTTTGGGAAATCATGTGCCTTTATCTGAGACAGTAGAGAGATTACAGTAAAGATCCAAGAACCGATCCACTAATTGATTCATTCTCAACTCTACTTATTTATAATATTGGGTAGTACTTTAATCTGTAAAAATCTTTATTATTTTACAAGTCCCTTATCATTTTATGTTTTGTATGTAAATAAATTCCTAATTTCTAAAGTAATTAGTAACTGAAGCTGTCAAATAACTGGAGTAAAAAGTACAGTATTTTAGTGGAGTAAGTAACTGAAATCTGTACCTAAGTACAGTACTTGAATAAATCCTATTCCACCACTGCAGCCCAGTTGAGCTTGTTAGGTGAGTAGAAACATTATAGTTTAGTGTACACAACACAGGACTGACCTGAGAACTTAATGTAACGGTGAGCAGTTAGCTGCAGGGATACGTTCAAGCTTGATTTGTTACAGTCAGATGGCAGAGAGGACTACTCTTTTTTTTTTTAAATGTCTTTCATGCTTTTGGGTTGGAGAAAGTCCACTTTACAAATTTTCTATGGGGGTTTGCAAAAAATGTCCTGTTTGTGTAAGTGGAGAACACAACTCTGTACAATGGTTCAACCAAACTGACAAGTGAAAGGGCAATAAGAGACAAAGCTCAGCATAAAAATGTGTGCAGATTTAGGAACAGGTTCCTGTTTCAGTGTTAATACAACAATGCAGCCTATAACGAGCTGGAATATTAACAGGTGTGTTTATTTAGCAAAGCTTTTCTTAAAGCTCATCACAATAGAAATATAAGGATAGTGTAGGGTTATCACTGGTGGAATATTAACTGAACATACTGTGACAAACGATTCACAGTTTAAACCTCTTTAATCTAACCGCTATACATTATACTATATACTATATACTATATTATCTGTTGAAATATCTGCGACTTCGACAAACACAAACTTGTTGAAAAAGCCGGCCGGCTTCCTTAGACAGAAAAGGAAGTATATCATCCAGAATTTGCCTTTTTTATCTTGTAAAAAAAGGCAAATCAACCAAACAATGTAAAAAATAAATTAAAAAAGGTTTTAAATCTCAAACTCTGCCCATTATCTGATGGAATAGACTCATAACAAATACTTGTAGTGTAACTGGAAGCCTGCAGGTCGAATAAAACAAATATGATCATTCACCTCCACACATCCGGAGTGGAAAGGCTTGTCTCCGTACTGCTCCTGCAGCATGGGCTGTGATCTGTTTGGATTTGGCGTCATAGGTGTAAGTCAGTGGCGGGCCGTCAGGGCCTGCAAAGCCTTCTCTGCTGGCCAGATCATCATCCTTCAAATGACTACAACACCTGCTTGCTGTTGTTGGTGATCCTTGCACTACTGTTCAGCTTGTTTTGCTTACCTAGTTAATTTAATACCATGATCCTTGCACTACTGTTCAGTTTGATTAATTTACCTAGTTCATTTATACCATGATCCTTGCACTACTGTTCAGTTTGGTTAGTTTACCTAGTTGTTCATTTGATACCATTCTAATTCATTGTATATACTGTGCATTTTTATTTTTACTCTATTTTATCTTATTTTGTATTCTATTTTCAATTCAATATCTGCTCTGCTATTTTATTGTACTGTATATATTGTGCATTTCCATACTTCATATTTTATTCTACTCTGTAACTTGCTGCTGCTACAAACAAATTTCCCCCTGGGGATAAATAAAGTTTATATCTATCTATCTATCTAAACAGAATCACAAAGTTATAGCTATTTTATAATTTAATAATTTATCTTAAATACACTACATGTACTTTAATTTCAAAAAATATTTGTCCCATTATCTTATTTTCTCATTGCACAGCTACTGTCTTCCTCAGTTGCTCTGCTTCCAGTGCAGCTTGTTTTAAGTAGAGCTTTTATCCAATCAGATTTCACCTCTGTGTCTCTCAGTAGAAGAGAGGCTCCAGGCCTTCAGACTCAAAAGTGCTTCTATGTGCCGTTTAAAATGAATGGGGACGTGTTCAACCAATCAGATCTTTAGTTTGACATGTTGGGCATATTCTTGAGTGTTAGCAGCCGCTACCCCCAGACCAGCCGGCCTACTCCACCGTCAACGTTACACGTCCAGGTGCTGCTTTGCCGCGAAGTCCAGGGTGTGCTGTGATTGGTCAGTGGGCGAGCATGTGACTAAAGTGAAACTTGCCAGCAGAGCTTAGTTGGAGTAGTACGAGTTCAAATTGAAAGATATGGAAGAAATTATAACATTTGTAGGGTTTTGCTTGGTGTAGTTTATTTATTTTTTGACCTAGCTTTGTTTTTGAACACTCAACGACTCAAGACTATCGTGAAACGAAACTTAACAGCAGAGGCTTGCAGCTCAGCCAATCAAATGGCCAGCCTGACAAGTTTCCTGACTCTTCCACACACCATGACACAAGGGGCTGAGACGAGGAAAGACATTGCAGAGCAGTAGGTTTAACGTTTGGGTTGTGAAAATAAAATCATGAGATGGTCTCCTATAGAGACGGATCAGCCGCGGCTTGTTGTTAAGGGAAAGAAAAATAAATAAATAAAATAAAATAAAAAAATACAAAAAGCCGGCCGGCGAAAAAGCCGGCCGGCGAAAAAGCCGGCCGGCGAAAAAGCCGGCCGGCGAAAAAGCCGGCCGGCGAAAAAGCCGGCCGGCGAAAAAGCCGGCCGGCGAAAAAGCCGGCCGGCGAAAAAGCCGGCCGGCGAAAAAGCCGGCCGGCGAAAAAGCCGGCAGGAAATGGGAACGCCGGAAGCGGAAAACGGAAACGCCGGTTTTCAGAAGTCTTTGGTTTTTATGAATAATATTTGAATGTGTGGTGGAATGCGTGGATCCGCTGCAGGTTTGCTGGATTGATTTGTCATGCTTTGCTGTCATATGTGACTTTGTGGTTGTCATTGTGTTAATTAACGTTACGTTGATTTGACTATGCATTGTCCGTTAATGACCAGCGTCCCGTCATGCATGGATTCATGTATCTGCACCGTAGCTGTTCAACTGTAGAAGGCCCAGGCATAAAATGCACGGCCCGCCACTGCCACTGAGTAGACTGCAGAGGGCACATAGAAAAACGGTTACCCAAAATATTGAGTCCAAATGCACAGTTGTCGTTAAATAATGATTTAATGTCACTAATGCTTTTCTGGACTGGAAAACAACTTAAAAGTTTAAGGGTATTTGGAGGGTGGTTACAACAGTATTCTCCCGTCATGTAAAACTAAGAGGAAATCGACTAAATGTTTTAATAATTGCATTCTTCTTTTGGGGCCCAAACTATTTCAAATGTAAATAATAAATTTGGTGTCTGATATATACTCTTTTTGTCTCTGTGAGAAAAGTCATTATTGAAGGAGAGAAGAAAACTGGCGTACTGCATGTAATGGCCTGTATTCATACATTATCACCACTAGGTGGCAGCATTGAATCTGAATGGTCCAGTAGTTTGGTTTTATGTTGTTCCAGACGAGCAACCATGTACCGCAGACTATGGACAGTGGTGCATTACTAATATGGTAAAATAAGAATCAGGTTCATATACTTCACAGATGGTCTCTTTCTGAAATCGGAGGCGTATTGTTAGAGTGATAGCATCCACTTGTTGCACTCACAAGTCGTTCTTGTGATGAGAAAAATATCTTAAATTTAAACTATGAAAGAAAGACTTTTCAGTATGACACGGTACTGCATCAGATTTAACCCTGTGCAATCATGGCCTCTATGGCTTTAAATTGAATTGCTAACCTGAGGTTGGGCTACTACTCTTTGGCTGTATCTGTCCCATAACCAGCATCCTGTTCCTCTGGGAACTGATAATGGTGATAATGTCGTTGATAGGAGAGTAAACTACTACTTTAGTTTCATTCTTCCTGCTTTATAAACATGTATTACACAGCTTTGTTGAACACTCGGTTCTACGTTCTGTTGCTATGTTTTTTATCAATAAAATCATTTTTAAATCAATATTTTGTGTCAAATTATTGATCTCTTTAGAGACTAGCTAGATAATGTACAGCGACCGGATAATTCTTGCAAAATGAACCCATTCAGGGCAATTCAAAACAAACATTATTACATGTCCATTGGTTAAACATGAAAAGAGACATGTTTTGAGTGTTCCAGTAACTTGACACTTTCTGTGTTGATAAAATCAGTGAGGAAGTGAAGATGAAAGCCTGTGACCTTCGACCTTTGAGTTTCTGCACAGATACCCTCAGGCCTCCCTGTGATGTGTTTATGACCGTAGTAAAAATGAAAAGTGAAACAGCTAATGAGGCCTATTGTGTATTCTCAATGATCCCATTTATGGATCTCTAAATCTTTTCAAGAACAGTTTCATCGATTACTTCACAACTCCCACACTTCTAAAGCGAATCCGGCCCGCCACGTCATTTTATGTGGCCCGCGAATCCGCCAGCAAAAAAAAGAAAAAGAAAGTTTAAAATAATTTAAAGTTAGACTTCATAATAAAAATATCCCCATAGTCGAAATGATGAGATAGAAAGTCATAATTATGAGATAGAAAGTCAAAATTATGAGATACAACAGTCATAGAAGCAGCTCTTTGGCTGGTCACCCTACATTTGACATGGAAATGTATTGCGAGTACATTGAAGACTACTTTAAACGTGGCTTTACAACAGATGAAATACTTCACGTGGGATTGTGCAAACGCACCCTTGAAAGGATTTTAAGCTTTGAACAAAGTTAATGTAATAACTTGTGTTTGATGATATTTGTAATATGTGATATTTGTTATTTTTTTTAAAAGTTTGATCTTTGATAGAGTAATGTGGGTTTCTTAACCCTAAATTAAAAGGATTTAAGTTATAATAACAGAAATGTGCTTAAATATATTTTTACACTTGAATAAACAATAATCAAATGCAGAGACAGTTATTTACCAATATGTTAGGAGTAGTTACATTTACACAGTCTTACATTTACAACCGGCCCTTTGAGGGCAACCATGATGCTGATGTGGCCCAGAGTGGAAATGAGTTTGACACCCCTGTTCTAAAGGCACACGACTTCTCTCCTCTCTTTCTGCAGACACACAACTCTTCTCCCAGCATCGTGGGCTCAGTTGATCCAAAAGTCAGATGAGAAAGCCCAGAGGCATGCTGGGTCACACTGTGTGGTTGTGAGGAGGAGAAAAAACGGTGTGTTATCTCTTTTCTCCAGGCTGTACGACCCGGCATAATGTAACAACTTTAAAACCCTCACTCCATTGTTCACACAGCACAAGGTCTGCATCAGGCCTCTGTGTCCAAAGGCATTCGTGTTGCCTAACATTACATTAGCCAGCAGCAAAAAGCTGTAAAGCAGGAAATCACAGGAAGGAAAAGTTTACTTTTTAGTATTTTCATTCATGTTTGGATTAAAAAGCCATTCAAGAATGATTATTTAAAGGAAACATCTTTTTTTTCTTCTAGATGTTTCCAGTAGGCTCTCGCTCCTGTGGTTGAGGAGAGGGAAACTTGTAGACAACCGCACACATAAAGCACGTTTTAATCCAAAGCTGCCACACAATAAATGTCACAACCATCCATAATTTCAGGAGAATTAAGCCTAGGAAATAGCATGCATGTACGTATGAATGCACTTGTGTGTGCGGTTGCACTGGTTGTAAATTGATCCCTCCTACTCTCGCTTGTTCGTTGTGCAGAGGAGGGGCGAGAAGGAGGAGGAGGAAGAGGAGGAAGAGGAGGAGGAGGAGGGAACCGAAGCAGGAAGGAAGGCAGGCAGAGAGGGAAGGGAGGCAGGCTGTGAATGCTAACAAGCACCGTCGTAATCATAGCGCTCCATAGGTAGGGTTTGATAAAAAAAAACTAAAAAAAACGTCTTGCCATGGAGAGGAACGACGACCACTATTAAACACCTACTATGCGCCAGTGCCGCGTTCGCCCTGTGCGCGTGCAGCAGCCTCACCGTCGTCGGCACGTTTGATCAGAAAAAAACGTCTTTTTCCGCTGAGTGAAATGTATCGCGACTGCTCGGGATTCACATTCTGACAATGGAGATTGAAAATATAGTGGCCAACACGGTTCTCCTGAAGGCAAGAGAAGGTAAGCACAGCAGAATTGCAACAAGAATAAATTAAAATGTATTTTCTATTTTTTTTTTTGGGTCCCCCGCCTCTACGACATGGACACGGACGAGCCCGAGCTTTCGGCTGTCCTCTTTGGGATTTATGCTTTTCTCTGCCTGTCATCCCTGCGCAGCGCATTTTGTCTCTGAGCAGACACCGAACATATTCCGTTGAAAATCAGCTGTTTGTACACCAGCAACACGCATATATTTGCCGCGCAGGTTAACACAAGGCCCAGCGGGCTGGAGATGAACAACGCAGGGAGTGTTTGCAGCATCGCGGCGTTGCGTTAGAGGCTGTCGAGCACATTTTTCCACACAAGCACCAGTGGTTTTGTGGATATGTACGATGACATAACTGATATTTAACGGTGTTCACATTACATGTTATTGTAATTGTTGACCCCGAAAATAAAGCTGCGCAGCGGGGCTCGGTGCTTCAGTAACAAGCCGCTTTCCTAGCTGTCATTAGGTTTCAGTACGTGTGTTTTAAAAAAAAGCCACAATTAGAAATGTAACGTGAACGTGTGGTGTTATTTGACTTAGAAATATGCCACTGCATTGCCGTTTCGGCTGTTGATAAGGACCTAGTGGGAGGGAGGAATACTGTTCTAGTGGAGGGTCTCCCGGTCTCCCCCCCCTCCCCTCCTCCCCGCGGCCCCAGGCGCTAAAGCCCCGGGTGTGCACGCTGCTCAGTGGGCCGGTGATCCCGCAGCAGCTCACCTGGAGGCGGAAAAAGAAGCGAGTGTCCATCTGTTTTCCAGGAGATGGCAGAGCAAAGAGGCTACTTTGTAGCCAGTGAGTGGGCGCAGGGTGGGTGTACAACACTGTATCAGCTGCCATGGGGAGGGTGAAAAAGGTGTTATTACTAGTCAACGATTTCCACTTGTGTTTTTTTTTCTTCTTTTTTCTTCTTCTTTTTTCTTCTTCTTCCCTCTCTTCCAATCGGATTGGACGCCAGCATAAGGCCATATGGCCTCCAGAGGGTATTGTCAAAGTTGATGCGTTTTATTCGCTCACAGTGCGGCTGCATGGCTCAGTTCAGTGTGCGTATGCGGAGGCCTTCCCCTGCTTATGGTTTGCATTATAATCGGACTGCGTTTCAGTTAAAGACTAAACGCCAACACTGCTGTGAAATGGATTATTCACAGCGGCAGTGAATCCATTTCATAGCGGCAGCTGCTTCCTTACGAGGCACCAGGCTTTTTCTTTACCTGCCGTTAAATGGTGCTTGGCGTTGTCACGAGTGTTTACTCGTGACAGTGCGCAGATCGGATCTACAGCCTCGGTACCTGTCGGTGTCCTCGGCTAGAGGCTCCAGAGGGCCCTCAGTGATGAGGATACGGTCCGTGCAGAGAGTAGAAGGAGCATGGTATATGTCTCCAAATGTGGCCCAACTTCACCATCATTTAGCTTCAATGGTGAGATGTGTGCAGAAACATTTGGTGATCATTTGACATGACATTTATTGGGGTTTTTCAGTAATCCTTTGAGTCGTTCATCACGTTAATATACCAACCATTTATTATCGTGACTTGTGATGTACATTTATTATTATTGTGACATAACATAGATTTATCAACAAAGAAAACAGTCAGTACTTTCAGTCCCAATGAGGATTGTGGATGTAGTCGGTGCTTCTCTGCCACGTCAAATATGTTGAATAAGCCAGTTTTTTATTTGTTTTTATTTCTCCCTGCTATACCATTGACTGTTAATTAGCACTCGGATTAAAACCGCTAATGGCTCCCAATTTATCCTTTTAAGGTGCACAGGAGACTAATCTGATTTTAATTAGGCTTTCCAGAGGTGGGTGTTTGCAGCTGTCAAAGTCTTTCAGTGTGTCACAGTGACAGTTGTCAACACTTTATATGCACAAATCCAGACAGAAAGTGGCTCCTGTGGGTCAGAGGTCAGCATCAAGAGTCCCTCCTCGAGCCCCTCCATGCTACACGACATCAAGGCCTCCGCGAGCAGTGGAGTCTGTCTACCAGCTGCCTCAGCTGGGTCCCATCCACTGAGTCAGCAAGCGTTTGCCCTGCTGATGTGTCCTTGAGCATGACATTAAATCAGTTTTCCTTTAACTCTCTGACCTCGTTGTGGAGACAGGAAATGACAAACAGTTTCCCAGCGCACTAATAAATATGCACGGTGCATAAACAATCATTTTGTTTGCTGATGCTGAATTAATTCTTGATTATTAAGTCCACCAAACACGTCTGCCGGAACCTAGACGACCTTTCGAGTCTGGCCACGAGATGCTCAAAACTTTTGGTCTTTTTTTTCGTCAACTTTTACACACCTGTTGATGTGAAACTGGGTGGCCAGAGGGAGAAGTGTTATGACAGGGTGTGTCCAGTCTGCCACAGTTGAAATGACACGTTAAGGGAAGTGGTTTGGTGTCGTCGAGATGACGCCGCTCCCGCCTCTCCCCCACCTCTGCCTCTGTGAAATGTATACATTCAGTACACAACGTGGAAAAGGAAACCCAACACATTTGACAGTATCTCAATTCTGTCTTTTGCCTTGGGGGCCCTTCGGACTGCAAGAGGTTACGGTTGCATGAGGTGAAAGTCTCGTACTGCCAGAGGAAGTTATTGCTAATAATAGCTCCCATGAGAATACGATACAAAGTTTTGGAAATGGTGTGTGTGAGAATATGAGAGGATCATTTTAAGCATAGATGCAGCCCACAGGTCATGTGGATGTAAAACCTCAGCCAAGCATTGGAGAGTTAATTTCAACATAGACTCATGCAGTATAACGTTGCCTCCTCAATAATTGTATCACAGTCTAAATCATTTTCACATCGTCGAGTAGTATTCAGTACATTCAATATTTACCGATGAATACATCGGACAGCTGATATTGTTTTTTTTATCACAGACTGCATTGGCTGATATTGATATGATATATATGAACGTTTGTGGGACAGAATGCTGTTAAAAGCACTTGAGATCATTTAGAAACGGTGTTATCATACTTTGTCCCGCAGACTCCACTGTTTACAAAACTTTGCTGCACCTGAGTTGGCGGAGCACCCGATCATAGCCGAGCAGATGGCGGTGTGAAGTCTGTGGAGAAAAATCCATGTTTACTCTTCAGCTGTAAACTGTCCTGCCTCCATTACATGGATTTGTCAGAGCTCTTTAATAACCACATTGGAGGGTCTCTTTGATCAACTTAACATTTATATGAGATGGGAAATAATTATTGATACAAACTGATACATTTCTTGCACCTGACCATACAGTTGTGTCTCAGTAAGGAAGCAAGCAGTGCTGAATAGCCACTGGAACATTTACATCATTTACATGCGTCAGTGGATGCTAACCCCCGAAGCATCAAAACTTTGCTGAAGTTGTACATTCATTTGAGATGAATCCACCCCGGTATGCTCTGACATTGTTTGTATCAGCAGTCTGCATCGCAGGAATTATTTTGTGATAACTTTTCATCTGATCGGGCTTGACGGGTAACTGCTATGTTATGGAAAGTGATTCAAATTGATAAAACTTTATACATAAAATTGAACCATATTTTCAAACCTGACACTGGAGCTTCTGTACAATGTATGTGTTTTATATCATCTGCTGAAAGATGATGTCTCAAACTATTAAAGTTTCTTGCTGTAAATTTGGGGTTCGTTGCCAGAGCTTTTACTTCAGTTAGAGAATGACTACGTTTCCCAGAGTTCCAGCCAATGTTTTCTTGTTGCATTCAGCTATGAGTTTTAAATATAGGTGGGTGCATGGTTGAGCACGACAGAAAGAGCTCTTCCAGTTGATAAACGTTAGTTGCACCCTGTAGTCAAAACCCAACGTGTTGGATGTCTGCAATGCATTCTGGTCTATTGAGGTTTGTAATTTAAGTACTGGATTTCTACTCTAAAGTTAGTAAATAACACAACTGACAACTGTTTATGTTTCCTCAAATTATTAAAAATCAGTACAAACTTCAACAAAGCTGCACCGGTAATGCATTGTTGTGACTTTAAGTTCTCTATATCTGGGAATAAGCAACACGCACTCGTCAAAAGTAGACCGTTGCCACAAAAGTGTTGTAGGATAAAATCCAAAATGTAATTTTGAGTTGATAAAAATGTGCAGCTATTCAGCGAAATATACCGCCGTCACTGCCTTTTGTCTCCGTTCCAAAGATCCCAGCTTTGGTAGATGAATGTGTCTGTGCTGAGAAGCAATGGAAATACCCAAAGGGCACAGAGGAACAGCATTTACACTTGTATTACTCTTTAATACAAACTAGTATGCAACAGGGACACGAACATATGTTCACCACCATATTACGTTTCCACACATATGTTCATATTCAAATGTAAAGAGGGACTGGACGTAAAGGGCATTAATCCATCTTCCCGGAATCACATTTCATGAAGATCTTTTTCCGCGTTGTTTCTTTTTTCATTCCTACTGTCTTCATAAAAAGGAAGGAATGTGGACGGTCCGGTGCTCACATTCCCCGGACAAACAGTAGAAACTAATCCTGCTTATATAAGTTATTTCCACCTTACAAGTTGGAAGCTCTCTCTTTTTTGCCATAGAACACAACACATGTAAGAGGATCTACCTCTGCTTTTGGAGTCTCTAACCCCTCTCCCCCCCCCCCCCCCCTCCCCTCTCCACCACCCTTCAAATTGTAGGCCAGCAGGTCCTCTCAAACCACTTGTGAGGCTTTTCCTGTGACGTTAGCCGGCGTAGCTTTATTAGTTTTGTGGTCATAGCTGGGCTAACACTTGTTGTCATCACTCTGGGGTGTTTCCTCCAGCTGAGGCTCATAAAGCACATTGCTTTGTGACTGTCCCTTGATGTGGGACTCATTTTACAGTTATTACACCCACAAATGGGCTGTGCGGGGAGCGAGACGCAGCGAGTTGCGTACGCGGCCGTGCCGCATGGCACTAGCGGCGACGCTTAGCTGGGTGGCTACCGAGAGGTTCTTTAGCACAATTCCTTGGCAGGCCGACTGAGCATGAAGAGGCACTTTTTGAGGCACTTTGCGAACATCATAGGGACGTTGTTCCAGCTGCCTTATTAAATGTTAAATGGCCGTTCTTCCTGTGAGAACCCAGCTGTCAGCCGGATTCTAGCGATGTGTGCAGCTAAGTGTATTTACAAGTTTGTATGGTTAAGATTTAGTTTCTCTAAAAAGAGTTTTAAAATTTCTGGCAGAGTCGAAAGTCTAGTAGCAAGTGTATTAAATGTCAGTCAAAGGTCCTTCATGCTTTATCAGTTTGCCTTTTTTAAACATTCATAGAGTCACAATTTTGGCGTCTGCCCTTGGTTGAATTTGATGTCGGTCCTTCCTTCAAACACGACTTGAAGGGGTTGTCTTATCACAGATAATCTTCAAGGTGTAAAATGTTCTATGTGTTCCACACCCAAGGGCTCAGCGCCGGAGAGGACTGCTGTTTGTGTGTTCCTGCTCTTTCAGCGAGGCCGTGAAATTAACCGGCGGGCCCTTCATCTGAGAGACAGCTGTAGATAACATACAGATGATTAACCTTTCCCGTCCGTCCTCTCACTCAATCCAGCTCTGTGCGTCTTGCTCAAGTTTAGTCCCACCGTGTGCGTGTCCCCCCCCCCCCCCCCCCTCCTCTCCTCCCTCAAGACGCTGTGAAAACAAGGGTCAGTTTTCAAGCACGCCTCAGCTCGATTTTAATGGAATATCTCGAACACGGAGATACGGGGCAGAGGAAGGAGAGGTCTTGCAAAACACCACGGCACGTCGCTGGAATGGGCGAGAACACATGTTAATGTGCAGCGTGTGTGTGTGTGTGTGTGTGTGTAAGAGAGAGAGGGAAGTCTGGCTATAGAGAATTATTAAAGGCAAAACAAGAGGAGAATACTGTTCATATGGGGGAGGGGAGCAAGAAGCTGAAGTAAGAAAGAGGAGGAAACAAGGGAAGGGGGCATGTGAGCGAGGTGAGGATCACAGTCTCTCTCCCTCTCCCTTTCCCTCTCTCTCAGCTGATGTGTGTCTTTCAGTGCGAGTATACAGACGGATCAGCTTATGCAAACACTGGGCCTTTGCTTTGAATGGGCAACACAGATACTCGCAGCTAATGTTTTCCTTATCAGGGGCTACTCCAGCCAATCATGCACTGTATGGGAAAGCAACAGGCCATTCATTTATCATGGCCAGGCTCCATTGTGTGCGTGCTCACAGTACGACAGGCCCTAAACTATGCGTGACCCTCTTCTCATTTCCTACAATGTAAGTCGTGTTTTTTAGAGAGCGATGTGACTGCTGCAGGGGGGGGGGGCAGATCTCGCGAGGTATGGGCTGGTACCAAATATTCAGGGTATGATTACATTGGCCAAAAATAACTTGGTAAACATTGTAATCAGTGTTTTTAAAGCTGTTAGTGCCAAAATGTAGTGGCGTACCTAACAGCATGTTTGGATTTTTACCTTTTGATTTACTTTTCTCTTTTATGCTCAGCGTATTTTTTTTTTTAATTGAAGCTGATCTTTAACCTCCATGCAGTTAGTGTTCAGGTAATTAAACCTTCTTGCACTCATTTATAAGTCACTGTGTGCTAACGCGTAGCCGATCTGCCCTGAAGCAGATTGCGTGAAGATGGTCGGTCTGTCACTGTCACAGACAAGCTGGAGTCTCCGGCCTCGTGGCTGTTTTTCTGTGTGTCGGCATGTGACATGTGTTCATCAGATGGGTGAGCGGCTTCTCCCATATGGCGATGCCAAATGAAGACTGGTTGTGAAAGACGGCAGCGCCGCACGCCTCTGTGTTCACGGAAACATCTGAGAAAGCTGGGAATCACAGCAGAAGAAGTCGCCAGTTTACCTTTTCCAAGTGTTTTTATTTCATCTCTTTAACTTTCACAGAATGACCATCTAGTCTCTGATTAGGGTTGCAAATAGTCGTTTCATGCGTTTGTATATGCGCCACATAATGACACACAGAGACGTGTTGTTTGATTTGGAGGACTGTTACTATATAGTAATGTAGCGATATAACTCACGTTTATTGTTAGGTTTATAAAATGTCAGAATATTGTGAAAAGAATGTCCATCACAAGTTCCCAGAGCTCATAGTGGCTTTGTAAAATGCCGTGTTTAGGTTTTGGACTGTTGGCCAGACAAAAGATATTTGTTTTTTTATTCCTAGACAAAATCAGTTTGAGCTAGAGCGATCGAGACCGATACTGGATTTTGAGGTTGATGATAATGATATCGATATTTGAGATAATCTCAGCACTTCTTTTATTACCTCAAACACATATTTGGCATTTCTATCTTGCATGTTCTTGTGACTTATCAGCCAATATATATGCTGATATAATATATATTTAATGAGCTCTATTATAACACATCTGTTGGCTGATTTGGGTTTCACCGGTTTCTCTATAAATTCAACATATCGCCAGCTTTTAGATGCCGATCAGTCACACAGGAATTTCTTCTATAAGGTCTATTTTGTTTTTTTTCACTTTAACTGTTGGATGTGAAATACGTTGTGAGCTTTATTTGGACTGTTTTTTAAAAAGTGAATGAATCTCAAGTCTGAATTTGTAGAATCTGCAGGAACTGTGAAATGCCCTGAGACAATACTTCCACAGTCTACCGTCTCCCACTTGAGATGAAGGAGAGCAAGAGGAAAGGGAGGACAGGGGGCGGAGCATATTTGGGATGGTGTTTGACTGTATTTGGCCTGCACTTGCATTAAGAGCATAATGTGAAAACAGAAGCGACCCGTGAATGTAGCATTCATGAATGCAGTCATAGCTCTCTCCAGACTGACAGACATACAAACAAAAGTATTCTCCGCCTACTCCCTCTCTTTGTGTATTTTCCGTTTCCCAGACTGTCTTAAATACATCGAACCGGACTTTAAAATGTAAGATGACACAAAGTAAACATTGTTGGTGCATCCATCCCTACTGTGAGATCAAAGTGCTGCATAGTCATTTCCCAGAAATGTTGTTACTTGGTAATACGACATACAAATTCTTTGCAGCGATGCCTTTGGCACTTTGTGTTCCCTTTTAAAAGAAATGACAGACTGTTGGATTGTATTACCAAGGAAGAAGAGGGCTTTGGTTACCGTACGTTGTTTTAAATGAGCCGAGTGTAATGTTCGCTCATCTATTCATCTGTGGCCAAAGCTGTGTCGCATTTTCTTTAAATGGCTTTTTGCTGGATAGCTGTCAGCAGAGAGTGACGGGAAACATGGGGAGCGGGGGATGATGTGAGGCCAGTCGTTGGTAACACGTAAACATGTCTTGATCTTCTCTTTAGAAGTAATTTCAGGAATGTTGTGCATCCTTGGTTGAGAGGCATGTCACCTGATTTGACACCCGAGTCTTTCTCAACATGTTCCGACAATTGAAACTCGTCACTGCCGCGCATGCGCGGAGCCGTCCTGAGGTCCTGCGCGATGATCTCAGCGCCGCTGGCTGTTGCTCGGCTATGAATGAGCCAAACTGCTCTGAAGTCTGTGTTTATGGAGGGCCCCGCTCTCTCGGAGGGGAGAACCAAAGTTAAATAAATACTTGCTCCATCCTGTCTGCATTAAGGGCCTGCACACATGGCTTTGACGTCAGAGTGACATTAAACAGGGTGGGGTGGCCCAGCCAACTCCGACTCGGCATGTGCACTCACGCACGCCCACACACGCACGCGCACACACACATTCGCTCTTCCGTAGCTTGCTATTAAATCCCTGTCTTTCTTTTCTTGTTAGAATCTCTGTTCATTTAGTTGTTTTCTTAATTATTCTTACTTTCCTTTTCTGAGTTTCTCCCCCTTTTGTCATGTATAAAAGCATTGTCACTTTCATCCTATTACAGGCACTACTAATCTCAACACTTACATTTCCCTCTAACAACACCTTCTGGTAGGGAAGAAGTCAATCTGTGACAGTTGGCTACTTTTTGTTGAGCTGCTTTGACTGCAATCATTGTGTATTTGTGGATCAAGTGCGTGCAACTGGCTATCACCAGACGGTGTTGTTTTCCTGCAACAAACAGTATATTTTTGTGCTTGTACAACTATATCTGCATGTGTGGGTGTGGGTGGATGTTTGTGTGTGTGTGTGTGTGTGTGTGTGTGTGTGTGTGTGTGTGTATGCCCTGCAGCCCCACAACCGGTCTTTCAACTAAAACCTGAGACTAGTGTGATCTTATAAACTCCGTCAGCAAAACTTCTACGAGGAGCTCGTCTCATAACGCTCCCGTCGAGCCATTCATGGCGTGACAAAGTCACTTTTTTGAATGTGTATGCTACCACTGCTTGTCCAAATAAATCATGGCAGCTCGGACTGCTCATATCTGGTTTTATAGTATGTTTCCAGTTACTGTTCACTGTGAACATAGGACAAGAGTAAAAAGTGTGAGTAAGTCTGCAGTAATGGAGCAATGTTTTTTTTTTTGTAAGAGCATGAACACTGTGCATGCTTGTGTGTGTGTGTGTGTGTGTGTGTGTGTTGAGAAGGTGTTGTTTTGCAGGTGTTTGGTCACAGTGACCTCCTGTATGTGTTTGTGTTGAAACAGTCTCATGTCACCGCCGGACCAGCTGGTGGCTGGTGAACTTCGGGGCAGAGGATTTCCCTCCCTGTCATCCTCAAACCGCCACAGTCTACGTGGGTCGCTCGGGCTAGTTTGTTTACTCAGTGTTTTAAAACATGGGTTTGAAGTGATGCCCAAGAATAGTCGAGGGTTTTAATCAGCTGACTCTGAAATCAGATGTGTGTCTCTGTAGAAGGTGCTTTCTGTCCTAAGGCAGGTTTGGTAATCTTGAGAAACTAGCAAGAGCACTAAAAAATTATCCAACTGAAAAATCCTTCCCAGTGTTGTGGGAGTCTTTTCCAATGAAAGTAGCTGCAGCACTCACTCCAAAGGTTGCTAAATCTAACAAGAAATTTTGGCAACAATGACGGCCGTCCCGTCGGGCCTCCCTCCAAAGCCACTCCCCCAAAATGATCATTGAGAATGTAAACAAAGAACGTGACTAGTGTTGGGACTTGCAGCTCTCAAGCAAGCAGCTGTGAAAAATACGCACAGGCAGGCAGGTAGTGTTACATCTGGGCCAAATTAAATGATTGGGTGGGCTTATTACAGTCCTGCAACGGCCACAGATAAGTGATGTTTGTCTCTTTTTGTCATAGCCTTTGATTCATCAATTGCTGTCAGGATGTAATGAGAACAAAACATATCAAATATGTTTTTAAAGAAGATTGCCAACCCTGCCTTTTAATCTCCCTCACAAATTTTCTACCATCTCAAAAACTCTCATCAAAACCACCGTAGACTGCCTGGTTTTTTTTATTGATAGAAACCCAGGAAGATGCCTTGTGTTGTTTTTTAAATGTGAAATGTGTCCACATTGTACTAGCAATATTGAAAACAGTCAAACACTAAAATGTCTCTGTCGTGTTTACTACACGTTTAATTCGTTGCTTCCTAACTGGGTCTATAAAGTTGAAAAAAAGCTTTATTGGTGTGAATGTGGGCGGTACATTACTTAAATCACAAGTTAAATAACAAGATTAGTTACTTATTCTTTGATTTGACAGTCTGTAACTTAAATGATCATTTTGCAAACTTTATACTGCGCTGCACCATCTTGAAAACTTAAACATGTATATAATTCCTCAAAGTGAGGTATTAAAAAAGTTGTTTTGGTTTTATATCAGATGGAAAGAAAATGTGCTCTTGGTGTATCCTCGCCTGTTATAGATAGCGCAACAAGTTCGATGAAAGTGATGGAAAAGGATAGAACTGTGACAGCGGTTGCATTTTTTTAAAGATAATTATATTTCAAACATTACCAAAGCATGAACTGAGCATCATTCATTTCATCTGACCAGGAGTAAAAAGAAAAAAAACTGACACGAGTAAGCAACAAAAAATGCTGATAATCGGTTTGGATCACGGACGCTCTCGCACACAAACGAACGTCGATCCCCATCCCCCAGCATTTCAGCAAAATATATATACGGAGTGACCTCGGGTCTTTTGAAGAGCGCTGTTGTACCAGGAGGTCATTCACCCCTCGTGTTAAGGGTCATCTCATCTACGGAGAGGAATCTCCAACGCCACCGTGTGTTAGTGTGTGTGAGATACCCATAATGTTAAAGTAATGTTTGGCTAATGTTTGCTGCAGGGAAAGAGCCAACTTTGTGTGTGTGTGTGTGTGTGTGAGACAAGATGTGCGTGCCCCATGATCTTTAGAGCTGTCAACATTCTTCACCACATGCTCTGTCATGATGCATAGAGGCGACTGGTGAGATGAACCAGCTGTCTCTGCCTCTGGTCGCTGCAAGGTCAACATGCTCTCACACACACACACACACACACACACACACACACACACACACACACACACACACACACACACACACACACACACTCTAGGCTGGATGTACTCTTGTTCTTGTGTTGACAATGCCAACCATTGGCTGTGGGTAACAACTCCAAGTGCAATGTTGCAACAGTGACTTGATTGATGGGCTGATTGAAATGTCTCTCTGTGTCTCTCAGGTGGAGGAGGGAAGAGGAACGGTCGCAGTAAGAAATGGAAGGAGATGCTAAAACTCCCACACATCAGCCAGTGTGAGGAGCTACGCCGCTCTATCGGTAAGAAACCCGGAGTGTGTGTGTGTGTGTGTGTGGGGGTGGATGGGTGTGAGGCAGGAAGATAACGTGCCACGCTGTGTCGTTGGGGTGGGTCTGACTGCGGGAGGAAGTTCAGATTGGACTTCCTTCCTGTTTCTACCCGTCTCCACCCGCACTTACAGGCAGGGGACAGGAAACCGTGTGTGTATAGATGTGTGTTTGTGTTCTTGTCTGACTCAGGGAATCCGTTTGCACAGCCGTATCTTAATCTCAAAGTCTCTCCGGACCTTACGTGCGTGTCCCACCGACTATCTGTCTGCTCACACGTCAAATCAAAACGTCTTCCTTCCTGTTCTCCACATCCAGGTTTGACTTGAAAGTAGGGCCCGGATTCTCTCTTTGTGGCCCAGACAAGTGCTCTACTCCTGGGCTACATTACCCCCCCCTCCCACCCTGGTCCTCTGAATGCCACAGCATTGGAGTGTGGGTGTGTGTGTGTGTGTGTGTGTGTGTGTGTGTAATAGTGCGTCACTGCTATCTCTGCCAGAGATTGCAGTGCTACCCTCCCCCACATACTCTCCCTCCCTCTTTTCTGTCTCCATGCCTCCCCCTCCCACTATCTGCATCTCTCTCTCTCCCTCCCTCTTTCCACCACTTCAGAGGAGCATGAGAGTGGCAGAACAGGAGAGTTATGGAGAGACCGAGTGAAAAACAGAAACAAAGAGAGGCTTTTACCAGGGGAGGAAAGATCTCTTCAGGACAGGAGCGAGTGAGAGAAACGACGTGAGGAAAGAAGGGAGGCTGAGTGAAAGAGACGCACGTACTCCCTACGGCGATATCGCTCACTCGCCGTCGATTGTGTTCCTCGTCGTTCTGTCTTCATATCACAAATCATCACTCGCAGATCTAATTATCATAAACTTGAATGCGTCTGTATTCAGCCGGGATAAATTACCTGCCGAAAAAACAGCAGCACATAAATGTCACCGTAAGTGTGAAGACGCATTGTGCTTGTCATATCTTGCATATTTATTGCCTTTCGGATTATAACTTTGCAGATAATTCTAAAATGGGCTGTGTGTGTGTGTGTGTGTGTGTGTGTGTGTGTGTGTGTGTGTGTGTGTGTGTGTGTGTGTGCGTGCGCACACACGCAGCAGCTGTTGAGGGTTATATACGTCACTATTACATAGATAGCTATTGCGTAATGCCCCTATCGCACCGAGCGCGGGATCAAAATAATCCCTTTTGCCTACTTGAACACACAGACGTGTAGGCATGTGCGTGTACTCACACACACACACACACACGCCCCATGTGCAGAGACGCTCACACATACCCATACACAGTGTAGGCCCAGCGGATAGAAGGCGAGTAAAGCGACTGATAGCCGTGTCTTTGTTGTGTCTTGATAATGTCAGGCATTTGACCTTAGCCTTGACGAGTGTGCAGTATTCTAGGGAGCCTAGATTACATTATGTGGGCTGCAGCCACTTTGTCTGCCAGCTTTAGGCCGCTCTCCCTCCCTCTCTCCTCTCATCTCCCCTTCCCTTTCTCTCTCTTCTGGCCAATGCATACAGTACACCTGCACCTATTACTTTTCATCTCTGCCATGTCGGCTAAGAAGCGGGCACACACCCATTGCACACGCATACACTTGTGCACATCCGGCCATCAGTGTCTCACTAACTCACTCACTCTTGGCCTAAATTGGAGTTTTAATTAAGTTGTAATTGCAGCTTAGTTGCCCGGCTCAGACAGTTGCTAGTCCAGGCTAGTTCAAGCTTTTAAAACTCTTCATTATTTTCAGTCCTTTCATTTTCCTGTCATGTTTTTTTTCTCTCTCATCTTACTTTCACAGTTGTTTTTCTTCAGGAGACAGTTCTCTTACGCAAAGAGGACATTCTTCATTGGTGGAAGGCCGTCTTACATTCTTACATTCAAATGATTTAGAGCCTGGAATCAGCTTGGACACACACACACACACACACACACATGCTCTCACACGCTAACCCAGAATACTGTGGTTTCTTTTCAGGCTGTAGGTGCTTTTATGTTCAAAGGCTACATTTCTGAACAGAATCCTTTGTTTTGCAGGTGAGCAATCTGTAAACTTCATCTAACAAGATTTAAGAAAAGACGTTGACTGGTATTTATACAGTTATTGTTATTGAGTAGTCAACCCCACTAAGGTTGCAACAATGATAAACTATATAATTACATTATTTATTTATTTATTCATTTCATATTTTTTATTTATTTTTTTACAGTTGGTTGACATGAACTCCATCTGTAGTATTTGTTGCTCTGACAGAATATACTATGTTGTTAGAACATTTGACTTGCTTACCATTAAGTTATGAAAACACAGATACTGAAATCATTCATGTGTCCCTGGGTGTAGATTGTTGCCACGTCCCAGTTCTCTGTGTACCGTTAAAATGTAAACAAATTATGACAGAAAATAACACAGACTACTCAGAGCTGCTGAGGTGACTCCCGCTGTATAAATGTCAAATAAAGGTGGAGCGTGATAGACGAGGCGCAACACTATCGGAATGTTTTTTTGCCAGTAGGCTCAGAATGTCCCATCAACATAATTATCTATCTATATATAGATAGATAATTATGTTGATGGAAATAGGTAATAAAAATCTAAACGATTTGAAAATATTCTCTATATGTGGCATGCATTACTAATAAGTATCAGTGCTATATTGCTATATAGGCCTATTAATAGATGTCATTCAAAACTGAGCTAGGGTTCAATTAAAACGTTAATTATTGAAACCATCTCATTTCTTCATTTGGATCATTTTGGCGTCTCATGCGTTGCCCAATGTCTCGGTTACTTAGAAACACGGGAATCCTTTCAAGAACATTGCACAACAGTTTCACTGACTCTGTTTATTACGCAAATTAGAGTGTTTCACCTCAAGAGCGACCAATTGTGCTGTGATTCAGCAGGAAATACGAGCAATTAGAATGAAACCGCCCTGAAATATCCCCCCAGCAAAACCAGTTCTGGAGCGAGAGACTGAAACCTCATCGGGAGGCTCATTGTAAACGAGAGCGCTGCTGTAATGATATGCAGTGAGGAATGAAGAAAATCCTCATGGGAGAAAATCTGAACTAAAATAAAGAATCCGTAATCTCTGGCTATTTGGATGCCTGACGATTCAAACTAAGAAAGCATTCAAAGTTCATTTTCTCCTGAACCAGAGTGGAAAAGTTGACTTTGTAGAATTTGGTTTGTTTAGGTCCACACTGCCCGTTTGTAAACAAAGCGGCTCATGAACAGAAGTCACATGGACTCACAAGAAACGTCTTCATTGGACAGCGTGTTGAAAACCTGTCCCGTGATTGTGAAGAGGCTTTTGATGGAAGTCAACACATTTGTTTGCATGGAAGTAAAAAGAGATCCACATTTCCAGGTATTAATTACGTTCTTCCCACCTGTCCAGAAGAATCATCTAACTCCAAAGTTCAAATACACTGCTCCAAACATCTTGTACAGACGCCCTGAAATATCAATTATGAGTGTGAGGGGATTTCCCAGCTCCAGCACTCAGCTGATATGGACCCCCCCACCCCAAAAGAAAAGATGAAAGGCAATGCCTGAAAGCAAGTGCAAAGCAATACAGCTAAAGATCTCTGTGTGATTTTTTTTTTTTTTTATGAGAGCTTTTTGATCTTCACATTCAAAACACAGCAGCCGCACAGTGGAAGGGGAAGCAATAAAAATACATCATATCTCTGCACTGTTTGCTCACCAAAGAGATAACTTAGGTTTTGTGGTCGTATAAGTGGTGAGTTTGAATGAGAAGCCCTGTGCTGCCGAGCGGAGGGGGCTGCTGAGTCATTAACAGTGCAGCTGGGAGGACTGTTGTGAAGATTTGATTTGCTGTTGGAGGTTGTCCTGAGGCTGTCGCCACTCACAAATGCCCCCCCCCCCCCCCCCCCTCCCTTCTACTCACAAGTACGCATGTGTGCGTGAATGTGTGTGGCCTATTTTTGTTTGTATGTTGATCGTGTGTGTGTCCTTACTGTCAACCAGTGATGGAAAACGTCCTGGGTCTTCTTCCTCATTTTGTGCCAGAGGAAATATGACTCAAATGGACGCCATTAGTGTTAATAGGCTGAGGCCAGCTGCACAGAACACACACACACACACACACAGAAAACACAGACGTGCCGTGTGTGTTTGTTTTTAGCATGTTGTAGCATAAGTAAACGCACTAATTAAGGGACGGCTTGCTTTTCTTTTTCTCTCTCTCGCCCTTATAGTATATCTGCATTTTAAAGTATGTTTGTCAATGGGATTAACCCATATTAATTTAGCTAAAGTAAGATCAAGCATTCAACATCTCCAGCTCTCATCTATCTAACGATAGTATATGTTGTTATAATTATTAGAGGCCTTAATGGTTGAAACTGTACAGTACAAAAAATGCAAAGGTAAGAGAGGGTCTGAAAAACACAGATTATTTATGTAAAAATAATGAGTTTTTTTCTGTATTTCCTACTGCTTGTTTGGATCCACTGTTGTAGTGTATTTTTCTAGTGAAATGACGCTCCTCCATCTGTCTCCTCTCTTCTCCTCAGACAGGGACTACACCAGTTTATGTGAGAAGCAGCCCATTGGTCGGCTGTTATTCCGTCAGTACTGTGACACCAGGCCAGAGCTGAAGCGCTGCATCGAGTTTATGGATACTGTGGTAAGACTTTCCCCATTACTCTGCTTGTTCTCTGCTCTTCTTGTAGCTATCCTCTCTTCACACATCCTCTTTTACTCTCTCTCTCTCTCTCTCTCATGTTCTTTGGTCTCTCTGTGATTTTCTCCCCCGACACCGGCCTGACTCCGGCCTGCAGAGCAGCGAACAAGGAGAGGAAAGTGGGAGCTCGGCCCTTTTGCCTGCTCTTGGCAGTAGCTCGGGGTGGTGGTGGGTGGGGTGGGCGTAGCGGGATGATTAGCGACTTAGACAGGCTGTCAGAGAGCAGACCTCCCCCTCACCTCCCCCCCCTCCCTTCCTCCATGCACTCCCCCATGAGGTCAAGCCCACGTCAGAGGCAGGTCCCCTGGGTGAGCAGGCAAACACAGGCCCCAGCTTGTGTCTAGGCCCCTGGAGGTATGCGAGAGAAAGAAAAACAGGGGAGAATCGTGCTTATTTAATAAGAACCCGCATTAGTCTTTTTCAAGGCAGGTAGACCGGTACGTGACACAAACTCACGCTGACTGAAAGAAAGTCAAGAAATGAAACGAGCAAGTTTGTTCGTGCTCAACGTGTCATTCGTCTCACCGAGGGCGTCATGCCTTGGCTGCGATGCACAGTCACATTGCTCGGACCGATTGCTCTCCACCGAGTTGTTTTCAATCAAAACACACGGCCTGAAGCGGTAAAACTCCGGACCATCTCCCTGCCTACATATTTTTCCAAAAAACGCAGTCTGTGATGCTGCGATGGGGGGGGGGGGACAAGTGAGGCCTCATCCTGGTAGGTGACGGATGTAACGGGCGAAGCGTGAGAATGAACATGGTTGCCAGTTTGCTGCCTTGACTCAGATGAGACGTTTTGTCACCAGTACCATCTCTCTATTTGTCTCTCTCTTTCTCTCTCCCTCTCTCTCCCTCTCTCTCCCTGTCTCAACCGTCCTCTGTGTCTTCTGCTGGCCGTCTCTCTCTCTCTGACCTTATTTGGAGCGATATTAAAGATGGCTTCCTGTGCCATTGTGGTTGCTCACACGTCTGTTCTTCTTCGACAGGCCATGTACCAGCTAGCTCCTGACGAGAAGAGGAGGGACTGTGGACTGAATGTTTTAGACACATACTTTAATAATGGGGTATGCCGCACGCACGCACACACACTCACTTAATAACAGAGCTGGTCGATATGGACATAACATCATATTTGCAAATGTGCAAATTAAATCCTGCAGTTCTCATTGAACTGCAGGATTTTATTTAGCACATTAACACTCAGTCATTTTAAAACAATGTTAGTTTGTTTTCAATATCCGTGTTTATTGCTTTCTTTAATTCTGTCGTTATTATATATCATATATATTTATGAATGACTAAATATTTGCCAACGATGAGTCTTGTATGATATGCGGTGGACTGAATCCAAGGTGTATGAAGACAAAGGTGTGTCCCGTTAGCATTGGCACCTGTATCTGCAGCAGTATGAGGTAGTGTTTACACCTCTATTTTGGTTCTCTTGGTCGGTTCATTACCATTATTGGTCGACACTCCAACGGAACTTAATTTCTCAAAAAACCCAACTAGAAATAGAGTAAGGAAACGGGGCTAGTCGTGTAGTTGGAGGAAAGTAGATATAAATGTGTCACATACCCATATCGCACATTCTTTGTGGTTTTGTCACAACCGAAGCACAACCTTTTTTTTTTTTTCTTCAAGATAGTCTTCAGTATTTGTTTACCACATTCTCACCGCAATGTATGAACTGGACCAAACCGGCGAGGTGTGTCCACAGCCTTGACGTCATGCCCCACCAGTCTGACTGTACATGTTCACAAACGGAAGGAGTTGATAACGTTTTGATATTTTTTTTCTTAGCCTTGATGCTCTGCAGCATATCTTATCTTATCTTATATTACTTTGTTTGTGTCCCCCTCTGGCTGTCTGCCTGCCTCACCCCCCCCGTCTCTCTCTCTCTCTCTCCTTGTCGCCCTCAAGTCGGCAGCCCATCTGCCAGACGTACCCCAGGATGTGGTCGCTGGGTGTCGTGAGAGGCTGGAGCAGAGTCCATGTAAGGAGCTCTTCAACGACTGCACCAAGTAAGTCTCTCTCTGGCACATAGATGTCGTGTTTTGATTGAGTCTGGCCATTAAAGTGCAGCAGCACCAATAGAGGCTTGTTCCTTCAGTAAACGTATGTATGTGTGTGTGTTTTGTAATGTGTGCGTGGAACTAGTTCACCCTGTCACTAGTGATGATGACGCAGCTGGCACCTGGTGTGCAGTATTACACACACACACACACACACACACACAGACTTGTAAACACACAGTGGAGGCGAATGAAAAAGAGCAGTGGGCAAAGAGAGCATCCGGATGGCTGGCATGAAAACAACAGCTACCTCAGTGTTCCACGTAAACACACACACACACACAAACACAGATTTACAAACACACACAAACACTCTTGCAGGTGCTTCTGCTTCCTGCTCTGAGAGCCAGGAGAAGCAAACAGACCGGGGATTATTTCCTGGTTTGTACTTCTGATTGCACAGACTGACACACATTCACACACCTCCACGTAACTCTGTATTAGCCCAAATATTTGCCTCCGTCACAGTTGGTTTCTGTTGCCCAGGGGATTAGCCAAATGATATAATGTAAAATCATGATAAGTATTAACATTTAACTTGGTAACGATACATTTAATAATTAGTATGATATACGTTGGTGCACTATATTTTATATATCATATTTTCCTTTCTTACATCTGATGTGTTTGTATTAATTAAGGAGCAGTTAAAGATTGTTGATGTGTACTGTGTGCAGATTTCTGCTTAGATATCATTGATTGTTTAATTGTTAAGTCCTAACCAGAAAACATAAAAAGAGCTTTTTATAAAGTGTACTCCAAAATGTGGCTGGTTTGTGTAAACTGGCAGAAAGTTAAATGCGTCTCAGGTCTTCTGCCTTATTTTATAGAATTTATTTTGTCAGGGACCATGAACAAAAACATCCATAAATACATTGATACATAAAATATACAACCCCCCCCCCCCCCCTCATCAAATCAGTTGGCTAAAAGAAAACAGACACGTGTTTGCTCAGTCCTGGCAAGAGCAGACGACACCGCTTTTAGCGCCACATAACAATGCTGTGACCAGCCTCCGATCCACTTGAGCTTCCCCGGGGGAATACTGGAATCTGCTCTTAGGGAGGCTGGAGAAATAGGGATCATTGTTGGGAAACTCGGTTATGTTCTCAGCCCGCTCTCCTGCTCTGGCACGACACATTTCGAGAGCTGCTGGAGTTCTAAATGCGGTGAGGTTCAGAAGCTGCTCATGCTGGTTGTGAAGATCAGATGAACCGTTTGCCTATTTGTCTTGTAATTATGTTTTACATCCACTTATCTAGACCAATAGTTTTTGCTTCACAGTTTGGAGGGTGAGAAAATGAGCACGGCAGGAGGTTTGTGATCGTGAGAAAGAAAGTAGAGGGACATTTACTGCGTACGGTGGCGGCTTGTGTGTGTGACCAGAGCCGTAAACATCAGTGTTTTGAGGATGAACACAACACACCTGTCTTTGGCATCTCAGGTCATGGTCTGTTGGCCCCGTTTTCCTTCCCGTCTGCATGCATCTCTATTTTAACACCTCTGGTCGTCAAAAGGGCACCGGGGAGGGCAGAGAAACGGTGTGAGAAAGAGGAAAGCGACAGCAGGAGTGGCCACGTTTAGAAAGACCCTCAGGGAGTAATGGAAGGAGAGCAAAGAGGGGGGGGGGGGGGGGGGGGAGTGAGGAGAAATGGAAAGAAAGCGTGAAGGAGAGCGGGGCAAGTGTACAAACGTGGAACAACACAGGCACATGTTTGTGTTACTGAAAGCCTTCGCAGCCGCAGATCAGATGTTTTTGAATGGGATTCCTGTTCAAGTTCGGTCATCACTCCTTCCACTATCATTATTATTTGCGCTCCGTTGTGGAATTTTGTATTTATTTTCACTTATTCCGAGATGTAATTCTGTACCGGGGCTTATTCCCCTTTTCTCTCTCAGAGGGATAGCCTGTAGGAAAGCATGGTGCCGCACGTGGAAATGTGACTTTTGGGCGGGGCTAGCAGAAGCGTATTAGCTCACTCATGGATTTTCTTCTGCTGCAGTGGAACATATGGTTATGTCACACCAGGAGTAGAGTGTGGCCCTTCAAGTGCATGCGTATCTCGGTGTTTTTGTGTATCGCCGCTCTTGACAAAGGTCTTTGTGCTGATTTTGCTCCTCTTTTTCTTTTCCTCTCCCGCTCCCTTTCGAGTAACAAAAGCCATATTGTAGCGGTGTTTATTTCTACTCCCAGTGGTGTCTGTCTGAGGCGGGACTCCAAGCCAGGCACTGCTAGGCTCCCGTCTCTCTGGAGCCCCTTCCTTTTAAGTTCCCCCGGGACCGCTTCTGTCTTCTAAGACTGAGTGAAGCTAGTGTGTTGAAAAAGATGTTATTGTATCTGTTGAGGTTACAGAGCAGACCAGCACTTTGCAGGGGATTTTAATACGTTTGAATTGAGCTTTGATGTCCGTGCTTTTAGTGTGTGAGCTCAGGAACACCAGAGGAGAGATAACATCCCATATACACCGTATTTCCCCTGCGAAGGATCAACATCTAGTCTGGCTAGATGGAATCTCATGTACGAAGCCACTGGGTCCCATGATGACATAATTCAGTTTTCTTTCAGACAGCGGAGGGTGCTCCCCTTTGTGGAAACTCTCTACCCTCCAGCCTTTTGCCAAGAACAGCCACCCCAGCGCTGCTGGTAACCACAGGCAGCTCTCCTCATCCTCCTTCGCGATGAAGTCATTTAAAAAACATGGTCAAGGAAAATCTCCCCGTCTAATATGAGCATCCCTTCAACATCTGGGTGGTAGAGGAGGGATATCTGCTGTAACTTTGGGTTTTCAGCTGTGTTGAAGGCTGGCAGAAGAGATTTTTTTTAGCTCCCTGGTCAGCAGGAGAGAACGTGCTGCTGGTGGAACTGTTCTTTCACTTTTGAAGGCTATTTAAATGTTCGGCAAAAGTGGAATTATGATTTCAGTTTTTTGGGATCATGATCCTTTGTCTCAGTCTCTCTGCTGCTACGTAAAGCAGATGCATGGACTTCTTAAATCTGGCTTTTTTTTTAAGCTCAAGTCGTGATGCTACTGGTAATGATTTGGATGACAGATGTTTGTCTTACGCTGGAAATACTGTACGGAGCTCTACATGGAAAGCTTGTGTCGGCGACTTGTTTTTCTTTACACAATGATGACGTTTCACCATGTTGAAATATTTGTACTTTTTGCATTTGGGCAGTTATGCTGTACTTGGGGATGAGCAGTATATCTTAGATTTTGGACATTTGAATGTGTCATGAGTGTTGTCGTTTTTAAAGGCTGCATTACAGTAAAGTGATGTCATTTTATTTGTCAGACTGTTCTATTATTTGCCGTAACCACTTACTGATTCTTATTTATCAAATATGTAAATATTTTGTGAAAGCACCAATGACCAACCCTACAATATCGCATTTTTTTTTTTTTTATATTTGGTCAAAAATATCATGAATGCATGATCATGGTACACTACAATAACTATGCTTTACTCTGTGTAGCACTGGGCACTGGGGTGAAAGCGTTGGGAGCGTCTTGTGCACAATTATTTAAATAACAGAAACAATATTAATATCAAACATGTGACCAAAATGCTTGTCTTGATTTAAAATAAAGCAGAAGCATCAAAGTTGATGATCCGGGATGAAAACCTGTTGATCGAAAGAGAGATGCGCAATCAAACCTTAAAGAATGCAAATGTAATCTTAAATGTGTTATCTGTAGACAACAAAGACAGCAAGGACAGTAAATTTGATGTATGAAATTTGGCGCTGCAGTAACCACGACGACATGAATGCAGATCCGTATTGTTTCTCGCCATAACCCTTGAAGTAGAAATGTAGTTCTCGTCTGTTTGGTACAACCGTGTCAAAGAGGACATGGTGTTTAAGTCAAACAACATCTGCAGTGAAAAAGGACACTAACACGAGAGGCTGGCAGGGTCATGTCAAAGAGTCATGTTCTACAACTCTCAGCGGGCTGACGTATGGTCAGGAGACTTTCATGACCCCTTCTTTCCTCAAAGACCCTTTGTGTCCGTTACATTAATCCTTCGTCCTACGCCAGGGCTTTTACGCAATTCAGTTGTTTTTTTTTGTGTGGGGGGGTGATTACGTCTGAATATATGACGTAATCGCATAGATTCAGACAGACTCACTCCCACATTCACGTGTGAGGGAACAGTGAGATTAGATGTTCCGCTCAACCTCCTGCTCAGTGGAAACCACTTTTCCCCCCCAAAATCCCCTGTTTCCTGGTAGAGTTAAGCGGAATGTCTCTGTTCAAAGGCATTTTTAATTTTTCACGGTGGTTGTACCGCCACTGAGCTTTTTTTTTCACTCTTTCCACTGAGAACTGTTTTGAACCGTTGCACACCCAGGCAATGCCTGAGCACGCACACACACACACACACAAAACACACATGATTTAGTTGGTAGTCGGATAAAGAGGATGTGTGTGTTTCTAGTCATTGTAAAGGTTATTCATTTGGGGAACGCAGGCCAGATGTATGTTCTTCTGTCTGGAAGATTTTGCAATAATTTGTACATGTTTGCTTGTTTTTGACATGTACATCTTTATTACTGTGTTATTACATGATCACCAACCCTCCCTCTCCCTCCCTCCCTCCCTACAGAATAGTTCGTGATTATCTGAGTGGAGCTCCATTTTCCTCCTACCACGAGTCCATGTACTTCTCTCGCTTCCTGCAGTGGAAATGGTTGGAGAGGTGGGTAGTCACTGCAGATTACACGCTCGGTGAAGCAGACATGCAAACCATTCCTTTTTCTCTCAATAAAAAATGGCACCCGTGATCTTCTACACATTCGATATTCTCCGTTCGGGGTTGCATCATTCACTCCGCTTCTTTGTTTGCTAAAGGCAGCAAATTGTCTCCTTTAAACTTCCAGCACATAGTCAAGATTTAATTTTTAAATAATTGATGATGCTTTGCGTAATGGCTGGATAACTGTAGCTGGGTGGAGACAGCAGTCATCAGGCTGGATTAATAATATATTGGAGCTCACATGGTCAGATCAGTTATTGCATTTCAAATTTTTGTTGCTCTCTTTATCATTTCTCTCTTTTTCTCTTCTTTCCGTCCCTGCAGGCAACCAGTAACCAAAAATACCTTCAGACATTACAGAGTACTAGGAAAAGGTGGATTTGGCGAGGTGAGTGTCGCTGTGATACAGAAGTGACGTTGGAATAAGTTACTGTACTTGTGTGATGGATACTGGGCCACCTTTTAAGTTCCCTTACACAGCAAGTTTGGGAATGAGACGTTAATGATTTAAGTTGCTACAAGTCACCTTTAACAGTTAGTTAATACCACGCTGTTTATGTCTCCCCTCCTTTGATGTTTAGTGTGACATATTAACTTCCATTAGTTCTACTTCTAAAGTGTGTGTGTGTGTGTGGTTTTTTTTATGTGTGTGTGTGATCATGTTTCTTCGCTGCTTGTTTTCCAGGTTTGTGCCTGCCAAGTACGTGCCACCGGTAAGATGTACGCCTGTAAAAAGCTGGAAAAGAAACGAGTGAAGAAAAGAAAAGGTGAAGCAATGGCACTAAACGAAAAACGCATTTTAGAAAAAGTTAACAGTAGTTTTGTAGTAAGTACTACCTTTTTCTTATTCAACCTTTACACAGAATTGTACCCGTTTTGTCTGTCTGTTTTGAGTGTGTGTGTGTGTGTGTGTCTGTGTCTGTGTCTGTGTGCGAGCATTGTTTGTTGTGGCTCCAGGATCCTGCAGATTAAATTGAACGGTATGTTTGCAAAGGCCGTCGATCAGCTGTTTAAGACAGTTGCTGTGACTCGAGTTCTGTTTGTTTAATGACATCTACGCCAGGTGGACGAGGTTGTGGGTCGCAGTGGAAAGAAACATGAGGGGATAAAAGCACAAAGGGGGGGGGGGGGAACTGACATGATATTATTGACCAGTTGCAGATGACTGCATACAGTTAGCAATGACGGGCGCAACGGTCGACAAGTTCAGCTAACCAGCTCAAATGAATAGCAGAAACCAAAACCAAATGCAAAATAATTTTGGTTACAAACCTGCTATTTTGCCTGTGCAAACATACCAAATTTGATTTTGATTTGGAGCTTCCTGTGAGCGTTTAATCATCTGTGAATGTGTTTTACATTTTGATTGAAATCTGTTTTGCTGCCATATGAATTCTATTATTTGGTCTTCAAGCTGTGGTGTTTAAGACTCAGATATACACGTTGACAGTTCTGTATATGTGTGTGCGTGTATACATCTTCACAGGTGCATGTCATAGATTGTGACACACATGCCTCTACACCTGTACTTTCTACTTCACACATCTTTTAATGTTCTGATTTTGACTTTGTGCGTAGAGTGACATCATCATTGTATTCAGGCTAAAACACACTTAAACCAAGGTACATAATTAGAATAACGACTTTATCAATCCTATTTGCAGTGACCCTCAAAACTACACGAGCTCGTCACAACTTGAGCTCATTTGAGGCCAAATCAATTATTGGACAAAACGCATCTGTAATCAACTGTCGTGTTCAGTAACCTGAGCATTACATTTTAAGGAACTGTCAGATTTCAAAGATAATTCTGAAGAAGCACCAATCTGTAGAACAATATGAAAACAATTTCCAAAAAAAAAAACCTGAACAAAGCATTGCAGGTCCCACCATTGGGAAGTAATATTAAAACTGCTCTTCCTGGTCTTCCGACCAAACTAAACAACTTTTGCAACGGTAGATTGTTAAAACACTGTATGGTGCTTTTGATGCACAAAAAGTTCAATATCTTTAAAAGACACCGTCTCGTTTATGAGTTCATTGTGTCGTCTCCAGCTGCATTGAATTATGTGGAGTTTTACATCACAGTTTAGGTTGCATAACGGAACAACAGCGTGTAGATGAAAGAGTGACAGTGTCCTGCTCGTGTACCAGCCAAAAATCAATAAATAAGCCATTCCCACTGTACCAGCATGCCTCGAGCTCTTAATGGTGGCGTAGCTCCTGGCTGATTTTCCTATGGAGGATTTTTATAAATTGAGCCATAGTCATGAGTAAGCCGGGGTTTTTTTTTTTGGATGGCGCTGTAATGCCAAGCCTGAGCGCTTTTTCAGGGAGTCACCTAGCTTTTCATTTCTTTCCGTACTGTACCAAATCTACTGAAGGGCAGAAACGTACAGTTAACAGTCCATCAACATGTAAGATGATATATTATAGGAAAGGTTCAAGACCGTAAAAAGGAGATGGCAGTGGTGTCTAAGGGTCATGTGACAAGAATAACCTTAAATGTTTAAGTTATGTTCATTTCATTTCTATGGTGGCAGTGCCTGTCATACACCCAAAATAAGGAAGATTGACTTTATTAACTGATATTTTCTTCAATAAAATATGAGTAGGAATAATATAGATTTGTCAAATTCCAAAACATGAACCATCATCACTCTTTTTACCTCTCGCTGTGTGCATGTGCTGCAGTAGATGTATTCCTGGTGTGTCTGTTTTGTTTTTTTCCTCTGCTATCAACACAAATTATAAGAATTTCAATGCCTGAATGTCAATCCTGCTTGACATCAGGAGTCAAGCGCAGCTGGAAAATTAGTAATGTGTGCTTCTCTTTCCATTCTGTCCAACTGTACACACACAAACTTCCCAGGTGCTCCAGCAGCAAAAGAAAACTTAGCTCTGGCTCAGTGTCTTTTTTTTAAATGATTGTTCCAAAGACAAGAAAATTACAGAATGTCCTCTTTTAATATTCTTGGAACATGGTCTGTGGGGCTGTGTGCAACGGGTACTTTGTATATGTGTGTACATTCTGTCGAACATGGTGTTCTACTACTGTACAGAACAGAGGTATTGATCTGTAGTACAGTAGGCTGTAAGGCAGCAGAGCCTCAGAACTTCATGTTCTCAATTTGAAGCTCATGGTTGTTGTACTACGTTTTTGGATCAGTCTGTTTCTGATGCAGCGTGAGCTGTGTTGCACGTCCTTGTTTTGAGTGAGTCACGGCAGAAGCATGTGTATGGGCATGCATATGTGCACGTGCGCGCACACACACACACACACGCTGGAGTGGGCTTGTTACAGAACCTCAGACTTGCAGCTCTTGTCACCTGGGATTGGCACATGAGTGTGTGTGTGTGTGTGTGTGTGTGTGTGTGTGTGTGTGTGTGTGTGTGTGTGTGTGTGTGTGTGTGTGTGTGTGTGTGTGTGTGTGTTCTCTATGCTGCAGGCAGAACTGATGACTCTTCATGTGCCTCTACCTACGAGAGCAGCTCTGTTGCCTAGCAACACTGACCAAACAGCAGTAGCAAGGAGGAAGAGTCAAGTGCTCTCTCAAACCCTTCATTTTTCTCTCTTGCGCTATTCCTCTTTACCTTTTTATTTTATTTTATCAGTGCATCATACTATTAGTCAGTTTACTGTATGTTTAAACCAATAACCCATCCACGTATTCAGTGTGTGGGTGTGTGTGTATATATATATATATATGTGTGTATATATATTAGTATCCCCTAGATAACAAGTAATTTAATGTTCTCTTAATACACACTTCCTAGCATATAGTTTTATTTTTAAAGGTATGAGATAAGGCAGGACAATATGTTGATATTATAATGTGATACGAGACTAGATATCGTCGTAGATTTGTATACCGTAATGTGTCATGAGTTGTTGTCTTTTCCTGGTTTTAAAGGCTGCATTACAGTAAAGTGATGTCATTTTCTGTTCTAGCTGTTCTATGTTTTGCCTTTACCTACTTAATCTATATATCCACATTACTGATGATTATTCGTCAGAAATGTGTATATATTTTGTGAAAGCACCAATAGTCAACCCTTCAGTATCGTCGCAATATTGTGGTATTTGGTCAGAAATCTAATTATTTGGTTACTCTATATTTCCCAGCCCTGAAATAGGATCATACATTTGCACAAATAGTGATTTTAATTAGGGATACACCAATACCGATATTGGGTTATAATAAATAACAATTCAGTCATTTTATATCTATGTATTTTTTTCTAACATTTAGTTTGACAAAGTTAGGAAAGCACTATTTAAGTCAGGTTATTCATTTAACTCGGATCGGTACCTGCCGATACTCACAGCCAGGTACCGCTATCGTTTTACTGCCTGTCCTTTACCTGACGAGATGAAGCTACAGACAGAGGCAAAGAGGACGTTAGGAAGTAGTCATTCCAGTTAGCCCATTGTCAGGTTTTCTTTGGTTCTGTGATTTTTTTATTGCATAAATTAGCATAGAAGTCATGCATTTGTGAATACTTTGAGCTTCTTTCATTATTGGGAAGCTTTGTGGATTCCTAATTTTCTATTGTTTTATACATTTTAAAGACAATACGGAATACTCCAGTGCGAGAGACTGGTCAATAGATTGGTCCGTTTATAATGCATAAACATGTAAAAAATGGGAATTAGACTGTTTGCTTTGGCTTGTAGTTCATGCTTGTCTGTTTGTTTAGGTACCGTATTTATGTGTGTGTGTGTGTTGTTCATTGGGCCCATGAGAATTGTACCCATCCCCTCCTTTGGTGCGTCTCTGACTACGTAGTCCAGAGCAGATGGGATTCCTCCCGATGGCAGCAACATCCTGCTTGTACTCGGCAGCGCACACACACACACACACACACACACTCTGTACCCTGCGTGTCACTGACCCACAGGGGGGGAGAGAAGGGGAGGCTGGTGGGAATGAAGGGAGAGAAGAGAGATAGATGATGGGATTAGAGGGAAAGCACACGAGGCAATGGAGTAAGAAGTGGAGAGGAAGCTTCTGTTGTTTTTGTTGCATATCTGTGATATATCTCTCTTTGTTTCTCTTTGTATACATTCCTGACATGGATGATTATTTGGGGCATTGAATAAACCAAATGTAACAGTCATGTTCCTCTAGCCACCCTGTCTCTTACCACTGCTCTTCCTTCTTCCTCCTCCTCCCCCCTTTCTCTCTTCTACACCGACTCCTTGACTGGCCCTTCACCTCCCTCGTTGCCACCTCCCCAAAATGTTCCTCCCTTTCCAGGTTAATCTAGCATATGCTTATGAGACCAAGGATGCGCTGTGCCTGGTGTTGACCATAATGAATGGCGGTGACTTAAAGTTTCACATCTACAACATGGGCAACTCCGGCTTCGACGAGCAGAGGGCCATCTTCTATGCTGCTGAGATCTGCTGTGGCCTTGAGGACCTGCACCGTGAGAGGATAGTCTACAGGTTAGACCACATGGGGGGGCAGAAACTGTTTTGGGGCAGGTGCAGATGGGTAATCTAAGTAAGACTAAGAGATGACTTTTTTTGTACTTCTGTTTAGAAGATTATAACGTATTGTAGGCGGGCCATGTCTCTTTGAGCGTAAAGGCTGAAGGACATTTTTCCGGGGTATTTTGAAGATCTCCGTCTCTGAGGACCTTTTGAGGTTTACAGTCCCAGAACAACATTATGTAAGCTTGTTGTTGTGTGGGGGAATGTCTCCACAACTGGCTAAATGCCCTGGCCTTTAAAGGAGCACTCCACCAATTTTTTTTTTTTTACACAGGAAGTTCAGTTCACTCGTTATGAGTTAATAACCCAGCGGATGTCAAAGTTATGTCATCAGGGTTATCTCAAATTAATTGACAAACCTCGCCAACGCAAGAGGTCTAAAGCAAACCCTAAACAGACTGCATGTCTGGCAGATGGAAAGTCCCGGATGATGAAGTGTCACTGGATTAGTGTAGTACTGACTTCAGTGAGGTGCCACCTGTCCCACTCAAAGGAGCCTCAGAGTAATGCTAACGTAAACACTGGTGTTCTTGGTGGATGCATGCACTCACACATGGCCCATGTAGTCAGCACTCTGCATGTGTTATATTGGACTTCACAGTTGGCATTGTGGTTGAGCTTGGCATTGGTTAATTATTTTTTTTTACACTTCATGAAAAAGTTAGATAAGACAATTTTATCCAGGATTTTATTGTCAAATCTTCATATGTAATTCTGTTTTTATATAAGCATTAAATCAACGGAATGACTTTAACATGTTTTGTTTTCTTTCTGCAGGGATTTGAAACCTGAAAACATCCTTCTGGATGATCGTGGTACGTTCCATTTTTTGTTCCTCTTTTTATGTAACAAGCGCACACACAAGCAGCTTGTTACTAGTCTACGTTATAATGTGCAAGTGCAGCAGCAGAATGTCTCTCACAGGCTGAAAAGTCATCTCTTGAAGTTCTTCAGTTCATGCTCTTCCTCTGAGTCACACTCCCATATCATCTGTTCTCCGTAACACGGTCTTATCTTGAAATAGAGGAATCTCTTTCATGTATCTCTTACGCTCGTACTTTTTACTTTCTCACTTTTATCATAAAAGATCATTTTAGTGTAACATGAGTATTGTCAGAACTCTATGCTCTCTTGTTATCTAGAAAAAGAAATGTATTCCTCAATAGAGTACATTTTATTAAAGTATGTACAACATGATCGTAGTTGTTAATCTGTGGTTCTTTTTCAGGACACATCCGAATTTCAGACCTGGGCCTTGCTGTTCAAATCCCTGAAGGAGAGACGATACGAGGGAGAGTGGGCACTGTTGGATACATGGGTAAGAATTTGGGTAACTGTGATACCCTCTTCTACCTCCTCAAGCCGTCATCCTTCTTTAAGAAAACCACTGCAATAGACTTCATCAACTGTCCCTGTTCCACTCCATTCAGATTGTAAACCCCTCTGTCATTTGAACTGACCTCTCCTCTCTCACTCCTCATCCCTGCCTCCTCTCAGCTCCCGAGGTGATCCAGAACGAGAGCTACACCGTCAGCCCGGACTGGTGGGGGCTGGGCTGCCTGATCTTTGAGATGATACAGGGCCAGTCGCCCTTCCGAAAGCGCAAGGAGCGTGTCAAGCGGGAGGAGGTGGACAGACGAGTGCGCGAGGACCAGGAGGAGTACTCCGATAAGTTCGTGGAGGAGGCGAAGGACATCTGCAGACAGGTGAGAGAGAGGAGACGGAGGGGACAGCTGGCTGTGTGATGAGGAAAAGGGAGGAGAGCACATTAACACATTTCTTTGAGACTCGTGGCAAATGAGGACATGGATGGATATAGCTGAGGCGAGAGAGGAACTTGGTGATGGATTTCAGTTCCGTATAGTCACGAAACTTCAAGTTCTTGTCTTGATAAATTACTTGGAACAGGTTTATATTACTGCAATAACTGCCTTTATTAATATAATAAGTAGGCGTGGCCTCAATGGCGGATCACCTTTTATCTTCTGCCACTCACTCAGTAGACGCAAATGAAAAGCAGAAGTTGCACAGCGAGATATTAGAATCAAAGCTGTTTGACTGACGGTGTTTCATTGCTTCCTTGAACTCCATTTTAATTTGTTATTTCAGTAGCTTCTGGTTTTATCTAAATTTTATTTTTATATCATTGAAGGAGATTAGCTAATAATAAAATGATTTTTGCCAAGATCCACACATCCATTTTTTTGTATATCTTGTCCGGTTTGTGGGGAGTTTTCCCCAACATACTACGCATTATTTGTATCGTTTTCTCTTTATGAGTCAGAAGTGTTCACGCTTAAAAATCTAATTGTTTGTTTTGTTTAAAAAATACACCTTATTTCTGAACAAATTCAGTTCGAACCTGTTATGCGTTTTCTGCCACTCTTGAGACAGTGGAACAAGCTGTAAGCACACGACACTGACAAATGATCACCTTTTTAAAGTTTGAAAACAGTTGCATATTTACACATCCAGCTGATAAAGAGCAACAGTATTTGTATTTCTGGTGACCTGACGGATGCAAGGTCTCCACCAAATCCTGAGAGAAATAGCTAGCTCTTTAGCTGCTAAAGGGGGGAGGGGACGTGGATTTGTGTGACGCGGTGGAACATTATGACCCGAGGTTCAGCAGATTCATAATCTCCCCAAGGAGAGGTGGAGTGTGGAGGGGGGAGAACGGTTTCAGCAAGAAATGGAAGCAAGATAATAAGGAAGGGGCGAGAATGCTCAAAATAGACAAGTGATCCAAGTTGTTAAGAGCAGAAAGTGAGAGTGAGAGTCTGCTTTGAACCCTGGTGGAAGTTGGCCAAGAGTTAAAGACAAGAGAAACAATTGGGAACTAGAAAGAGGCGTGGGGGGGGGGGGGGAGTGAGAAGCTTATTGGCCTCTTGATTGTGAAAGCCACCAGCTTTTGGGTGACAACGGGGCCAGTGAGAGTGTCCACTGGTAGCCAAACCACTAAACAGCACTCATCCACTTCATAAGCCTGCTGCTCTGTAGGTGGTGCGCTGGTGATATTATCCAGAGGCTCTCATAGAGGCTCTCTAATTCTATCCACGATGGTGCTGCATTAACCCCTGAGTGCATGGATTTGTATCGGCCTTTATTAGCTTACATTGGGTCAGAGGATTACATGCACACTACAACCATGTGTGTGTCTTTTGTATACATCACACTAAAGGTTAGGTTATGAATGAAGAATCAGGCTTAAATAGAGGTTTGGTTCGTATTTCTTTTGTGAGATATTTGAAATACATAAAGGTATAATTTATACTCCAATCTATTTGGGCTAACACGCACATCTCCAGAGAGTTGTAATGTTTGAACCTCTCGTGCTTCTTCTTCCTCCTGCTGCGTGTCAGCTCTTGGCTAAGGACCCCAAGGAGCGACTGGGTTGCCAGGGTCGAGGGGCCATAGAGGTCAAGCAGCACCCCATCTTCAGAAACATCAACTTCAAACGGCTGGAGGCTAACATGCTGGACCCTCCCTTCAGCCCTGATGTAAGAACAGCACACACACACACTCAAACACTGTGCATACAGGCTTGCTACACAGCTTGTAGTCTAAAACCGCAGCGAGTCGGCATACAGGAAATACCATTGTCACAAGTAAACAAACACTTACAGTAGATGCTAGTTATCATGCTGGCTAATGGGGGTGGTGAGAAGCAGGCATGTGATTTCAGTGTCCTTGTTTGAAATCCCCAGAAAAGTGAGTTTCCCTGTTTGGTGGTGATCATCACTAATACTAATACCTCCAGCTGTGGTACCTTCCCTAGATAAATGTAGCTTAACCAAAGGCACTGTTGGCTTTTTCTAAGCTGTTCGTAGAGAGAGTCATTACATGTTCAGTGTCATAAATAGCCTGAGTGAGGGAGAGGGACTGGCCTGAGAGGTTAAATCAATAGCTGAAAGTAGATAGTGCTATCTGCGTTTCTATTTTGGCTGATTCAGGTCAGTAGGGCCACGCTGAGGAAAACAGAGCAGCGAACAGTCTTAATGCGTGTGAGGACTTCCATGTTATTAAAATAACCATCTGAATTATTTCAGGGTTAGTATCCCCCATCCCCCCCCTTTCATCCAGAATAAATCCAGGTTTCACAGTTGTCTGTTTCCTCTCTCTCTCTCTCTCTCTCTCTCACTCTCACTCTCACTCTCTCTCACTCACAGCCTCGGGCCGTGTACTGTAAAGACGTCCTGGACATCGAGCAGTTCTCCACCGTCAAAGGCGTGAACCTTGACCCCACAGACGACGACTTCTACCACAAGTTCGTCACGGGCAGCGTCTCCATCCCGTGGCAGAACGAGGTACTGCAGACAGATGATGTCATCGTTCAGTACCACATACTGTACAGCGCAGTACAGACCCGGTGACATAGAAACACCTGTATTAAATAAAACTACCTTCCTTTAAACGGGCACATATTATGCTCATTTACAGGTTCATACTTGTATATTGGGTTTCTACTCGAACATGTTTACATGCTTCAATGGAAACAACAAAAACTCTGTGTTTCTCACACTGTCAGTCTGAATGTACCTGTATTCACCCGCGACAGAATAGTGTTGCCAAGCAACAGCGTGGGTCCATGTTTACTTCCTCAGCTGATATCATTCACATACACTGGGACCCATTTAAATTGTTTACGTTTAAAACTGTGAAACGGCATCGCACGGCTCGTTTTAAGGCACCGTTTCTGAATACAGACTGTGTGTTTTGATTCTTTCGCCGTATTTTTAGCGCAATTAGACCTGCTTTATCATTTAAAAACAACACACTTCATAATGTGGGACCTTTTTTAAGAGTGACATAGAAGGCTACATCCCTGTAAATGCTTTTAAATGTGAATGTGCCATTGCTTGTGAATGAGTCAAGTTTTTGAATATGTATGAGCCACAGTGTGGAGGTGTTGATTTACATCCTAAATGCTCAATCCAGATGGACACTTAAACAGCTACCTGTAGAGAGGGGTTGTGTTATAAATACATGGCACCCTCCCTTACGCTGACGCACAGGCCTTTGGTAGAACCGAGCTCCCCGGGAAGTCATCCGGATAGATAACTCGCCCTCTCGTTCTCTGTAGATGATCGAGATGGAGTGCTTCAAGGAAATCAACGTCTATGAGACTGACGGGACGCTGTGCTCAGATCTGGACGTGAATCGGCCTAATCCTCCACCAAAGAGGGGCTTCTTCTACCGCCTGTTCAGAAGAGAGGCAAGTGCTAGTGCTCCGGCAACTGTCCGGGGGGGTGGGGGCTAAGGTACTTCTTCTCTTCCTTCTTTGCTTCTTCCAGGCCTTGTCCAAACTCGACATGTGAAAACGTTACCCCCCCCGAACCTCGAATCAGATCCATCGCTAGTTTAAGTTGGTTAGAATGAGGCCTCTCTTTCTGCTTTTCTTTGCATATTCTTTTCTGTATTTGTTGCTGTACCACGTTGTCTCTAGCGTGATGAGTCTTGTCTTAAGAGAAACTGGTTTGTAGTTGTGGGAAGACTTAATATCAAGCTTTGCTTTTAGGAGACAGTGACGCATATCCCCAGATGTTTGTCAGTGGTAAAAAAAAAATATAATAACCTCTTTTATAGGCAGCAGCGGCTACCTGGCTATTAGGTTATTTCCACCAACTTTCACCTGTCCTTTATTACAGAGACCTTTCATTTTGTTCTGTTCTTGAATTCCCTTGAATTCAAGGGTGTGGCTACCACCAGGGAGACATGCCCCCCACCTAGCCTACACCCTTGCGTCAGTTGCATTTGTTATTTTATCTTCTGACTTGCTCACAGATGTGTGTGTGTGTGTGTGTGTGTGTGTGTGTGTGTGTGTGTGTGTGTGTGTGTGTGTGTGTGTGTGTGTGTGTGTGTGTGTGTGTGTGTGTGTGTGTGTGTGTGTGTGTGTGTGTGTGTGTGTGTGTGTGTGTGTGTGTGTGTGTGTGTGTGTGTGTGTGTGTGTGTGTGTGTGTGTGTGTGTGTGTGTGTGTGTGTGTGTGTGTGTGTGTGTGTGTGTGTGTGTGCTGGACACCAGCTTGGTCCACTACAGGAATACTTCTTGTGATGTGGTGAAGTCGAGGTCGTCGCTTCGGGAGAATGTGACCTCATCTTGCACATGTGAGATGACGTAGTGATATATCCTCACTTCTGGTTCTTCCCAGGTCTGTTTTAAGAGCGGTTACAGTGACGACGAGATCGAGGAGCCCTCGCGACTTTAAACCACTCCCTCCACCTGCCGCCGCCGCCTCCTCCTCCTCCTCCCATCCCTATCCGCTGAACTTCGCCACAAACTCCAACCGAGCGCAAATCTTAGGAACTCAGTGAATGTTGACCTGTATTTATGAGCTGTATTAAAAGTGTATTATAATTAAAGAAAAAAAGTATGAGTTTAAAGATTTTGTACATTTGTACTTGAATTTATGTCTAGATGTATATTTTCACTAAAGGTTGTATTGTACAAAAAGCCATAAAAGTACCACTTGAATGCATACATTACGTTTTGATTTCCTTTTTTTTCTTTTGGAATGAGTATGGATAATGTGTATCGGGGAGTTTTTTTGTTTTTTTGTAAGAAGCACAGTACCAGTAGTTTTCTTTCCTTTTCTTTTCTCAATGTAGCATAAGGCCTTTTTTTTGTTTTTTAACATGTGCTGTATGTTTGTCATTGATTTGGTCAACACGACGTGTTGTTGGCATAGCAGATCCACCCGGTTCCCAAACTAACCCTTAGCCTCTGCACCCCTCAAGGCTCGGGTAGATCTGAATGACGTGGGGGGGGGGGAATAAATCCAGTCTAGCGTTGCTGTGTTGATGCCGTGCTCCACCTGCCCCTTTTGATTAGAACTGGTTTTAAAGTGATATTCCACATCCTTCCCACAGCCCAGTTAGGTTGCACTGGACTGTATGTCGTGTAGTAAACCGTCTTCTAGGTTCCTGTGCTAATTACATTTTTAGCAGAGATGGCATGGATTTATTTCTGACAATATGGAGTCAGCAAGTGTTAGTATATTTAAAGTAAACATCCCGGAGGCTTTGTTCCGTAAAAGAAGGTCTGATAATTATCATTCCTGTTCTCTAACAAATCTCTCATGGGCTCATGAAAGGCTCCGATCTTTTAATTTCAGATGTCAGACTGTGTTTCCTTCTGGAGAAACAGCTGTTTAGTGAAAGTCTGTTACATTATTCACTCAGGCAAAACATGTCTTTTGGTTCTCTTTATTCCTCATCCTTTCTTTTACCGCTTCTTATATTGTACTACCTGGCTTTTCTTTGTTTTGTTTTTCCTGACGTGTCTGGTTATTGTTATAAACCTGTTTCATGTGCCGAGCGGAAATCCTTTCCCTTAAAGTATCTTAGTAATTTGCCACCCAGTGTAACAGGAAAGCCAGGTGGAGTTGGAACACATGACAGATGATGATGATGATGATGGCACTGTATAAGATATCTAATCTGCAGCTGACGAGGGCTTCATCTTGATAACAAATTGCTGTTGCATCAAACTAACTTCCATTGATTAGGCTGTCAGCAGCTGTTAGCCTCTGTCAAGATGCAGCCTGTAGATCACAGATAGCACGATGCCTGACGGACGCATATCCTGCTAGTAGACCTGCAGTTAGACCCCGTGGCTTTGGCTGTGTTTGTACTCGATGAAAACACCATTTCTTAATCGTAATATTCCATTTTAAAACCTGTACGTTGTAATGCCGTAGGAATGGCTTGGGATGGTTGTTTGTATGCGTGTAGACCGGGAGGACCGGGGGAATAATGTTTATTAGTATCCTGCAGGCAGAGTCTGTGTACAGGAACATTTGTCCACTTGCAGAACCACAGTTGCTCCGCACTTTTGTTTCTTCGTAGACAAAGTGTTTACTTCCAAGTTAACCAGTCGTGAACAAATGCGTTTTCTGTACATTTCTCAGCATGTTCTAATTGTTTTTTCTCATTTGCATTTCGGAGGCATATGAAGCCGTTTTGCTTTTGAATTTAGCTTTTGAGGCAGTTGCTGTTTACTCCCCATCACCTGTTTTAATGCTGTGAATACCCAATCTGGACATGTTCACTTAGTGTGTGTGTTTTTCATTGTAAGCAACTGCAGCTTCTGTTCAATCTAATGCATTGAAGTACAACAATACAACAGTTAGAAATCATGTAGTCTTGAATGTCACTCATTTGAATATTAAACCGTTCAAGACATTACATTTAAAATGGTACACATATAATTCCTCATCCTGATACCTAATTTGGAGAGTTGGCTTGTTCTAAAAATGTTGTCCCCTGTCGCACATTCCATTGTCAAAAATCAGGAATCGAATGCGTGCATCTGTTGCTGGCTCGTCATCACTTGAGTTTCTGAGTGTCTTTGTTATTATTTTTTTGTTGCTCTCAGGCACATTTTGAAGCTGATTTCTCTTGCCTATGTAGATTTTAGCCTTTTAGCTCTTTAGCCTCAAAAACCTTGTAAATGATGTATTTCTAACATGTAACTAACACACATTCACTCTCTCTCACAGGGAAACTAAACTGTGTTTGCCACCCATGCCTCTGTCATTGTTTGAACTTTGCTCTCATACCATCCATATAGCAGTAAAGAAAGTCTGTTTAGTTTCATTGCACTATGTTGTGTTTTGACAATGACTATAGGAAGTGTCTTTAACCTTTTTTTTGCCAATGATACCAAAAGCAACATCAAGTAAATCAAACTTGTCTCGTTGTCTGAAAAATGTTACTGAAGAAAGACTGACAGCCTTTATTATATGTGCCAATTACCAAGTTAAGTTCTGACATCCCGCCTTTCTTTCCAGCCTCTTTTCTATCATTCCGTCCATTCTGAGAGAAATTCCTTCACATAAAGGAACTTTACACAGCTCAACAGTTTTGAATGTCCGCACTAAGTGCATTGTAATGCCTGTTTAAAAAAAAAAAAAAAAAAAATACATATGTTTTATTACTCAAGCATGTATTGGTTTGTAATACTTCAGGTTCCTTGTATATGTAAATGATGACCTAGTGCCAACATATCTCACTGGTATCTGAGGACAACTTTATAAATGGCAAGGTGACCAGCTGAGTTGGCCCCCGTTTAAATGCACAACATGCATTCCTTCCCTTCTGCCTTCCTCCAAGGCGATGGTGGTGAGTCTTTCCCTAAAAGCTGGGAATGGCGCTCGCCTGCAACATTTTAGAAGGGAAAGGTCCTCAGTTCCTTGATGTCACTTGAGTCTAGTTTTGGGATAACCACCGATAGAATGCCTGGAGGCTCTCCAGGGTTTCACACTCTTCTGTCCAGATATGTCGGATAAGTGATCAAGGACGGGAGGAATGACAAATGCATTATTGGTATTCAAACGGGGCCGGGGACTTCTTGATTTTTCTTCTTTTTTTTTTGTATCTGTACAGTCATGTCGTTCAACCACTGCAGTCATTGTTAATTCTTGTACAAGTTGTATCACTGGTTGTTGTACCATATCTGACATTTGTAATTATGAAATAATACACTGCCATTTGTATAAAAAATGCTTGTGTCTTGACTTATTTGTGTCGTAAATTGATTTGTTTGTTGTCAATTAATGTGCATAGAAAAAAGTGTCATGCTGCTGAGACTTATGCAATGTCCAAGCCACAATATACTGTATATCCGCATTGGTTAGAGGGCATATGCTGCAGGTAAGATGTTTTGAAAGCTTTTACTACTTCCTTGACCCAGTACATAAAGTTAAAGGTATAAATGTATTTCTAATGGGTGGTTGTGTTTTCGCCATTCATTATTTTCCTACTGAGTCAAGGGTGCGTAGGACTATAATAAGCTTCGGTATAACGTGAAGGTGAGAGTCAGATAAGATAGATTGTCATGGACATGCTTTTTTTTTTTCTTGGGTACATCCCAAGTCTTTTAATTGCATCCACGTTGGGAGGGACTAAGACGCAAGGAAACCATACGAGGAGAGAGGAAACAAGGAAATGTGTGAAGAAAAATGAGACGTCCTTTCCTCTGAAGCATCACGTGAAGCGACGTCTGTCTGATGACGGTAGCCGCTAATCACAGCTGGATTGGGCCCTGGGATGTACCCCTTGACTTGATTCACAGGAAGAGAGCAAATGGATGACAGGATGTTTGTATTCATGAATGAATACTAAGGTGTAAGAGCTACACCTAATTTAATTCAATTGAATTAGCTTAGTCGGTGTCAGCTCTGCTTACTTTCTTCAGTGGTGTAAGAAGTATTCAGATCCTTTACTTATACCACACTGAAAATAGCCCAGCTATATAGCTTAATTTACAACTGTGTATCATATTTTATAAGATCATCATATGTTTAAAACTAGTGGATATTTCATTTTTTTGATCTCACTCGACTCACGATGTATTTTGGAATAAACATTCGATTGGCTGAGTAGCGTCACGTGAGATTATTTACAATGTATGTAATTGGTCGGTGTGTTTCCTGAACTGCTGAATGAGTGCCGTAAAGGCCAGAAAAGCTGCGCCGGTTAAAACAGAAGCGCTCCGCCAAAATGTATAATTCTCAATTATCCATCAATTATATGTCCGGGTCCGGATAGGACAGCGTCTGGGTCCGGATCCGGACCGCGGTCCGCCTATTGGTGACCCCTGTAGTACAGCATGTCGAAAAAAGTCAAAAACAGTCTTATTATAGAATGTCGAAAACAGTCATATAAAAGTCATTCAACCAGGAGAGACTTCATTAGAATTTCACAATTTATTACACATTGTACAAATTTGAATAGTGCAACGTCTTTGGAGATTGGACTCCATCCTCCTTCCGTGGCTCCCTGGGTTAAGAGGGTTGTCTGGTAACCGCAAGGTCGAAGGTTCAAACCTTGACTGGGACGTGTCATGTGTCGAAGTGTCCCTGAGCAAGACACTGTACCCCTAGCTTTTAGTTACTTTGGGAAAAAAGTTACTTTTTTAGTTACTTTGGAAAAAAAGTTACTTTTTTAGTTACTTCATTGTTGAAGATACTTTTTAAGTTACTTTATTTTTGAAGATACTCAACTTAACTTAGTTATAGTACAGCATGTCGAAAAAAGTCAAAAACAGTCTTATTATAGAATGTCGAAAACAGTCATATAAAAGTCATTCAACCAGGAGAGACTTCATTAGAATTTCACAATTTATTACACATTGTACAAATTTGAATAGTGCAACGTCTTTGGAGATTGGACTCCATCCTCCTTCCGTGGCTCCCTGGGTTAAGAGGGTTGTCTGGTAACCGCAAGGTCGAAGGTTCAAACCTTGACTGGGATGTGTCATGTGTCGAAGTGTCCCTGAGCAAGACACTGTACCCCTAGCTTTTAGTTACTTTTTTAGTTACTTTGGAAAAAAAGTTACTTTTTTAGTTACTTCATTGTTGAAGATACTTTTTAAGTTACTTTATTTTTGAAGATACTCAACTTAACTTAGTTATAGTACAGCATGTCGAAAAAAGTCAAAAACAGTCTTATTATAGAATGTCGAAAACAGTCATATAAAAGTCATTCAACCAGGAGAAACTTCATTAGAATTTCACAATTTATTACACATTGTACAAATTTGAATAGTGCAACGTCTTTGGAGATTGGACTACATCCTCCTTCCGTGGCTCCCTGGGTTAAGAGGGTTGTCTGGTAACCGCAAGGTCGAAGTTTCAAACCTTGACTGGGACGTGTCATGTGTCGAAGTGTCCCTGAGCAAGACACTGTACCCCTAGCTTTTAGTTACTTTTTTAGTTACTTTGGAAAAAAAGTTACTTTTTTAGTTACTTCATTGTTGAAGATACTTTTTAAGTTACTTTATTTTTGAAGATACTCAACTTAACTTAGTTATAGTACAGCATGTCGAAAAAAGTCAAAAACAGTCTTATTATAGAATGTCGAAAACAGTCATATAAAAGTCATTCAACCAGGAGAAACTTCATTAGAATTTCACAATTTATTACACATTGTACAAATTTGAATAGTGCAACGTCTTTGGAGATTGGACTAAATCCTCCTTCCGTGGCTCCCTGGGTTAAGAGGGTTGTCTGGTAACCGCAAGGTCGAAGGTTCAAATCTTGACTGGGACGTGTCATGTGTCGAAGTGTCCCTGAGCAAGACACTGTACCCCTACCTTTTAGTTACTTTGGAAAAAAAGTTACTTTTTTAGTTACTTTGGAAAAAAAGTTACTTTTTTAGTTACTTCATTGTTGAAGATACTTTTTAAGTTACTTTATTTTTGAAGATACTCAACTTAACTTAGTTATAGTACAGCATGTCGAAAAAAGTCAAAAACAGTCTTATTATAGAATGTCGAAAACAGTCATATAAAAGTCATTCAACCAGGAGAGACTTCATTAGAATTTCACAATTTATTACACATTGTACAAATTGGAATAGTGCAACGTCTTTGGAGATTGTACCCTATCCTCCTTCCGTGGCTCCCTGGGTTAAGAGGGTTGTCTGGTAACCGCAAGGTCGAAGGTTCAAACCTTGACTGGGACGTGTCATGTGTCGAAGTTTCCCTGAGCAAGACACTGTACCCCTAGCTTTTAGTTACTTTGGAAAAAAAGTTACTTTTTTAGTTACTTTGGAAAAAAAGTTACTTTTTTAGTTACTTCATTGTTGAAGATACTTTTTAAGTTACTTTATTTTTGAAGATACTCAACTTAACTTAGTTATAGTACAGCATGTCAAAAAAAGTCAAAAACAGTCTTATTATAGAATGTCGAAAACAGTCATATAAAAGTCATTCAACCAGGAGAGACTTCATTAGAATTTCACAATTTATTACACATTGTACAAATTTGAATAGTGCAACGTCTTTGGAGATTGGACTCCATCCTCCTTCCGTGGCTCCCTGGGTTAAGAGGGTTGTCTGGTAACCGCAAGGTCGAAGTTTCAAACCTTGACTGGGACGTGTCATGTGTCGAAGTGTCCCTGAGCAAGACACTGTACCCCTAGCTTTTAGTTACTTTTTTAGTTACTTTGGAAAAAAAGTTACTTTTTTAGTTACTTCATTGTTGAAGATACTTTTTAAGTTACTTTATTTTTGAAGATACTCAACTTAACTTAGTTATAGTACAGCATGTCGAAAAAAGTCAAAAACAGTCTTATTATAGAATGTCGAAAACAGTCATATAAAAGTCATTCAACCAGGAGAAACTTCATTAGAATTTCACAATTTATTACACATTGTACAAATTTGAATAGTGCAACGTCTTTGGAGATTGGACTAAATCCTCCTTCCGTGGCTCCCTGGGTTAAGAGGGTTGTCTGGTAACCGCAAGGTCGAAGGTTCAAATCTTGACTGGGACGTGTCATGTGTCGAAGTGTCCCTGAGCAAGACACTGTACCCCTACCTTTTAGTTACTTTGGAAAAAAAGTTACTTTTTTAGTTACTTTGGAAAAAAAGTTACTTTTTTAGTTACTTCATTGTTGAAGATACTTTTTAAGTTACTTTATTTTTGAAGATACTCAACTTAACTTAGTTATAGTACAGCATGTCGAAAAAAGTCAAAAACAGTCTTATTATAGAATGTCGAAAACAGTCATATAAAAGTCATTCAACCAGGAGAGACTTCATTAGAATTTCACAATTTATTACACATTGTACAAATTGGAATAGTGCAACGTCTTTGGAGATTGTACCCTATCCTCCTTCCGTGGCTCCCTGGGTTAAGAGGGTTGTCTGGTAACCGCAAGGTCGAAGGTTCAAACCTTGACTGGGACGTGTCATGTGTCGAAGTTTCCCTGAGCAAGACACTGTACCCCTAGCTTTTAGTTACTTTGGAAAAAAAGTTACTTTTTTAGTTACTTTGGAAAAAAAGTTACTTTTTTAGTTACTTCATTGTTGAAGATACTTTTTAAGTTACTTTATTTTTGAAGATACTCAACTTAACTTAGTTATAGTACAGCATGTCAAAAAAAGTCAAAAACAGTCTTATTATAGAATGTCGAAAACAGTCATATAAAAGTCATTCAACCAGGAGAGACTTCATTAGAATTTCACAATTTATTACACATTGTACAAATTTGAATAGTGCAACGTCTTTGGAGATTGGACTCCATCCTCCTTCCGTGGCTCCCTGGGTTAAGAGGGTTGTCTGGTAACCGCAAGGTCGAAGGTTCAAACCTTGACTGGGACGTGTCATGTGTCGAAGAGTCCCTGAGCAAGACACTGTACCCCTAGCTTTTAGTTACTTTGGAAAAAAAGTTACTTTTTTAGTTACTTTGGAAAAAAAGTTACTTTTTTAGTTACTTTGGAAAAAAAGTTACTTTTTTAGTTACTTCATTGTTGAAGATACTTTTTAAGTTACTTTATTTTTGAAGATACTCAACTTAACTTAGTTATAGTACAGCATGTCGAAAAAAGTCAAAAACAGTCTTATTATAGAATGTCGAAAACAGTCATATAAAAGTCATTCAACCAGGAGAAACTTCATTAGAATTTCACAATTTATTACACATTGTACAAATTTTAATAGTGCAACGTCTTTGGAGATTGGACTACATCCTCCTTCCGTGGCTCCCTGGGTTAAGAGGGTTGTCTGGTAACCGCAAGGTCGAAGGTTCGAACCTTGACTGGGACGTGTCATGTGTCGAAGTGTCCCTGAGCAAGACACTGTACCCCTACCTTTTAGTTACTTTGGAAAAAAAGTTACTTTTTTAGTTACTTTGGAAAAAAAGTTACTTTTTTAGTTACTTCATTGTTGAAGATACTTTTTAAGTTACTTTATTTTTGAAGATACTCAACTTAACTTAGTTATAGTACAGCATGTCGAAAAAAGTCAAAAACAGTCTTATTATAGAATGTCGAAAACAGTCATATAAAAGTCATTCAACCAGGAGAGACTTCATTAGAATTTCACAATTTATTACACATTGTACAAATTGGAATAGTGCAACGTCTTTGGAGATTGTACTCCATCCTCCTTCCGTGGCTCCCTGGGTTAAGAGGGTTGTCTGGTAACCGCAAGGTCGAAGGTTCAAACCTTGACTGGGACGTGTCATGTGTCGAAGTTTCCCTGAGCAAGACACTGTACCCCTAGCTTTTAGTTACTTTGGAAAAAAAGTTACTTTTTTAGTTACTTTGGAAAAAAAGTTACTTTTTTAGTTACTTCATTGTTGAAGATACTTTTTAAGTTACTTTATTTTTGAAGATACTCAACTTAACTTAGTTATAGTACAGCATGTCGAAAAAAGTCAAAAACAGTCTTATTATAGAATGTTGAAAACAGTCATATAAAAGTCATTCAACCAGGAGAAACTTCATTAGAATTTCACAATTTATTACACATTGTACAAATTTGAATAGTGCAACGTCTTTGGAGATTGGACTAAATCCTCCTTCCGTGGCTCCCTGGGTTAAGAGGGTTGTCTGGTAACCGCAAGGTCGAAGGTTCAAACCTTGACTGGGACGTGTCATGTGTCGAAGTGTCCCTGAGCAAGACACTGTACCCCTACCTTTTAGTTACTTTGGAAAAAAAGTTACTTTTTTAGTTACTTTGGAAAAAAAGTTACTTTTTTAGTTACTTCATTGTTGAAGATACTTTTTAAGTTACTTAATTTTTGAAGATACTCAACTTAACTTAGTTATAGTACAGCATGTCGAAAAAAGTCAAAAACAGTCTTATTATAGAATGTCGAAAACAGTCATATAAAAGTCATTCAACCAGGAGAAACTTCATTAGAATTTCACAATTTATTACACATTGTACAAATTTGAATAGTGCAACGTCTTTGGAGATTGGACTAAATCCTCCTTCCGTGGCTCCCTGGGTTAAGAGGGTTGTCTGGTAACCGCAAGGTCGAAGGTTCAAATCTTGACTGGGACGTGTCATGTGTCGAAGTGTCCCTGAGCAAGACACTGTACCCCTACCTTTTAGTTACTTTGGAAAAAAAGTTACTTTTTTAGTTACTTTGGAAAAAAAGTTACTTTTTTAGTTACTTCATTGTTGAAGATACTTTTTAAGTTACTTCATTTTTGAAGATACTCAACTTAACTTAGTTATAGTACAGCATGTCGAAAAAAGTCAAAAACAGTCTTATTATAGAATGTCGAAAACAGTCATATAAAAGTCATTCAACCAGGAGAGACTTCATTAGAATTTCACAATTTATTACACATTGTACAAATTGGAATAGTGCAACGTCTTTGGAGATTGTACCCTATCCTCCTTCCGTGGCTCCCTGGGTTAAGAGGGTTGTCTGGTAACCGCAAGGTCGAAGGTTCAAACCTTGACTGGGAAGTGTCATGTGTCGAAGTTTCCCTGAGCAAGACACTGTACCCCTAGCTTTTAGTTACTTTGGAAAAAAAGTTACTTTTTTAGTTACTTTGGAAAAAAAGTTACTTTTTTAGTTACTTCATTGTTGAAGATACTTTTTAAGTTACTTTATTTTTGAAGATACTCAACTTAACTTAGTTATAGTACAGCATGTCAAAAAAAGTCAAAAACAGTCTTATTATAGAATGTCGAAAACAGTCATATAAAAGTCATTCAACCAGGAGAGACTTCATTAGAATTTCACAATTTATTACACATTGTACAAATTTGAATAGTGCAACGTCTTTGGAGATTGGACTCCATCCTCCTTCCGTGGCTCCCTGGGTTAAGAGGGTTGTCTGGTAACCGCAAGGTCGAAGGTTCAAACCTTGACTGGGACGTGTCATGTGTCGAAGTGTCCCTGAGCAAGACACTGTACCCCTAGCTTTTAGTTACTTTGGAAAAAAAGTTACTTTTTTAGTTACTTTGGAAAAAAAGTTACTTTTTTAGTTACTTTGGAAAAAAAGTTACTTTTTTAGTTACTTCATTGTTGAAGATACTTTTTAAGTTACTTTATTTTTGAAGATACTCAACTTAACTTAGTTATAGTACAGCATGTCGAAAAAAGTCAAAAACAGTCTTATTATAGAATGTCGAAAACAGTCATATAAAAGTCATTCAACCAGGAGAAACTTCATTAGAATTTCACAATTTATTACACATTGTACAAATTTGAATAGTGCAACGTCTTTGGAGATTGGACTACATCCTCCTTCCGTGGCTCCCTGGGTTAAGAGGGTTGTCTGGTAACCGCAAGGTCGAAGGTTCGAACCTTGACTGGGACGTGTCATGTGTCGAAGTGTCCCTGAGCAAGACACTGTACCCCTACCTTTTAGTTACTTTGGAAAAAAAGTTACTTTTTTAGTTACTTTGGAAAAAAAGTTACTTTTTTAGTTACTTCATTGTTGAAGATACTTTTTAAGTTACTTTATTTTTGAAGATACTCAACTTAACTTAGTTATAGTACAGCATGTCGAAAAAAGTCAAAAACAGTCTTATTATAGAATGTCGAAAACAGTCATATAAAAGTCATTCAACCAGGAGAGACTTCATTAGAATTTCACAATTTATTACACATTGTACAAATTGGAATAGTGCAACGTCTTTGGAGATTGTACTCCATCCTCCTTCCGTGGCTCCCTGGGTTAAGAGGGTTGTCTGGTAACCGCAAGGTCGAAGGTTCAAACCTTGACTGGGACGTGTCATGTGTCGAAGTGTCCCTGAGCAAGACACTGTACCCCTAGCTTTTAGTTACTTTGGAAAAAAAGTTACTTTTTTAGTTACTTTGGAAAAAAAGTTACTTTTTTAGTTACTTCATTGTTGAAGATACTTTTTAAGTTACTTTATTTTTGAAGATACTCAACTTAACTTAGTTATAGTACAGCATGTCGAAAAAAGTCAAAAACAGTCTTATTATAGAATGTCGAAAACAGTCATATAAAAGTCATTCAACCAGGAGAGACTTCATTAGAATTTCACAATTTATTACACATTGTACAAATTGGAATAGTGCAACGTCTTTGGAGATTGTACCCTATCCTCCTTCCGTGGCTCCCTGGGTTAAGAGGGTTGTCTGGTAACCGCAAGGTCGAAGGTTCAAACTTTGACTGGGACGTGTCATGTGTCGAAGTTTCCCTGAGCAAGACACTGTACCCCTAGCTTTTAGTTACTTTGGAAAAAAAGTTACTTTTTTAGTTACTTTGGAAAAAAAGTTACTTTTTTAGTTACTTCATTGTTGAAGATACTTTTTAAGTTACTTTATTTTTGAAGATACTCAACTTAACTTAGTTATAGTACAGCATGTCAAAAAAAGTCAAAAACAGTCTTATTATAGAATGTCGAAAACAGTCATATAAAAGTCATTCAACCAGGAGAGACTTCATTAGAATTTCACAATTTATTACACATTGTACAAATTTGAATAGTGCAACGTCTTTGGAGATTGGACTCCATCCTCCTTCCGTGGCTCCCTGGGTTAAGAGGGTTGTCTGGTAACCGCAAGGTCGAAGGTTCAAACCTTGACTGGGACGTGTCATGTGTCGAAGTGTCCCTGAGCAAGACACTGTACCCCTAGCTTTTAGTTACTTTGGAAAAAAAGTTACTTTTTTAGTTACTTTGGAAAAAAAGTTACTTTTTTAGTTACTTCATTGTTGAAGATACTTTTTAAGTTACTTTATTTTTGAAGATACTCAACTTAACTTAGTTATAGTACAGCATGTCGAAAAAAGTCAAAAACAGTCTTATTATAGAATGTCGAAAACAGTCATATAAAAGTCATTCAACCAGGAGAAACTTCATTAGAATTTCACAATTTATTACACATTGTACAAATTTGAATAGTGCAACGTCTTTGGAGATTGGACTACATCCTCCTTCCGTGGCTCCCTGGGTTAAGAGGGTTGTCTGGTAACCGCAAGGTCGAAGGTTCAAACCTTGACTGGGACGTGTCATGTGTCGAAGTGTCCCTGAGCAAGACACTGTACCCCTACCTTTTAGTTACTTTGGAAAAAAAGTTACTTTTTTAGTTACTTTGGAAAAAAAGTTACTTTTTTAGTTACTTCATTGTTGAAGATACTTTTTAAGTTACTTTATTTTTGAAGATACTCAACTTAACTTAGTTATAGTACAGCATGTCGAAAAAAGTCAAAAACAGTCTTATTATAGAATGTCGAAAACAGTCATATAAAAGTCATTCAACCAGGAGAGACTTCATTAGAATTTCACAATTTATTACACATTGTACAAATTTGAATAGTGCAACGTCTTTGGAGATTGGACTCCATCCTCCTTCCGTGGCTCCCTGGGTTAAGAGGGTTGTCTGGTAACCGCAAGGTCGAAGGTTCAAACCTTGACTGGGACGTGTCATGTGTCGAAGTGTCCCTGAGCAAGACACTGTACCCCTAGCTTTTAGTTACTTTGGAAAAAAAGTTACTTTTTTAGTTACTTTGGAAAGAAAGTTACTTTTTTAGTTACTTCATTGTTGAAGATACTTTTTAAGTTACTTTATTTTTGAAGATACTCAACTTAACTTAGTTATAGTACAGCATGTCGAAAAAAGTCAAAAACAGTCTTATTATAGAATGTCGAAAACAGTCATATAAAAGTCATTCAACCAGGAGACTTCATTAGAATTTCACAATTTATTACACATTGTACAAATTTGAATAGTGCAACGTCTTTGGAGATTGGACTCCATCCTCCTTCCGTGGCTCCCTGGGTTAAGAGGGTTGTCTGGTAACCGCAAGGTCGAAGGTTCAAACCTTGACTGGGACGTGTCATGTGTCGAAGTGTCCCTGAGCAAGACACTGTACCCCTACCTTTTAGTTACTTTGGAAAAAAAGTTACTTTTTTAGTTACTTTGGAAAAAAAGTTACTTTTTTAGTTACTTCATTGTTGAAGATACTTTTTAAGTTACTTTATTTTTGAAGATACTCAACTTAACTTAGTTATAGTACAGCATGTCGAAAAAAGTCAAAAACAGTCTTATTATAGAATGTCGAAAACAGTCATATAAAAGTCATTCAACCAGGAGAGACTTCATTAGAATTTCACAATTTATTACACATTGTACAAATTGGAATAGTGCAATGTCTTTGGAGATTGTACCCTATCCTCCTTCCGTGGCTCCCTGGGTTAAGAGGGTTGTCTGGTAACCGCAAGGTCGAAGGTTCAAACCTTGACTGGGACGTGTCATGTGTCGAAGTTTCCCTGAGCAAGACACTGTACCCCTAGCTTTTAGTTACTTTGGAAAAAAAGTTACTTTTTTAGTTACTTTGGAAAAAAAGTTACTTTTTTAGTTACTTCATTGTTGAAGATACTTTTTAAGTTACTTTATTTTTGAAGATACTCAACTTAACTTAGTTATAGTACAGCATGTCAAAAAAAGTCAAAAACAGTCTTATTATAGAATGTCGAAAACAGTCATATAAAAGTCATTCAACCAGGAGAGACTTCATTAGAATTTCACAATTTATTACACATTGTACAAATTTGAATAGTGCAACGTCTTTGGAGATTGGACTCCATCCTCCTTCCGTGGCTCCCTGGGTTAAGAGGGTTGTCTGGTAACCGCAAGGTCGAAGGTTCAAACCTTGACTGGGACGTGTCATGTGTCGAAGTGTCCCTGAGCAAGACACTGTACCCCTAGCTTTTAGTTACTTTGGAAAAAAAGTTACTTTTTTAGTTACTTTGGAAAAAAAGTTACTTTTTTAGTTACTTTGGAAAAAAAGTTACTTTTTTAGTTACTTCATTGTTGAAGATACTTTTTAAGTTACTTTATTTTTGAAGATACTCAACTTAACTTAGTTATAGTACAGCATGTCGAAAAAAGTCAAAAACAGTCTTATTATAGAATGTCGAAAACAGTCATATAAAAGTCATTCAACCAGGAGAAACTTCATTAGAATTTCACAATTTATTACACATTGTACAAATTTGAATAGTGCAACGTCTTTGGAGATTGGACTACATCCTCCTTCCGTGGCTCCCTGGGTTAAGAGGGTTGTCTGGTAACCGCAAGGTCGAAGGTTCGAACCTTGACTGGGACGTGTCATGTGTCGAAGTGTCCCTGAGCAAGACACTGTACCCCTACCTTTTAGTTACTTTGGAAAAAAAGTTACTTTTTTAGTTACTTTGGAAAAAAAGTTACTTTTTTAGTTACTTCATTGTTGAAGATACTTTTTAAGTTACTTTATTTTTGAAGATACTCAACTTAACTTAGTTATAGTACAGCATGTCGAAAAAAGTCAAAAACAGTCTTATTATAGAATGTCGAAAACAGTCATATAAAAGTCATTCAACCAGGAGAGACTTCATTAGAATTTCACAATTTATTACACATTGTACAAATTGGAATAGTGCAACGTCTTTGGAGATTGTACTCCATCCTCCTTCCGTGGCTCCCTGGGTTAAGAGGGTTGTCTGGTAACCGCAAGGTCGAAGGTTCAAACCTTGACTGGGACGTGTCATGTGTCGAAGTTTCCCTGAGCAAGACACTGTACCCCTAGCTTTTAGTTACTTTGGAAAAAAAGTTACTTTTTTAGTTACTTTGGAAAAAAAGTTACTTTTTTAGTTACTTCATTGTTGAAGATACTTTTTAAGTTACTTTATTTTTGAAGATACTCAACTTAACTTAGTTATAGTACAGCATGTCGAAAAAAGTCAAAAACAGTCTTATTATAGAATGTCGAAAACAGTCATATAAAAGTCATTCAACCAGGAGAAACTTCATTAGAATTTCACAATTTATTACACATTGTACAAATTTGAATAGTGCAACGTCTTTGGAGATTGGACTAAATCCTCCTTCCGTGGCTCCCTGGGTTAAGAGGGTTGTCTGGTAACCGCAAGGTCGAAGGTTCAAACCTTGACTGGGACGTGTCATGTGTCGAAGTGTCCCTGAGCAAGACACTGTACCCCTACCTTTTAGTTACTTTGGAAAAAAAGTTACTTTTTTAGTTACTTTGGAAAAAAAGTTACTTTTTTAGTTACTTTGGAAAAAAAGTTACTTTTTTAGTTACTTCATTGTTGAAGATACTTTTTAAGTTACTTTATTTTTGAAGATACTCAACTTAACTTAGTTATAGTACAGCATGTCGAAAAAAGTCAAAAACAGTCTTATTATAGAATGTCGAAAACAGTCATATAAAAGTCATTCAACCAGGAGAGACTTCATTAGAATTTCACAATTTATTACACATTGTACAAATTGGAATAGTGCAACGTCTTTGGAGATTGTACCCTATCCTCCTTCCGTGGCTCCCTGGGTTAAGAGGGTTGTCTGGTAACCGCAAGGTCGAAGGTTCAAACCTTGACTGGGACGTGTCATGTGTCGAAGTTTCCCTGAGCAAGACACTGTACCCCTAGCTTTTAGTTACTTTGGAAAAAAAGTTACTTTTTTAGTTACTTTGGAAAAAAAGTTACTTTTTTAGTTACTTCATTGTTGAAGATACTTTTTAAGTTACTTTATTTTTGAAGATACTCAACTTAACTTAGTTATAGTACAGCATGTCAAAAAAAGTCAAAAACAGTCTTATTATAGAATGTCGAAAACAGTCATATAAAAGTCATTCAACCAGGAGAGACTTCATTAGAATTTCACAATTTATTACACATTGTACAAATTTGAATAGTGCAACGTCTTTGGAGATTGGACTCCATCCTCCTTCCGTGGCTCCCTGGGTTAAGAGGGTTGTCTGGTAACCGCAAGGTCGAAGGTTCAAACCTTGACTGGGACGTGTCATGTGTCGAAGTGTCCCTGAGCAAGACACTGTACCCCTAGCTTTTAGTTACTTTTTTAGTTACTTTGGAAAAAAAGTTACTTTTTTAGTTACTTCATTGTTGAAGATACTTTTTAAGTTACTTTATTTTTGAAGATACTCAACTTAACTTAGTTATAGTACAGCATGTCGAAAAAAGTCAAAAACAGTCTTATTATAGAATGTCGAAAACAGTCATATAAAAGTCATTCAACCAGGAGAAACTTCATTAGAATTTCACAATTTATTACACATTGTACAAATTTGAATAGTGCAACGTCTTTGGAGATTGGACTAAATCCTCCTTCCGTGGCTCCCTGGGTTAAGAGGGTTGTCTGGTAACCGCAAGGTCGAAGGTTCAAATCTTGACTGGGACGTGTCATGTGTCGAAGTGTCCCTGAGCAAGACACTGTACCCCTACCTTTTAGTTACTTTGGAAAAAAAGTTACTTTTTTAGTTACTTTGGAAAAAAAGTTACTTTTTTAGTTACTTCATTGTTGAAGATACTTTTTAAGTTACTTTATTTTTGAAGATACTCAACTTAACTTAGTTATAGTACAGCATGTCGAAAAAAGTCAAAAACAGTCTTATTATAGAATGTCGAAAACAGTCATATAAAAGTCATTCAACCAGGAGAGACTTCATTAGAATTTCACAATTTATTACACATTGTACAAATTGGAATAGTGCAACGTCTTTGGAGATTGGACTACATCCTCCTTCCGTGGCTCCCTGGGTTAAGAGGGTTGTCTGGTAACCGCAAGGTCGAAGGTTCGAACCTTGACTGGGACGTGTCATGTGTCGAAGTGTCCCTGAGCAAGACACTGTACCCCTACCTTTTAGTTACTTTGGAAAAAAAGTTACTTTTTTAGTTACTTTGGAAAAAAAGTTACTTTTTTAGTTACTTCATTGTTGAAGATACTTTTTAAGTTACTTTATTTTTGAAGATACTCAACTTAACTTAGTTATAGTACAGCATGTCGAAAAAAGTCAAAAACAGTCTTATTATAGAATGTCGAAAACAGTCATATAAAAGTCATTCAACCAGGAGAGACTTCATTAGAATTTCACAATTTATTACACATTGTACAAATTGGAATAGTGCAACGTCTTTGGAGATTGTACTCCATCCTCCTTCCGTGGCTCCCTGGGTTAAGAGGGTTGTCTGGTAACCGCAAGGTCGAAGGTTCAAACCTTGACTGGGACGTGTCATGTGTCGAAGTGTCCCTGAGCAAGACACTGTACCCCTAGCTTTTAGTTACTTTGGAAAAAAAGTTACTTTTTTAGTTACTTTGGAAAAAAAGTTACTTTTTTAGTTACTTCATTGTTGAAGATACTTTTTAAGTTACTTTATTTTTGAAGATACTCAACTTAACTTAGTTATAGTACAGCATGTCGAAAAAAGTCAAAAACAGTCTTATTATAGAATGTCGAAAACAGTCATATAAAAGTCATTCAACCAGGAGAGACTTCATTAGAATTTCACAATTTATTACACATTGTACAAATTGGAATAGTGCAACGTCTTTGGAGATTGTACCCTATCCTCCTTCCGTGGCTCCCTGGGTTAAGAGGGTTGTCTGGTAACCGCAAGGTCGAAGGTTCAAACCTTGACTGGGACGTGTCATGTGTCGAAGTTTCCCTGAGCAAGACACTGTACCCCTAGCTTTTAGTTACTTTGGAAAAAAAGTTACTTTTTTAGTTACTTTGGAAAAAAAGTTACTTTTTTAGTTACTTCATTGTTGAAGATACTTTTTAAGTTACTTTATTTTTGAAGATACTCAACTTAACTTAGTTATAGTACAGCATGTCAAAAAAAGTCAAAAACAGTCTTATTATAGAATGTCGAAAACAGTCATATAAAAGTCATTCAACCAGGAGAGACTTCATTAGAATTTCACAATTTATTACACATTGTACAAATTTGAATAGTGCAACGTCTTTGGAGATTGGACTCCATCCTCCTTCCGTGGCTCCCTGGGTTAAGAGGGTTGTCTGGTAACCGCAAGGTCGAAGGTTCAAACCTTGACTGGGACGTGTCATGTGTCGAAGTGTCCCTGAGCAAGACACTGTACCCCTAGCTTTTAGTTACTTTGGAAAAAAAGTTACTTTTTTAGTTACTTTGGAAAAAAAGTTACTTTTTTAGTTACTTCATTGTTGAAGATACTTTTTAAGTTACTTTATTTTTGAAGATACTCAACTTAACTTAGTTATAGTACAGCATGTCGAAAAAAGTCAAAAACAGTCTTATTATAGAATGTCGAAAACAGTCATATAAAAGTCATTCAACCAGGAGAAACTTCATTAGAATTTCACAATTTATTACACATTGTACAAATTTGAATAGTGCAACGTCTTTGGAGATTGGACTACATCCTCCTTCCGTGGCTCCCTGGGTTAAGAGGGTTGTCTGGTAACCGCAAGGTCGAAGGTTCAAACCTTGACTGGGACGTGTCATGTGTCGAAGTGTCCCTGAGCAAGACACTGTACCCCTAGCTTTTAGTTACTTTGGAAAAAAAGTTACTTTTTTAGTTACTTTGGAAAAAAAGTTACTTTTTTAGTTACTTTGGAAAAAAAGTTACTTTTTTAGTTACTTCATTGTTGAAGATACTTTTTAAGTTACTTTATTTTTGAAGATACTCAACTTAACTTAGTTACAGTACAGCATGTCGAAAAAAGTCAAAAACAGTCTTATTATAGAATGTCGAAAACAGTCATATAAAAGTCATTCAACCAGGAGAAACTTCATTAGAATTTCACAATTTATTACACATTGTACAAATTTGAATAGTGCAACGTCTTTGGAGATTGGACTACATCCTCCTTCCGTGGCTCCCTGGGTTAAGAGGGTTGTCTGGTAACCGCAAGGTCGAAGGTTCGAACCTTGACTGGGACGTGTCATGTGTCGAAGTGTCCCTGAGCAAGACACTGTACCCCTACCTTTTAGTTACTTTGGAAAAAAAGTTACTTTTTTAGTTACTTTGGAAAAAAAGTTACTTTTTTAGTTACTTCATTGTTGAAGATACTTTTTAAGTTACTTTATTTTTGAAGATACTCAACTTAACATAGTTATAGTACAGTATGTCGAAAAAAGTCAAAAACAGTCTTATTATAGAATGTCGAAAACAGTCATATAAAAGTCATTCAACCAGGAGAAACTTCATTAGAATTTCACAATTTATTACACATTGTACAAATTTGAATAGTGCAACGTCTTTGGAGATTGGACTACATCCTCCTTCCGTGGCTCCCTGGGTTAAGAGGGTTGTCTGGTAACCGCAAGGTCGAAGGTTCAAACCTTGACTGGGACGTGTCATGTGTCGAAGTGTCCCTGAGCAAGACACTGTACCCCTAGCTTTTAGTTACTTTGGAAAAAAAGTTACTTTTTTAGTTACTTTGGAAAAAAAGTTACTTTTTTAGTTACTTCATTGTTGAAGATACTTTTTAAGTTACTTTATTTTTGAAGATACTCAACTTAACTTAGTTATAGTACAGCATGTCGAAAAAAGTCAAAAACAGTCTTATTATAGAATGTCGAAAACAGTCATATAAAAGTCATTCAACCAGGAGAAACTTCATTAGAATTTCACAATTTATTACACATTGTACAAATTTGAATAGTGCAACGTCTTTGGAGATTGGACTACATCCTCCTTCCGTGGCTCCCTGGGTTAAGAGGGTTGTCTGGTAACCGCAAGGTCGAAGGTTCAAACCTTGACTGGGACGTGTCATGTGTCGAAGTGTCCCTGAGCAAGACACTGTACCCCTACCTTTTAGTTACTTTGGAAAAAAAGTTACTTTTTTAGTTACTTTGGAAAAAAAGTTACTTTTTTAGTTACTTCATTGTTGAAGATACTTTTTAAGTTACTTTATTTTTGAAGATACTCAACTTAACTTAGTTATAGTACAGCATGTCGAAAAAAGTCAAAAACAGTCTTATTATAGAATGTCGAAAACAGTCATATAAAAGTCATTCAACCAGGAGAGACTTCATTAGAATTTCACAATTTATTACACATTGTACAAATTTGAATAGTGCAACGTCTTTGGAGATTGGACTCCATCCTCCTTCCGTGGCTCCCTGGGTTAAGAGGGTTGTCTGGTAACCGCAAGGTCGAAGGTTCAAACCTTGACTGGGACGTGTCATGTGTCGAAGTGTCCCTGAGCAAGACACTGTACCCCTAGCTTTTAGTTACTTTGGAAAAAAAGTTACTTTTTTAGTTACTTTGGAAAGAAAGTTACTTTTTTAGTTACTTCATTGTTGAAGATACTTTTTAAGTTACTTTATTTTTGAAGATACTCAACTTAACTTAGTTATAGTACAGCATGTCGAAAAAAGTCAAAAACAGTCTTATTATAGAATGTCGAAAACAGTCATATAAAAGTCATTCAACCAGGAGACTTCATTAGAATTTCACAATTTATTACACATTGTACAAATTTGAATAGTGCAACGTCTTTGGAGATTGGACTCCATCCTCCTTCCGTGGCTCCCTGGGTTAAGAGGGTTGTCTGGTAACCGCAAGGTCGAAGGTTCAAACCTTGACTGGGACGTGTCATGTGTCGAAGTGTCCCTGAGCAAGACACTGTACCCCTACCTTTTAGTTACTTTGGAAAAAAAGTTACTTTTTTAGTTACTTTGGAAAAAAAGTTACTTTTTTAGTTACTTCATTGTTGAAGATACTTTTTAAGTTACTTTATTTTTGAAGATACTCAACTTAACTTAGTTATAGTACAGCATGTCGAAAAAAGTCAAAAACAGTCTTATTATAGAATGTCGAAAACAGTCATATAAAAGTCATTCAACCAGGAGAGACTTCATTAGAATTTCACAATTTATTACACATTGTACAAATTGGAATAGTGCAACGTCTTTGGAGATTGTACCCTATCCTCCTTCCGTGGCTCCCTGGGTTAAGAGGGTTGTCTGGTAACCGCAAGGTCGAAGGTTCAAACCTTGACTGGGACGTGTCATGTGTCGAAGTTTCCCTGAGCAAGACACTGTACCCCTAGCTTTTAGTTACTTTGGAAAAAAAGTTACTTTTTTAGTTACTTTGGAAAAAAAGTTACTTTTTTAGTTACTTCATTGTTGAAGATACTTTTTAAGTTACTTTATTTTTGAAGATACTCAACTTAACTTAGTTATAGTACAGCATGTCAAAAAAAGTCAAAAACAGTCTTATTATAGAATGTCGAAAACAGTCATATAAAAGTCATTCAACCAGGAGAGACTTCATTAGAATTTCACAATTTATTACACATTGTACAAATTTGAATAGTGCAACGTCTTTGGAGATTGGACTCCATCCTCCTTCCGTGGCTCCCTGGGTTAAGAGGGTTGTCTGGTAACCGCAAGGTCGAAGGTTCAAACCTTGACTGGGACGTGTCATGTGTCGAAGTGTCCCTGAGCAAGACACTGTACCCCTAGCTTTTAGTTACTTTGGAAAAAAAGTTACTTTTTTAGTTACTTTGGAAAAAAAGTTACTTTTTTAGTTACTTTGGAAAAAAAGTTACTTTTTTAGTTACTTCATTGTTGAAGATACTTTTTAAGTTACTTTATTTTTGAAGATACTCAACTTAACTTAGTTATAGTACAGCATGTCGAAAAAAGTCAAAAACAGTCTTATTATAGAATGTCGAAAACAGTCATATAAAAGTCATTCAACCAGGAGAAACTTCATTAGAATTTCACAATTTATTACACATTGTACAAATTTGAATAGTGCAACGTCTTTGGAGATTGGACTACATCCTCCTTCCGTGGCTCCCTGGGTTAAGAGGGTTGTCTGGTAACCGCAAGGTCGAAGGTTCGAACCTTGACTGGGACGTGTCATGTGTCGAAGTGTCCCTGAGCAAGACACTGTACCCCTACCTTTTAGTTACTTTGGAAAAAAAGTTACTTTTTTAGTTACTTTGGAAAAAAAGTTACTTTTTTAGTTACTTCATTGTTGAAGATACTTTTTAAGTTACTTTATTTTTGAAGATACTCAACTTAACTTAGTTATAGTACAGCATGTCGAAAAAAGTCAAAAACAGTCTTATTATAGAATGTCGAAAACAGTCATATAAAAGTCATTCAACCAGGAGAGACTTCATTAGAATTTCACAATTTATTACACATTGTACAAATTGGAATAGTGCAACGTCTTTGGAGATTGTACTCCATCCTCCTTCCGTGGCTCCCTGGGTTAAGAGGGTTGTCTGGTAACCGCAAGGTCGAAGGTTCAAACCTTGACTGGGACGTGTCATGTGTCGAAGTTTCCCTGAGCAAGACACTGTACCCCTAGCTTTTAGTTACTTTGGAAAAAAAGTTACTTTTTTAGTTACTTTGGAAAAAAAGTTACTTTTTTAGTTACTTCATTGTTGAAGATACTTTTTAAGTTACTTTATTTTTGAAGATACTCAACTTAACTTAGTTATAGTACAGCATGTCGAAAAAAGTCAAAAACAGTCTTATTATAGAATGTCGAAAACAGTCATATAAAAGTCATTCAACCAGGAGAGACTTCATTAGAATTTCACAATTTATTACACATTGTACAAATTGGAATAGTGCAACGTCTTTGGAGATTGTACCCTATCCTCCTTCCGTGGCTCCCTGGGTTAAGAGGGTTGTCTGGTAACCGCAAGGTCGAAGGTTCAAACCTTGACTGGGACGTGTCATGTGTCGAAGTTTCCCTGAGCAAGACACTGTACCCCTAGCTTTTAGTTACTTTGGAAAAAAAGTTACTTTTTTAGTTACTTTGGAAAAAAAGTTACTTTTTTAGTTACTTCATTGTTGAAGATACTTTTTAAGTTACTTTATTTTTGAAGATACTCAACTTAACTTAGTTATAGTACAGCATGTCAAAAAAAGTCAAAAACAGTCTTATTATAGAATGTCGAAAACAGTCATATAAAAGTCATTCAACCAGGAGAGACTTCATTAGAATTTCACAATTTATTACACATTGTACAAATTTGAATAGTGCAACGTCTTTGGAGATTGGACTCCATCCTCCTTCCGTGGCTCCCTGGGTTAAGAGGGTTGTCTGGTAACCGCAAGGTCAAAGGTTCAAACCTTGACTGGGACGTGTCATGTGTCGAAGTGTCCCTGAGCAAGACACTGTACCCCTAGCTTTTAGTTACTTTGGAAAAAAAGTTACTTTTTTAGTTACTTTGGAAAAAAAGTTACTTTTTTAGTTACTTCATTGTTGAAGATACTTTTTAAGTTACTTTATTTTTGAAGATACTCAACTTAACTTAGTTATAGTACAGCATGTCGAAAAAAGTCAAAAACAGTCTTATTATAGAATGTCGAAAACAGTCATATAAAAGTCATTCAACCAGGAGAAACTTCATTAGAATTTCACAATTTATTACACATTGTACAAATTTGAATAGTGCAACGTCTTTGGAGATTGGACTACATCCTCCTTCCGTGGCTCCCTGGGTTAAGAGGGTTGTCTGGTAACCGCAAGGTCGAAGGTTCAAACCTTGACTGGGACGTGTCATGTGTCGAAGTGTCCCTGAGCAAGACACTGTACCCCTACCTTTTAGTTACTTTGGAAAAAAAGTTACTTTTTTAGTTACTTTGGAAAAAAAGTTACTTTTTTAGTTACTTTGGAAAAAAAGTTACTTTTTTAGTTACTTCATTGTTGAAGATACTTTTTAAGTTACTTTATTTTTGAAGATACTCAACTTAACTTAGTTATAGTACAGCATGTCGAAAAAAGTCAAAAACAGTCTTATTATAGAATGTCGAAAACAGTCATATAAAAGTCATTCAACCAGGAGAGACTTCATTAGAATTTCACAATTTATTACACATTGTACAAATTTGAATAGTGCAACGTCTTTGGAGATTGGACTCCATCCTCCTTCCGTGGCTCCCTGGGTTAAGAGGGTTGTCTGGTAACCGCAAGGTCGAAGGTTCAAACCTTGACTGGGACGTGTCATGTGTCGAAGTGTCCCTGAGCAAGACACTGTACCCCTAGCTTTTAGTTACTTTGGAAAAAAAGTTACTTTTTTAGTTACTTTGGAAAGAAAGTTACTTTTTTAGTTACTTCATTGTTGAAGATACTTTTTAAGTTACTTTATTTTTGAAGATACTCAACTTAACTTAGTTATAGTACAGCATGTCGAAAAAAGTCAAAAAACAGTCTTATTATAGAATGTCGAAAACAGTCATATAAAAGTCATTCAACCAGGAGACTTCATTAGAATTTCACAATTTATTACACATTGTACAAATTTGAATAGTGCAACGTCTTTGGAGATTGGACTCAATCCTCCTTCCGTGGCTCCCTGGGTTAAGAGGGTTGTCTGGTAACCGCAAGGTCGAAGGTTCAAACCTTGACTGGGACGTGTCATGTGTCGAAGTGTCCCTGAGCAAGACACTGTACCCCTACCTTTTAGTTACTTTGGAAAAAAAGTTACTTTTTTAGTTACTTTGGAAAAAAAGTTACTTTTTTAGTTACTTCATTGTTGAAGATACTTTTTAAGTTACTTTATTTTTGAAGATACTCAACTTAACTTAGTTATAGTACAGCATGTCGAAAAAAGTCAAAAACAGTCTTATTATAGAATGTCGAAAACAGTCATATAAAAGTCATTCAACCAGGAGAGACTTCATTAGAATTTCACAATTTATTACACATTGTACAAATTGGAATAGTGCAACGTCTTTGGAGATTGTACCCTATCCTCCTTCCGTGGCTCCCTGGGTTAAGAGTGTTGTCTGGTAACCGCAAGGTCGAAGGTTCAAACCTTGACTGGGACGTGTCATGTGTCGAAGTTTCCCTGAGCAAGACACTGTACCCCTAGCTTTTAGTTACTTTGGAAAAAAAGTTACTTTTTTAGTTACTTTGGAAAAAAAGTTACTTTTTTAGTTACTTCATTGTTGAAGATACTTTTTAAGTTACTTTATTTTTGAAGATACTCAACTTAACTTAGTTATAGTACAGCATGTCAAAAAAAGTCAAAAACAGTCTTATTATAGAATGTCGAAAACAGTCATATAAAAGTCATTCAACCAGGAGAGACTTCATTAGAATTTCACAATTTATTACACATTGTACAAATTTGAATAGTGCAACGTCTTTGGAGATTGGACTCCATCCTCCTTCCGTGGCTCCCTGGGTTAAGAGGGTTGTCTGGTAACCGCAAGGTCGAAGGTTCAAACCTTGACTGGGACGTGTCATGTGTCGAAGTGTCCCTGAGCAAGACACTGTACCCCTAGCTTTTAGTTACTTTGGAAAAAAAGTTACTTTTTTAGTTACTTTGGAAAAAAAGTTACTTTTTTAGTTACTTTGGAAAAAAAGTTACTTTTTTAGTTACTTCATTGTTGAAGATACTTTTTAAGTTACTTTATTTTTGAAGATACTCAACTTAACTTAGTTATAGTACAGCATGTCGAAAAAAGTCAAAAACAGTCTTATTATAGAATGTCGAAAACAGTCATATAAAAGTCATTCAACCAGGAGAGACTTCATTAGAATTTCACAATTTATTACACATTGTACAAATTGGAATAGTGCAACGTCTTTGGAGATTGTACCCTATCCTCCTTCCGTGGCTCCCTGGGTTAAGAGGGTTGTCTGGTAACCGCAAGGTCGAAGGTTCAAACCTTGACTGGGACGTGTCATGTGTCGAAGTTTCCCTGAGCAAGACACTGTACCCCTAGCTTTTAGTTACTTTGGAAAAAAAGTTACTTTTTTAGTTACTTTGGAAAAAAAGTTACTTTTTTAGTTACTTCATTGTTGAAGATACTTTTTAAGTTACTTTATTTTTGAAGATACTCAACTTAACTTAGTTATAGTACAGCATGTCAAAAAAAGTCAAAAACAGTCTTATTATAGAATGTCGAAAACAGTCATATAAAAGTCATTCAACCAGGAGAGACTTCATTAGAATTTCACAATTTATTACACATTGTACAAATTTGAATAGTGCAACGTCTTTGGAGATTGGAATCCATCCTCCTTCCGTGGCTCCCTGGGTTAAGAGGGTTGTCTGGTAACCGCAAGGTCGAAGGTTCAAACCTTGACTGGGACGTGTCATGTGTCGAAGTGTCCCTGAGCAAGACACTGTACCCCTAGCTTTTAGTTACTTTGGAAAAAAAGTTACTTTTTTAGTTACTTTGGAAAAAAAGTTACTTTTTTAGTTACTTCATTGTTGAAGATACTTTTTAAGTTACTTTATTTTTGAAGATACTCAACTTAACTTAGTTATAGTACAGCATGTCGAAAAAAGTCAAAAACAGTCTTATTATAGAATGTCGAAAACAGTCATATAAAAGTCATTCAACCAGGAGAAACTTCATTAGAATTTCACAATTTATTACACATTGTACAAATTTGAATAGTGCAACGTCTTTGGAGATTGGACTACATCCTCCTTCCGTGGCTCCCTGGGTTAAGAGGGTTGTCTGGTAACCGCAAGGTCGAAGGTTCAAACCTTGACTGGGACGTGTCATGTGTCGAAGTGTCCCTGAGCAAGACACTGTACCCCTACCTTTTAGTTACTTTGGAAAAAAAGTTACTTTTTTAGTTACTTTGGAAAAAAAGTTACTTTTTTAGTTACTTCATTGTTGAAGATACTTTTTAAGTTACTTTATTTTTGAAGATACTCAACTTAACTTAGTTATAGTACAGCATGTCGAAAAAAGTCAAAAACAGTCTTATTATAGAATGTCGAAAACAGTCATATAAAAGTCATTCAACCAGGAGAGACTTCATTAGAATTTCACAATTTATTACACATTGTACAAATTTGAATAGTGCAACGTCTTTGGAGATTGGACTCCATCCTCCTTCCGTGGCTCCCTGGGTTAAGAGGGTTGTCTGGTAACCGCAAGGTCGAAGGTTCAAACCTTGACTGGGACGTGTCATGTGTCGAAGTGTCCCTGAGCAAGACACTGTACCCCTTGCTTTTAGTTACTTTGGAAAAAAAGTTACTTTTTTAGTTACTTTGGAAAGAAAGTTACTTTTTTAGTTACTTCATTGTTGAAGATACTTTTTAAGTTACTTTATTTTTGAAGATACTCAACTTAACTTAGTTATAGTACAGCATGTCGAAAAAAGTCAAAAACAGTCTTATTATAGAATGTCGAAAACAGTCATATAAAAGTCATTCAACCAGGAGACTTCATTAGAATTTCACAATTTATTACACATTGTACAAATTTGAATAGTGCAACGTCTTTGGAGATTGGACTCCATCCTCCTTCCGTGGCTCCCTGGGTTAAGAGGGTTGTCTGGTAACCGCAAGGTCGAAGGTTCAAACCTTGACTGGGACGTGTCATGTGTCGAAGTGTCCCTGAGCAAGACACTGTACCCCTAGCTTTTAGTTACTTTGGAAAAAAAGTTACTTTTTTAGTTACTTTGGAAAAAAAGTTACTTTTTTAGTTACTTCATTGTTGAAGATACTTTTTAAGTTACTTTATTTTTGAAGATACTCAACTTAACTTAGTTATAGTACAGCATGTCGAAAAAAGTCAAAAACAGTCTTATTATAGAATGTCGAAAACAGTCATATAAAAGTCATTCAACCAGGAGAAACTTCATTAGAATTTCACAATTTATTACACATTGTACAAATTTGAATAGTGCAACGTCTTTGGAGATTCGACTACATCCTCCTTCCGTGGCTCCCTGGGTTAAGAGGGTTGTCTGGTAACCGCAAGGTCGAAGGTTCAAACCTTGACTGGGACGTGTCATGTGTCGAAGTGTCCCTGAGCAAGACACTGTACCCCTAGCTTTTAGTTACTTTGGAAAAAAAGTTACTTTTTTAGTTACTTTGGAAAAAAAGTTACTTTTTTAGTTACTTCATTGTTGAAGATACTTTTTAAGTTACTTTATTTTTGAAGATACTCAACTTAACTTAGTTATAGTACAGCATGTCGAAAAAAGTCAAAAACAGTCTTATTATAGAATGTCGAAAACAGTCATATAAAAGTCATTCAACCAGGAGAAACTTCATTAGAATTTCACAATTTATTACACATTGTACAAATTTGAATAGTGCAACGTCTTTGGAGATTGGACTACATCCTCCTTCCGTGGCTCCCTGGGTTAAGAGGGTTGTCTGGTAACCGCAAGGTCGAAGGTTCAAACCTTGACTGGGACGTGTCATGTGTCGAAGTGTCCCTGAGCAAGACACTGTACCCCTAGCTTTTAGTTACTTTGGAAAAAAAGTTACTTTTTTAGTTACTTTGGAAAAAAAGTTACTTTTTTAGTTACTTCATTGTTGAAGATACTTTTTAAGTTACTTTATTTTTGAAGATACTCAACTTAACTTAGTTATAGTACAGCATGTCGAAAAAAGTCAAAAACAGTCTTATTATAGAATGTCGAAAACAGTCATATTAAAGTCATTCAACCAGGAGAGACTTCATTAGAATTTCACAATTTATTACACATTGTACAAATTGGAATAGTGCAACGTCTTTGGAGATTGTACTCCATCCTCCTTCCGTGGCTCCCTGGGTTAAGAGGGTTGTCTGGTAACCGCAAGGTCGAAGGTTCAAACCTTGACTGGGACGTGTCATGTGTCGAAGTGTCCCTGAGCAAGACACTGTACCCCTAGCTTTTAGTTACTTTGGAAAAAAAGTTACTTTTTTAGTTACTTTGGAAAAAAAGTTACTTTTTTAGTTACTTCATTGTTGAAGATACTTTTTAAGTTACTTTATTTTTGAAGATACTCAACTTAACTTAGTTATAGTACAGCATGTCGAAAAAAGTCAAAAACAGTCTTATTATAGAATGTCGAAAACAGTCATATAAAAGTCATTCAACCAGGAGAGACTTCATTAGAATTTCACAATTTATTACACATTGTACAAATTGGAATAGTGCAACGTCTTTGGAGATTGGACTCCATCCTCCTTCCGTGGCTCCCTGGGTTAAGAGGGTTGTCTGGTAACCGCAAGGTCGAAGGTTCAAACCTTGACTGGGACGTGTCATGGGTCGAAGTGTCCCTGAGCAAGACACTGTACCCCTAGCTTTTAGTTACTTTTTTAGTTACTTTGGAAAAAAAGTTACTTTTTTAGTTACTTCATTGTTGAAGATACTTTTTAAGTTACTTTATTTTTGAAGATACTCAACTTAACTTAGTTATAGTACAGCATGTCGAAAAAAGTCAAAAACAGTCTTATTATAGAATGTCGAAAACAGTCATTTAAAAGTCATTCAACCAGGAGAGACTTCATTAGAATTTCACAATTTATTACACATTGTACAAATTTGAATAGTGCAACGTCTTTGGAGATTGGAATCCATCCTCCTTCCGTGGCTCCCTGGGTTAAGAGGGTTGTCTGGTAACCGCAAGGTCGAAGGTTCAAACCTTGACTGGGACGTGTCATGTGTCGAAGTGTCCCTGAGCAAGACACTGTACCCCTAGCTTTTAGTTACTTTGGAAAAAAAGTTACTTTTTTAGTTACTTTGGAAAAAAAGTTACTTTTTTAGTTACTTCATTGTTGAAGATACTTTTTAAGTTACTTTATTTTTGAAGATACTCAACTTAACTTAGTTATAGTACAGCATGTCAAAAAAAGTCAAAAACAGTCTTATTATAGAATGTCGAAAACAGTCATATAAAAGTCATTCAACCAGGAGAGACTTCATTAGAATTTCACAATTTATTACACATTGTACAAATTGGAATAGTGCAACGTCTTTGGAGATTGGACTCCATCCTCCTTCCGTGGCTCCCTGGGTTAAGAGGGTTGTCTGGTAACCGCAAGGTCGAAGGTTCAAACCTTGACTGGGACGTGTCATGTGTCGAAGTGTCCCTGAGCAAGACACTGTACCCCTAGCTTTTAGTTACTTTGGAAAAAAAGTTACTTTTTTAGTTACTTTGGAAAAAAAGTTACTTTTTTAGTTACTTCATTGTTGAAGATACTTTTTAAGTTACTTTATTTTTGAAGATACTCAACTTAACTTAGTTATAGTACAGCATGTCGAAAAAAGTCAAAAACAGTCTTATTATAGAATGTCGAAAACAGTCATATAAAAGTCATTCAACCAGGAGAAACTTCATTAGAATTTCACAATTTATTACACATTGTACAAATTTGAATAGTGCAACGTCTTTGGAGATTGGACTACATCCTCCTTCCGTGGCTCCCTGGGTTAAGAGGGTTGTCTGGTAACCGCAAGGTCGAAGGTTCAAACCTTGACTGGGACGTGTCATGTGTCGAAGTGTCCCTGAGCAAGACACTGTACCCCTAGCTTTTAGTTACTTTGGAAAAAAAGTTACTTTTTTAGTTACTTTGGAAAAAAAGTTACTTTTTTAGTTACTTCATTGTTGAAGATACTTTTTAAGTTACTTTATTTTTGAAGATACTCAACTTAACTTAGTTATAGTACAGCATGTCGAAAAAAGTCAAAAACAGTCTTATTATAGAATGTCGAAAACAGTCATATAAAAGTCATTCAACCAGGAGAGACTTCATTAGAATTTCACAATTTATTACACATTGTACAAATTTGAATAGTGCAACGTCTTTGGAGATTGGACTCCATCCTCCTTCCGTGGCTCCCTGGGTTAAGAGGGTTGTCTGGTAACCGCAAGGTCGAAGGTTCAAACCTTGACTGGGACGTGTCATGTGTCGAAGTGTCCCTGAGCAAGACACTGTACCCCTAGCTTTTAGTTACTTTGGAAAAAAAGTTACTTTTTTAGTTACTTTGGAAAAAAAGTTACTTTTTTAGTTACTTCATTGTTGAAGATACTTTTTAAGTTACTTTATTTTTGAAGATACTCAACTTAACTTAGTTATAGTACACCATGTCGAAAAAAGTCAAAAACAGTCTTATTATAGAATGTCGAAAACAGTCATATAAAAGTAATTCAACCAGGAGAGACTTCATTAGAATTTCACAATTTATTACACATTGTACAAATTGGAATAGTGCAACGTCTTTGGAGATTGTACTCCATCCTCCTTCCGTGGCTCCCTGGGTTAAGAGGGTTGTCTGGTAACCGCAAGGTCGAAGGTTGAAACCTTGACTGGGACGTGTCATGTGTCGAAGTGTCCCTGAGCAAGACACTGTACCCCTAGCTTTTAGTTACTTTGGAAAAAAAGTTACTTTTTTAGTTACTTTGGAAAAAAAGTTACTTTTTTAGTTACTTCATTGTTGAAGATACTTTTTAAGTTACTTTATTTTTGAAGATACTCAACTTAACTTAGTTATAGTACAGCATGTCGAAAAAAGTCAAAAACAGTCTTATTATAGAATGTCGAAAACAGTCATATAAAAGTCATTCAACCAGGAGAGACTTCATTAGAATTTCACAATTTATTACACATTGTACAAATTTGAATAGTGCAACGTCTTTGGAGATTGGTCTACATCCTCCTTCCGTGGCTCCCTGGGTTAAGAGGGTTGTCTGGTAACCGCAAGGTTGAAGGTTCAAACCTTGACTGGGACATGTCATATGTCGAAGTGTCCCTGAGCAAGACACTGTACCCCTAACTTTTAGTTACTTTGGAAAAAAAGTTACTTTTTTAGTTACTTTGGAAAAAAAGTTACTTTTTTAGTTACTTCATTGTTGAAGATACTTTTTAAGTTACTTTATTTTTGAAGATACTCAACTTAACTTAGTTATAGTACAGCATGTCGAAAAAAGTCAAAAACAGTCTTATTATAGAATGTCGAAAACAGTCATATAAAAGTCATTCAACCAGGAGAGACTTCATTAGAATTTCACAATTTATTACACATTGTACAAATTGGAATAGTGCAACGTCTTTGGAGATTGGACTCCATCCTCCTTCCGTGGCTCCCTGGGTTAAGAGGGTTGTCTGGTAACCGCAAGGTCGAAGGTTCAAACCTTGACTGGGACGTGTCATGTGTCGAAGTGTCCCTGAGCAAGACACTGTACCCCTAGCTTTTAGTTACTTTGGAAAAAAAGTTACTTTTTTAGTTACTTTGGAAAAAAAGTTACTTTTTTAGTTACTTCATTGTTGAAGATACTTTTTAAGTTACTTTATTTTTGAAGATACTCAACTTAACTTAGTTATAGTACAGCATGTCGAAAAAAGTCAAAAACAGTCTTATTATAGAATGTCGAAAACAGTCATATAAAAGTCATTCAACCAGGAGAGACTTCATTAGAATTTCACAATTTATTACACATTGTACAAATTTGAATAGTGCAACGTCTTTGGAGATTGGACTCCATCCTCCTTCCGTGGCTCCCTGGGTTAAGAGGGTTGTCTGGTAACCGCAAGGTCGAAGGTTCAAACCTTGACTGGGACGTGTCATGTGTCGAAGTGTCCCTGAGCAAGACACTGTACCCCTCGCTTTTAGTTACTTTGGAAAAAAAGTTACTTTTTTAGTTACTTTGGAAAAAAAGTTACTTTTTTAGTTACTTCATTGTTGAAGATACTTTTTAAGTTACTTTATTTTTGAAGATACTCAACTTAACTTAGTTATAGTACAGCATGTCGAAAAAAGTCAAAAACAGTCTTATTATAGAATGTCGAAAACAGTCATATAAAAGTCATTCAACCAGGAGAGACTTCATTAGAATTTCACAATTTATTACACATTGTACAAATTTGAATAGTGCAACGTCTTTGGAGATTGGAATCCATCCTCCTTCCGTGGCTCCCTGGGTTAAGAGGGTTGTCTGGTAACCGCAAGGTCGAAGGTTCAAACCTTGACTGGGACGTGTCATGTGTCGAAGTGTCCCTGAGCAAGACACTGTACCCCTAGCTTTTAGTTACTTTGGAAAAAAAGTTACTTTTTTAGTTACTTTGGAAAAAAAGTTACTTTTTTAGTTACTTCATTGTTGAAGATACTTTTTAAGTTACTTTATTTTTGAAGATACTCAACTTAACTTAGTTATAGTACAGCATGTCGAAAAAAGTCAAAAACAGTCTTATTATAGAATGTCGAAAACAGTCATATAAAAGTCATTCAACCAGGAGAGACTTCATTAGAATTTCACAATTTATTACACATTGTACAAATTTGAATAGTGCAACGTCTTTGGAGATTGGACTCCATCCTCCTTCCGTGGCTCCCTGGGTTAAGAGGGTTGTCTGGTAACCGCAAGGTCGAAGGTTCAAACCTTGACTGGGACGTGTCATGTGTCGAAGTGTCCCTGAGCAAGACACTGTACCCCTAGCTTTTAGTTACTTTGGAAAAAAAGTTACTTTTTTAGTTACTTTGGAAAAAAAGTTACTTTTTTAGTTACTTCATTGTTGAAGATACTTTTTAAGTTACTTTATTTTTGAAGATACTCAACTTAACTTAGTTATAGTACACCATGTCGAAAAAAGTCAAAAACAGTCTTATTATAGAATGTCGAAAACAGTCATATAAAAGTCATTCAACCAGGAGAGACTTCATTAGAATTTCACAATTTATTACACATTGTACAAATTTGAATAGTGCAACATCTTTGGAGATTGGTCTACATCCTCCTTCCGTGGCTCCCTGGGTTAAGAGGGTTGTCTGGTAACCGCAAGGTCGAAGGTTCAAACCTTGACTGGGACATGTCACATGTCGAAGTGTCCCTGAGCAAGACACTGTACCCCTACCTTTTAGTTACTTTGGAAAAAAAGTTACTTTTTTAGTTACTTTGGAAAAAAAGTTACTTTTTTAGTTACTTCATTGTTGAAGATACTTTTTAAGTTACTTTATTTTTGAAGATACTCAACTTAACTTAGTTATAGTACAGCATGTCGAAAAAAGTCAAAAACAGTCTTATTATAGAATGTCGAAAACAGTCATATAAAAGTCATTCAACCAGGAGAGACTTCATTAGAATTTCACAATTTATTACACATTGTACAAATTTGAATAGTGCAACGTCTTTGGAGATTGGAATCCATCCTCCTTCCGTGGCTCCCTGGGTTAAGAGGGTTGTCTGGTAACCGCAAGGTCGAAGGTTCAAACCTTGACTTGGACGTGTCATGTGTCGAAGTGTCCCTGAGCAAGACACTGTACCCCTAGCTTTTAGTTACTTTGGAAAAAAAGTTACTTTTTTAGTTACTTTGGAAAAAAAGTTACTTTTTTAGTTACTTCATTGTTGAAGATACTTTTTAAGTTACTTTATTTTTGAAGATACTCAACTTAACTTAGTTATAGTACAGCATGTCGAAAAAAGTCAAAAACAGTCTTATTATAGAATGTTGAAAACAGTCATATAAAAGTCATTCAACCAGGAGAGACTTCATTAGAATTTCACAATTTATTACACATTGTACAAATTTGAATAGTGCAACGTCTTTGGAGATTGGAATCCATCCTCCTTCCGTGGCTCCCTGGGTTAAGAGGGTTGTCTGGTAACCGCAAGGTCGAAGGTTCAAACCTTGACTGGGACGTGTCATGTGTCGAAGTGTCCCTGAGCAAGACACTGTACCCCTAGCTTTTAGTTACTTTGGAAAAAAAGTTACTTTTTTAGTTACTTTGGAAAAAAAGTTACTTTTTTAGTTACTTCATTGTTGAAGATACTTTTTAAGTTACTTTATTTTTGAAGATACTCAACTTAACTTAGTTATAGTACAGCATGTCGAAAAAAGTCAAAAACAGTCTTATTATAGAATGTCGAAAACAGTCATATAAAAGTCATTCAACCAGGAGAGACTTCATTAGAATTTCACAATTTATTACACATTGTACAAATTGGAATAGTGCAACGTCTTTGGAGATTGTACTCCATCCTCCTTCCGTGGCTCCCTGGGTTAAGAGGGTTGTCTGGTAACCGCAAGGTCGAAGGTTCAAACCTTGACTGGGACATGTCATGTGTCGAAGTGTCCCTGAGCAAGACACTGTACCCCTACCTTTTAGTTACTTTGGAAAAAAAGTTACTTTTTTAGTTACTTTGGAAAAAAAGTTACTTTTTTAGTTACTTCATTGTTGAAGATACTTTTAAAGTTACTTTATTTTTGAAGATACTCAACTTAACTTAGTTATAGTACAGCATGTCGAAAAAAGTCAAAAACAGTCTTATTATAGAATGTCGAAAACAGTCATATAAAAGTAATTCAACCAGGAGAGACTTCATTAGAATTTCACAATTTATTACACATTGTACAAATTTGAATAGTGCAACGTCTTTGGAGATTGGTCTACATCCTCCTTCCGTGGCTCCCTGGGTTAAGAGGGTTGTCTGGTAACCGCAAGGTCGAAGGTTCAAACCTTGACTGGGACATGTCATATTTCGAAGTGTCCCTGAGCAAGACACTGTACCCCTACCTTTTAGTTACTTTGGAAAAAAAGTTACTTTTTTAGTTACTTTGGAAAAAACGTTACTTTTTTAGTTACTTCATTGTTGAAGATACTTTTTAAGTTACTTTATTTTTGAAGATACTCAACTTAACTTAGTTATAGTACAGCATGTCGAAAAAAGTCAAAAACAGTCTTATTATAGAATGTCGAAAACAGTCATATAAAAGTCATTCAACCAGGAGAGACTTCATTAGAATTTCACAATTTATTACACATTGTACAAATTTGAATAGTGCAACGTCTTTGGAGATTGGACTCCATCCTCCTTCCGTGGCTCCCTGGGTTAAGAGGGTTGTCTGGTAACCGCAAGGTCGAAGGTTCAAACCTTGACTGGGACGTGTCATGTGTCGAAGTGTCCCTGAGCAAGACACTGTACCCCTAGCTTTTAGTTACTTTGGAAAAAAAGTTACTTTTTTAGTTACTTTGGAAAAAAAGTTACTTTTTTAGTTACTTCATTGTTGAAGATACTTTTTAAGTTACTTTATTTTTGAAGATACTCAACTTAACTTAGTTATAGTACACCATGTCGAAAAAAGTCAAAAACAGTCTTATTATAGAATGTCGAAAACAGTCATATAAAAGTCATTCAACCAGGAGAGACTTCATTAGAATTTCACAATTTATTACACATTGTACAAATTTGAATAGTGCAACATCTTTGGAGATTGGTCTACATCCTCCTTCCGTGGCTCCCTGGGTTAAGAGGGTTGTCTGGTAACCGCAAGGTCGAAGGTTCAAACCTTGACTGGGACATGTCACATGTCGAAGTGTCCCTGAGCAAGACACTGTACCCCTACCTTTTAGTTACTTTGGAAAAAAAGTTACTTTTTTAGTTACTTTGGAAAGAAAGTTACTTTTTTAGTTACTTCATTGTTGAAGATACTTTTTAAGTTACTTTATTTTTGAAGATACTCAACTTAACTTAGTTATAGTACAGCATGTCGAAAAAAGTCAAAAACAGTCTTATTATAGAATGTCGAAAACAGTCATATAAAAGTAATTCAACCAGGAGAGACTTCATTAGAATTTCACAATTTATTACACATTGTACAAATTTGAATAGTGCAACGTCTTTGGAGATTGGAATCCATCCTCCTTCCGTGGCTCCCTGGGTTAAGAGGGTTGTCTGGTAACCGCAAGGTCGAAGGTTCAAACCTTGACTTGGACGTGTCATGTGTCGAAGTGTCCCTGAGCAAGACACTGTACCCCTAGCTTTTAGTTACTTTGGAAAAAAAGTTACTTTTTTAGTTACTTTGGAAAAAAAGTTACTTTTTTAGTTACTTCATTGTTGAAGATACTTTTTAAGTTACTTTATTTTTGAAGATACTCAACTTAACTTAGTTATAGTACAGCATGTCGAAAAAAGTCAAAAACAGTCTTATTATAGAATGTTGAAAACAGTCATATAAAAGTCATTCAACCAGGAGAGACTTCATTAGAATTTCACAATTTATTACACATTGTACAAATTTGAATAGTGCAACGTCTTTGGAGATTGGAATCCATCCTCCTTCCGTGGCTCCCTGGGTTAAGAGGGTTGTCTGGTAACCGCAAGGTCGAAGGTTCAAACCTTGACTGGGACGTGTCATGTGTCGAAGTGTCCCTGAGCAAGACACTGTACCCCTAGCTTTTAGTTACTTTGGAAAAAAAGTTACTTTTTTAGTTACTTTGGAAAAAAAGTTACTTTTTTAGTTACTTCATTGTTGAAGATACTTTTTAAGTTACTTTATTTTTGAAGATACTCAACTTAACTTAGTTATAGTACAGCATGTCGAAAAAAGTCAAAAACAGTCTTATTATAGAATGTCGAAAACAGTCATATAAAAGTCATTCAACCAGGAGAGACTTCATTAGAATTTCACAATTTATTACACATTGTACAAATTGGAATAGTGCAACGTCTTTGGAGATTGGACTCCATCCTCCTTCCGTGGCTCCCTGGGTTAAGAGGGTTGTCTGGTAACCGCAAGGTCGAAGGTTCAAACCTTGACTGGGACGTGTCATGTGTCGAAGTGTCCCTGAGCAAGACACTGTACCCCTAGCTTTTAGTTACTTTGGAAAAAAAGTTACTTTTTTAGTTACTTTGGAAAAAAAGTTACTTTTTTAGTTACTTCATTGTTGAAGATACTTTTTAAGTTACTTTATTTTTGAAGATACTCAACTTAACTTAGTTATAGTACAGCATGTCGAAAAAAGTCAAAAACAGTCTTATTATAGAATGTCGAAAACAGTCATATAAAAGTCATTCAACCAGGAGAGACTTCATTAGAATTTCACAATTTATTACACATTGTACAAATTGGAATAGTGCAACGTCTTTGGAGATTGTACTCCATCCTCCTTCCGTGGCTCCCTGGGTTAAGAGGGTTGTCTGGTAACCGCAAGGTCGAAGGTTCAAACCTTGACTGGGACATGTCATGTGTCGAAGTGTCCCTGAGCAAGACACTGTACCCCTACCTTTTAGTTACTTTGGAAAAAAAGTTACTTTTTTAGTTACTTTGGAAAAAAAGTTACTTTTTTAGTTACTTCATTGTTGAAGATACTTTTAAAGTTACTTTATTTTTGAAGATACTCAACTTAACTTAGTTATAGTACAGCATGTCGAAAAAAGTCAAAAACAGTCTTATTATAGAATGTCGAAAACAGTCATATAAAAGTAATTCAACCAGGAGAGACTTCATTAGAATTTCACAATTTATTACACATTGTACAAATTTGAATAGTGCAACGTCTTTGGAGATTGGTCTACATCCTCCTTCCGTGGCTCCCTGGGTTAAGAGGGTTGTCTGGTAACCGCAAGGTCGAAGGTTCAAACCTTGACTGGGACATGTCATATTTCGAAGTGTCCCTGAGCAAGACACTGTACCCCTACCTTTTAGTTACTTTGGAAAAAAAGTTACTTTTTTAGTTACTTTGGAAAAAAAGTTACTTTTTTAGTTACTTCATTGTTGAAGATACTTTTTAAGTTACTTTATTTTTGAAGATACTCAACTTAACTTAGTTATAGTACAGCATGTCGAAAAAAGTCAAAAACAGTCTTATTATAGAATGTCGAAAACAGTCATATAAAAGTCATTCAACCAGGAGAGACTTCATTAGAATTTCACAATTTATTACACATTGTACAAATTTGAATAGTGCAACGTCTTTGGAGATTGGACTCCATCCTCCTTCCGTGGCTCCCTGGGTTAAGAGGGTTGTCTGGTAACCGCAAGGTTCAAACCTTGACTGGGACGTGTCATGTGTCGAAGTGTCCCTGAGCAAGACACTGTACCCCTAGCTTTTAGTTACTTTGGAAAAAAAGTTACTTTTTTAGTTACTTTGGAAAAAAAGTTACTTTTTTAGTTACTTCATTGTTGAAGATACTTTTTAAGTTACTTTATTTTTGAAGATACTCAACTTAACTTAGTTATAGTACAGCATGTCGAAAAAAGTCAAAAACAGTCTTATTATAGAATGTCGAAAACAGTCATATAAAAGTCATTCAACCAGGAGAGACTTCATTAGAATTTCACAATTTATTACACATTGTACAAATTGGAATAGTGCAACGTCTTTGGAGATTGGACTCCATCCTCCTTCCGTGGCTCCCTGGGTTAAGAGGGTTGTCTGGTAACCGCAAGGTCGAAGGTTCAAACCTTGACTGGGACGTGTCATGGGTCGAAGTGTCCCTGAGCAAGACACTGTACCCCTAGCTTTTAGTTACTTTTTTAGTTACTTTGGAAAAAAAGTTACTTTTTTAGTTACTTCATTGTTGAAGATACTTTTTAAGTTACTTTATTTTTGAAGATACTCAACTTAACTTAGTTATAGTACAGCATGTCGAAAAAAGTCAAAAACAGTCTTATTATAGAATGTCGAAAACAGTCATATAAAAGTAATTCAACCAGGAGAGACTTCATTAGAATTTCACAATTTATTACACATTGTACAAATTTGAATAGTGCAACGTCTTTGGAGATTGGTCTACATCCTCCTTCCGTGGCTCCCTGGGTTAAGAGGGTTGTCTGGTAACCGCAAGGTCGAAGGTTCAAACCTTGACTGGGACATGTCATATTTCGAAGTGTCCCTGAGCAAGACACTGTACCCCTACCTTTTAGTTACTTTGGAAAAAAAGTTACTTTTTTAGTTACTTTGGAAAAAAAGTTACTTTTTTAGTTACTTCATTGTTGAAGATACTTTTTAAGTTACTTTATTTTTGAAGATACTCAACTTAACTTAGTTATAGTACAGCATGTCGAAAAAAGTCAAAAACAGTCTTATTATAGAATGTCGAAAACAGTCATATAAAAGTCATTCAACCAGGAGAGACTTCATTAGAATTTCACAATTTATTACACATTGTACAAATTTGAATAGTGCAACGTCTTTGGAGATTGGACTCCATCCTCCTTCCGTGGCTCCCTGGGTTAAGAGGGTTGTCTGGTAACCGCAAGGTTCAAACCTTGACTGGGACGTGTCATGTGTCGAAGTGTCCCTGAGCAAGACACTGTACCCCTAGCTTTTAGTTACTTTGGAAAAAAAGTTACTTTTTTAGTTACTTTGGAAAAAAAGTTACTTTTTTAGTTACTTCATTGTTGAAGATACTTTTTAAGTTACTTTATTTTTGAAGATACTCAACTTAACTTAGTTATAGTACAGTATGTCGAAAAAAGTCAAAAACAGTCTTATTATAGAATGTCGAAAACAGTCATATAAAAGTCATTCAACCAGGAGAAACTTCATTAGAATTTCACAATTTATTACACATTGTACAAATTTGAATAGTGCAACGTCTTTGGAGATTGGACTACATCCTCCTTCCGTGGCTCCCTGGGTTAAGAGGGTTGTCTGGTAACCGCAAGGTCGAAGGTTCAAACCTTGACTGGGACATGTCATGTGTCGAAGTGTCCCTGAGCAAGACACTGTACCCCTAGCTTTTAGTTACTTTGGAAAAAAAGTTACTTTTTTAGTTACTTTGGAAAAAAAGTTACTTTTTTAGTTACTTCATTGTTGAAGATACTTTTTAAGTTACTTTATTTTTGAAGATACTCAACTTAACTTAGTTATAGTACAGCATGTCGAAAAAAGTCAAAAACAGTCTTATTATAGAATGTCGAAAACAGTCATATAAAAGTCATTCAACCAGGAGAGACTTCATTAGAATTTCACAATTTATTACACATTGTACAAATTGGAATAGTGCAACGTCTTTGGAGATTGTACTCCATCCTCCTTCCGTGGCTCCCTGGGTTAAGAGGGTTGTCTGGTAACCGCAAGGTCGAAGGTTCAAACCTTGACTGGGACGTGTCATGTGTCGAAGTGTCCCTGAGCAAGACACTGTACCCCTAGCTTTTAGTTACTTTGGAAAAAAAGTTACTTTTTTAGTTACTTTGGAAAAAAAGTTACTTTTTTAGTTACTTCATTGTTGAAGATACTTTTTAAGTTACTTTATTTTTGAAGATACTCAACTTAACTTAGTTATAGTACAGCATGTCGAAAAAAGTCAAAAACAGTCTTATTATAGAATGTCGAAAACAGTCATATAAAAGTCATTCAACCAGGAGAGACTTCATTAGAATTTCACAATTTATTACACATTGTACAAATTTGAATAGTGCAACGTCTTTGGAGATTGGACTCCATCCTCCTTCCGTGGCTCCCTGGGTTAAGAGGGTTGTCTGGTAACCGCAAGGTCGAAGGTTCAAACCTTGACTGGGACGTGTCATGTGTCGAAGTGTCCCTGAGCAAGACACTGTACCCCTAGCTTTTAGTTACTTTGGAAAAAAAGTTACTTTTTTAGTTACTTTGGAAAAAAAGTTACTTTTTTAGTTACTTCATTGTTGAAGATACTTTTTAAGTTACTTTATTTTTGAAGATACTCAACTTAACTTAGTTATAGTACAGCATGTCGAAAAAAGTCAAAAACAGTCTTATTATAGAATATCGAAAACAGTCATATAAAAGTCATTCAACCAGGAGAAACTTCATTAGAATTTCACAATTTATTACACATTGTACAAATTTGAATAGTGCAACGTCTTTGGAGATTGGACTACATCCTCCTTCCGTGGCTCCCTGGGTTAAGAGGGTTGTCTGGTAACCGCAAGGTCGAAGGTTCAAACCTTGACTGGGACATGTCATGTGTCGAAGTGTCCCTGAGCAAGACACTGTACCCCTACCTTTTAGTTACTTTGGAAAAAAAGTTACTTTTTTAGTTACTTTGGAAAAAAAGTTACTTTTTTAGTTACTTTGGAAAAAAAGTTACTTTTTTAGTTACTTCATTGTTGAAGATACTTTTTAAGTTACTTTATTTTTGAAGATACTCAACTTAACTTAGTTATAGTACAGCATGTCGAAAAATGTCAAAAACAGTCTTATTATAGAATGTCGAAAACAGTCATATAAAAGTCATTCAACCAGGAGAGACTTCATTAGAATTTCACAATTTATTACACATTGTACAAATTGGAATAGTGCAACGTCTTTGGAGATTGGACTCCATCCTCCTTCCGTGGCTCCCTGGGTTAAGAGGGTTGTCTGGTAACCGCAAGGTCGAAGGTTCAAACCTTGACTGGGACGAGTCATGTGTCGAAGTGTCCCTGAGCAAGACACTGTACCCCTAGCTTTTAGTTACTTTGGAAAAAAAGTTACTTTTTTAGTTACTTTGGAAAAAAAGTTACTTTTTTAGTTACTTCATTGTTGAAGATACTTTTTAAGTTACTTTATTTTTGAAGATACTCAACTTAACTTAGTTATAGTACAGCATGTCGAAAAATGTCAAAAACAGTCTTATTATAGAATGTCGAAAACAGTCATATAAAAGTCATTCAACCAGGAGAGACTTCATTAGAATTTCACAATTTATTACACATTGTACAAATTGGAATAGTGCAACGTCTTTGGAGATTGGACTACATCCTCCTTCCGTGGCTCCCTGGGTTAAGAGGGTTGTCTGGTAACCGCAAGGTCGAAGGTTCAAACCTTGACTGGGACGAGTCATGTGTCGAAGTGTCCCTGAGCAAGACACTGTACCCCTAGCTTTTAGTTACTTTGGAAAAAAAGTTACTTTTTTAGTTACTTTGGAAAAAAAGTTACTTTTTTAGTTACTTCATTGTTGAAGATACTTTTTAAGTTACTTTATTTTTGAAGATACTCAACTTAACTTAGTTATAGTACAGCATGTCGAAAAATGTCAAAAACAGTCTTATTATAGAATGTCGAAAACAGTCATATAAAAGTCATTCAACCAGGAGAGACTTCATTAGAATTTCACAATTTATTACACATTGTACAAATTGGAATAGTGCAACGTCTTTGGAGATTGGACTCCATCCTCCTTCCGTGGCTCCCTGGGTTAAGAGGGTTGTCTGGTAACCGCAAGGTCGAAGGTTCAAACCTTGACTGGGACGAGTCATGTGTCGAAGTGTCCCTGAGCAAGACACTGTACCCCTAGCTTTTAGTTACTTTTGAAAAAAAGTTACTTTTTTAGTTACTTTGGAAAAAAAGTTACTTTTTTAGTTACTTCATTGTTGAAGATACTTTTTAAGTTACTTTATTTTTGAAGATACTCAACTTAACTTAGTTATAGTACAGCATGTCGAAAAATGTCAAAAACAGTCTTATTATAGAATGTCGAAAACAGTCATATAAAAGTCATTCAACCAGGAGAGACTTCATTAGAATTTCACAATTTATTACACATTGTACAAATTGGAATAGTGCAACGTCTTTGGAGATTGGACTACATCCTCCTTCCGTGGCTCCCTGGGTTAAGAGGGTTGTCTGGTAACCGCAAGGTCGAAGGTTCAAACCTTGACTGGGACATGTCATGTGTCGAAGTGTCCCTGAGCAAGACACTGTACCCCTACCTTTTAGTTACTTTGGAAAAAAAGTTACTTTTTTAGTTACTTTGGAAAAAAAGTTACTTTTTTAGTTACTTTGGAAAAAAAGTTACTTTTTTAGTTACTTCATTGTTGAAGATACTTTTTAAGTTACTTTATTTTTGAAGATACTCAACTTAACTTAGTTATAGTACAGCATGTCGAAAAATGTCAAAAACAGTCTTATTATAGAATGTCGAAAACAGTCATATAAAAGTCATTCAACCAGGAGAGACTTCATTAGAATTTCACAATTTATTACACATTGTACAAATTGGAATAGTGCAACGTCTTTGGAGATTGGACTCCATCCTCCTTCCGTGGCTCCCTGGGTTAAGAGGGTTGTCTGGTAACCGCAAGGTCGAAGGTTCAAACCTTGACTGGGACGAGTCATGTGTCGAAGTGTCCCTGAGCAAGACACTGTACCCCTAGCTTTTAGTTACTTTGGAAAAAAAGTTACTTTTTTAGTTACTTTGGAAAAAAAGTTACTTTTTTAGTTACTTCATTGTTGAAGATACTTTTTAAGTTACTTTATTTTTGAAGATACTCAACTTAACTTAGTTATAGTACAGCATGTCGAAAAATGTCAAAAACAGTCTTATTATAGAATGTCGAAAACAGTCATATAAAAGTCATTCAACCAGGAGAGACTTCATTAGAATTTCACAATTTATTACACATTGTACAAATTGGAATAGTGCAACGTCTTTGGAGATTGGACTCCATCCTCCTTCCGTGGCTCCCTGGGTTAAGAGGGTTGTCTGGTAACCGCAAGGTCGAAGGTTCAAACCTTGACTGGGACGAGTCATGTGTCGAAGTGTCCCTGAGCAAGACACTGTACCCCTAGCTTTTAGTTACTTTTGAAAAAAAGTTACTTTTTTAGTTACTTTGGAAAAAAAGTTACTTTTTTAGTTACTTCATTGTTGAAGATACTTTTTAAGTTACTTTATTTTTGAAGATACTCAACTTAACTTAGTTATAGTACAGCATGTCGAAAAATGTCAAAAACAGTCTTATTATAGAATGTCGAAAACAGTCATATAAAAGTCATTCAACCAGGAGAGACTTCATTAGAATTTCACAATTTATTACACATTGTACAAATTGGAATAGTGCAACGTCTTTGGAGATTGGACTCCATCCTCCTTCCGTGGCTCCCTGGGTTAAGAGGGTTGTCTGGTAACCGCAAGGTCGAAGGTTCAAACCTTGACTGGGACGAGTCATGTGTCGAAGTGTCCCTGAGCAAGACACTGTACCCCTAGCTTTTAGTTACTTTGGAAAAAAAGTTACTTTTTTAGTTACTTTGGAAAAAAAGTTACTTTTTTAGTTACTTCATTGTTGAAGATACTTTTTAAGTTACTTTATTTTTGAAGATACTCAACTTAACTTAGTTATAGTACAGCATGTCGAAAAATGTCAAAAACAGTCTTATTATAGAATGTCGAAAACAGTCATATAAAAGTCATTCAACCAGGAGAGACTTCATTAGAATTTCACAATTTATTACACATTGTACAAATTTGAATAGTGCAACGTCTTTGGAGATTGGACTCCATCCTCCTTCCGTGGCTCCCTGGGTTAAGAGGGTTGTCTGGTAACCGCAAGGTCGAAGGTTCAAACCTTGACTGGGACGTGTCATGTGTCGAAGTGTCCCTGAGCAAGACACTGTACCCCTAGCTTTTAGTTACTTTGGAAAAAAAGTTACTTTTTTAGTTACTTTGGAAAAAAAGTTACTTTTTTAGTTACTTCATTGTTGAAGATACTTTTTAAGTTACTTTATTTTTGAAGATACTCAACTTAACTTAGTTATAGTACAGCATGTCGAAAAATGTCAAAAACAGTCTTATTATAGAATGTCGAAAACAGTCATATAAAAGTCATTCAACCAGGAGAGACTTCATTAGAATTTCACAATTTATTACACATTGTACAAATTGGAATAGTGCAACGTCTTTGGAGATTGGACTACATCCTCCTTCCGTGGCTCCCTGGGTTAAGAGGGTTGTCTGGTAACCGCAAGGTCGAAGGTTCAAACCTTGACTGGGACATGTCATGTGTCGAAGTGTCCCTGAGCAAGACACTGTACCCCTACCTTTTAGTTACTTTGGAAAAAAAGTTACTTTTTTAGTTACTTTGGAAAAAAAGTTACTTTTTTAGTTACTTTGGAAAAAAAGTTACTTTTTTAGTTACTTCATTGTTGAAGATACTTTTTAAGTTACTTTATTTTTGAAGATACTCAACTTAACTTAGTTATAGTACAGCATGTCGAAAAATGTCAAAAACAGTCTTATTATAGAATGTCGAAAACAGTCATATAAAAGTCATTCAACCAGGAGAGACTTCATTAGAATTTCACAATTTATTACACATTGTACAAATTGGAATAGTGCAACGTCTTTGGAGATTGGACTCCATCCTCCTTCCGTGGCTCCCTGGGTTAAGAGGGTTGTCTGGTAACCGCAAGGTCGAAGGTTCAAACCTTGACTGGGACGAGTCATGTGTCGAAGTGTCCCTGAGCAAGACACTGTACCCCTAGCTTTTAGTTACTTTGGAAAAAAAGTTACTTTTTTAGTTACTTTGGAAAAAAAGTTACTTTTTTAGTTACTTCATTGTTGAAGATACTTTTTAAGTTACTTTATTTTTGAAGATACTCAACTTAACTTAGTTATAGTACAGCATGTCGAAAAATGTCAAAAACAGTCTTATTATAGAATGTCGAAAACAGTCATATAAAAGTCATTCAACCAGGAGAGACTTCATTAGAATTTCACAATTTATTACACATTGTACAAATTGGAATAGTGCAACGTCTTTGGAGATTGGACTCCATCCTCCTTCCGTGGCTCCCTGGGTTAAGAGGGTTGTCTGGTAACCGCAAGGTCGAAGGTTCAAACCTTGACTGGGACGAGTCATGTGTCGAAGTGTCCCAGAGCAAGACACTGTACCCCTAGCTTTTAGTTACTTTTGAAAAAAAGTTACTTTTTTAGTTACTTTGGAAAAAAAGTTACTTTTTTAGTTACTTCATTGTTGAAGATACTTTTTAAGTTACTTTATTTTTGAAGATACTCAACTTAACTTAGTTATAGTACAGCATGTCGAAAAATGTCAAAAACAGTCTTATTATAGAATGTCGAAAACAGTCATATAAAAGTCATTCAACCAGGAGAGACTTCATTAGAATTTCACAATTTATTACACATTGTACAAATTGGAATAGTGCAACGTCTTTGGAGATTGGACTCCATCCTCCTTCCGTGGCTCCCTGGGTTAAGAGGGTTGTCTGGTAACCGCAAGGTCGAAGGTTCAAACCTTGACTGGGACGAGTCATGTGTCGAAGTGTCCCTGAGCAAGACACTGTACCCCTAGCTTTTAGTTACTTTGGAAAAAAAGTTACTTTTTTAGTTACTTTGGAAAAAAAGTTACTTTTTTAGTTACTTCATTGTTGAAGATACTTTTTAAGTTACTTTATTTTTGAAGATACTCAACTTAACTTAGTTATAGTACAGCATGTCGAAAAATGTCAAAAACAGTCTTATTATAGAATGTCGAAAACAGTCATATAAAAGTCATTCAACCAGGAGAGACTTCATTAGAATTTCACAATTTATTACACATTGTACAAATTTGAATAGTGCAACGTCTTTGGAGATTGGACTCCATCCTCCTTCCGTGGCTCCCTGGGTTAAGAGGGTTGTCTGGTAACCGCAAGGTCGAAGGTTCAAACCTTGACTGGGACGTGTCATGTGTCGAAGTGTCCCTGAGCAAGACACTGTACCCCTAGCTTTTAGTTACTTTGGAAAAAAAGTTACTTTTTTAGTTACTTTGGAAAAAAGGTTACTTTTTTAGTTACTTCATTGTTGAAGATACTTTTTAAGTTACTTTATTTTTGAAGATACTCAACTTAACTTAGTTATAGTACAGCATGTCGAAAAAAGTCAAAAACAGTCTTATTATAGAATATCGAAAACAGTCATATAAAAGTCATTCAACCAGGAGAAACTTCATTAGAATTTCACAATTTATTACACATTGTACAAATTTGAATAGTGCAACGTCTTTGGAGATTGGACTACATCCTCCTTCCGTGGCTCCCTGGGTTAAGAGGGTTGTCTGGTAACCGCAAGGTCGAAGGTTCAAACCTTGACTGGGACATGTCATGTGTCGAAGTGTCCCTGAGCAAGACACTGTACCCCTACCTTTTAGTTACTTTGGAAAAAAAGTTACTTTTTTAGTTACTTTGGAAAAAAAGTTACTTTTTTAGTTACTTTGGAAAAAAAGTTACTTTTTTAGTTACTTCATTGTTGAAGATACTTTTTAAGTTACTTTATTTTTGAAGATACTCAACTTAACTTAGTTATAGTACAGCATGTCGAAAAATGTCAAAAACAGTCTTTTTATAGAATGTCGAAAACGGTCATATAAAAGTCATTCAACCAGGAGAGACTTCATTAGAATTTCACAATTTATTACACATTGTACAAATTTGAATAGTGCAACGTCTTTGGAGATTGGACTCCATCCTCCTTCCGTGGCTCCCTGGGTTAAGAGGGTTGTCTGGTAACTGCAAGGTCGAAGGTTCAAACCTTGACTGGGACATGTCATGTGTCGAAGTGTCCCTGAGCAAGACACTGTACCCCTACCTTTTAGTTACTTTGGAAAAAAAGTTACTTTTTTAGTTACTTTGGAAAAAAAGTTACTTTTTTAGTTACTTCATTGTTGAAGATACTTTTTAAGTTACTTTATTTTTGAAGATACTCAACTTAACTTAGTTATAGTACAGCATGTCGAAAAAAGTCAAAAACAGTCTTATTATAGAATGTCGAAAACAGTCATATAAAAGTCATTCAACCAGGAGAGACTTCATTAGAATTTCACAATTTATTACACATTGTACAAATTTGAATAGTGCAAAGTCTTTGGAGATTGGACTCCATCCTCCTTCCGTGGCTCCCTGGGTTAAGAGGGTTGTCTGGTAACCGCAAGGTCGAAGGTTCAAACCTTGACTGGGACGTGTCATGTGTCGAAGTGTCCCTGAGCAAGACACTGTACCCCTAGCTTTTAGTTACTTTGGAAAAAAAGTTACTTTTTTAGTTACTTTGGAAAAAAAGTTACTTTTTTAGTTACTTCATTGTTGAAGATACTTTTTAAGTTACTTTATTTTTGAAGATACTCAACTTAACTTAGTTATAGTACAGCATGTCGAAAAAAGTCAAAAACAGTCTTATTATAGAATGTCGAAAACAGTCATATAAAAGTCATTCAACCAGGAGAGACTTCATTAGAATTTCACAATTTATTACACATTGTACAAATTTGAATAGTGCAACGTCTTTGGAGATTGGACTCCATCCTCCTTCCGTGGCTCCCTGGGTTAAGAGGGTTGTCTGGTAACCGCAAGGTCGAAGGTTCAAACCTTGACTGGGACGTGTCATGTGTCGTAGTGTCGGGACGTGTCATGTGTCGTAGTGTCCCTGAGCAAGACACTGTACCCCGAGCTTTTAGTTACTTTGGAAAAAAAGTTACTTTTTTAGTTACTTTGGAAAAAAAGTTACTTTTTTAGTTACTTTGGAAAAAAAGTTACTTTTTTAGTTACTTCATTGTTGAAGATACTTTTTAAGTTACTTTATTTTTGAAGATACTCAACTTAACTTAGTTATAGTACAGCATGTCGAAAAAAGTAAAAAACAGTCTTATTATAGAATGTCGAAAACAGTCATATTAAAGTCATTCAACCAGGAGAGACTTCATTAGAATTTCACAATTTATTACACATTGTACAAATTGGAATAGTGCAACGTCTTTGGAGATTGGACTCCATCCTCCTTCCGTGGCTCCCTGGGTTAAGAGGGTTGTCTGGTAACCGCAAGGTCGAAGGTTCAAACCTTGACTGGGACGAGTCATGTGTCGAAGTGTCCCTGAGCAAGACACTGTACCCCTAGCTTTTAGTTACTTTGGAAAAAAAGTTACTTTTTTAGTTACTTTGGAAAAAAAGTTACTTTTTTAGTTACTTCATTGTTGAAGATACTTTTTAAGTTACTTTATTTTTGAAGATACTCAACTTAACTTAGTTATAGTACAGCATGTCGAAAAATGTCAAAAACAGTCTTATTATAGAATGTCGAAAACGGTCATATAAAAGTCATTCAACCAGGAGAGACTTCATTAGAATTTCACAATTTATTACACATTGTACAAATTTGAATAGTGCAACGTCTTTGGAGATTGGACTCCATCCTCCTTCCGTGGCTCCCTGGGTTAAGAGGGTTGTCTGGTAACTGCAAGGTCGAAGGTTCAAACCTTGACTGGGACATGTCATGTGTCGAAGTGTCCCTGAGCAAGACACTGTACCCCTAGCTTTTAGTTACTTTGGAAAAAAAGTTACTTTTTTAGTTACTTTGGAAAAAAAGTTACTTTTTTAGTTACTTCATTGTTGAAGATACTTTTTAAGTTACTTTATTTTTGAAGATACTCAACTTAACTTAGTTATAGTACAGCATGTCGAAAAAAGTCAAAAACAGTCTTATTATAGAATGTCGAAAACAGTCATATAAAAGTCATTCAACCAGGAGAGACTTCATTAGAATTTCACAATTTATTACACATTGTACAAATTTGAATAGTGCAAAGTCTTTGGAGATTGGACTCCATCCTCCTTCCGTGGCTCCCTGGGTTAAGAGGGTTGTCTGGTAACCGCAAGGTCGAAGGTTCAAACCTTGACTGGGACGTGTCATGTGTCGAAGTGTCCCTGAGCAAGACACTGTACCCCTAGCTTTTAGTTACTTTGGAAAAAAAGTTACTTTTTTAGTTACTTTGGAAAAAAAGTTACTTTTTTAGTTACTTCATTGTTGAAGATACTTTTTAAGTTACTTTATTTTTGAAGATACTCAACTTAACTTAGTTATAGTACAGCATGTCGAAAAAAGTCAAAAACAGTCTTATTATAGAATGTCGAAAACAGTCATATAAAAGTCATTCAACCAGGAGAGACTTCATTAGAATTTCACAATTTATTACACATTGTACAAATTTGAATAGTGCAACGTCTTTGGAGATTGGACTCCATCCTCCTTCCGTGGCTCCCTGGGTTAAGAGGGTTGTCTGGTAACCGCAAGGTCGAAGGTTCAAACCTTGACTGGGACGTGTCATGTGTCGTAGTGTCCCTGAGCAAGACACTGTACCCCGAGCTTTTAGTTACTTTGGAAAAAAAGTTACTTTTTTAGTTACTTTGGAAAAAAAGTTACTTTTTTAGTTACTTTGGAAAAAAAGTTACTTTTTTAGTTACTTCATTGTTGAAGATACTTTTTAAGTTACTTTATTTTTGAAGATACTCAACTTAACTTAGTTATAGTACAGCATGTCGAAAAAAGTAAAAAACAGTCTTATTATAGAATGTCGAAAACAGTCATATTAAAGTCATTCAACCAGGAGAGACTTCATTAGAATTTCACAATTTATTACACATTGTACAAATTTGAATAGTGCAACGTCTTTGGAGATTGGACTCCATCCTCCTTCCGTCGCTCCCTGGGTTAAGAGGGTTGTCTGGTAACCGCAAGGTCGAAGGTTCAAACCTTGACTGGGACGTGTCATGTGTCGAAGTGTCCCTGAGCAAGACACTGTACCCCTAGCTTTTAGTTACTTTTTTAGTTACTTTGGAAAAAAAGTTACTTTTTTAGTTACTTCATTGTTGAAGATACTTTTTAAGTTACTTTATTTTTGAAGATACTCAACTTAACTTAGTTATAGTACAGCATGTCGAAAAATGTCAAAAACAGTCTTATTATAGAATGTCGAAAACGGTCATATAAAAGTCATTCAACCAGGAGAGACTTCATTAGAATTTCACAATTTATTACACATTGTACAAATTTGAATAGTGCAACGTCTTTGGAGATTGGACTCCATCCTCCTTCCGTGGCTCCCTGGGTTAAGAGGGTTGTCTGGTAACTGCAAGGTCGAAGGTTCAAACCTTGACTGGGACATGTCATGTGTCGAAGTGTCCCTGAGCAAGACACTGTACCCCTAGCTTTTAGTTACTTTGGAAAAAAAGTTACTTTTTTAGTTACTTTGGAAAAAAAGTTACTTTTTTAGTTACTTCATTGTTGAAGATACTTTTTAAGTTACTTTATTTTTGAAGATACTCAACTTAACTTAGTTATAGTACAGCATGTCGAAAAAAGTCAAAAACAGTCTTATTATAGAATGTCGAAAACAGTCATATAAAAGTCATTCAACCAGGAGAGACTTCATTAGAATTTCACAATTTATTACACATTGTACAAATTTGAATAGTGCAAAGTCTTTGGAGATTGGACTCCATCCTCCTTCCGTGGCTCCCTGGGTTAAGAGGGTTGTCTGGTAACCGCAAGGTCGAAGGTTCAAACCTTGACTGGGACGTGTCATGTGTCGAAGTGTCCCTGAGCAAGACACTGTACCCCTAGCTTTTAGTTACTTTGGAAAAAAAGTTACTTTTTTAGTTACTTTGGAAAAAAAGTTACTTTTTTAGTTACTTCATTGTTGAAGATACTTTTTAAGTTACTTTATTTTTGAAGATACTCAACTTAACTTAGTTATAGTACAGCATGTCGAAAAAAGTCAAAAACAGTCTTATTATAGAATGTCGAAAACAGTCATATAAAAGTCATTCAACCAGGAGAGACTTCATTAGAATTTCACAATTTATTACACATTGTACAAATTTGAATAGTGCAACGTCTTTGGAGATTGGACTCCATCCTCCTTCCGTGGCTCCCTGGGTTAAGAGGGTTGTCTGGTAACCGCAAGGTCGAAGGTTCAAACCTTGACTGGGACGTGTCATGTGTCGTAGTGTCCCTGAGCAAGACACTGTACCCCGAGCTTTTAGTTACTTTGGAAAAAAAGTTACTTTTTTAGTTACTTTGGAAAAAAAGTTACTTTTTTAGTTACTTTGGAAAAAAAGTTACTTTTTTAGTTACTTCATTGTTGAAGATACTTTTTAAGTTACTTTATTTTTGAAGATACTCAACTTAACTTAGTTATAGTACAGCATGTCGAAAAAAGTAAAAAACAGTCTTATTATAGAATGTCGAAAACAGTCATATTAAAGTCATTCAACCAGGAGAGACTTCATTAGAATTTCACAATTTATTACACATTGTACAAATTTGAATAGTGCAACGTCTTTGGAGATTGGACTCCATCCTCCTTCCGTCGCTCCCTGGGTTAAGAGGGTTGTCTGGTAACCGCAAGGTCGAAGGTTCAAACCTTGACTGGGACGTGTCATGTGTCGAAGTGTCCCTGAGCAAGACACTGTACCCCTAGCTTTTAGTTACTTTTTTAGTTACTTTGGAAAAAAAGTTACTTTTTTAGTTACTTCATTGTTGAAGATACTTTTTAAGTTACTTTATTTTTGAAGATACTCAACTTAACTTAGTTATAGTACAGCATGCCGAAAAAAGTCAAAAACAGTCTTATTATAGAATGTCGAAAACAGTCATATAAAAGTCATTCAACCAGGAGAGACTTCATTAGAATTTCACAATTTATTACACATTGTACAAATTGGAATAGTGCAACGTCTTTGGAGATTGTACTCCATCCTCCTTCCGTGGCTCCCTGGGTTAAGAGGGTTGTCTGGTAACCGCAAGGTCGAAGGTTCAAACCTTAACTGGGATGTGTCATGTGTCGAAGTGTCCCTGAGCAAGACACTGTACCCCTAGCTTTTAGTTACTTTGGAAAAAAAGTTACTTTTTTAGTTACTTTGGAAAAAAAGTTACTTTTTTAGTTACTTCATTGTTGAAGATACTTTTTAAGTTACTTTATTTTTGAAGATACTCAACTTAACTTAGTTATAGTACAGCATGTCGAAAAAAGTCAAAAACAGTCTTATTATAGAATGTCGAAAACAGTCATATAAAAGTCATTCAACCAGGAGAGACTTCATTAGAATTTCACAATTTATTACACATTGTACAAATTTGAATAGTGCAACGTCTTTGGAGATGGACTCCATCCTCCTTCCGTGGCTCCCTGGGTTAAGAGGGTTGTCTGGTAACCGCAAGGTCGAAGGTTCAAACCTTGACTGGGACGTGTCATGTGTCGAAGTGTCCCTGAGCAAGACACTGTACCCCTAGCTTTAAGTTACTTTGGAAAAAAAGTTACTTTTTTAGTTACTTTGGAAAAAAAGTTACTTTTTTAGTTACTTCATTGTTGAAGATACTTTTTAAGTTACTTTATTTTTGAAGATACTCAACTTAACTTAGTTATAGTACAGCATGTCGAAAAAAGTCAAAAACAGTCTTATTATAGAATGTCGAAAACAGTCATATAAAAGTCATTCAACCAGGAGAGACTTCATTAGAATTTCACAATTTATTACACATTGTACAAATTTGAATAGTGCAACGTCTTTGGAGATTGGACTCCATCCTCCTTCCGTGGCTCCCTGGGTTAAGAGGGTTGTCTGGTAACCGCAAGGTCGAAGGTTCAAACCTTGACTGGGACGTGTCATGTGTCGAAGTGTCCCTGAGCAAGACACTGTACCCCTAGCTTTTAGTTACTTTTTTAGTTACTTTGGAAAAAAAGTTACTTTTTTAGTTACTTCATTGTTGAAGATACTTTTTAAGTTACTTTATTTTTGAAGATACTCAACTTAACTTAGTTATAGTACAGCATGTCGAAAAAAGTCAAAAAAAGTCTTATTATAGAATGTCGAAAACAGTCATATAAAAGTCATTCAACCAGGAGAGACTTCATTAGAATTTCACAATTTATTACACATTGTACAAATTTGAATAGTGTAACGTCTTTGGAGATTGGAATCCATCCTCCTTCCGTGGCTCCCTGGGTTAAGAGGGTTGTCTGGTAACCGCAAGGTCGAAGGTTCAAACCTTGACTGGGACGTGTCATGTGTCGAAGTGTCCCTGAGCAAGACACTGTACCCCTAGCTTTTAGTTACTTTGGAAAAAAAGTTACTTTTTTAGTTACTTTGGAAAAAAAGTTACTTTTTTAGTTACTTCATTGTTGAAGATACTTTTTAAGTTACTTTATTTTTGAAGATACTCAACTTAACTTAGTTATAGTACAGCATGTCGAAAAAAGTCAAAAACAGTCTTATTATAGAATGTCGAAAACAGTCATATAAAAGTCATTCAACCAGGAGAGACTTCATTAGAATTTCACAATTTATTACACATTGTACAAATTTGAATAGTGCAAAGTCTTTGGAGATTGGACTCCATCCTCCTTCCGTGGCTCCCTGGGTTAAGAGGGTTGTCTGGTAACCGCAAGGTCGAAGGTTCAAACCTTGACTGGGACGTGTCATGTGTCGAAGTGTCCCTGAGCAAGACACTGTACCCCTAGCTTTTAGTTACTTTGGAAAAAAAGTTACTTTTTTAGTTACTTTGGAAAAAAAGTTACTTTTTTAGTTACTTCATTGTTGAAGATACTTTTTAAGTTACTTTATTTTTGAAGATACTCAACTTAACTTAGTTATAGTACAGCATGTCGAAAAAAGTCAAAAACAGTCTTATTATAGAATGTCGAAAACAGTCATATAAAAGTCATTCAACCAGGAGAGACTTCATTAGAATTTCACAATTTATTACACATTGTACAAATTTGAATAGTGCAACGTCTTTGGAGATTGGACTCCATCCTCCTTCCGTGGCTCCCTGGGTTAAGAGGGTTGTCTGGTAACCGCAAGGTCGAAGGTTCAAACCTTGACTGGGACGTGTCATGTGTCGTAGTGTCCCTGAGCAAGACACTGTACCCCGAGCTTTTAGTTACTTTGGAAAAAAAGTTACTTTTTTAGTTACTTTGGAAAAAAAGTTACTTTTTTAGTTACTTTGGAAAAAAAGTTACTTTTTTAGTTACTTCATTGTTGAAGATACTTTTTAAGTTACTTTATTTTTGAAGATACTCAACTTAACTTAGTTATAGTACAGCATGTCGAAAAAAGTAAAAAACAGTCTTATTATAGAATGTCGAAAACAGTCATATTAAAGTCATTCAACCAGGAGAGACTTCATTAGAATTTCACAATTTATTACACATTGTACAAATTTGAATAGTGCAACGTCTTTGGAGATTGGACTCCATCCTCCTTCCGTCGCTCCCTGGGTTAAGAGGGTTGTCTGGTAACCGCAAGGTCGAAGGTTCAAACCTTGACTGGGACGTGTCATGTGTCGAAGTGTCCCTGAGCAAGACACTGTACCCCTAGCTTTTAGTTACTTTTTTAGTTACTTTGGAAAAAAAGTTACTTTTTTAGTTACTTCATTGTTGAAGATACTTTTTAAGTTACTTTATTTTTGAAGATACTCAACTTAACTTAGTTATAGTACAGCATGTCGAAAAATGTCAAAAACAGTCTTATTATAGAATGTCGAAAACGGTCATATAAAAGTCATTCAACCAGGAGAGACTTCATTAGAATTTCACAATTTATTACACATTGTACAAATTTGAATAGTGCAACGTCTTTGGAGATTGGACTCCATCCTCCTTCCGTGGCTCCCTGGGTTAAGAGGGTTGTCTGGTAACTGCAAGGTCGAAGGTTCAAACCTTGACTGGGACATGTCATGTGTCGAAGTGTCCCTGAGCAAGACACTGTACCCCTAGCTTTTAGTTACTTTGGAAAAAAAGTTACTTTTTTAGTTACTTTGGAAAAAAAGTTACTTTTTTAGTTACTTCATTGTTGAAGATACTTTTTAAGTTACTTTATTTTTGAAGATACTCAACTTAACTTAGTTATAGTACAGCATGTCGAAAAAAGTCAAAAACAGTCTTATTATAGAATGTCGAAAACAGTCATATAAAAGTCATTCAACCAGGAGAGACTTCATTAGAATTTCACAATTTATTACACATTGTACAAATTTGAATAGTGCAAAGTCTTTGGAGATTGGACTCCATCCTCCTTCCGTGGCTCCCTGGGTTAAGAGGGTTGTCTGGTAACCGCAAGGTCGAAGGTTCAAACCTTGACTGGGACGTGTCATGTGTCGAAGTGTCCCTGAGCAAGACACTGTACCCCTAGCTTTTAGTTACTTTGGAAAAAAAGTTACTTTTTTAGTTACTTTGGAAAAAAAGTTACTTTTTTAGTTACTTCATTGTTGAAGATACTTTTTAAGTTACTTTATTTTTGAAGATACTCAACTTAACTTAGTTATAGTACAGCATGTCGAAAAAAGTCAAAAACAGTCTTATTATAGAATGTCGAAAACAGTCATATAAAAGTCATTCAACCAGGAGAGACTTCATTAGAATTTCACAATTTATTACACATTGTACAAATTTGAATAGTGCAACGTCTTTGGAGATTGGACTCCATCCTCCTTCCGTGGCTCCCTGGGTTAAGAGGGTTGTCTGGTAACCGCAAGGTCGAAGGTTCAAACCTTGACTGGGACGTGTCATGTGTCGTAGTGTCCCTGAGCAAGACACTGTACCCCGAGCTTTTAGTTACTTTGGAAAAAAAGTTACTTTTTTAGTTACTTTGGAAAAAAAGTTACTTTTTTAGTTACTTTGGAAAAAAAGTTACTTTTTTAGTTACTTCATTGTTGAAGATACTTTTTAAGTTACTTTATTTTTGAAGATACTCAACTTAACTTAGTTATAGTACAGCATGTCGAAAAAAGTAAAAAACAGTCTTATTATAGAATGTCGAAAACAGTCATATTAAAGTCATTCAACCAGGAGAGACTTCATTAGAATTTCACAATTTATTACACATTGTACAAATTTGAATAGTGCAACGTCTTTGGAGATTGGACTCCATCCTCCTTCCGTCGCTCCCTGGGTTAAGAGGGTTGTCTGGTAACCGCAAGGTCGAAGGTTCAAACCTTGACTGGGACGTGTCATGTGTCGAAGTGTCCCTGAGCAAGACACTGTACCCCTAGCTTTTAGTTACTTTTTTAGTTACTTTGGAAAAAAAGTTACTTTTTTAGTTACTTCATTGTTGAAGATACTTTTTAAGTTACTTTATTTTTGAAGATACTCAACTTAACTTAGTTATAGTACAGCATGCCGAAAAAAGTCAAAAACAGTCTTATTATAGAATGTCGAAAACAGTCATATAAAAGTCATTCAACCAGGAGAGACTTCATTAGAATTTCACAATTTATTACACATTGTACAAATTGGAATAGTGCAACGTCTTTGGAGATTGTACTCCATCCTCCTTCCGTGGCTCCCTGGGTTAAGAGGGTTGTCTGGTAACCGCAAGGTCGAAGGTTCAAACCTTAACTGGGATGTGTCATGTGTCGAAGTGTCCCTGAGCAAGACACTGTACCCCTAGCTTTTAGTTACTTTGGAAAAAAAGTTACTTTTTTAGTTACTTTGGAAAAAAAGTTACTTTTTTAGTTACTTCATTGTTGAAGATACTTTTTAAGTTACTTTATTTTTGAAGATACTCAACTTAACTTAGTTATAGTACAGCATGTCGAAAAAAGTCAAAAACAGTCTTATTATAGAATGTCGAAAACAGTCATATAAAAGTCATTCAACCAGGAGAGACTTCATTAGAATTTCACAATTTATTACACATTGTACAAATTTGAATAGTGCAACGTCTTTGGAGATGGACTCCATCCTCCTTCCGTGGCTCCCTGGGTTAAGAGGGTTGTCTGGTAACCGCAAGGTCGAAGGTTCAAACCTTGACTGGGACGTGTCATGTGTCGAAGTGTCCCTGAGCAAGACACTGTACCCCTAGCTTTAAGTTACTTTGGAAAAAAAGTTACTTTTTTAGTTACTTTGGAAAAAAAGTTACTTTTTTAGTTACTTCATTGTTGAAGATACTTTTTAAGTTACTTTATTTTTGAAGATACTCAACTTAACTTAGTTATAGTACAGCATGTCGAAAAAAGTCAAAAACAGTCTTATTATAGAATGTCGAAAACAGTCATATAAAAGTCATTCAACCAGGAGAGACTTCATTAGAATTTCACAATTTATTACACATTGTACAAATTTGAATAGTGCAACGTCTTTGGAGATTGGACTCCATCCTCCTTCCGTGGCTCCCTGGGTTAAGAGGGTTGTCTGGTAACCGCAAGGTCGAAGGTTCAAACCTTGACTGGGACGTGTCATGTGTCGAAGTGTCCCTGAGCAAGACACTGTACCCCTAGCTTTTAGTTACTTTTTTAGTTACTTTGGAAAAAAAGTTACTTTTTTAGTTACTTCATTGTTGAAGATACTTTTTAAGTTACTTTATTTTTGAAGATACTCAACTTAACTTAGTTATAGTACAGCATGTCGAAAAAAGTCAAAAAAAGTCTTATTATAGAATGTCGAAAACAGTCATATAAAAGTCATTCAACCAGGAGAGACTTCATTAGAATTTCACAATTTATTACACATTGTACAAATTTGAATAGTGTAACGTCTTTGGAGATTGGAATCCATCCTCCTTCCGTGGCTCCCTGGGTTAAGAGGGTTGTCTGGTAACCGCAAGGTCGAAGGTTCAAACCTTGACTGGGACGTGTCATGTGTCGAAGTGTCCCTGAGCAAGACACTGTACCCCTAGCTTTTAGTTACTTTGGAAAAAAAGTTACTTTTTTAGTTACTTTGGAAAAAAAGTTACTTTTTTAGTTACTTCATTGTTGAAGATACTTTTTAAGTTACTTTATTTTTGAAGATACTCAACTTAACTTAGTTATAGTACAGCATGCCGAAAAAAGTCAAAAACAGTCTTATTATAGAATGTCGAAAACAGTCATATAAAAGTCATTCAACCAGGAGAGACTTCATTAGAATTTCACAATTTATTACACATTGTACAAATTGGAATAGTGCAACGTCTTTGGAGATTTTACTCCATCCTCCTTCCGTGGCTCCCTGGGTTAAGAGGGTTGTCTGGTAACCGCAAGGTCGAAGGTTCAAACCTTAACTGGGATGTGTCATGTGTCGAAGTGTCCCAGAGCAAGACACTGTACCCCTAGCTTTTAGTTACTTTGGAAAAAAAGTTACTTTTTTAGTTACTTTGGAAAAAAAGTTACTTTTTTAGTTACTTCATTGTTGAAGATACTTTTTAAGTTACTTTATTTTTGAAGATACTCAACTTAACTTAGTTATAGTACAGCATGTCGAAAAAAGTCAAAAACAGTCTTATTATAGAATGTCGAAAACAGTCATATAAAAGTCATTCAACCAGGAGAGACTTCATTAGAATTTCACAATTTATTACACATTGTACAAATTTGAATAGTGCAACGTCTTTGGAGATTGGACTCCATCCTCCTTCCGTGGCTCCCTGGGTTAAGAGGGTTGTCTGGTAACCGCAAGGTCGAAGGTTCAAACCTTGACTGTGACGTGTCATGTGTCGAAGTGTCCCTGAGCAAGACACTGTACCCCTAGCTTTAAGTTACTTTGGAAAAAAAGTTACTTTTTTAGTTACTTTGGAAAAAAAGTTACTTTTTTAGTTACTTCATTGTTGAAGATACTTTTTAAGTTACTTTATTTTTGAAGATACTCAACTTAACTTAGTTATAGTACAGCATGTCGAAAAAAGTCAAAAACAGTCTTATTATAGAATGTCGAAAACAGTCATATAAAAGTCATTCAACCAGGAGAAACTTCATTAGAATTTCACAATTTATTACACATTGTACAAATTTGAATAGTGCAACGTCTTTGGAGATTGGACTACATCCTCCTTCCGTGGCTCCCTGGGTTAAGAGGGTTGTCTGGTAACCGCAAGGTCGAAGGTTCAAACCTTGACTGGGACATGTCATGTGTCGAAGTGTCCCTGAGCAAGACACTGTACCCCTACCTTTTAGTTACTTTGGAAAAAAAGTTACTTTTTTAGTTACTTTGGAAAAAAAGTTACTTTTTTAGTTACTTCATTGTTGAAGATACTTTTTAAGTTACTTTATTTTTGAAGATACTCAACTTAACTTAGTTATAGTACAGCATGTCGAAAAAAGTCAAAAACAGTCTTATTATAGAATGTCGAAAACAGTCATATAAAAGTCATTCAACCAGGAGAGACTTCATTAGAATTTCACAATTTATTACACATTGTACAAATTTGAATAGTGCAACGTCTTTGGAGATTGGACTACATCCTCCTTCCGTGGCTCCCTGGGTTAAGAGGGTTGTCTGGTAACCGCAAGGTCGAAGGTTCAAACCTTGACTCGGACATGTCATGTGTCGAAGTATCCCTGAGCAAGACACTGTACCCCTACCTTTTAGTTACTTTGGAAAAAAAGTTACTTTTTTAGTAACTTTGGAAAAAAAGTTACTTTTTTAGTTACTTCATTGTTGAAGATACTTTTTAAGTTACTTTATTTTTGAAGATACTCAACTTAACTTAGTTATAGTACAGCATGTCGAAAAAAGTCAAAAACAGTCTTATTATAGAATGTCGAAAACAGTCATATAAAAGTCATTCAACCAGGAGAGACTTCATTAGAATTTCACAATTTATTACACATTGTACAAATTTGAATAGTGCAACGTCTTTGGAGATTGGACTACATCCTCCTTCCGTGGCTCCCTGGGTTAAGAGGGTTGTCTGGTAACCGCAAGGTCGAAGGTTCAAACCTTGACTGGGACGTGTCATGTGTCGTAGTGTCCCTGAGCAAGACACTGTACCCCGAGCTTTTAGTTACTTTGGAAAAAAAGTTACTTTTTTAGTTACTTTGGAAAAAAAGTTACTTTTTTAGTTACTTTGGAAAAAAAGTTACTTTTTTAGTTACTTCATTGTTGAAGATACTTTTTAAGTTACTTTATTTTTGAAGATACTCAACTTAACTTAGTTATAGTACAGCATGTCGAAAAAAGTAAAAAACAGTCTTATTATAGAATGTCGAAAACAGTCATATTAAAGTCATTCAACCAGGAGAGACTTCATTAGAATTTCACAATTTATTACACATTGTACAAATTTGAATAGTGCAACGTCTTTGGAGATTGGACTCCATCCTCCTTCCGTCGCTCCCTGGGTTAAGAGGGTTGTCTGGTAACCGCAAGGTCGAAGGTTCAAACCTTGACTGGGACGTGTCATGTGTCGAAGTGTCCCTGAGCAAGACACTGTACCCCTAGCTTTTAGTTACTTTTTTAGTTACTTTGGAAAAAAAGTTACTTTTTTAGTTACTTCATTGTTGAAGATACTTTTTAAGTTACTTTATTTTTGAAGATACTCAACTTAACTTAGTTATAGTACAGCATGCCGAAAAAAGTCAAAAACAGTCTTATTATAGAATGTCGAAAACAGTCATATAAAAGTCATTCAACCAGGAGAGACTTCATTAGAATTTCACAATTTATTACACATTGTACAAATTGGAATAGTGCAACGTCTTTGGAGATTGTACTCCATCCTCCTTCCGTGGCTCCCTGGGTTAAGAGGGTTGTCTGGTAACCGCAAGGTCGAAGGTTCAAACCTTAACTGGGATGTGTCATGTGTCGAAGTGTCCCTGAGCAAGACACTGTACCCCTAGCTTTTAGTTACTTTGGAAAAAAAGTTACTTTTTTAGTTACTTTGGAAAAAAAGTTACTTTTTTAGTTACTTCATTGTTGAAGATACTTTTTAAGTTACTTTATTTTTGAAGATACTCAACTTAACTTAGTTATAGTACAGCATGTCGAAAAAAGTCAAAAACAGTCTTATTATAGAATGTCGAAAACAGTCATATAAAAGTCATTCAACCAGGAGAGACTTCATTAGAATTTCACAATTTATTACACATTGTACAAATTTGAATAGTGCAACGTCTTTGGAGATGGACTCCATCCTCCTTCCGTGGCTCCCTGGGTTAAGAGGGTTGTCTGGTAACCGCAAGGTCGAAGGTTCAAACCTTGACTGGGACGTGTCATGTGTCGAAGTGTCCCTGAGCAAGACACTGTACCCCTAGCTTTAAGTTACTTTGGAAAAAAAGTTACTTTTTTAGTTACTTTGGAAAAAAAGTTACTTTTTTAGTTACTTCATTGTTGAAGATACTTTTTAAGTTACTTTATTTTTGAAGATACTCAACTTAACTTAGTTATAGTACAGCATGTCGAAAAAAGTCAAAAACAGTCTTATTATAGAATGTCGAAAACAGTCATATAAAAGTCATTCAACCAGGAGAGACTTCATTAGAATTTCACAATTTATTACACATTGTACAAATTTGAATAGTGCAACGTCTTTGGAGATTGGACTCCATCCTCCTTCCGTGGCTCCCTGGGTTAAGAGGGTTGTCTGGTAACCGCAAGGTCGAAGGTTCAAACCTTGACTGGGACGTGTCATGTGTCGAAGTGTCCCTGAGCAAGACACTGTACCCCTAGCTTTTAGTTACTTTTTTAGTTACTTTGGAAAAAAAGTTACTTTTTTAGTTACTTCATTGTTGAAGATACTTTTTAAGTTACTTTATTTTTGAAGATACTCAACTTAACTTAGTTATAGTACAGCATGTCGAAAAAAGTCAAAAAAAGTCTTATTATAGAATGTCGAAAACAGTCATATAAAAGTCATTCAACCAGGAGAGACTTCATTAGAATTTCACAATTTATTACACATTGTACAAATTTGAATAGTGTAACGTCTTTGGAGATTGGAATCCATCCTCCTTCCGTGGCTCCCTGGGTTAAGAGGGTTGTCTGGTAACCGCAAGGTCGAAGGTTCAAACCTTGACTGGGACGTGTCATGTGTCGAAGTGTCCCTGAGCAAGACACTGTACCCCTAGCTTTTAGTTACTTTGGAAAAAAAGTTACTTTTTTAGTTACTTTGGAAAAAAAGTTACTTTTTTAGTTACTTCATTGTTGAAGATACTTTTTAAGTTACTTTATTTTTGAAGATACTCAACTTAACTTAGTTATAGTACAGCATGCCGAAAAAAGTCAAAAACAGTCTTATTATAGAATGTCGAAAACAGTCATATAAAAGTCATTCAACCAGGAGAGACTTCATTAGAATTTCACAATTTATTACACATTGTACAAATTGGAATAGTGCAACGTCTTTGGAGATTTTACTCCATCCTCCTTCCGTGGCTCCCTGGGTTAAGAGGGTTGTCTGGTAACCGCAAGGTCGAAGGTTCAAACCTTAACTGGGATGTGTCATGTGTCGAAGTGTCCCAGAGCAAGACACTGTACCCCTAGCTTTTAGTTACTTTGGAAAAAAAGTTACTTTTTTAGTTACTTTGGAAAAAAAGTTACTTTTTTAGTTACTTCATTGTTGAAGATACTTTTTAAGTTACTTTATTTTTGAAGATACTCAACTTAACTTAGTTATAGTACAGCATGTCGAAAAAAGTCAAAAACAGTCTTATTATAGAATGTCGAAAACAGTCATATAAAAGTCATTCAACCAGGAGAGACTTCATTAGAATTTCACAATTTATTACACATTGTACAAATTTGAATAGTGCAACGTCTTTGGAGATTGGACTCCATCCTCCTTCCGTGGCTCCCTGGGTTAAGAGGGTTGTCTGGTAACCGCAAGGTCGAAGGTTCAAACCTTGACTGTGACGTGTCATGTGTCGAAGTGTCCCTGAGCAAGACACTGTACCCCTAGCTTTAAGTTACTTTGGAAAAAAAGTTACTTTTTTAGTTACTTTGGAAAAAAAGTTACTTTTTTAGTTACTTCATTGTTGAAGATACTTTTTAAGTTACTTTATTTTTGAAGATACTCAACTTAACTTAGTTATAGTACAGCATGTCGAAAAAAGTCAAAAACAGTCTTATTATAGAATGTCGAAAACAGTCATATAAAAGTCATTCAACCAGGAGAAACTTCATTAGAATTTCACAATTTATTACACATTGTACAAATTTGAATAGTGCAACGTCTTTGGAGATTGGACTACATCCTCCTTCCGTGGCTCCCTGGGTTAAGAGGGTTGTCTGGTAACCGCAAGGTCGAAGGTTCAAACCTTGACTGGGACATGTCATGTGTCGAAGTGTCCCTGAGCAAGACACTGTACCCCTACCTTTTAGTTACTTTGGAAAAAAAGTTACTTTTTTAGTTACTTTGGAAAAAAAGTTACTTTTTTAGTTACTTCATTGTTGAAGATACTTTTTAAGTTACTTTATTTTTGAAGATACTCAACTTAACTTAGTTATAGTACAGCATGTCGAAAAAAGTCAAAAACAGTCTTATTATAGAATGTCGAAAACAGTCATATAAAAGTCATTCAACCAGGAGAGACTTCATTAGAATTTCACAATTTATTACACATTGTACAAATTTGAATAGTGCAACGTCTTTGGAGATTGGACTACATCCTCCTTCCGTGGCTCCCTGGGTTAAGAGGGTTGTCTGGTAACCGCAAGGTCGAAGGTTCAAACCTTGACTCGGACATGTCATGTGTCGAAGTATCCCTGAGCAAGACACTGTACCCCTACCTTTTAGTTACTTTGGAAAAAAAGTTACTTTTTTAGTAACTTTGGAAAAAAAGTTACTTTTTTAGTTACTTCATTGTTGAAGATACTTTTTAAGTTACTTTATTTTTGAAGATACTCAACTTAACTTAGTTATAGTACAGCATGTCGAAAAAAGTCAAAAACAGTCTTATTATAGAATGTCGAAAACAGTCATATAAAAGTCATTCAACCAGGAGAGACTTCATTAGAATTTCACAATTTATTACACATTGTACAAATTTGAATAGTGCAACGTCTTTGGAGATTGGACTACATCCTCCTTCCGTGGCTCCCTGGGTTAAGAGGGTTGTCTGGTAACCGCAAGGTCGAAGGTTCAAACCTTGACTGGGACGTGTCATGTGTCGAAGTGTCCCTGAGCAAGACACTGTACCCCTAGCTTTTAGTTACTTTGGAAAAAAAGTTACTTTTTTAGTTACTTTGGAAAAAAAGTTACTTTTTTAGTTACTTCATTTTTGAAGATACTTTTTAAGTTACTTCATTTTTGAAGTTACTCAACTTAACTTAGTTATAGTACAGCATGTCGAAAAAAGTCAAAAACATTCTTATTATAGAATGTCGAAAACAGTCATATAAAAGTCATTCAACCAGGAGAGACTTCATTAGAATTTCACAATTTATTACACATTGTACACATTTGAATAGTGCAACGTCTTTGGAGACTGGAATCCATCCTCCTTCCGTGGCTCCCTGGGTTAAGAGGGTTGTCTGGTAACCACAAGGTCGAAGGTTCAAACCTTGACTGGGACGTGTCATGTGTCGAAGTGTCCCTGAGCAAGACACTGTACCCCTAGCTTTTAGTTACTTTGGAAAAAAAGTTACTTTTTTAGTTACTTCATTTTTGAAGATACTTTTTAAGTTACTTCATTTTTGAAGTTACTCAACTTAACTTAGTTATAGTACAGCATGTCGAAAAAAGTCAAAAACATTCTTATTATAGAATGTCGAAAACAGTCATATAAAAGTCATTCAACCAGGAGAGACTTCATTAGAATTTCACAATTTATTACACATTGTACACATTTGAATAGTGCAACGTCTTTGGAGACTGGAATCCATCCTCCTTCCGTGGCTCCCTGGGTTAAGAGGGTTGTCTGGTAACCACAAGGTCGAAGGTTCAAACCTTGACTGGGACGTGTCATGTGTCGAAGTGTCCCTGAGCAAGACACTGTACCCCTAGCTTTTAGTTACTTTGGAAAAAAAGTTACTTTTTTAGTTACTTCATTTTTGAAGATACTTTTTAAGTTACTTCATTTTTGAAGTTACTCAACTTAACTTAGTTATAGTACAGCATGTCGAAAAAAGTCAAAAACAGTCTTATTATAGAATGTCGAAAACAGTCATATAAAAGTCATTCAACCAGGAGAGACTTCATTAGAATTTCACAATTTATTACACATTGTACAAATTTGAATAGTAGCACGTCTTTGGAGATTGGACTCCATCCTCCTTCCGTGGCTCCCTGGGTTAAGAGGGTTGTCTGGTAACCGCAAGGTCGAAGGTTTAAACCTTGACTGGGACGTGTCATGTGTCGAAGTGTCCCTGAGCAAGACACTGTACCCCTAGCTTTTAGTTACTTTGGAAAAAAAGTTACTTTTTTAGTTACTTTGGAAAAAAAGTTACTTTTTTAGTTACTTAATTTTTGAAGATACTTTTTAAGTTACTTCATTTTTGAAGTTACTCAACTTAACTTAGTTATAGTACAGCATGTCGAAAAAAAGTCAAAAACAGTCTTATTATAGAATGTCGAAAACAGTCATATAAAAGTCATTCAACCAGGAGAGACTTCATTAGAATTTCACAATTTATTACACATTGTACAAATTTGAATAGTGCAACGTCTTTGGAGATTGGACTCCATCCTCCTTCCGTGGCTCCCTGGGTTAAGAGGGTTGTCTGGTAACCGCAAGGTCGAAGGTTCATTCCTTGACTGGGACGTGTCATGTGTCCAAGTGTCCCTGAGCAAGACACTGTACCCCTAGCTCCCCGGGCGCCTGTCTTTGGCAGCCCACTGCTCCCTATATACAGGGATGGGTCAAATGCAGAGAAAATGTTCCCCCATAAAGGGATAAATATAGTGTAATAAATAAATAAAATAAAAAATAAAATCCTGAAGGAAGACAATCGAGGGCTGGTGATGCTGAGGTCAGATAAGGCATAATCCCGCTGGAGTCCAGCCACTGGTCGTAGTGTTGATGAAGGGAGTTTCTGCAATTATAAACGGCATAATACAGCGTGTCATGAAAAGTAACTTTTTAAAAAAGTTACTTTTTTTAAAAAGTTACTTTTTTTTTAAAGTTACTTTTTTAGTTACTTTGGGAAAAAAGTTACTTTTTTAGTTACTTTGGGAAAAAAGTTACTTTTTTAGTTACTTTGGGAAAAAAGTTACTTTTTTAGTTACTTTGGGAAAAAAGTTACTTTTTTAGTTACTTTGGGAAAAAAGTTACTTTTTTAGTTACTTTGGGAAAAAAGTTACTTTTTTAGTTACTTTGGGAAAAAAGTTACTTTTTTAGTTACTTTTGGAAAAAAAGTTACTTTTTTACTTACTTCATTTTTGAAGATACTTTTTAAGTTACTTTATTTTTGAAGATACTCACCTTAACTTAGTTATAGTACAGCATGTCGAAAAAAGTCAAAAACATTCTTATTATAGAATGTCGAAAACAGTCATATAAAAGTCATTCAACCAGGAGAGACTTCATTAGAATTTCACAATTTATTACACATTGTACAAATTTGAATAGTGCAACGTCTTTGGAGATTGGAATCCATCCTCCTTCCGTGGCTCCCTGGGTTAAGAGGGTTGTCTGGTAACCGCAAGGTCGAAGGTTCAAACCTTGACTGGGACGTGTCATGTGTCGAAGTGTCCCTGAGCAAGACACTGTACCCCTAGCTTTTAGTTACTTTGGAAAAAAAGTTACTTTTTTAGTTACTTTGGAAAAAAAGTTACTTTTTTAGTTACTTCATTGTTGAAGATACTTTTTAAGTTACTTTATTTTTGAAGATACTCAACTTAACTTAGTTATAGTACAGCATGCCGAAAAAAGTCAAAAACAGTCTTATTATAGAATGTCGAAAACAGTCATATAAAAGTCATTCAACCAGGAGAGACTTCATTAGAATTTCACAATTTATTACACATTGTACAAATTTGAATAGTGCAACGTCTTTGGAGATTGGACTACATCCTCCTTCCGTGGCTCCCTGGGTTAAGAGGGTTGTCTGGTAACCGCAAGGTCGAAGGTTCAAACCTTGACTCGGACATGTCATGTGTCGAAGTATCCCTGAGCAAGACACTGTACCCCTACCTTTTAGTTACTTTGGAAAAAAAGTTACTTTTTTAGTTACTTTGGAAAAAAAGTTACTTTTTTAGTTACTTCATTTTTGAAGATACTTTTTAAGTTACTTCATTTTTGAAGTTACTCAACTTAACTTAGTTATAGTACAGCATGTCGAAAAAAGTCAAAAACATTCTTATTATAGAATGTCGAAAACAGTCATATAAAAGTCATTCAACCAGGAGAGACTTCATTAGAATTTCACAATTTATTACACATTGTACACATTTGAATAGTGCAACGTCTTTGGAGACTGGAATCCATCCTCCTTCCGTGGCTCCCTGGGTTAAGAGGGTTGTCTGGTAACCACAAGGTCGAAGGTTCAAACCTTGACTGGGACGTGTCATGTGTCGAAGTGTCCCTGAGCAAGACACTGTACCCCTAGCTTTTAGTTACTTTGGAAAAAAAGTTACTTTTTTAGTTACTTCATTTTTGAAGATACTTTTTAAGTTACTTCATTTTTGAAGATACTCACCTTAACTTAGTTATAGTACAGCATGTCGAAAAAAGTCAAAAACATTCTTATTATAGAATGTCGAAAACAGTCATATAAAAGTCATTCAACCAGGAGAGACTTCATTAGAATTTCACAATTTATTACACATTGTACAAATTTGAATAGTGCAACGTCTTTGGAGATTGGAATCCATCCTCCTTCCGTGGCTCCCTGGGTTAAGAGGGTTGTCTGGTAACCGCAAGGTCGAAGGTTCAAACCTTGACTGGGACGTGTCATGTGTCGAAGTGTCCCTGAGCAAGACACTGTACCCCTAGCTTTTAGTTACTTTGGAAAAAAAGTTACTTTTTTAGTTACTTTGGAAAAAAAGTTACTTTTTTAGTTACTTCATTGTTGAAGATACTTTTTAAGTTACTTTATTTTTGAAGATACTCAACTTAACTTAGTTATAGTACAGCATGCCGAAAAAAGTCAAAAACAGTCTTATTATAGAATGTCGAAAACAGTCATATAAAAGTCATTCAACCAGGAGAGACTTCATTAGAATTTCACAATTTATTACACATTGTACAAATTTGAATAGTGCAACGTCTTTGGAGATTGGACTACATCCTCCTTCCGTGGCTCCCTGGGTTAAGAGGGTTGTCTGGTAACCGCAAGGTCGAAGGTTCAAACCTTGACTCGGACATGTCATGTGTCGAAGTATCCCTGAGCAAGACACTGTACCCCTACCTTTTAGTTACTTTGGAAAAAAAGTTACTTTTTTAGTTACTTTGGAAAAAAAGTTACTTTTTTAGTTACTTCATTTTTGAAGATACTTTTTAAGTTACTTCATTTTTGAAGTTACTCAACTTAACTTAGTTATAGTACAGCATGTCGAAAAAAGTCAAAAACATTCTTATTATAGAATGTCGAAAACAGTCATATAAAAGTCATTCAACCAGGAGAGACTTCATTAGAATTTCACAATTTATTACACATTGTACACATTTGAATAGTGCAACGTCTTTGGAGACTGGAATCCATCCTCCTTCCGTGGCTCCCTGGGTTAAGAGGGTTGTCTGGTAACCACAAGGTCGAAGGTTCAAACCTTGACTGGGACGTGTCATGTGTCGAAGTGTCCCTGAGCAAGACACTGTACCCCTAGCTTTTAGTTACTTTGGAAAAAAAGTTACTTTTTTAGTTACTTCATTTTTGAAGATACTTTTTAAGTTACTTCATTTTTGAAGTTACTCAACTTAACTTAGTTATAGTACAGCATGTCGAAAAAAGTCAAAAACAGTCTTATTATAGAATGTCGAAAACAGTCATATAAAAGTCATTCAACCAGGAGAGACTTCATTAGAATTTCACAATTTATTACACATTGTACAAATTTGAATAGTAGCACGTCTTTGGAGATTGGACTCCATCCTCCTTCCGTGGCTCCCTGGGTTAAGAGGGTTGTCTGGTAACCGCAAGGTCGAAGGTTTAAACCTTGACTGGGACGTGTCATGTGTCGAAGTGTCCCTGAGCAAGACACTGTACCCCTAGCTTTTAGTTACTTTGGAAAAAAAGTTACTTTTTTAGTTACTTTGGAAAAAAAGTTACTTTTTTAGTTACTTAATTTTTGAAGATACTTTTTAAGTTACTTCATTTTTGAAGTTACTCAACTTAACTTAGTTATAGTACAGCATGTCGAAAAAAAGTCAAAAACAGTCTTATTATAGAATGTCGAAAACAGTCATATAAAAGTCATTCAACCAGGAGAGACTTCATTAGAATTTCACAATTTATTACACATTGTACAAATTTGAATAGTGCAACGTCTTTGGAGATTGGACTCCATCCTCCTTCCGTGGCTCCCTGGGTTAAGAGGGTTGTCTGGTAACCGCAAGGTCGAAGGTTCATTCCTTGACTGGGACGTGTCATGTGTCCAAGTGTCCCTGAGCAAGACACTGTACCCCTAGCTCCCCGGGCGCCTGTCTTTGGCAGCCCACTGCTCCCTATATACAGGGATGGGTCAAATGCAGAGAAAATGTTCCCCCATAAAGGGATAAATATAGTGTAATAAATAAATAAAATAAAAAATAAAATCCTGAAGGAAGACAATCGAGGGCTGGTGATGCTGAGGTCAGATAAGGCATAATCCCGCTGGAGTCCAGCCACTGGTCGTAGTGTTGATGAAGGGAGTTTCTGCAATTATAAACGGCATAATACAGCGTGTCATGAAAAGTAACTTTTTAAAAAAGTTACTTTTTTTAAAAAGTTACTTTTTTTTTAAAGTTACTTTTTTAGTTACTTTGGGAAAAAAGTTACTTTTTTAGTTACTTTGGGAAAAAAGTTACTTTTTTAGTTACTTTGGGAAAAAAGTTACTTTTTTAGTTACTTTGGGAAAAAAGTTACTTTTTTAGTTACTTTGGGAAAAAAGTTACTTTTTTAGTTACTTTTGGAAAAAAAGTTACTTTTTTACTTACTTCATTTTTGAAGATACTTTTTAAGTTACTTTATTTTTGAAGATACTCAACTTAACTTAGTTATAGTACAGCATGCCGAAAAAAGTCAAAAACAGTCTTATTATAGAATGTCGAAAACAGTCATATAAAAGTCATTCAACCAGGAGAGACTTCATTAGAATTTCACAATTTATTACACATTGTACAAATTTGAATAGTGCAACGTCTTTGGAGATTGGACTACATCCTCCTTCCGTGGCTCCCTGGGTTAAGAGGGTTGTCTGGTAACCGCAAGGTCGAAGGTTCAAACCTTGACTCGGACATGTCATGTGTCGAAGTATCCCTGAGCAAGACACTGTACCCCTACCTTTTAGTTACTTTGGAAAAAAAGTTACTTTTTTAGTTACTTCATTTTTGAAGATACTTTTTAAGTTACTTCATTTTTGAAGTTACTCAACTTAACTTAGTTATAGTACAGCATGTCGAAAAAAGTCAAAAACAGTCTTATTATAGAATGTCGAAAACAGTCGTATAAAAGTCATTCAACCAGGAGAGACTTCATTAGAATTTCACAATTTATTACACATTGTACAAATTTGAATAGTGCAACGTCTTTGGAGATTGGAATCCATCCTCCTTCCGTGGCTCCCTGGGTTAAGAGGGTTGTCTGGTAACCGCAAGGTCGAAGGTTCAAACCTTGACTGGGACGTGTCATGTGTCGAAGTGTCCCTGAGCAAGACACTGTACCCCTAGCTTTTAGTTACTTTGGAAAAAAAGTTACTTTTTTAGTTACTTTGGAAAAAAAGTTACTTTTTTAGTTACTTCATTGTTGAAGATACTTTTTAAGTTACTTTATTTTTGAAGATACTCAACTTAACTTAGTTATAGTACAGCATGCCGAAAAAAGTCAAAAACAGTCTTATTATAGAATGTCGAAAACAGTCATATAAAAGTCATTCAACCAGGAGAGACTTCATTAGAATTTCACAATTTATTACACATTGTACAAATTTGAATAGTGCAACGTCTTTGGAGATTGGACTACATCCTCCTTCCGTGGCTCCCTGGGTTAAGAGGGTTGTCTGGTAACCGCAAGGTCGAAGGTTCAAACCTTGACTCGGACATGTCATGTGTCGAAGTATCCCTGAGCAAGACACTGTACCCCTAGCTTTTAGTTACTTTGGAAAAAAAGTTACTTTTTTAGTTACTTCATTTTTGAAGATACTTTTTAAGTTACTTCATTTTTGAAGTTACTCAACTTAACTTAGTTATAGTACAGCATGTCGAAAAAAGTCAAAAACAGTCTTATTATAGAATGTCGAAAACAGTCATATAAAAGTCATTCAACCAGGAGAGACTTCATTAGAATTTCACAATTTATTACACATTGTACAAATTTGAATAGTAGCACGTCTTTGGAGATTGGACTCCATCCTCCTTCCGTGGCTCCCTGGGTTAAGAGGGTTGTCTGGTAACCGCAAGGTCGAAGGTTTAAACCTTGACTGGGACGTGTCATGTGTCGAAGTGTCCCTGAGCAAGACACTGTACCCCTAGCTTTTAGTTACTTTGGAAAAAAAGTTACTTTTTTAGTTACTTTGGAAAAAAAGTTACTTTTTTAGTTACTTAATTTTTGAAGATACTTTTTAAGTTACTTCATTTTTGAAGTTACTCAACTTAACTTAGTTATAGTACAGCATGTCGAAAAAAAGTCAAAAACAGTCTTATTATAGAATGTCGAAAACAGTCATATAAAAGTCATTCAACCAGGAGAGACTTCATTAGAATTTCACAATTTATTACACATTGTACAAATTTGAATAGTGCAACGTCTTTGGAGATTGGACTCCATCCTCCTTCCGTGGCTCCCTGGGTTAAGAGGGTTGTCTGGTAACCGCAAGGTCGAAGGTTCATTCCTTGACTGGGACGTGTCATGTGTCCAAGTGTCCCTGAGCAAGACACTGTACCCCTAGCTCCCCGGGCGCCTGTCTTTGGCAGCCCACTGCTCCCTATATACAGGGATGGGTCAAATGCAGAGAAAATGTTCCCCCATAAAGGGATAAATATAGTGTAATAAATAAATAAAATAAAAAATAAAATCCTGAAGGAAGACAATCGAGGGCTGGTGATGCTGAGGTCAGATAAGGCATAATCCCGCTGGAGTCCAGCCACTGGTCGTAGTGTTGATGAAGGGAGTTTCTGCAATTATAAACGGCATAATACAGCGTGTCATGAAAAGTAACTTTTTAAAAAAGTTACTTTTTTTAAAAAGTTACTTTTTTTTTAAAGTTACTTTTTTAGTTACTTTGGGAAAAAAGTTACTTTTTTAGTTACTTTGGGAAAAAAGTTACTTTTTTAGTTACTTTGGGAAAAAAGTTACTTTTTTAGTTACTTTGGGAAAAAAGTTACTTTTTTAGTTACTTTGGGAAAAAAGTTACTTTTTTAGTTACTTTTGGAAAAAAAGTTACTTTTTTACTTACTTCATTTTTGAAGATACTTTTTAAGTTACTTTATTTTTGAAGATACTCACCTTAACTTAGTTATAGTACAGCATGTCGAAAAAAGTCAAAAACATTCTTATTATAGAATGTCGAAAACAGTCATATAAAAGTCATTCAACCAGGAGAGACTTCATTAGAATTTCACAATTTATTACACATTGTACAAATTTGAATAGTGCAACGTCTTTGGAGATTGGAATCCATCCTCCTTCCGTGGCTCCCTGGGTTAAGAGGGTTGTCTGGTAACCGCAAGGTCGAAGGTTCAAACCTTGACTGGGACGTGTCATGTGTCGAAGTGTCCCTGAGCAAGACACTGTACCCCTAGCTTTTAGTTACTTTGGAAAAAAAGTTACTTTTTTAGTTACTTTGGAAAAAAAGTTACTTTTTTAGTTACTTCATTGTTGAAGATACTTTTTAAGTTACTTTATTTTTGAAGATACTCAACTTAACTTAGTTATAGTACAGCATGCCGAAAAAAGTCAAAAACAGTCTTATTATAGAATGTCGAAAACAGTCATATAAAAGTCATTCAACCAGGAGAGACTTCATTAGAATTTCACAATTTATTACACATTGTACAAATTTGAATAGTGCAACGTCTTTGGAGATTGGACTACATCCTCCTTCCGTGGCTCCCTGGGTTAAGAGGGTTGTCTGGTAACCGCAAGGTCGAAGGTTCAAACCTTGACTCGGACATGTCATGTGTCGAAGTATCCCTGAGCAAGACACTGTACCCCTACCTTTTAGTTACTTTGGAAAAAAAGTTACTTTTTTAGTAACTTTGGAAAAAAAGTTACTTTTTTAGTTACTTCATTGTTGAAGATACTTTTTAAGTTACTTTATTTTTGAAGATACTCAACTTAACTTAGTTATAGTACAGCATGTCGAAAAAAGTCAAAAACAGTCTTATTATAGAATGTCGAAAACAGTCATATAAAAGTCATTCAACCAGGAGAGACTTCATTAGAATTTCACAATTTATTACACATTGTACAAATTTGAATAGTGCAACGTCTTTGGAGATTGGACTACATCCTCCTTCCGTGGCTCCCTGGGTTAAGAGGGTTGTCTGGTAACCGCAAGGTCGAAGGTTCAAACCTTGACTGGGACGTGTCATGTGTCGAAGTGTCCCTGAGCAAGACACTGTACCCCTAGCTTTTAGTTACTTTGGAAAAAAAGTTACTTTTTTAGTTACTTTGGAAAAAAAGTTACTTTTTTAGTTACTTCATTTTTGAAGATACTTTTTAAGTTACTTCATTTTTGAAGTTACTCAACTTAACTTAGTTATAGTACAGCATGTCGAAAAAAGTCAAAAACATTCTTATTATAGAATGTCGAAAACAGTCATATAAAAGTCATTCAACCAGGAGAGACTTCATTAGAATTTCACAATTTATTACACATTGTACACATTTGAATAGTGCAACGTCTTTGGAGACTGGAATCCATCCTCCTTCCGTGGCTCCCTGGGTTAAGAGGGTTGTCTGGTAACCACAAGGTCGAAGGTTCAAACCTTGACTGGGACGTGTCATGTGTCGAAGTGTCCCTGAGCAAGACACTGTACCCCTAGCTTTTAGTTACTTTGGAAAAAAAGTTACTTTTTTAGTTACTTCATTTTTGAAGATACTTTTTAAGTTACTTCATTTTTGAAGTTACTCAACTTAACTTAGTTATAGTACAGCATGTCGAAAAAAGTCAAAAACAGTCTTATTATAGAATGTCGAAAACAGTCATATAAAAGTCATTCAACCAGGAGAGACTTCATTAGAATTTCACAATTTATTACACATTGTACAAATTTGAATAGTGCAACGTCTTTGGAGATTGGACTCCATCCTCCTTCCGTGGCTCCCTGGGTTAAGAGGGTTGTCTGGTAACCGCAAGGTCGAAGGTTTAAACCTTGACTGGGATGTGTCATGTGTCGAAGTGTCCCTGAGCAAGACACTGTACCCCTAGCTTTTAGTTACTTTGGAAAAAAAGTTACTTTTTTAGTTACTTTGGAAAAAAAGTTACTTTTTTAGTTACTTAATTTTTGAAGATACTTTTTAAGTTACTTCATTTTTGAAGTTACTCAACTTAACTTAGTTATAGTACAGCATGTCGAAAAAAAGTCAAAAACAGTCTTATTATAGAATGTCGAAAACAGTCATATAAAAGTCATTCAACCAGGAGAGACTTCATTAGAATTTCACAATTTATTACACATTGTACAAATTTGAATAGTGCAACGTCTTTGGAGATTGGACTCCATCCTCCTTCCGTGGCTCCCTGGGTTAAGAGGGTTGTCTGGTAACCGCAAGGTCGAAGGTTCATTCCTTGACTGGGACGTGTCATGTGTCCAAGTGTCCCTGAGCAAGACACTGTACCCCTAGCTCCCCGGGCGCCTGTCTTTGGCAGCCCACTGCTCCCTATATACAGGGATGGGTCAAATGCAGAGAAAATGTTCCCCCATAAAGGGATAAATATAGTGTAATAAATAAATAAAATAAAAAATAAAATCCTGAAGGAAGACAATCGAGGGCTGGTGATGCTGAGGTCAGATAAGGCATAATCCCGCTGGAGTCCAGCCACTGGTCGTAGTGTTGATGAAGGGAGTTTCTGCAATTATAAACGGCATAATACAGCGTGTCATGAAAAGTAACTTTTTAAAAAAGTTACTTTTTTTAAAAAGTTACTTTTTTTTTAAAGTTACTTTTTTTTTAAAGTTACTTTTTTAGTTACTTTGGGAAAAAAGTTACTTTGGGAAAAAAGTTACTTTTTTAGTTACTTTGGGAAAAAAGTAACTTTTTTAGTTACTTTGGGAAAAAAGTTACTTTTTTAGTTACTTTGGGAAAAAAGTTACTTTTTTAGTTACTTTGGGAAAAAAGTTACTTTTTTAGTTACTTTTGGAAAAAAGTTACTTTTTTAGTTACTTTGAAAAAAAAGTTACTTTTTTAGTTACTTTGGGAAAAAAGTTACTTTTTTAGTTACTTTGAAAAAAAAGTTACTTTTTTAGTTACTTTGGAAAAAAAGTTACTTTTTTAGTTACTTTGGAAAAAAAGTTACTTTTTTAGTTACATTGGAAAAAAAGTTACTTTTTTAGTTACTTCATTTTTGAAGATACTTTTTAAGTTACTTTATTTTTGAAGATACTCAACTTAATTTAATTAACAAGTCATAGTACAGCATGTTGAAAAAAGTCATAAAAGTCAACCATTCAACCAGGAGAGACTTCATTAGAATTTCACAATAATTTTTTACACATTGTACAAATTTGATTATGTCATGTGTCGAAGTGTCCCTGAGCAAGACACTGTACCCCTAGCTCCCCGGGCGCCTGTCATTGTTAGCCCACTGCTCCCTATATACAGGGATGGGTCAAATGCAGAGAAAAATGTCCAACATTATGTGTTGTGAACAGTGGCGGGCTGTGCATTTTATACCTGGGACTGCACTCGTAGAAATGAAGCTCAACACCTACAAATACACTATGAGTGCAGTAGCAGATACATGAATACCCGCATGACGGGATGCGGCGGCATTAACGAACAATGCATACAGTCAAAATCAATGACGCTAAAGCACGCATTCCACCACACACTCAAGAGCACGGGCCATTCAAATATTATTCATAAAAGCGACACGATAGACAAATGAACAGTAGTAATCGTTTATATGAGATTACATATATCGATATTTGAGATCAAAACACTCTTAGCTCAATATAAGGAAAGAAATCATCAAAGAGAATGAAACTTAAATGAGGATAAATCATATAAATAAAAAGTAAATTACATCTTAAGATAGCACTTCCTATGTGGCTATAGATTACTGCACTGTTGTTGTTTTTGCACAGTACCTTTTGAAAAGATGCCTGGAAGTCTGGAATGTGTCTGGGGACACTAGTTGTTGCACTATGACCATTAATTGCACTTTATTATGTTGTGCTATGCTCTATTGCACATTGTTTTGTATGTCTTATGACATTTTGCTATTTTTCAAATATTTTAATAAAGAAGTTCATGTTTCAAGTTCAAGTACATCTTAGAAAATCCTTTTTTTTTACCATGGTATCGAAATTGGCATCGAGAATCGTGTTATTTTACTGGTATTGGCACCGACTACTGAATTTTTGGTATCGTGACACCCCTAGTCCCTATATATCATTTTAACTCATTAAAAATTGTAACCACCAAAGTCATCAATATGACACACAGTATATGCTGCCACTTACCCTCCAGCCACCAATAGAACAATCTTTGATTTGGCAGGGGAAACAGCCTCCATTTAATTGTACTTTGCTGTACTTTGCCAAGGAGAGCAGGGAACTTTCTTCGTAGATCAGACTCATATCACACATTTTGGGGGGTAGAGACTAAGGGCAATCATGTGTGTTTGATTGTAAGTGTGTGTGTGTAAGACCTGTGCATAAATATGTATGTTACACTCAATGTTTGTGTGACCCTTGGTTGAGTGAGCATGTTGCTGGCACAGTTAAACCACCGGAATGGGTTTCAAAAATAAAAAAATTAGACATTTGGTCAGTAACTTTATTACATTGAACTGAGGGATGCAGGACCAGAGGGGCAGTTTTCACACGTTCCCTCAGACCTTTAGAGTCGGGCCCCAAAGCCCCCTGACCCCCTCTCGCTGCTATCGGCCCACAAGACCAGAGAGTCTCCAGGGAGTCCAGACCAGGTGACTCCTCCTCAATGGGAAACGACTCGAGTAAATAATTTTCATTCAGATCACCGGACAGATAGTTTTCATAGAGGAGTTTCTAAATGCTCACTGGCTTCTCCTCATGGAATCCTGATCTGCTCAGTTGCGTAACGGGTTCCGCGGGTTCCACGTGTAATGGGTTCCACTCGTAACGGGTTCCACGCGTAACGGGTTCCATACGTAACGAGTTCAACGCGTAACGGGTTCCACGCATAACGGGTTCCGTGGGTTCCACGCGTAACGAGTTCCACGCGTAACGGGTTCCACGCGTAACGGGTTCCACGCGTAACGGGTTCCACGCGTAACGGGTTCCACGGGTAACAGGTTCCACGGGTAACGGGTTCCACGGGTAACGGGTTCCACGCATCACGGATTCCACACGTAACGGGTTCCACGCGTAACGGGTTCCACGGGTTTTGCATCATACGGGTAACGGGTCCCACGCGTAACGGATTCCATACGTAACGGGTTCCACGGGTTTTGCATCATATGGGTAACAGGTTCCACCGGTAACAGGTTCCACGGGTAACGGGTTCCACGGGTAACGGGTTCCACGCGTAACGGATTCCACGGGTTCCGTGCATAACGGGTTCCGTGCATTACGGGTTCCATGCGTAACGGGTTCCATGCGTAACGGATTCCATAGGTAATGGGTTCCACTGGTTCCATGCGTAACAGGTTCCATGCATAACAGGTTCCATGCGTAACGGGTTCCACGGGTTCCACAGGTAACGGGTTCCGTGCGTAACGGGTTCTGTGCGTAACGGGTTCCGTGCATCACGGATTCCATACGTAACGAGTTCCACGCGTAACAGGTTCCACGGGTAACGGGGTCCATGGGTAACGGGTTCCACGTGTTCCACGGGTCTGCTGACTTTACTGCAGCGATGTCCAGTAGTCTCCATTCCTCCACCGCTGCCAGTGAGCAACGGACTTTCAAAATAAATAAAAACGCGGTATTAACGCGTTAACTTGCCCAGCACTAATAATAATACGAATGAGTTTGCAAATATATTGTGCAAAATATTTTTTTCTAACAGGCAATTCAAATTAACAAAATATTGGTGGGGTCAATTGTCTTTCCCAAACTTTGGTCGTGACTAGTCCCTATGGACCCTATGTAAACCTACGCCCTTGGGAGAGCAACAAAGTTTCTGTGCCTTCTTGCAAGCAAATTGAAATGCGTGGAATGGCGGTGTGTTCAGGCTCGCTCTGTGGTTTTAACAACTTGGTGGCATTCGGTCGTAAAACCGGGGTCCACCGCGACCGACCAATGAGGTGCCAGTATTAAGTTTTGTCTGAAACTCTAGGTGTGGCATATTCCTTGGGCCCTGGGTGTCTTATCAACCCAAATCAGGCCTTTTGCTGAACAAACAGGCCCAAGTCTTTTCCTTTGTTTAAGCCTACTGCCAGCAGGCACCTCTTCCACTCCCCCCCTAATTTGGAGCAAAAACGCCTAAAATGACATACCCAAATTAAAATGTCTGTAGCGTCTGAACCACTCTGACTATATGCATCAATGAGGTCTTGCCAGAAAGAAACCCCCTAAAGTTCATTGTGAAAGTGTCAGAAAACCTGTAGGTCATACAGAAACAGAGCAGTGGGCCTTTGAGGTCAGTAAAAATGTAAGAGTTTTGTCCGTCTAAAATAAAAAAGTATCTTTCAGTATAAATAACTGCCTGTGGCTGTATCTGTACAGGTAAAGGACAGTATAGGGCTGTAACTACACTATCAGTGAACACCTGCCTCAAATGTATTTGAAGAAGATAGGACAAAGTATGACCATTGTACAGTGTTCTTTCCATGAAAAAATTCATCAGAAAAAAACTGCACGTGAAAAGTGAAAATTATGAACACGTTGGTTGACAGCTTATGAAAGAGAAGTATTAGGTTTCTATTATAAGTACTAGCCTTTTCTGAAGCCGCTAGCTCCATGGTAACATCCGCTAGTACATTCACTAGTAAAGTCGGGTCTGTACTGTATCTTAATTAACCTTAATTAACCTTTTCCTACCTAGCCCCATTTTTAGGCCTCTGCTCGAAAATAGTTTACCCATACCTCTCCAACTACAAGGTCTATTTGAATCATTTAAATTTTATAATGACACTAAAATGTGTGAGATGTGTTAATATGTGTACATATCAGTGTTTATGTTACTGGTTATTGCTGAATGAACATAACACACAGCTCACATTGAACATTTTCAGGTTCGCCTGAAAAGAATGCAATTTTTTATTTTTTTTATTTTTGCAGATACACCCAAATCACCCCTCACAAGTCATAGCACAACATGGCAGGAGTCTCTCTAAAAAAATGGCTTTGATAAAGTGAAGCAGGCCAGCGGTATCAATGTTTTTCTACAGGTCAGCCAAGGTCAGCCGGCGTCAATTCTGATTTTGGAAGCAGCACTTTCAGCTGTTTTATTGTAATTTTATATACTATATAACTATATATTTCACTTCTTTTATCACTAATAGTGTTCAATCTATCTAATAAAGCAGTTTGGCATCATATTTTGAGCCTGGGCCTCATATAAACCTGTAAAACAGGGGTTTTCCTCGTTTAAATACATATAATGTATGTGAATCTGGATTTAATTCTACAGTAAACAGAAAAGATGGGCGCAACATACGTCACCGTCTGTCTGCCTCCGTTTATCTTAAGCACAACACAAGAGAGTGGACAGAAAGAGATGAGGGGAAAGGTAAAGAAAGTGATGTCTTTAGTGGAAGAGTGAACACAGGGACAGTAGCAGATAAGATACTGGCAGCAATGCAACAAAAGTAGTGACTTATCTTTGTATTACTCTTTAGATGACGTCAGTTGTTTACTACTTTGTGCACTGTCCCTACCAAAGCCCATTTCATAAATGGACATTTTTCCTGACAGATTATATACTCAGCTAAACTAAATCTTCCATTTCTTTTCATTTTCACAACCTAAAGGTTAAACATACTGCTCTGCAATGTCTTTCCTCGTCTCAGCCCCCTGTGTCATGGTGTGTGGAAGAGTCAGGCAACTTGTCAGGCTGGCCATATTTGATTGGCTGAGCTGCAAGCCTCTGCTGTTAAGTTTCGTTTCACGATAGTCTTGAGTCGTTGAGTGTTCAAAAACAAAGCTAGGTCAAAAAATAAATAAACTACACCAAGCAAAACCCTACAAATGTTATAATTTCTTCCATATCTTTCAATTTGAACTCGTACTACTACGGCAAAGCAGCACCTGGACGTGTAACGTTGATCTGTTGTTACAGAGTAGAATAAAATATGAAGTATGGAAATGCACAATATATACAGTACAATAAAATAGCAGAGCAGATATTGAATTGAAAATAGAATAAAAAATAAGATAAAATAAAATAAAAATAAAAATGCACAGTATATACAATGAATTAGAATGGTATCAAATGAACAACTAGGTAAACTAACCAAACTGAACAGTAGTGCAAGGATCATGGTATTAAATTAACTAGGTAAACTAACCAAACTGAACAGTAGTGCAAGGATCATGGTATTAAATTAACTAGGTAAACTATCCAAACTGAACAGTAGTGCAAGGATCATGGTATAAATGAACTAGGTAAATTAATTAAATATCAACACATATATCCAAAATTCACTAAATCCAATATAGATTATAATGATAATATAAGATTAATGTAGTTTATAAATTGCTTGGAGAACTAAAAACAGCATTGAAAGCGGGCTCAAATTTAATTCCTAAGTTGCTCAGTTGCGCAAGAAGCCAAGATGGCTCGAAAAAAAATCGAATTATCTTAACTATTAACTTTTAGCCCCTTGTGACTTAAATAAGCGCTATTTAATGGTTGTGGGAAGTTGATTCACCTACAACAATTATCGGGTTACAGATGTCTCTTACCCAATGTAAGTCTTAGTGTTGAGTCTTTTTGGGCCCAATTGTATCACCTGACAGACCCGTCAGTTGTAATGTAGTTTTTCTACAAGAATTTGCTATTGAAAGAGTAACTCTCATGCTAAGTCGACCCCTGCCTTTAACATCATGATGAAACCCTTTTTAATCAATTTGCAGTTATCTTCCATGGTTTGAAGTGTTTTACAAACTTCTCAACAACTTGGCTGATTACCTCACAAAAGGACAGGTGAGGTTCCAGTGTGTGTACTCTGTCTTCTCCTCTGTGTTTGAGTATTATTAAGCTAACGACCATCATGTCCTCAACAGACCAATGAGACGAAAGCGCTGCTGGCTGCCCTCTACAAGCAGCCCTTACCACCACCAGCTGGATCTGTCACTCTGCAGATGGTAAATCTCTAATTATCCAGTGAGAAGCAGGTGTCACACTTCACTTTAAGGCTGTTTTCTGTCAGTGGTTAGCCTGTTTTTGAGGGAGAGCAGCTATTGGTCAGCACAGAGGTGTCCCATCCTGTTGGACACCCAAAGGGACAAGAGGGGGTGAGTCCCACAGGGGTTCATGTGGTCTGGAATAACTGTTGAGCGGATACAGACTAACTCCGGCTGGAAAACGTTAGCTGTCTGTGGTTGATGGCTAAACCGGATGTGTGCGGACTAAAACCTTGTCACCCACCCCTCTAATCAAATCTTTAAGTCAAACATAACACGATTTGCACTAACGTCTGCCATTCATTGTGACTGTTGAGTGTATTTATCCATAACAAATAACCCGTGTTTGTAATGACCCAACAACAAATGTTTTGTATCACAAGAAATCAAATCAAAGCTGCAGCTGGTCGTTGTTATGGATATAGTTTCAGTGCTGGTTGATTTGGTAACAGCAAGTCCGGTTTAATACTTTTTTTGAGAGTTACGGTTACTCTCGGTTTTGAGTTAATTACGGTTAACAATAATTTATTCTCAGTTCATATATTTTCACTTACAAACTTGATTTTTGATTGCAGTGCCAGAAATTTGCTCTCAAATTAATTTTTTTGTTTGCGTAATAAAGACACAAATATACCTTCATATACAGCTCTGATACAGTGTAAAGGGAGGGAAGGTTTTTAAATCTGGTGCGGGAATGGCGGACTCCACCACTAACAATGAAAACATTATTTAATGGATACAGAATTTTGGAATGAAACCTTAAGTCTGATCCTGTAACCTGTAATGTACACGAGTGTATGATGTTGAAGCCAACTGAAAGCAAAAAAACACGTCCATTAAATTTCCCCAATTCTCTTAGTAATGTATTGTTTCTTTTTTTGTTTTGACCAGGTTGTCGCAGCTCTGCCCCTTCTCTCCTGTCACTCTATGGCCCAATCCCAATGTCCCCCCTAAACCCTCAAACCCTGAACCCTCACAGACTTACTGACGTCACCTGGTAAGTGGTTGAGTGTGAGAGACTGTGAGGGGTTGAGATGGTGTAAATAGGAATGGGACAGCACTTTGCTGCAACATATCACGTTACCATGAAAACGAGAACAAATATGATGTATAATTGTGGGGATTTATTTTATACTCTGTACTACCTGTTTTGAACGTCTTCCTGGCTCTTTCCTCACAAGATGAGGTAATTTCATATAATCTATTTACTCGTTTTTGTCAAAACAGCTTCAATAACAAAATCTAATATTTGATGAATAAATGAATAAATATTCTCTGATTTCATGTTTATTTTTTGTTCCATCTTTAACCCTTAATGTTTCTGAGTAAATTTAATAAGACAGGCTGAACACACGTGAGCCGTCCTCTTTGTTTACCTTTTTTTTTACATCTCAATGCGTCCACTGGTTACCCTGTGTTTAACATCACATGCAATGATTTGTGGGTAATTCCCTTAGGCTAAGTCAGCATACCATGCTGACTTACGGAAAGGGTTCATAAGGGGCTCAAAATGTCTGCCAGAGAGCCCTCAGACACTTGATGATTTGACAGTGGGACATCCCTAAACCCTCACGGACTTCGCGGGAGCGCGCCTCAAAGTCCGTGAGTCCGTAAGGGGGGACATTGGGATTGGCCTTTGAGCCCTTTATGAAGGTAAACAAAGAGGACGGCTCACGTGTGTTCAGCCTGTCTTATTAAATTTACTCAGAAACATCAAGGGTCTCCATAATAGCAAACACATACACAGGGATGAGATGATGCGACAGGGTTTAGTCTGAGCTCTCCTCCCTGAGGAATAGAGAGTATTGATCAAGTCTGTGAGGCCTGTGCTCTTGCATCTGGACCATCACAGCATCAGTTAGACTGAAATGACAGCGGGGCATCTGAAAAAAAACACACAAACAAATCAAGGGTAAAATGGGTCTCATCACTGTTCAAGAGGTAAAATGAATATCAAGTGGGTTAAAGAGCATAAACGTGTCCCATCTGCACCAATCAGAAACAGATTATCTCTCTCTCTCTCTCTCTCTCTCTCTCTTTCTCTCTCTCTCTCTTTTATTTCATAAAATCTATTTGTTCTTGTCTAACTTTGGATTTCCATTTTTTAAATCATCAACCACATGTTTCAGTTGGCTACAGAGAGCTGGATTGACTGCGTTTGCTGTATCATTGATCACTCTTGATATCAATAAGGTTTAATAATTAGAGAGAGGCTGTTTGTCAGCTGAGGACAATCTGCTTTCTGGAGTGGCCTACTTTCATTATGACTATTCAAACAAACTTTGTTCATGTCCAAATAGTATTCCTCCTGACGTGCAGAACAAAGACACGGTGTGGCTGCTCTAGGCGGGATTGTTGCTTATCAGAAGAAAATAAGAATGAGTCATCCAGAATAAAATGTAAGCAAAAGAGATAATGTCCATTTTTATACACGAGTCACATAGAGTTGCTTCTTTTTTTTACTAATATATCGTTTTGTAGCAGGTGTTGAATATTAGAATTTACTTCTCAATCAGATTTACTTTACTGTTAAATGAGCTTTAAATGATAAGAGATCTGAGATCAAACCTTCAATCGAAAATGAGAAATAACCTTTGAAAGTGCAACAACAAAATGTAAAGCCTGAATTTTAGTCCATAAAATGTGTATTATGCAATGAATGTGATTTAAAATGCTGCCATAGTGTTACACAACAGTTAAGTGGAGTAAAAGTATCAATAGGCCAACAATCTTAAAAATACTTGCAAAAAGAGTAAGGCTATACTGGACTTACAATGTATTATGTTTGAAGAAATAGTTTGACATTTTGGGACACAGGCTTACTGTTATTGGCTTTTGAGGATTAGATGAGAAGATCATTACTATATTTTTGTCAGTTAAATATGAAGCTACAGCCTGTTAGCTTAGCTTAGCAAAGACTGGAAACATGGGGAAACAGCTAGCCTGGCTCTGTGTAAAGGTAACAAAACTAATCTTTCAGCACCTCTGAAGCTCACTATAACACGTTATATTTTGTTTGTTTAATCAGTCAATAAAAACGGAAGCAAAAACGTCACAATGTAGTTTTATGGGGGGTTATGTGCCGAGTGTTGCAGTCTTGTTGTCACCATGGGGGTTGACGGACATAGGGATTGTGCAAAGCTAAGCTAAATGTCTGACTACGGTAGTACATTTTCTGAAAAATCTATTCAGAAACTGTAAATGTAGAACTTTTTTAAAGTTTTTGGCTAGTTTGACTAATTAAATACAGCAAGTTAAAATCATAATAATTTATATTATTACCATATAGCTGTTCAACTAAGAGATTTACCCCATTGCCTGACGGTTGACCACGGTTAATAACTTCTTGTATTCATCACCACATCTCCCAAATCTACATTCAAGATACAATCAAAATATTTACAATTTAAATTAGCTTTTTATTTTATTTTGAGCGATAGCTCCTAAAAAACTCAAAGCCTACACATTACATTTATTTGAATCAGTAAAATAAACTGCTATATGTATGTGTCTTTACTGTAACAAAAATGTTTAAAAAAAAAAATTATTTTCACATATTTTGCCTGTAGGAAGGATTACAATATAATGTAAATTGACAAATTATCAGTCCACAAATAATATTTCAGAATAATTAGGGCAACCTGGTTACTTGGGGGACCATATCTGCATTTTTCTCCTCCTTTATCCGAACCCAACAGTTTCTCAACTGCTGCTGGGAAATAATGATGTTTGTTTGTGTTCATACATGCGTGCAGAAACACTTGGCGAGGTGAAGTGGAGGTGCAGGAGGAGGGTGGAGGGAGGATAAAAGGAGCGTGCAGTACAGTGACAGTCTCCATTGACAGCAGATCAGGATCAGTCAGGAGGATGAGTAGGACTCTGCTGTGGCTGGTGGCCTCTGTGGCCTTGGCCTCCCTGCCTTCTCTGGCTGATGGAGCTCCATTGTAAGTAGACCTGCCTTTCCTTTACACACTGCCCCTGGGCTTGAATTTCACCAAAAACAGAGCTAAAATATGCAGTTTGTTCGTTTGTTCTTCTTCATGGTATTCACATTATTATTGGTTGAAATGTAAGGGGAGCAACAACGATATCTGCATTTAAATTTAATTAAAAAAGTGTATAAATATTGGTTTGACTTGTCTTAAATAATCAGAAGCTATGGTCCAGTAATGTGGACTTTCAAATGAGGCCAGTTAGTTGTCCCTGAATTTGGTTCAGAGTTTGCACAACGATGCCTAAAGCCAGACAGGGCAAGAGTCTAGAGCCATGATGAAATGTTCTGTTGGTCCAGTGCTGGATCTTCATCAAAGTAATCAATAGATTACTCATTGTGGGTGAAGTCCATGCAGTCATGATCCTCATCTGGGCAAATAGGTTTGTTTATCTCTGTGATTTGGGTGAAATTAAACTTTAACTCACAGCCTCTAAGACAGTGGTTCTCAACCTGAGGCTTTGGAACCAAGATAAATCTGAGAAGTCAGAAGATGAAAAACATTTCTGTTACACAAAACCATGTTTATTTTTTCTGACTTTTTTCTTGTGAAATACTGAAAAGGTTTCCTGCATCAAGCACACAAAAATCTCACAAAAAAAGGACACTCATGCTCTCAGTAAGGCCGATACCTGTGATGAGGGGTTACAAGTCAGGAGTCGTACACAAGAAAGGTTGGGAACCACTTCTGTGAGAGATCCACTCTTAAAATCTTTAGACAAATAAGCAAACCTGTAATTGTGTTTAAAAGGTGACAACCTTCCATTATCATCTCCACCAGATGTAAGCACGTGGAAAATCATGCGTTCGGTCCTGTGTGCATGCGTGATTGTATTCGTTTGTCCGTCCACCAAATCTCTTACACACTGGACCCATCAGCCTAATATGTTTTGTGCTCATTCATGACTGTATGTTTTAGGACCTCTCATAGTTACCGTGATTCACAATTTTTTAAATAAAATGTTATTGACTGTTTTATACCGTCATTGACGGCTGACACCTCACTTAACCGGCCACTAGGGGCTGCAAGTGATCAATGACTGCTTCAGACAGTATTCAAACAGCATTTTCCACAAATCAGCTATAGGCCAAAACCAGCCTCACTTTTGCAGGTCACATTTTGGCTTTTGTCGTGGCTTGAAAACTGATGTTTATCTAATTTTGAACTGGAGCATCTGCAGATTAATGTCATACCACACGTTATACGTTATGATCCAATAAAGTTAGGCACTATACAAGATGAATAAGTCCCCCTTTTTTTATTTAAATCTTTGACACCATCGGGACTCTGAGGGAGCCTAGAAGGGCAACGGAGTGAGATTCAACTCTTCTGTGTTTGTGAGGGGAGAGGGAGACACACCAGGTGGAGATCTGCACTCTACTGAATGCACTTTTCTATTCATGTGTGCGTGTGTTTTATGGTGCCTGAAATGCATAACATTAAGAGGTTTTCTACACACTGACTACAGAATATTAATATTACTCCATATCTTCCTCTCTCACCGCTGCTCTGCAGGAAGGTGATGTCTGCCCCCAACTTGTTGCGTGTAGGTACAGCAGAAAAAATCTTTGTGGAGTGTCAAGACTGCACTGGAGCAGACATCAATGTCCAAATCAACGTGATGAACCATCCAACCAAAAGCAGAAGGCTGACAACCACATCTGTGACACTTAACGGTGCAAATAACTTCCAGCAGCTTGGAGAAATAATGGTAAATTAAATACCGTCACTGTGTATGTAATTATCTCTTACTGTTACTAACTAACATGGCCACAAATAATCTATCAATGATTCGAGAAATGATTTAGACCTCCCTACCCTGCTACTGATGCACTACTGGTGTCTGTTATAGGTAGAATTTACGAACAAAGGGGCACAGAGGGGGTTGGGCCTCTGACCCCAGAGCCTCTGCTGCTGCGACTTTCGGCAGTGAGGTCTCACCAAAAACGAACTGGATCCGGTTTTAAAAGTGTAACAAGTATTTTAATATCAAATGCAAATTGAATTAACTATCAATAGTAAATGCTCTCGAGAACAGAGATCACACACTTTCACTCTCTCAGGTCTCACATTTAAGGAGGTTCTGTGAAGCGATCATGTGGGGTCTGCTCTCTGTTCCCTCAAACAAAGCTTTTATACTGCAGAAAAGACTGGGGGGTCAGATCGTCATAAAAACTGCAGGTGAGCCAATCGGTGTTTTACTTATACATTGATCATCTTGGCTAATGTCTTGAGCCAATCAATGTCTGGCTTATTTACAACCACATGGCTGTAAGTCAACTCCTTCTCTCCACTGCTTTTGTCCTCCTGGAGCCATCACAGCTGGAGACATCCTTTGTAGTCATCACCCTGGCATTGTCTTCTCCGCATTCCTGCTGCTTTTATGGTCTCACTGTCTCCCTGTCTCCTACGCTTCTACTTCATGCCTCATGAAGATGTTCCTAAATCACTAAGATATTCCCTAAATCTGACCCTATCTGTCCCTTTAATACTTATTCTCTTACAGTGTTTAATACTTCAGTGTTTAATACTTTTATGGCTTATACATATGGCTTAATACATTCAATGTGTCAATATACTGTAACATATAATATCCTCTATCTGTAAACCTCCTGTAAACATAAAATACATTTCATAGATAAATATATTGCAACTCTTAACCCATGGTAACATTCTTATTATTTTGACACTTCTATTCACCATAAGAGGTGCTAATATTCATACTAAACTAATTATAATACTAAAATCCTACTAATACTATCTTTAATACTGAAATCCTTCACATGTCTCTTCATACTGGTTTCAGATCCCTGCTGGAGACTTCAGTAAGGATGCCACCATGAAGCAGTATGTGTACCTGCAAGCTCAGTTTCCTGACCGACTGCTGGAGAAAGTGGTCTTAGTGTCCTTTCAGTCCGGGTACATCTTCATACAGACTGATAAGACCCTCTACACCCCCAACAGCAAAGGTGAGTACAAATCTGCATCAGCACTGAAAAACACACCTACTTCTGTGAGAATGTCTTTAAGTGTCTTCTTTCCAAATTCCAAAAAAATGATATTACTGTAAAGTTAAAAGAACCCTTCTTTTCAAAACGTTTCACATGACCCAAAATAGAATCACCGTCCTTCAACCCTCAGCAGCAAAATTAACCTCTTTCTCTCTCTATGTCAGTTCATTACAGGATGTTTGCATTGACGCCTCGTATGGAGCCAGTAGAGAGGGATGATGCAACCCAAACTGATAATTCTATTTCCATCGAGTTTGTGGTATTGTGATTTATCTATGATAAGCACAGAATTGAAAGTGATATCATATAATAAGCTGTAACTGGGAGTACAAATACATGCATGTCTCCCTCTAGTGGTGGATTTACGCATTAAAGACAGCCTTTTCCTTCCTTTGGGGACAAACACATTTTAGCAATGATGTCACTAAAAGTGTCACTAGCATACAGTCTATAGGCAATCTAGACATTGATGAGGATGGTGGATTGTAGATAAAAGACACTTAAAACGTGGCATGGATTTACTGAATTAATTTGTAACTTACCACGGCTCTCTGTTAATGGTTATTCAAAATTGTTAATTTTTAGACCCCTGAAGGCATCATTTTACCACTTGATTCAGTCGCTTTGAAATCAGGGATCCACTCTGGAGATTTCCAACTCGCTGAAATTGTCAGGTTAGTAGTTTATCTGATTTAAATTCCATTTTCCATTTTTATATTTTCTTGTTAAGTGGTGTATTTGCACTTTGGATACACATGGATGGCAGGTAAATTCATCTCAAAACGTCAAAATATTTAGGATTATGCAAAGTATCTTACATTTTAACATGTCTTTCGCGCTTTTTACAATTAATTACCATGTTGCTAATTTAGTGTTTTGACAGCAACTAAATATAAGTATGTAAGTCATACAGTGTATAAAGTATGGGGACACACTGAATACTGAGACTTAAGACAGAGCCAATTAAGGCCATCTGATGAAGTAACAAATACTAGTTAAGCACATCTGGATAGGAAAGAGACATGAACTGGAGAAAAGAGTTTTGTGAATGTAACTCCATTTGCTAATGTTATAAGAGCCTGGCTGTGATAGTAATATATCTTTAACTTGGTTGGTAAGTGGTTTCTGGAACCCCTGAGTCGTTACTGCACTTTATCTCACTGCTCGTCTTCACTAAGCACGATCTAAATACTTTTGACCCAACCTGAATCTGTAATATATAATTGAAAAATATGAATTTGATAAACCAACATTTTGGTATATAAAATGTATTATATAAAGTAATTAAATGAGACAGCCGGCAAACGGCTAAGATAAACTAGACCTGCTAAAAGGTCAACTAGCTTAGCTAGCAGAGTAGCAGCAGCTGCCATCTTTGCTTTTGAGTAGAACATCTAGTGTTACTCTGGAAATTAGGGTGTAGTAAATTTGAATGTAATAAAGCAAGAGTTTGACATTTTGGGAAATAGCTCATGTGCTTTTTGGCAGAGGATTACTTAGATGAGAAGATTGTTACCACTGTTGGACAAAAAGTGGGGATAATCTTATTTAACTCCAACGAAAGCTTAAACTATTAATTTAAACTGTAGATCAATTTGTTTTTTAAGATCTAAATAATTGTTAATGGACGGAAATACATTTAATCCCTATAAAATGAAACTCATCACCGTACAAAGGCATAAAATACAAGTACCCCCTTTCTGTCTTATGCAAAGTCAACCTGAAAACGTAAAACCTTTTCTTGTAAACATCAGTGTCGTAGGAATAATATAAATGTCAAGTTCTGTGCAGCATCTCTGTTGTGTAGGCGTCCATCTCAATCTGTGTAGGATATAAATATGTATATATAACTTCACGCATCCAAAGTCTGTTGTTACTTTCAGTCTCTAAATCAATATATTAAAATTGTGTGTGTGTAGTCCAGGACTGTGGAAGGTGGTGACAAAGTTCAACAGTAACCCGCAGCAGAGCTATTCTGCAGAGTTCGAGGTCAAAGAATACGGTGAGTCCTTCATTACCTGCACTTCTATTTAAAACCTTTATAAAACATTCACTATTCTTTTACCCGATTGGATGGACAATAAAATGTTTTCCATTTTGCAGTGCTGCCCAGTTTTGAGGTTAAACTGACACCTATGAGTTCCTTCTTCTACGTGGACAGTGAAGAGCTCACCGTCAACATCAAAGCTGTGTATGTGAAGTCTTTTCTTTTGTAGTTTGAGAGATCAGGTTTGATTGGTAGATTGATTGCAGGAAGAAAAATGATGGGTGTTTTGCTTTTTTTAAGTCTGATTTGTGTTCGATTTAGATTTTTCTGTTTTGCTTCATTGTGGGCTTTAACATGTCCCCGTCTTGTGGCATTAGGTATCTGTTTGGTGAAGAGGTGGATGGGACCGCCTATGTGGTATTTGGGGTTATGGAAGATGGTCAAAAGAAAAGCTTCCCAAGTTCTCTTCAGAGAGTGCAGGTGAGCACATTCCTACGCTTTTGCTGTATTTTTTTTATGTTTTGCAAGACTCTAAAACATGAACATTTTCTATACTTTCCCATTATTCATACATCTGCAGTAATTTCAGCTGAATTGTTACATTTCTACCTACATACAGTATATTATATATTTAGTATGTTCAGAATTAAACCAGGCTGTTCACTGACTGTACCACTGTACTGTATTTGAAGATGCATTTTTAAATGGTGTCACATTAGGTCGAGAGAGGTAATGGAGTGGTCACACTGAAGAAAGAGCACATCACAAAGACTTTCCCAAACATCGGTGAACTGGTGGGGACTTCCATATTTGTGGCCGTCAGTGTGCTGCCGGAGAGCGGTAAGACAGAGAGACTGTGTGTATGTGCCTTTTCAGTGTGTTTGATCAAAGTAACTACCAGCTAACTACCAGCACTATTATAGTCTGAAAACCCCCAAACAAGAACGAGAGGAGAAGAGAAAATAAAGGTATCAAGATAATATTTTTGTATCAGTTAATCACAATGAAAGTCAGGAGGTGTAAAATAAATAAAATAAAATATTCTTGTCATCAGTTTTTGTGTGAATGCGTTTGTGTTTCTGATCAACACACAGGTAGTGAAATGGTGGAGGCAGAGTTGAGAAACATCCAGATTGTCAAATCACCTTACACCATCCACTTCAAGAAAACACCCAAATATTTCAAACCAGGAATGTCCTTCGATGTTGCGGTAAAGTACTTTTTTACATTTACATAACTTGACAGCATATGTATGGCTTATGGCTTGGCCCTTTCGGGCAACATACAATAATTGTAATGGGATGGTGTAAAAGGCGGACCCAAACGCACACAGCAGGTTGAATCCAACAAAGGATTTAATTTTTTCAGATGCAGGATTATACAGATACACAAAGCAAAACAACGGCACCGTGTCCAGAGTCTCTCCTTCGCTTCCCCGGAGTCTGGAGGGAAACTCCACCGAACTCTCACCTGGAAACGGTCCGGACAGGAACAGTCAAGGCCACGGATGCGGCAGGCAATCGGCGCCGGGGACCCTCAAAGGGTCAGGAAGGCACGACTGTGTGGGTACCCGAGGTCCGACACAGGAACACTAGGACGTCAACTGGTGTACTCCGTGGTACTACGCAGGACGGCCTCTTCGCAAAGGTGATTCCCGGGGATCGACTCAGAGCGGCAGGAATGCTGAGGACTAGTGATGTGTCCTTCGTGTCGAGGCTTCGAAGCTTGTGTCGAGTAATCCAGGAAGATTTTTATGAGGCGCGTATCGAGGCTTGTGTTGATGACGTAGGTGGTGACGTTCGAAGCCTCGCGAACTGCCCGCACCACGTGACTGATTCAGGAAATGGTTCACGGGTTTGGCGTGCGATTCGAAATAAAAGGGGCAGCGAAACGCAATGGATCCCCGGTCACATTTTGTGTACTTAGGACTTTACTGCGCGTTTGTTTGCAAACTATTCAAGCTTTTTTTTTCTGCGATGGAACCAGCAAGAAAGAGCCTCTTTGTAGTTGTTATTTTTTAAATAAAAATGAATAAAATGTTTTACGTGTTACATGTTGTCCCTAGTAACATAAGGACAGTCACAGACCAAATATCACAAGCACATTCTTCCGTGGCTCAGTGGGTAGAGAGGGTTATCCGGTAACTGCAAGATCGGCGGTTCGATCCTTGGCTGCTACATGTCCTGTGCCGAAGTGAACCTGAGTGAGACACTGAACACCTAACTGCTCACGTGGTGCTTCTCAGCAGCCCACTGCTCCCATTAAGCTAGGGAATGGGTTAAATGCAGAAGTCAAAGTTCCTAACTTTCATTATTTATTTTTTTAAACTTCTCACATCACAACCCTCTCCGCAATTTGTTTCCACTTTCCCTTTTGACCCCGCCATTGTATCATAAAGACAGACACCATATTAATACGTTCATAAGTTATGTATTGGCATCACAAACATCATTCATTCATTTATTCAATTCAATGCTTCACACCAAAGCCATGGTGTCATTTTAATCACTCTGCTGTTTTACATTTATTGTCCACTTGATGGCGCAGTAGAGCAGATGAAGCACCATGAAGCTTCGGCCCATGAGTGAAGCAATTGGATGGAAAGCTTCAATGCTTCATAAAGCTTCATCTCGCCATCACTACTGAGGACAGCCAGAAAGTAAAGACAGATCTTCACTGAAACAAAATTCAGACTTACGTGGCTTGGGACCAGACCGGTAACTGGACGGACTGACGATGCGCCGGAGGAAAGCCGGGGTATTTAAGCCAGCCGGAGACGATCACCAGAATGCACCACAGCTGAGCCTAAGGAGAGGGGCGTGGTAGTGGGCGGAACTCGGGGGTGGAAACAGCAGGGTGACACAAAAACAAAACACAAGCACATGGCCCTCAATAACAAACCAGACAGGGGAAAATCAGAGGAGCACACACTAGGAGCAGACAGGAATCCTAACAATAATGTTCTCAGATAGAGAGGGGGATTATCAGAGGAAGTTTTAATCTAAGAAAAAAAAATTGTGTTTGTAAAACTAGGAAGAGGATGTGTATTTGGGGTGATTTTGTTGAATGGTTTCGATGAAGAAATTGAGCAAAGCACAGATATAAATGAGTTCAAGAAGATGTATAAAAAAATAGTTTTCAAAGGTACAGGGACGAGGAAGGGGCCTTGTCTCTGTCGGGACTTTAACACTCATCATTGTTTTTCACATTACATATAATATGTATTTATTGATAATTAACTGTATATGTTTACTGTTATTGTATTGGTTATTCTTGTTTTATTTTGTTATTATTTGTTACATTTTAGGAATAAATTAATCTGATCAAATGGCTATATTTCTACTTAAATAAAAACACATTACAGACAACATTACACTACTGAAATATAGCCACTCTCAGAAAACACAGATGGCAGTATATCGTAAATGTGCAAGTCACATGCTGCTTCATGCTCTCTTCATAACTGTTATTGATTAGATCAATATTTTGTCGTGTACTTTCATTATGATGTTCAGGCAGATTTTGATGAACAGAAAAAATCTATTTGTCTATCAACCTATTGGGTCACCATGAACTAAGTCATGATACTTAGAACTACAAACTAATCTAATAAAATGAGTTTGACCTTAAAAAGATGTGTTTCAATGAGACAGTCGATTTCTGATTGTTCGGCTGTTTGTGTTTCTGATGGCAGGTTGAAGTTGTGAATCCTGACGGTAGTCCGGCACGAGGTTTGAGAGTGGTGGTAGATCCAGGTCAGGTAAAGGCCGTGACCGCAGCCAATGGCATCGCAAAGCTTACCGTCAATACAGTGGCAGGGAACCCAAGCTTGACAATAACTGTAAGTCTCTGAAATATTTGACCCTTTTTGCATTTCCGGTTTCGTTGGCAAACATTTTTGACGTTCACTTGAAGAGGTGAAATCAAGCTCCATGTTATTGTTCATCCGCACATTTACTGTACAGTATGTCAATGGTGAACTTCTTGTCAGTGTAATGTCTGTTTGTCATTCTATTTAGCAGCCACGATGAGTTGAGATAGGAAAGACTTGGGACTCTTCAAGTATTCTTTATTCAACTGTGTGTGTATGCGTACCTGTGTGTGTCTTTAATTGCAGGCAAAGACCAATGATTCTGTTATTATCCCTGAAAGACAAGCATCAGCCTCCATGGTAGCTTTCCCATATACAACACCGAGCACTAACTACATCCACATAGGTGAGGGACATCCTGAAATAACATCAGATGGTACAGAAAAAAGTGGAAAAGTGTACACCATGCACTACATCTTTTGGGTGTTTTATCACAACATGTCACATTTGCAGGTGTGGATACAGCGGAGCTGGAATTAGGAGACAACCTAAAAATCAACCTCATCCTCAACCGGCAGGAAAACCATGACACTGACATCACATACCTGGTGAGAGATGTTTTACACCAGTGCATGTGTGCACATATATTACTCTTTTGGTTGCCTCCCACGTCGTGTGTAAAATATACATGCATGTCTGATAAGTGCTGATGTTCAAATCTGCGTCCCTAGATCTTGAGCAGAGGTCAGCTGGTAAACAACGGCCATCACAGGACAGAAGGTCAAGTTCTGATTTCCTTGATAGTTCCTGTGACCAAAGAAATGCTGCCATCATTCCGCATCATAGCCTACTACCATACAAACAGCTATGAAGTGGTATCAGACTCTGTTTGGGTGGATGTCAAGGACTCCTGCATGGGCTCGGTGAGACACGCAACGCTGATGTAGTAGAGTTTAAGTGGGCCAACAAAACACCCACACACAAACTGATAAAGTTATTTGTAAATTTCTCAGACATATTTTTTATGTATGAAACTGCTCAAAAAAATACGGAACTGCACGTCTCATTCACTGACCTGCCCTTCACATTCAGCTGAGGCTTGAATCGACATCAGACAAAAATTCCTATGAGCCCCGCAAGATGTTTAATCTGAAGGTCACAGGAGATCCAGATGCCACAGTGGGACTGGTGGCAGTTGACAAAGGCGTCTACGTCCTAAACAACAAGCACCGTCTCACCCAGAAAAAGGCAAATTCTTTGTTTCATATTTATCTCAAAAAATATTTGAAAGGGGTTTCATTTAAAAAGCTATGTATAAAAGAAAATTGCACACGTTAAATTTCACGTTTATTAGCTTTTGGTTTCAAATAATATCTGGCGTAAATTTGTCCTGCAGCAAAATACATTGTATGAGTTCATGTGTACATGTGTACGTATGAGATCTGTCATGTGAGTTTATAGATTTGTTTGTTTAACTTGCATACTGTAACCCTATGTCTTGTTTATTTGTATTTGTGTGTGTGTGATTGACCTCTGACCTGCTCAGGTGTGGGACATTGTAGAGAAGTACGACACAGGCTGCACACCAGGTGGAGGGAAGGACGGTATGGGTGTGTTCTATGATGCTGGGCTGATGTTTGAGTCCAACACGGCTTCTGGGACACCCTACAGACTAGGTGATACTACTTGTTTTTCCCACAATGCAAGTTGCTGATGCTGTTCCCTGTTTCCCGTTTTGAGTTTTACCGCAGAGTTAAAAACTACATCCTGTAACCGGCTCTCTGAAACACTGTCAAAAACTGACATTTTCTTGAGACAGACAACAGACTAGGTGACACTACTTCACCCTCCCCTTCCCTATTAATACCCCTCTTTTGGTTTTAACATTGTATCAATGAAATATCTCTCATAAGGAGAAGTGGGCACATGTAGACCTTTATTCATCACCATAAGTCTAGTGTTTTTTTAGGAGTAAGCATCTAGTAGAGTAGACAGTAGAAGAACAACATCATAACCCAAATTGCATTATATTTTCAGTATTTTGACATGTAGGTAGATTTCAGAGACAATGTTTCCAAAATCACTCGTTGCTGTTCTTCAGTGCTGCGAACGACACAAACAAAGAGCCATAAACCTCAAACTGATATCTTAAACTTTGGGCACATAAAACCAAAACTATCTGCCAAATACTACCTGACGTAATAATATGTTTTTGGTTGAACCGATGCTTTGATGCATTTCCATTTGAACTAGTGTGACTGCCACATAGGTGATCATGGTCCCTCCCTTATTTTAAGGGTTTTAGAATATTGCCTTCAGCACTTTATTATAATAAAGCGTTTATACAATGTTTTAACATTTCAACAAATGGATGTGCAATTGTAGATACAATTTTCTCACAGCCTCACCCTGTCCACATTTCCAACCAGATGAATGACCTCACTCTGATTTAAAGAGTTTCACATCAATTATACGAAGCATAAATCAAGTTTAGTTCCAACTCCAAGTTAAAAACTTGTCTGTGTTTCCAGAATTGAAATGTCCGGCCCCCAGCAGGAGGAAACGAGCCACTACTATCATGGACGTCACAACCAGCTTACGTAAGAACCACAGCTCTAAACTACCCAATAAACACATCATCAGTCATCTTCAGGCACTCTTCAGTGTCGTTGGACAGCTTGTCCCATTGACTTTCACTGTTCTCGTCTATGTATTCGTAGACCGATAAAAGTGAGGCGAAACTGTTTTTACTTCATACTTTCTTGAGTTAATATGTGTTAGAGTCAAAAATCTAAATGACTAATTATAATATGTGTGCTCACAAAGTCTGGCGTCCTCATGAGAATGTGTGTGTGTGAACTTACACTCTGACATTAGGTTAGTGAAGTTCTCTTCTCAGACTACATGGCGTTGGACGCCATTTTGTGTGTGTGTGTGTGTCACCTTTTGTGACGAAGACCTCATTGTAAACCAATCCTGTGCCAGCCATTGCATGTTGTTTACTCAGTATAAATATCAGAAGCTCAGAGTTAGAACTCTGAGTGGCCTTGATGCATATCCTGATGTGAATCAACTCTGTCTCCTTCTTGCAAGAATAAATGTCCTGTGATTAATGATTTTCCATCGGTCTCGAGTGAATTTTTCTAACAATATGTCAATCTATTTCTTCATGCTCCTACTTTTCCATACTGAAGGGAGAAGGAGCCGTCTTTTTAGTTCTTTGTTTATTTGATTTTCCTTATTCAAATCAAGGTTCTAATGTAAGAGGGCAGGCAAATTAAAGAATTTCTATTTCTAATTTGCCTTTCCAGTTCACAATTCTTCTTGGTGGTCTGTATCTTCTTACCTCTGTCTCTCCTCCACAACCCTTTCTTCCCAGTGAGTCAATATAAAGACCAGCTGCAGAGTGACTGTTGTTTGGATGGCATGAAGGAAACCCTTCTCAACTACACATGTGAGAGGCGCAGCGAGTACATCAGTGATGGTGGAGCTTGTGTCACGGCCTTCCTGCACTGCTGCGAGGAGATGAAAGCCCAGCGAGCTGACAGGAAGGAGGATAGCCTCCTACTTGCTCGCAGTAAGAGACGGGGACAGGGGATGTTGTGAAGCTCTGAGTGGTTACTATTCATGGTCATACTGAATGAAAATAGTAACATTTCTAATGACACTTTAGGTGAGGTGGATGACAACAGTTACATGGACAGCAATGAAATAGTTTCTCGCACCAACTTCCCTGAAAGTTGGCTGTGGTCAGACATCAAACTGCCTGCTTGTCCTCCACAAACACCTAACTGGTGAGTCAACTGAAATATGCACACACAAAATAAACTGATAACTTCACACTGACACCACTAGGATTTAAAGCTACTCTTTACCTCTCAAAGTGTTAACCCTTTTCTTTGTTTCAGTGTCACCACATCATTGACGAAACATGTTCCTTTGCAAGACTCAATCACAACCTGGCAGTTCACTGGCATTAGTCTGTCAAAAACTCACGGTGAGGATTCAGTGACTAAAATCTGTAAACCTCTTCCATCCTTTACACCTCTCTCTCTCTCTCTCTCTCTCTCTCTCTCTCTCTCTCCCTCTCCCTTTTTTCTCATTCATCTCTTGTTTTTTTGTTTTTATCTCATCTTAAAGGAATCTGTGTTGGCTATCCGTTAGAGGTAATTGTCCGGAAGGAATTCTTCGTTGATCTTAAGCTGCCGTACTCTGCTGTCCGTGGAGAGCAGGTGGAAGTTAAGGCAATCCTCCACAACTACAGCGACGATCCTGCCACCGTAAGTCTGTGTTCCTCTGCACTGGTGTTTCATGCCGGAGCCAATTAGACCAAGATATTGTTCTCTAAGTGATTTCAAACAAAAGTGCAACAACAGTAAATATTGGACTGACATACAACGAGTGGCACTAAAACTAAATAGAACAAATTAACTCCTTACTCTAGTCTTTGATGAATGGTGGTTGGTCCCCAGAACTGGGACAGTGTACCTTTCCATTCTCAAGTTCAAATTGATCCCAAAGGAAACAATATCAATCATTACATTTCTTCAAATTAGGGACGCATCATTGGTAGGTGACCTAAAATAAAACTGATGACTGTGATCCCTTTTATCCGCTCAATGGGGGTCTTCATCTTTGACAGTTACACACACTTCACTCTCTTTCTCTCTTTCTGTTTTCAAGGTGCGTGTGGATCTCATTGAGGAGGAGGATGTGTGCAGTGCAGCCTCTAAACGTGGGAAGTATCGTCAAGAGGTCAGAGTTGGGCCCCGTAGTACACGCTCTGTGCCATTCGTTATTATTCCCATGAAAAAAGGACAATACAGCATTGAGGTCAAAGCAGCTGTTAAAGATTCGTCGGTCCATGATGGAATCAGGAAGATGCTGCGGGTGGTGGTAAGAGAAACAGCGATCTCCCGTGTTAAAGTCAGCATAGGGAAACACACATCATTAGGGGCTTAACCTTGATGCATATGTGTACTGTATCAGTCTTCTCAAAATGAAGAGAAGATTTTAACAAGCAAGCCATATTGTATTTTGTTACACACCAGCAGACTACAAAAATATAGTTGTGAGTTGTAATGTTTGTCCTAACTGTTGTTGTTCCAGCCTGAAGGTCTACTGGTTAAATCTCCTCAGATTATAATTCTAGACCCCTCTACTCAAGGTGTAGGTGAGTTTACCCATAAACAGCTACATTATATAGTAATTTGGTAACATTGTGTTTTTATCACTTGCGAATTGATCCCTCAACTTGCCCACTGTTTATCCCTTCAGCTGGTAAACAAGAAGAAACTCTCATCAGTGGAATTCTGAAGAAAGATTTGGTTCGAGACACACCTACTAGCATACAGATCTCTGTGATAGGTGAGATGTTATGTCATATTTGAGCATGTTATGTGACATAGTGCTAGTAAAATGAACTGACCACCTCACTGGTTGTGGGGAACCTTTGCATGTTTCTTTGGATGTTTCTTCGTGTTGATTTGTAACGTTCAGTTTGTGTGTGTGAATGCAGGGAGAGTTTCTGCACTGGTGGAGAACGCCATTAGCGGAAAGTCTATGGGTAGTCTGATCACAAAACCCTCAGGCTGTGGAGAGGAGAACATGATCTACATGACTCTACCTGTCATTGCAGCAACTTATTTGGACAAAACCAACCAGTGGGAAACTGTGGGCTTTCACAAACGTAACGAAGCCCTCCAACACATCAAGACTGGTAGGTATTGGCACAGATACCAGGAATCTTATTGATGCCACTCTGTGTGGGATTTTTAAGTTTCTGACGTTGCAGAAGTGGTATCTAAAAGAAAAACAGTTTGGCAGACAGCAATGCATGTTACCACTGCCCCACAGACCCAAGCAGAGACACTAAATATTAGTGGTCTGAATGCAATACATAGACTATATAAGTTTGACTACAAACAAAAATGTACGACAGCAGAATCATTTAAAAGGACCTCTCCTCCATATTCTCCACCATGAAGACCTCCACCTGTGCCCTTGACCCCCTCCCCTCTTCCTTAGTCAAGGCCTGCCTCCCCTCACTCTCCCCCCTCATCACCAACATCATCAACTCCTCACTGTCCTCTGGTCTCATACCCCCCACACTCAAGATCGCTGCTGTCACCCCCGTGCTGAAAAAACCTGGTCTTGACCCCGACATCCCCAACAACTACCGGCCCATCTCCAACCTCCCCTACCTGTCCAAAGTCCTTGAGAGAGCTGTTGCATCACAACTCAAGTCCCACCTCAATCTCCATAATCTCTACGAACCCTTCCAATCCGGCTTCCGTTCAAAACACAGCACAGAAACCGCGCTACTGAAAATCACAAATGACATACTTCTCTCTGCTGACTCTGGCTTCCTCACCATCCTCATCCTCCTTAACCTCAGCGCCGCCTTCGACACTATCAACCACTCCATCCTCCTCTCACGTCTCCAGTACTCCCTTGGCTCACCTCATATCTCTCAGACCGACATCAATTCATTGCAATAAACAACTGTAAATCCTCCACCTTCCCAGTCACCCACGGTGTCCCCCAAGGTTCCGTGCTTGGTCCCCTCCTGTTCATCATCTACATCCTTCCCCTTGGACAAATCATCCGTTGTCATGGTCTCGATTTCCACTGCTACGCTGATGACACCCAACTCTACTTCTCCTCCAAGACCATCACCTCAGTCACCCACTCCACTCTCACCGCCTGTCTTACTGATATAAAATCATGGATGCAACAGAACTTTCTCAAACTCAACTGCAATAAATCTGAAATACTCATCATCGGCCCTAACTCCCTCACCCGCTCAGCCCAGACCTTCGCTCTCAACATTGATGGCTCCATCGTCACCCCCTCCACCCAGGTCCGCAACCTCGGTATCATCCTCGACCCCACCCTCTCTTTCCTACCCCACGCCAACCACATCACCAAGACTGCCTTCTTTCACCTCAGGAACATTGCACGCCTCCGGCCCTCCTTGTCCCCTGCCACCACCGAAATTCTCATCCATGCCCTCATAACCTCCAGACTCGACTACTGCAACAGCATCCTCTATGGCTCTCCCAACAAAATCCTCAATAAACTCCAATATGTTCAGAACTCTGCCGCTCGACTGCTCACCTCCACCCGCCGCTATGAACACATCACCCCGGTCCTTTGCAACCTCCACTGGCTCCCGGTCAAATACAGAATAGACTTTAAAATATTACTCACCACCTACAAAGCCCTAAACAACCTGGCCCCTCCCTACCTTTCAGACCTCCTCCCCCTCCACGCCCCAACCCATTGCCTCAGGTCCGCCGGTGCAAACACCCTGAACACCATCAGGACCAAGCGCCGGACCTGGGGTGACAGGGCCTTCTCAGCTGCTGCACTCTTCCTCTGGAACGCCCTCCCCATCCACATCCGCGAGGCTCCCTCTCTATCATCATTCAAACAAGCCCTCAAAACCCACCTCTTCAAACTCGCCTTCACCTGCTAACCCCTGCACCCTACCCTCCACTACATGACCCATTCCGCACAGCTTCTCCTCTTTTCTTTTTTCTTTTTTTTTACCAAAATGTTTTGTTTGTTTGTTTTGCTCCTCTGTCTTTCTTTTTTTTTTTTTTTGTCTCTGCCCTATGTAAAGCGTCTTTGGGTATCTAGAAAAGCGCTATATAAAATTTTTATATTATTATTATTATTATTAAAAGATGCAATTATAACAGGAGAAAAATGTAACAGGGCTCTTTAAACTGGTTGTGTGTTCTTGTTTGTGTCCAGGCTACCTGAACCAGCTTAATTACCGTAAAAAGGATGGGTCTTTTGCTATATATCCCCAGAGACAAAGTAGCACCTGGTGAGGTTTTCAAATATCCAAGAACTCATACATACAAATGTTTCTCCTTTAACCTAAATTCTGACTATGTGGCAATGGTGTATTTCATGTGCAAATAAAGGAAACTAAACGTCTCCTCTTTTCTCTAAGGCTGACAGCCTATGTTGCCAAGGTGTTTGCCATGGCCAACAGTCTGGTGGCAGTGCAAAACAATGACATCTGTGGCGCTATTAAGTATCTGATTCTCAACGCGCAGCAACCTGACGGCTTGTTTAGAGATAATGGAAAGGTTATTCACGGAGAGATGATTGTACGTAAACTGATTTAATTATCGTCAAAAACAAAATAACAAGATGGAAACAATTCCACGTCACTGGCTAAAACCTTGTATAAATCAACACGTTTGTGTCCGTACATGCAGGGTGATGTTCTCGGTGCAGATACAGATGCCTCCATGACGGCCTTCTGCCTCATTGCCATGCAGGAGTCACGCACACTATGCAATGCCACTGTTAATGTGAGTACGATACAATCTTTTTTCTTTTCCCTCCACTGCTTTTATTTCTTAATTTTCAGATTCTACTCAAGTGATGGACGAAACAACGCTTTCTGATGATGAAGCAACTCACCATTTGCAAAGTCACGTCTCTCTTAGTTACTGTCGCGACTCCTATAGAGCAGGGGTCTTCAACATTTTTCAGGCCAAGGACCCCCAAACTGATAGAGAGATGGAGCAGGGACCCCCGACTATATATATTGTATACAATTGTGTTTTATATTAAACTGGGCCTAGTGCCATGTATAAACATACCTCTTTATTGCGCATTCAATACTAAGCTATTCAAATAATACACAGGTTCATATATTCATGTTTTTATTTTAAACATGTGCAAGGTACAGTGAGTAGGGTGAGTGAGTAAAATAATGGACAGATTCATGTTTGGGAAAAAAACATGAATCTTTTTAAATATAAAAACAATATGAAAAATTGTCTAATCAACCAAAAATGTCACGACCCCCCTGCAGTACTATTATTTCTTAGGTAATGAGAGTAATGTTTCTGTAGGTAGTGTTACACAGACATGCTGACTATTGCGACACAATGTTTAATCCATTCCTTATATCTTTGCTCTTCTGTTTTTAGTTTTAGAATGGCTGAAAAAACAGTTTGAATACTGCTTCAGCAGGTGGAACGACCTGTCGGGTCTAGTTACAGTTGCTAAACCAAAATAGCAATTGCTGTTCGAGGGGAGGGGTTTATCGAATGGTCAATTGTGCTAAAATGACTCTTTCGAAGCATGTGACACATTCAAATTGGCAACATTTGTTGCCACACCTTGGTTTGGCATTTCCATGGAGCATTAAAGCCACACTCAAATAGTAACTCAGTCTTAGCTAATGTCCCAGGATCAAATGTTACAACATTCCTGAACAGAATGGGATATTTAAAATGGATGGATGACTGTTATCCGACTGTTCTCTCCTCTTTCTCCTTCCTTTCTTTCGTCCAGAGTCTGTCAGACAGTATAGACAAAGCAGTGGTCTATCTGGAAAGGCGTCTGCCCAGCCTCACCAACCCATATGCTGTTGCCATGACGTCATATGCCCTGGCAAATGAAGACAAACTGAACCAGGAGATCCTCTTCAAGTTTGTTTCCCCAGGTGTCGTCACACAGCAATATTCTTAAACTAATTTTCAGAAACAGATTCTATGTTGTAGAGTTTAGATATTACACATCTACTAATAGTTTCTATAATAAATGTATTTGAGCCCGACCAACACAATGGTTTGTTGATATTATTGGGTAAAAAATGTCAAAGATACGTTTGAAGTGATTTAGAAACAGTGTCTCATTTACTTTATCTGATATTCCACCAGATTTGACGTTATTTTTCAGCTATGTGTCCTGCTCGGTACATATTTTTGGAAACAATTTTGAATTACAAATTTAAGGGATTATTTATCAGAAATGTTTGTTTGTGTTAAGTGTTAAAACCAAATATCCGATTTTTTAATCTCTGTAATATCAATAATCTATATTGTTCTTAATAGTCTGTTCTCAGTCGGGCTCTTATAGAAAGATTAGTTAAACATGTTTAAATTGAGGACATTTTACTTTCTTTTTTTACATTTTATTTCTATAACATAAAATATTCTAAAACGAGAGATTGGGAAATTATTAGTAAATTAAGCTTTGTTCCAGGTACAGCATTGTAATAAAAGCTTTTTGTCTGCGTCTTCTCCAGACTTATCCTACTGGCAGACACCTAAAGGACGTGTTTACACTCTGGAGGCCACAGCTTATGCTCTTCTTGCTCTGGTCAAGGCCAAGGTGAGCATGTCCCACTTGTTAAGGTTTCACCAGGATGTCATGCTACAAAAAAATACAACTCAGTCATCATCCATGTTGCCTCACTAAAAGAGTGGAGGGTTTGGAAACAAAAGTCAATGAAATGTTTGTCTCAGTAATGCAAATGCCTTGAAATTATGGTTTCAAGTTTCAAGTAGCTGCTGTTTGGTTGTGTCATATTAGGAAAAACTGATTTAGAAGCTCGATGGTAGACTTGGAAACTTTGGAAACTGGCAGGTTACAATCTAAAATACAACTGTACTAGAATCAGGACATCTCTCTATTTTAAATGAATATATATTTTTTTAAATCTATATGCAACTACAGACCACAGGAAATGTCAACCATTTCCTTTCCTTTTGTTAATAAAGGCCTTTAAAGAAGCCGAACCTGTTGTGAGATGGTTCAACAAGCAGCAGTGGGTGGGCGGAGGCTATGGATCAACTCAGGTAACACTGACCTCTCTCTGCATCTTGATACCTCCAATACTATGTTTATTATTGTTTTTTTCTAAGTCTTGCTTTCTCACTCTTTTTCTCTCTAGGCTACCATAATAGTGTACCAGGCAATAGCAGAGTACTGGGCCAGTGCTAAAGAACAAGAGTATGATCTGAATGTGGACATCATGTTCACGAGCAGGTCAAGGCCTGACAAGTTCAACTTCAACATGAACAACCACCACGCCACCAGAACATCTAAAGTGAGAAGACACACAAACGAACTCTCTGTGGCTCATTAATATCACCTTTCCTGTAGGTTTATTCTGCTGATCCCTGACCGTGTGTGTGTGTTTGTGTGCATATATAAATTCACAGATCAATGATATACACCAGAATATGACAGTGACTGCCACCGGCTCAGGAGAAGCAACGTTGACAGTAAGCACAATATGTTTTCAGATTCTGAGTTTTATCATCTGTTGATTGTTGATTTGTCCTTTTTGAATCTCAGATGAGACCAAATACAGGTTTAACCTTGTGTGGACTTTATTTTTAAGACACATTGCTATTAGTTTATCACATTTTGTGACACACTTTTATCTATGTGACAGATGGTGTCGCTGTATTACGCTCATTCTAAAGAAAAGGAGAGTGACTGTCAGAAGTTTAACATGTCTGTGCAGCTCCTCCCAGGTAATGTGGTGCGCTCCCTCTTTCTGTTTATTTGTTATTTTATCAGTTTGTTTCTGCCAAGTTCCTTACCTTATGAGAAACGAATAAACAAAATACTTAATTACTTTTGCTCCTGCAGAGAAAATGGATGATGAGAAGATATACAAGCTGAAAATAGAGGTTTTGTGAGTACAATAAAGATGTCATACTGACCAGTGTTACAGTAACATGGCTATATACAGAACATTTTCTAACCCAATTAATATAATTATTTCTCTCCATCTCCTTTATGCCGTTATTTTATTATTCTGTCTATTCTTTGTGTAGGTATAAGGACAAGGACAGAGATGCATCAATGTCAATCTTGGATATTGGCTTGCTAACTGGCTTCACTGTTGACACAAATGACCTGGACCGAGTAAGAACTGACAGATACATGTATACCCACAGACAGTTCAGTCAAGTTGTGTTTATTAGGAGAAACAAGTTGTTTTTTATGGTTTAGAAAGTTGTCTGACTGTGTGTGTGCGTGTGTGTGTGTGTGTGTGTGTGTGTGTGTGTGTGTGTTGTGTGTGTGAGTGTGTGTGTTGTGTGTGTGTGTGTGTGTGTGTGTGTGTGTGTGTGTGTGTGTGTGTGTGTGTGTGTGTGTGTGTGTGTGTGTGTGTGTGTAGTTGTCCAAAGGACGTGCTCGCACTATTGCGAAATATGAGATGAACACAGTCCTGTCAGAAAGAGGCTCACTCATCATCTACCTGGACAAGGTAAGACATCACCTGTTTCATGCCTTTATAATTGTTCTCTCTGCCTTGTTCTTTGTGTGTTCATCTCCATCTTACCTTTGTCCACAGGTTTCTCACACACGACCCGAGGAGATCACTTTCAGGGTCCATCAGAAGCTGAAAGTGGGCGTCCTCCAACCAGCTGCTGTGTCTGTTTATGAATACTATGAACGTGAGTCTCAGAGTCACTTAGAAACACATGATGCTTCCATGTACTTTGCTGCCAATAGATGTCAGAGTAGACAACACTGCGGATGAGCAGTCTATATTACAGTATTTAAGTATTTAATGTACATTTTCTGATGTACTGCATCTGCCACAAACTCCTTTTTCAAATGTCTTTCTTCTCCATTGCAGAAAAACATTGTGTGAAATTCTACCATCCAGAGAGGAAAGATGGAAAGTTAATGCGGCTCTGTCAAAATGATGAATGCAGATGTGCTGAAGGTAAACAGGATGATGTCAAACTACTCTCTCTGTCTCAGACACACACACACACACACACACCTACACACACTCACACTCACACTCACACACACACAATTCATTTATTTTTGTATAGCCCAAAATCACAAATTTGCCTCAAATTTGCCTCAGAGGGCTTTACAATCTGTACACATACGACATCCTCTGTCCCGGAACCCTCACACACACACACACACACACACACTCACACAGCATGTTGCATGTTGGGCGGGGCGCATTGGCTCCCACAATGGGCCTGGTGGGTGCGACTGGACTGAGCTGCATTCTTAATCATTCGACCTGGGTTTTTCTTCGGATTATGCTAAAATGCTAAAATTACAAAATGTTTTTTTTGCTGATATAGAAAAATAACTGACAAAATCAAGAGGAGAAACATTTTTGACTAAAAGTTTACTAAAATGTAATGACTTTTCGTCGACTGGACAAAAACATTTTGAGTTGTCGTCGACTAAAACTATGAAGGATGAAAAAGCCTAAAATGTGATTACAACAAATAAGCATTTCCATCTAAAGACTATAGACAGATGCTGCATTCACATGCAATCAGGCAGACGGTAGACAACAAACCAGATATAATTTTACTGGACAAGAACAGGACAGTAAAATCATGTGAGGTCGGCAGAGAATACCGTCAACGGTAACAGCAGGCAGCATTGCTAAAATAAGATAAAGATAAAACATTTTAACTATTTGACATCATTTGTGACATAATTTACAATCAGATGTTGTGTAGCTCCCTCACGGAAGGACAAAGTTGTTAAAGTTTCCAATAGAAAATTAAGAGAAAGCAGCATTTTATAGTTACATGCATTATAAGGATAATTACGTAAAATAGAAGACATGAAAACTTTTATTTAATATGGTTTATTCCATCAACATAGCAACATATTCCGTATGACTGTTGTGTTTGTTTGTCCAGTGCCGTCCAGAAGGCGTCCGTCTGCTTCTACAGTCTGCCTGATTCCATGTGAATGCTGAATAAGACTAAATGTAAAACAGCTTCAAAATGAACACTGGTTTACAGTAAATCACTAGATTTTAACATAATGATCAGAACTTTTTGTCAGAGGCAACAAGCACCTGCAGGATCCTGTCCGATCAGAGCATCAGTGTAGATAAAGAATTACTTAAATTGGGATTTAGATACAGCTTCACTCACCCACCAACTCTCCCTCTCACATCCACATGGGTTTATTTTGGGTCATCGTCGTGTTTTTACTTTGTGCATTGTGTATTTCCAGAGAACTGCAGTATGCAGAAGAAGGACAAAGTCAGCAATGATCAGCGCACAGCTAAGGTCTGTCAGACTGAATTGAACAATAAAATAGATTTTGGTAAGTGAGCGTGACTGCATTTATAAAGCACTTTTATACAAAAACATGTATGTTGGTGTGAGTAAGAGACTAGCAAGTATAAGCAACTCCGCTAACAATCTGCAACTTGTCTGTCCTAAGCGTACAAAGTGGGACTGGAAGAGTTTAGAGACGGTTTGTCCACTGATATTTACAAAGTGCAGGTACTGCAAGTCATCAAAGAAGGTGGGTATTTATCATTTTGGGACATGTGCATATTTGCTTTTTGTCAGCGAGTTGGATGAGAAGACTGGTACCACTCACATGTTTGTAGAAGCCAGCCAAATTAGCTCGCATTGCCAGGTAACAAGCGGACACTCCAGGAAGTTACTGGTTGGTTCTAGCCAATAAATATTCCAGTACAGTCTGGCTGCATCTAGCGGTGATGTTGCAGATTGCAACCAACCGACACTTTTCCCGTGTGTCAAGTGTGTAGGAGAACTACGGTGGCCAACGTGAATGGCTCCATCTGGAGTGTTTGGTTTGTCCGTTCTGGGCTACTGTAGAAACATGGCAGTGCAACATAGCGGACTCAATGAAGAGGACCTGCTCTCTATGTAGATATACTGTAAACGGTCCATTCGGAGGTAACAAAAACATGATTCTTAGTTTCAGGTGATTATACTCTGAAGAAAATATACTAATTCATGCCAATAGATCCCCTAATTGCTTCACACTGGCTCTTTAAAAAGGTGAATTGTATTTTATCAATACATTTTTTGTATTGATTAAACAGAGTATATTAGAGGTGCTAGTAGGTGGATTTTGTTACCTTTGTGCAGAGCCAGGCTAACTGTTTCCAGTCTTTATGCTAAGCTAAGTTAGCCGGCTGTCGTCTGCACATTTGCTGTACAGTCATGAGAGTAGGATCAATAGAGGTATCAATCTAACTCTCTGCAAGAAATCAAATAAGCGTATGTCCAACTATATCATGAAGCATGATTCCACTGTGGCACTGGGAATATGTGACAATACATCACTAATGTGTTGTACTGCACCTTTAGCTATGCATTAAATCCTTACCCTTTCTCTGTTCTCTTATATTTTAATTACAGGAACCAAGGATGTGGGTCCTCTGAATAAAGTGCGCACATTGCTCAGTTATCAACACTGCAGAGATCCGTTGGATCTGAGAACAGGAAACAACTACCTTATCATGGGCGCATCCAAAGATATTTACAGAGATGACAAAGAACAATCGTAAGCTTGTTCTTTGTGTGAAAGTGTGTGGTGTGTGTATGTAAATGTTTTTACTGTTTTACTGCGTTCTATTACTAAATCAAGTTAGCCTTTTTTGTTCTCTTGTTTATGTGTTTATGTTGTTATTGACAGAGTAAATTAACGTAAAGGAGGAGGGAGGAGGCTTTTTCATGTTATGTTCCAGCGTATTACAGATAGCTGTTCACATGAAGAACCAATGCATTTTTCACTTTGCTCTCCTCAGGTATCAGTATGTACTCGGAGAGAGAACCTGGATTGAGTATTGGCCCACAGACGCAGAGTGTCAAACTGAGGAACACAGACCTACCTGTTTGGGCATGGCGGAGATGGTCGAGCAGTACCGAGACTTTGGATGTAAGGAGTAGTGAAACCAAACAAATTTTGGATTTTTTTCCTTATAATGTAAAACTTCCCCTGCTATGGGATTTAAGGGCCTATGATATTGCTCTGTATTGATTAAAACCGAATGTTCTCAATAATTCTCTGTGTCTTCTTTACAGATTAAAGTAATTACTGTTATGTTGGTTATGGTAAATGTATATTAAAAGTTCAACTTGAAGTAGAAGTTTAATAAAGTTTGATTGTGTTAAGCGAGCTCAGTGAGTTGATGCATAGAAAGTTAAACAATAAAGAATGAAATAAAATAAAATTGCTTGTGATTCATAATATATAACAGCTCATATAGATCAATTATTGAGAACTGCAGCAGTAATAAAGCTGGCATTTATCAAAAATTCATCAATTTATCCATGTCCAACAGTATTGTTGACAAAAAATGGATATGACGATAATCCATGAACAGATGTTTTCCTACTGAGACACAAAAAATGTCCAACTGTTCAATTTCCCAAGAAGAAAACCTTCCCTTTCATGGTGTATAATTACATTATCTATTTGCATTTGCTCATCTAGTCATAGCCCCGTTTTTTTTATTATGTGGTGATGGTTTTCTAGTGACCAAAAACGTTTGTTTTAAATTCAACATTGTGGAAAATACACTTATCTGCTTTTACGCATAAAGTTACCTGTTTCATAACCTCCTGAGAGCGAAATCTCCTAGGTTTTGTGAAATGACGATTTGAGTAATATGATAAATGTTGGGCAGATTCACTGGAATGTCTCAGCATTAATGTGAGCATGTTTTGGTCAGTTTTTTTGTGGCTAACACACTGTGGAGGTAGAACTTGCCTTCTACTGGTTCTTTGAAGCAACTTGCCCCGTAGCCAGAGACAAAGGTGAGTGGGCCAATGTAGTATTGCCGATTTCTGTGATTCCCAGCTTGTGTTTTAGCCTCTATGGAGTACTATAACTTATGTTGTCTGTTATGGAACTGTTTAGATGTGCAGAGTAATTTGTCAGCAACAGAGAAGTTGATAAATAATTGTTCCTCAAATTCATCCGGTGTGGCTATTGGGATTGAATTGTTGGCTGGTGTTGGGAACGAAAAGGAGCATGTTTGAGTTATCAGCAAATATGAAAAACTAAATTATTGACATCAATAGAATTATTAATGTCAGTAAGTTTATTCATAATTATAAATAATAATGGGGCACCACCCTGAGAACATGGCCAATAACCAAACTATAAACTAGGTCTCATAATTAGTATTCACTCACAATGTCAATAGTTAAAGTACTATTTCACATTCAGAGCAAACAATGAAGGTTTTGAGTACGAGTACAGGCCACATATCCAACTAATATCACAATACACACGCACAAAGTGATCACAAAAAAACTGCTCTTCAAAGTATAACTGAGTTTATTAGGTTCCAATAATAATGATCAAGTCAAATAATAACAACAGCTACTTTACATTTATGAGCATGCTATCTAAAATCAACAAACAATCTGTAGTGGGGGGGGGGATGAAACTGCTCAGACAATGACGGACGTAATCTAAAACGTGGCACGTCATGTGGGACTACAAGTGGAAGATAGATTGAACTATCAAGATGGAGAGGTGGTTTCACCACAAAATGGCACGAGACTACAAAATGTCGAGAGACAATAGAGATTGCGTTATCTGCACGTGTCTGAGGTAGTTAGCTCAACCCGTATGAATTATTATCAGTTCTCTTGTCTGGTAGAAGAAAGCACTCAGTCAACTATTACCTTATAAGACACGAAGGAGGAAGAGAGTTTTAAAATATGAGACAAAAATTACAGGAAGGGCCACAATGATTCCAGTAATTATTGATAAGAGGTGACACAGCAATATAATAAAAACACAACACATCAAATTGAGAATGTAAGAAAGGTCATCCACTCTAGCGTGCAGTGGTTTGTTCCCTGCCGTGTAAGAGAGATGCTCAGAATTTCAAAGATCAAAAAAAAGAAAACCTATTTAAAGCAAGACAGTTAAATACATGATGCAGAAATATATGCTATACAGTAATAGTTACAAGCTGGTTTCAAGATGATGAAATGTTCTATTCATCCATCATCCTGACCCAATAAACCATCGGCTATGAGTCCAGTTTTAGTGATTATTAACCAGGCTACGTGACTGGGAAAAGTTCCCCATCAGAGAGCAGTGGAACTATAAAGTTGTGGATTTTCAGCACTACTAGTTCTGTATGGTAATTTTGCAAAACTGTGTTAGTAAAGCTGTTCATGTCTTCTTTGTCTAGTAAAGTAATGTTAACATATGAAAAAACATGTCTATTTATGACAAAGCTCCAAACACTCATCAAGTTCAACTGTTTTGTTCGTTACATTTGTTTTTGATTATTTGATGTCTTAAAGTGTTGGAGCTAATGTACTCAAATACATCCCGAGAAGTAAACGAACACCACGTGCTTTCTGAGCAATGTCTCTGCCTCTGTGACTGAAGGTTGTATTTGAGTAAGGCTTTCTATTTGAATGATGCCCAACTCTTCAAAGAAATGTTTGAATCTTGAATTTGAGTAAGGCTTTCTATTTGAATGATGCCCAACTCTTCAAATAAATGTTTGAATCTCTTTGTAGAATACTTTACTTACCAACATTATGTGTTGTGAATTATTATCAGTTTTCTTGAATGGTAGAAGAAAGCACTCGGTCAACTATTACCTTATGAAACACGAAGGAGGAAGAGAGTTTTAAAATATGAGACAAAAATTACAGGAAGTGCCACAATGATTCCAGTAATTATTGATAAGAGGTGACACAGCAATATATAAAAACACAATACATCAAATTGAGAATGTAAGAAAGGTCATCCACTCTAGCGTGCAGTGGTTTGTTCCCTGCAGTGTAAGAGAGATGCTCAGAATTTCAAAGATTAAAAAAAGAAAACCTATTTAAAGAAAGACAGTTAAATGCACGATGCAGAAATATATGCTATACAGTAATAGTTACTTAGATGAGATGTGCAGTACCAGTTTAATTAATGCATGATCTATATTTGTAACTGTATGACCGTACGTCTTCCTTGGACTTTTATTTGGTTAACGTTGGAATGTGCACACTTTTGAAGACTGAGAGGTCTCCATAATGTTTCAACGCTGACATGAGATTGATTGTGGCACCATAAAACACATTGACTCAGGACTTTGTTTGTGTGCCAGTGTTGTTTGAATTTAATCTTTATTTTGTCTTATTTTTAATAATAAGTAACTGTTTTGATGTCACATGAATCACTGCTCTCAATGACCTGATTGTGTTTCACCAATGATTGCTTGATGTGGTCTTTTAACAGACAGACTATAAATTCTCACACTCTTACTCACTGGGCAATTTCTACCTTTAACTTTTTCACCAGCTCCTGCATTCCCACACAGTCTCTTTAAGGTAAGTACAAGACTTGCAGAGTAGTGACCTTTATGCACGGCAGCATCATTTTAAAATGTGGTTTTAAGATATCTTTCTTGTCTTTTTCAGCACGTTTGTGTAGAGGATGTGGTCCATAATGGGGGTCCCTGGTTTCTTTTTGTTGCTCAGTATTTTGACGATTTTTACAGGAAGCACTTCAGGTAAACCATCTGAAATATTTTCCTTATGATGAATATCAATTGTGTAATCTTACTTCCCCTTTTGAAAAAGACAAGCAACCAACATTATTTTAAATAGATTGTTTTGTGGATATTTTTTTTTAATTGTAAACAGAATAAATTGTACCCTAAAATTGATCCCTGAGTAGATTTAAGATAAAACATGTTTTTGTCACTCTCAATGTTGCAGTGTACGTCACCCCCACTCAGGCTCCAACTAACATCATTGGCACAACAACAGCAGGCAACAGCACAACAGTTGAGGGGAAGGTCCGCCTGGCCAATGGAGGAAACGGCTCCTGCTCTGGCAGAGTAGAGATCTTCCACCGTGGACAGTGGGGGACGGTGTGTGACGACAGCTGGGACCTGGTTGATGCTCAGGTGGTGTGCACACAGCTGGGCTGTGGCAGGGTCCTGTCAGCACCACAAAATGCACGCTTTGGACAGGGCACAGGGCCTATCTGGTTGGACGATGTCACATGCAGAGGCAACGAATTAAAGCTCAGCGAGTGCAGCCACAGAGGGTTTGGATCTCACAACTGTCGTCACAGTGAGGATGCTGGAGTCGTCTGTGAAGCTAAAGGCAAGGAAGTCTCTTTGTGTAACATGCTGTCTATGGTGTAACATTTAGCTGAGAGAATTTTAGTGACCACCTACTGGAGAAATATAAAATATGTGCTTTACACTACTCTTTTTATAATCTGCAGGCTCTTTAGCCTTAAACAATTTTTGTCATTGTAAACAGAAAGCTGCTGTATGTTGTTTTTTCAAAGATATCCTCGTCTTCATGAGGTCCATCTTTCATGTCTCATATCAACATTATTATGTTGCAGTTTTTCTGTTAGCTGGTTCACCAGTGAGGCTGGTCAACTCTGACAACCGCTGCTCTGGCAGAGTGGAGGTTTACCATGATGGACAGTGGGGGACAGTGTGTGACGACGGCTGGGATCTGATGGACGCCAACATGGTGTGTAGACAGCTGGGCTGTGGCACTGCTCGTTCAGCACTATCAAATGCAGCTTTTGGACAGGGCAGCGGACCCATCTGGTTGGACGATGTCAGTTGTTTTGGAAATGAACCATCGATAACAGACTGCAGACATCTAGGGTTTGGGGTCCATAACTGTGGTCACTCTGAAGATGCCAGTGTCATCTGTGAATGTAAGTGTCCTTTTATATTTTTAAATGTTTTGACATACTGTAATACAATAAAAATGACATACTGAGGTGAAGGTTTATGGAGAGTCTCGTCTTGGTGTCATCTGGTATATAGTGTTAACTATCTTATCTCATTTCTCTCACACTTTTATTTGGTGACCTTGTATCTTTCTCTGTAGTTCAACGCCCTCCACCCCAGCCTTCTCAGCTCATTTGTGGCCGTGATAAACTCCAGGTGGGGCTGGATCTGGCTTCCTTCACATCCTCTGGTTTGAGCCCCTTCTCTGGAAACATGGCCGCCCGCCACTGCTCCTGGGTCAGAGTGAGCGATGACGTAGTGTGGTTCGAAGTGGAGGCCGCGGCCGGTGCCTGTGGAAACACATTGAGGGTAAAGACTTACTGTTTGTTTTTTGCTGTAAACCTGATCGGGTCCTCCAACTCAAGGACAGTTTCTCTGACCACTGCTGGCAGCTGACATAACCATTCTACTGATTAAAAATATAATCCTCCTTTGTGTTGCAGACCAACGGCACACATGCCATCTACTCCAATAGTTTATTTATCTACCCAATAAACAACGCGTCCTTCGTCCTTCCTGTGAGTCTTCCCTTCTCCTGCGCCTATCCCCTGGACACGGACACCAGCCTGAATGTGGCTATCAGACCATTCCTGGCGTAAGCAGCCTTTTAATGTTGTTAAATAATGAAGCTCCTCTGTGTATAATTGTTAAATGATTATAACATTTTTTTAATTATTCTTTTAACATCACATCACAAAAAATAGGGACAAACCTGGTGAAAATTGGATTTGTTTATGTGTTGCTTTGAACCGTTCATCTTGGTGTGAACATACATTTCTGACCTTAATGATGGTGTTAAATACCTCAGCAACTTAGATAGCAAGATCTTATAGATGTAAACACAGTCATGCTGATGCCTTCTAGATGTCAGTGAAGACCATCCAACATTTTCATATCATTTACAGTGGTGAGTGTGAAGAATCCAGTGGTACAGTGATAAATGTCAACCAATGGTTTAGGGCCAGTGGCAGCAGCATGAGCATAACGGATGACGTCTCCATAATCCAGTATGGATAGTACTTCCTGTTTTAGAGGTAGAAACAAACTATCTTACAGTACAAGAACTGAATTTGAATCCTGAAGTGAGGAGTTCAACATGGGTTTTGTTGGACATCGGATTCCCAAGCAGTCACAATGCTGTGCTGTAAAGTGGGTCCCTCCATCCTAAGTGACAGTTAGTCTGCTGATTATGGATTGAAGAACACAGCACAGTTCACCACAACAGCACAAGAACACCAGCAATGATATACCTGATCTAATATACCTGATACTACATAGGTAATATATAGTGAACGTTTTATTTTGCTGCCTATTGTTTGTATACAAACGGAATACTGTAAAAGCAATACAACAATAAGAAGATGAAGAAAAGACTGGAGAAAAACACTTTCCATAAGGCTTGCCATAACAAAAAAAAGCATATTTTTCCTGACAGGCTGGATGGTGGCATTTCAAGCTCTGGTGCCAAAGCCAACGCCTCCATGTTTCTGTTCCGCAACTCCAACTACACAGAGACTTATTCAGGGGGCCTGGTCACCCTGCCAGTGGGTTCGCCGCTGTACGTGGGCGTCTCTGTGGAGGAGAGAGATCCCAGCTTTGCAGTAGTTCTGGAGGACTGCTACGCCACTCACTCATCAAACCCTGACGGTTCCACACAGTACCCTCTCATTCAGAACAAGTAAGTATCCCTATTGAGCCTCAGCGGGTGGTTTGTGTCGTATAATGGAAATTGGAGAAAGGTTTCCTGTATGGTTATGTGTAATGGTCCTGATGACCCACTCCATCCTCCCCCCCCCCCAGGTGTCCCACTGACCGCCGACAGGTGTCAGTGGTGGAGAGCGGCTCGTCCCTCCGGGCTCGTTTCACTGCCCTGTTCTTCCTGCTCCAGAATGAATACAGAGATGTTTACCTTCATTGCAGCCTCAGCCTGTGTGATCGGAGGAGCTCCTCTTGTGTTCCGGTAAGTCACATGTTTCACTTCATCAATAGCATCAATCCATAATCGGATGTTGTTTAAACACTGGGTTTTGATGGTATTTTTTTCCCACCATGTATAGCCTTGCACAAGTAGGACCTACCGCTCTGTTTCCAACTCTGATCCTCTGAGTACCCTCACCATTGGACCAATCATTTGTGAGTATGAACTACAATTTGTTCTCATGGCGGATGTCTCAACACGATGAACTATGTGGAATTAATGACCATGTTTTTTTTTCTCTTTCTTATTTATCTACAGGGGACAAGTCACCTGAGTGAGCTGTTAACATACAGTAATAATACAAACATATTCCTTATTGTGATCTTTTTAATCCATAAGACATAAGATAATAAAAACTGGTGATTCTGTATAATACATCTTATTTGTACCATTCCTCAATTGTATTACCTTTGTAATTGTTGTGTTATTAAATAACAATCAAAAATAAACTATAGGGGTTATAAAGAAATTGACAGTACCAATATTTTTGTCTTCTTCTCTTTGTGTAGTACCAGTACAGTCCTGAAGTGAATATAGTCAATGTGGGCTATATGCTTCATGTATGCTATGCTTTTTTATAAAGATGTTTTGCATTTGTTTACGATGCATTTTCTCTGTTACTTGGACTAAGTTGTTACTTGGGCTCTGTTACTAAGAATCTTGTCTTTACACAAAAGCATGGAATACTCTTTAGACCAAATAAATGTTTTTTCCATATCATAAACTGTGGAATATGTGTGTATTTTTGTCATTTTTTAAACAAAACTCTGTAGCTGGATGCAATATAGTTAACACATTCAAATAAATGAAATTGCATCAGACTTTGGTCCAGACTGAAATTTGTCGACCACTATGATGAATTGCCATTACATTTAAGACATGCTATTCACGCTGGCCAGAGGATGAATAATGATAATTTTGGTGAGCCGCTGACTTTCCCTCTGGCACCACCATGAGGTTGACATTTGTGTATGAGAGTGAAATGTTGCCACTTTTTCAAACTGGATTACAGCCATGAGACCATGCCTGACTAGAGGCCACAGAGTTCACAGACGTCCCTTAACTATCTGACATACTTATCCCGTTCAAAATGTGATTTTTACTCTAAAATCTGGGAACCCCTTTTTGACATATATTGGCAACTGCAGTAAGGTAAATGAAGTGGTGATTAACCACTGTGTTGTGGCTGGTCTCCCTCCAGATGAAGGTCACAGTATACATGGCTCTGCTCTATAGGAAACTCATAATAATGGCCAGTGTATGCAGAGGGCGTTTAATTTATTTGATTGACATGCCAAGCGCCCAATAGAATGGCTCGCTGGCACAAAAGGGGCGGGGCATCTAATGACCAATGTTTCCCCACTCGGGTTAAGGGGTTAGAGCAGTTGGGACTAATTTCCGCTCGGTGGTGGTGGCAGTCTAGATTAAGTAGCCCTCAGCCTTTCTCAGCCGACAGCCGCCGTCATGTCCAACAACAACGCCAGCAACAACTTAATTATCGCTCAAAGGGCCGTGAAGCAGCTCCGGTTAGAGGCCAGTATCCGCAGGATCAAGGTACGAAACCCTCAACACAAACACGGAAGACTGAGCCGACTGTTGAATGGCGGAGACAAAACTGTTGCAGAAATGACACAGACTGGACTCTTACATCACAGGTTTAACAAAGTGGTCTCCAAAGTTACGCACGAGACCAATAGTGACACATGAAGTGGTTTCCAGCTACAAGCGCACAGTGTCTTCCGTGTTTCACCGGCTGTCAGATGGGTCTGTTTTGGGGGAAAGCGTCACGACTTTAAAGTGTCAAAAGTATCGAGCGAAGTGACACGTTTGTCAAAGTTAAAGCTCGTCGGTGTTTGTTATCTAAGGGAAACAGGTTACCGGTATCTCTCACAATGTTACACAGTAGACACACCCGCACTTGTATTGCGCCGTTGCTTGCAAATTATATGCAAAAAAAACAAAAAAAGAAGGTGCCAGTTAGTCCGTGTATGTAAATGAGAGACTGAGTACATTTGACAGCAGGCCAGCTGGAGCATTACAACTGTGGTAGACTGTTTATGTTTCCTCTCACGCACGCCATCATCGTATGTCTGGCTCTGCAGGTGTCCCAGGCTGCTGCTGAGCTGAGGAACTTCTGTCTGCAAAATGCCTCCAAGGACCCCCTGCTGGTAGGGGTGCCCTCCAGCGATAATCCCTTCAGACCCCCAAAGTCCTGCTCCCTGTTCTGAGGTAGGCCTGCGTTTTTCAGCTGGGAGTAAAACTGTACACGTGATTACACTAGGAAATACATGAATTATACCTTCACAGTCAGTTTACGTTTCGTTTAATCAACTAAATTCAGGCAGGCACTATTGAGTTATAATATTTCACACGACATGACTTAATTGAATAGAAGGATTATTTTCATCATAGATTAGTCTGCAAATTATTTTCTTGATTAAACGATTAATCGTTTTGTCTATAAATTGGCAGATAACAGAAAATAACCATCACAGTTTACCAAGGTGACGTCTCCAGAATGCTTGTTTTTTCAACCAACAGTCCACAACTTAAATATATGAAAGTACAGCTATAATAAAATATACATATTTACATACACACACACACACACACACATATATATATATACCTGCTGTGGAATTTGTTGCTGTAATTGACTACATTTACCATCAACACTGAAGGGACATCCAAATAAAAGGTGGTGAATTTTCCTTCTTTTTTTTTATGTTCCCCAATTATATCTGTTTATCTACAGCAGAAAGAAAGGTGGAGGATTTCTGAATTTACCCATGGAAGGCTTTCTTCACTTCTACTTGATGTCTCTGTGGATCGACCAGCACCTCCTCTTGGAAGCAACATGGGACGGATGGGGTTCGGGGGAGGGAGCTGCGCCACTTGTTTGCCAAATTTAATGGTACCATAACTCCCATCTGTTACATTAAAGCAGGGCCAAACTCTACATGTTCAAAAAAATTGTATTGACTCTAACTTGACTAATGATTAAGCCATTCTTGGTTTACCTACTTTAACATGTCCGGCTTCAATTTCCTGACCTAACGATGTCTTTCTCCTGTCAGTGAAATTCAGCCCACGTGATTGGCTACTGAGAGTGCAACTTCCTCTTGCATTTTGTTTGGCAGGTCAAACATTAATTTAAACCAGGTGCTGCTCAAAATCAGACCATTTTGTGTTATTTATATATATATATATATATATAAAACACTGTATTGTAATGTGTGTCTTTAGAAAACATTAACTGTGTATGTGGCCAACAGACATACTGGTAGCTTTTGAGCTAAATTGATTGGTGTCTTAAACAATTCATGTATTTGTGTTAATGGTAAAGGTGTTACTACTATTTAAAGGTACAGTGACATGGTACAGACTTTAACCATATCAGTGCAGGGCATGTGATTGTCCTTTCATCCAGTCTTTTTTTCTGTATATATTTAACAGCCTGTTAAGGTTGCTTTTGTCTTTAATTAAAAAATAAATTAAATACGTCAAGGCCTTACACTGTTGGATAGTGAATCCTGGTAGCAAATTTAATGTATATCACTTTAGATACACAAATGGCCAAACAGCAAATGTTAAATATGTCTTTTCAAAGCTTCCAACAATTGATTGAATCATGCTGCAGTGACTTGTTGCGTTAATCGTTTTCCACACTGGAATCATATTCCAATCAACCAAAACTTGTACTACTGTTAGCCTTTATCTTTCTTAACTTTGCTACTTTGGGCAACCTTTTAAATATTAAACTACTTTTCCGGACACTAATCAATTGTATGTGATTTTTTAATATCAATCGCTCTCTTTAACACTTTTGAATTGTTTATGAGACTTAACGTCATAAGCTTTTAGTTTGATTTTAAAACACTTGAACAGGTCAAAGAAGATGTTACATAGGTTGAGGTCTCTTTGTTTGAGTTAATTGTGGGTCAGTAACCCGAATGTGTTCATAGTTAAGTGGATGGGAAGAATGACTACGCTGGACATCTGGCGACACCGTCATAAATGTACAGGATAATACCATTGCAGGCAGCACCATTAACTCACAAGTTGCTGTTTCATGTACAGGCAGGGTACTGGAATATTTATTATACTGATTTATTGATATTTGTAAGGGAAAAAAACAAACAAAAAATGCTGGTAATACATGCTGTTTGCTCCACTTATCTTCTTGAAAACTGAATACAATACCATGCTCAAATTGACTTGATCGGTGACACTCAATTTCACACGATGTGAAATTTGGGATTTTGATCCATTTTAGCTCCTCACCATCATTAATATTTCCTTGTATTAAAAAAAAAAACGAGTTAATACTTTCACACCATGTGCACAAGTTAAAAGTTTGGTAAGAAGTTTTTGGACTGAATCATTTTAAATCCTGAAGCTTCAATCTCGTCCTTTGTTGGTGGTAATTAGCAGAAGTGCCATCACCTGGAATTAAAAGCGGCAGCATCTGTCTGAGGAAGTTTCACTTTTCTGCTCAGGTAAGGCACTAGAGACATGGGAACTGATCCATTGTTACTATAGTAATTTAGTGGTATGTATGTCACCCAAGTATGTGTGTACACATTGTCTTGTCATGTTGTGGTGCTGTTTACGTTTGCATGTGAGTAAAATGTCCCCTTGTTGTGAATATGGCATCCAGATGGCTTCCAGGTTTGGCCAGAAGAGAGTTGGAAGATGCTCAGAGTACTCGGGTAATACTGTCACCTTTTACCTGAAATATAGAAGCATGAACCAAAAGCCTTAGACCATGAATGCTGGAAAGAAAGCAATCCAATCCACACCACCACTTATCACGATCCCTCTGTCCTTACTTTCCCCCCCCTCCCCCATCCTAACTTGTTGACTACAGACTCCTATCTGCTTAAGGATCCCAGCCCTTTGAGGGAGCTCTCTCACAGCGCCTCCCGGTGGGCTGACAGGGAGGAGCACATAGAGCAAGGAGACTGGGTAACAATGAATGCAACAGATTAATGAGTTAGGGTTCATTCTTGGAGGGGGAACTAAACCTCTATCATGTAGGAGCATCGAAAGGAGATGGATGAGCATGTGGCCAGGCTTCAGGAAATGCTGAGCTGTGAACGGGCCAAAGTAAGTTGCATGTGTGACAGACATTGTGGAATATGTTTCTCCCTGAATTTACACTATTCCCCCTTCTCAAAACCATCTCTACCCTCTCTCGGCAGTGCACTCGTCTGCAGCTGCGGTGTAACCAGCAGGAGGTGGAGCTGAGGCTTCGAGAGCAGCACACCAACAGACTGAAGGAGCGAGTGGCTGACCGACACAGAGAGAAAGGACCCTGTGAGACTCTCTCTCTGTCCTGTTACAGTTAAATTCACAAAAATATTTCCCCCACAGCTGTTTGCTTATATATCAAATATTTACTGAAACCACGCAACGTTTACCATCTTGCATTGTTCTATACAGCAATAGAGGTGTTGAACTTTCCGCCTGGAGGTCGAGGCAAACGAGAACAGCCAATCAAGTCATTCCGGTCTACCGTCAAGTAAGTTGATGTTATCATCACTTTCTGAATGTAGTCTCCAAATGCATTCTCCACCTCTCTCTAATCCTCCTTTGCTCCCTCGGCGGTGTAGACAAGAGGAGGCAACACTGCGTCTGATGCTGGAGCGCAGAGAAGCAGAGCTCAGGGAGGCCATGAAGCTGCGCCACAGCCTCACCACTTTACTTCATGCACTCAGAGTCAACATGGAGGACGTGAGGAAAAAGAAGAAAGCCTTTTTAACTTAAAGTTCTGGTCAATAACTAGAATTGGTCATATTGGGCCAAAGAAAGGATGATTTTAAAAGTGATTTCAACAAAACCATTAGTTAGTAGCTGTCCATTGTATCAAATGGTATTCCTCAGCAGAGGCTGCTGTAGTGTTGAGTTAAGCAGTTAAAGCAGAGTTTTGCCTAATACAAGGTCCATTTAGTAGCCATTGTGGAGCTTGAACGTTCATTTAGACGTTCATTCCTTGAACTTTTAAGCCACCATGGACCAAACGTCCTTAAATTGTTCAAATCGGCCGAGGAAGATCCAGTATCGTCATCAAAATCTCCAGAACTGCTACTTAAATGACCATGTGTTGATCGTTTGTAAAGGGCTGAGTCCAAGATGAGTATTCAAAATTACGAATCAGTTTAACCTTCTTTTAAAGACCCTGTCAGACATGGTGGCTGTTCAGGAAAAAGTCCCGACTGAAGACAAAAGGCTGGATCAAGCTGAGAGAGCGCTTGGTGACCATGTAACAGGAGGTGTGGTTCAGAGTTGGAGGCAGGTGCAGAAGAGACTTTGTGACGTCCCACCTGAAGGTAAACACCCAGGATGAACAATCTTCGAAGTTCTGCTTTTATTTGTGTGTACGTCTTCATCTTTTATTTATTTTTGCTAAACCAATGATTGAGAAACACTTGCCTGAGCAGTACAATATGTGGTCTTTCTTGACTGTGGAGGCCACACCGGCGTTGATACCGACCATGACAAGCTCCTGGCTCGACTAGAAACTGAACAGAAGGAGAGTCAACAGCTTGTCAGACTACAACAGCAGCTGCTGCAGGTTCATTTACACTTACACACACATTTTTCTTGTATGAACTTTTGTTAGTCAGACTTAGAGATACTGCTTTTCTCTGTCTACAGGACAGCCTTGCTTCACCTGTCAACGCTGAACTGGCTGATTCCTACTTTCTGGAAGAGTGGGAACGTCTTCAGGTGCGCTGGGCAGAGCTCAATCATCAGCGGCGGACTTTTGAAAGGGAGAGGCAGTCCTTCACCGACGCTGCCATCCGACTGAGCCATGAGGTGACAGGACACTGTTATTAGTTTGCAAACTTGCCTTAAAGGGCTTTACACTCAGTGCATGAAACCTATGGGAAAACAGAAGAAACATCCGGTAGAGCAAACAGAGGAGGGATCCCTCACCCTTTCATTGTGCATTTACAGTACTCCATACAAAAGATCACAGCATACTGGCTTAAAAGGCTGCTTGTTACTCTGTAAATTGTATTTTTTGCGTCTACAGCGCCGTGACTTTGAGCAACAGAAGGCCTCTCTCCTGAAGCAGCAGTATCTGTGCGACTCCCCTCTGTCTGGTAAAGGAGCACCAAGCAACAGCACGAGAGAGAGCACAGCACTCGGTGAGTATGCAATTCAATTAAAAAGGGTGGAGCGGTGGGAGAAAAGTCTTTAACGCATTATGTGCATGTGACTTCAGATTTCTCAAGTTTGGGGCCCACTGGCATATCTGACTGTCTTCCCATTACACCATCTTCCACCAAGTCGGGGATAGCTGCTCTTTCTGGATCACATGAGGGGAGATTTAGAGTTCAAACCCCAAGCACTCCTGAGCTGTACTCGGCCCTCAATCTGTCATACAACTGCAGGTTAGTCAAGTCCTGCTTTAACAGCAATGGCAGTGTACACAAAGAGAGAAAACTGAACCGTGAACAAACAACGTCTTAAGCTTTACCTATACGTGTTCACAAAGCATTCACTGTAATGTCAGTGCTTTGGATGAGTAAAGTCTGGCCCTGTGTGGTGCTGATAAAAAATTAACTTTAGTGGAAACTTTTCTCCACTTTGGCCCAAATTAAACTGTAAACATCACATTCACCATAACTGCTACTACTCACTCCTCTCTTCTCCCTCAGAACCAGAGAGGTTGATGACCAGTCGGAGACATGGGACGGCCGAGTAGACGGGATGGTGCACACACGACAGGCTGCACACCTAGACTGGTTTTTTTAATACCATTTTGATGATAGGTGGCGATTAAAAACATATGGCACCTTATTTCTACTTTTTAAATACTCAACAAAGGCTGATTATACTTGAAGCCTGTTTTTTTGTTGTTTTAAGAATAAAAATACCTTTTTTCAGTTGTTATCCAGCCTGGCCAATAAAATATTTCTATAGTGTCTAATTATGACTGTTGTCAAGCATTTTTGGATGACTGTTTGGCATTTATTTTGTCCTTTTTTGAAAAATAGTTCAGAATCCGAATTTTACTAAAGCAGGATATAAAATGCTATTAAAACTTTACACACTATATTTGCTTGACACATTGTCCATTACTTACTTTGTTTAAACCAGGAAATAGTATAGAGGTAGACAGGAAATGTTTCCTATAATACATACAATTTTCTGATGTGAAATATGAAGTAGCTCAGGGCTCTTTTCTCGGTCCGTTGCTTTTCTCTCTTTACATTTCACCTCTTGGCCAAATTATACGACATCATGGAATTAATTTCCACTGCTATGCTGATGATACTTGGCTGTTCCTATAAAGGTGAATCATCATTATCAAATTAAATTTGCTAATAGCTAAATCTGGCACAAATAATCTTTCCTCATTTTGAGATTGTTTTTGTGCATGGTCCTTGTTTAATAGAAACTATTGTTGTCCGATCAAGTGATAACTCTTGACAACTGTGTGATATCCCAAAGTCAGATTGTCAAAACTCTTGGTCTTGCATTTGATTAAATTGAATTAACTCTCCTTTAATCAGCACATTAAAGATATCACCAAGATTGCCTTGTTTCACCTATGCAACATAGCTAAAAGGTCTTAATTATCCATTGCTGATGCAAAGATCCTAATTAGCACTTTTCTATCATCCAGACTGGATTATCATATTTTGTTGTCAGGCCTGCGGCATGTTAAAGTCTTCAAATGATTCGGAATGCTGCAGCTAGAATTTTAACTAACGCTGTCTTCAGCAGTAAAGGTTGCAACTTCAAATCTCTCAAATCAGTCAATACATTTTACACAAAATATAGACAAGATTCCAAACTATTCTTAGCAATGTTGGTATTTAATAGCATCCTATTCAATTTGAGACGCCTTGCTTTACCTCCCTAACCAGAATATTGTAAAGACTTATATATTAGGGGAAAAAAAAAAACTGCACGAGGGACCACATTGGCATTACTCCACTTGTTTGATGACCAGCACGCGCGGTGCATGAGCTCATGCGATTGGCTGCTGGCACGGGGGCGGAGTGTGCCTCGCTGCCTCTGATCACCACTTGTACTCAATTACCAATTACCAACTTCAGAACTTTGTGACGAGTGCTTAGCGCCATATGTCTGCGGTATTTTGTATCGTTATTACAACGTCAACAACTCTATCCTCTTACTGAAAGGGAGTCTGGCAGACGAGACGAAAACATTTGGGCGAGAAGGAGCTAGAATTAACGGCATGGTCTGGGGACTCAAGCATCACCTGCCGCACTTCATGGAGTCAGACAGCAAAAGTTTCCAGCCCTGGAGAGACTACATAGGACTCTCGGACACAATCCGAGAGATCCTGGGCCGGCACACGGCCACTGAGTGCCCACTTCCAGCCTCCAAAGCTCCTCACTCAGAATCTGATGACCTGTGCGAGGCACTGATGTCTGTGCGCATTAACGCAGTTTGCCGAAGCAGCGGCCTCGGGGCAGACTGTGCGCCACATCTCTCCGCTGAATCTACGCTGCCAGGCACTTTGGCTGATCAACGTCCGCCTGGTGGTTCGTGGTACGCTACGAACACCTTTCGTGCCGATACACCAGACGCGGTAGATTTAAAGCTACTGCCAAGACCGCCAGGCTCCCGGGGACCGAAAGACCGCAAAAAAAACACTCGTTTCAAAACTCCGGATCCACCATTGTCTGCGTCACCTGAGCGCATGTTCTGCAGTTTCTGCAAGCACAACGGGGAGTCGGAGGTGGTGTGCGGATCCCACTGGCTGAAGAACCAGGCCGGAGATGTCTTGTGTCCCTATCTGCGGCAGTATGTGTGTCCTCTGTGCGGGGCCACGGGGGCCAAAGCGCACACCAAGCGCTTCTGTCCGAAGGTTGACAGCTCGTACAGCTCCGTGTACGCCAAGTGCAGACGCTGAACTAACAGGTGGCAGGTAGCACTAAGACACAGAAGGCTGAATCCTCCTTTACCCAGTGTAGTTTTGTTTATTGCCGTGTGTGTGTGTGTGGTTTGGTTTTCATTTGCATGCTTTGGCACGTTTGTAGCCTTTTCTCTAATGCTGATTGGAGTTATTTTTCAGCTGGTCTTTTTGTCGGCCTAGCCTAACCGCGTCCCTTTGTGTAGAGTACTTTCAACAACGACTGCCAGATATGTTTGGGAGGAGAGACAAGACAGACAAGTTTCAAAGGAAAATGTACGTTTGTTTTACATATTTTTAAAACGTGGCCACCTGATGTCCAGTTTCATATCTCCTGTCCATGCATTTAAGGATTATACTATCAAACCTTTCAAAGACGTACATTCATCAGTAATAACTTTACTACAGCATGTAGGCTAAACATCATGTGACCATGTCAGCATTTTAAAATTTTTAAATACGAGTGACTTGTTCTGAGTTATAGAGCAAATACCCGCTCCTAAAGCATGTTTTATTTTGAATATTGTACCTGTGGCTTTTCTAAAATGCCATTTCATTTCTAATCACTTTGTGGAAAAGAGAAAAAAAAAAGTGTGAAAAATTCTGTGTAAAATGATTGTATATCTGAAGTTATAAATATCTAAATTCACCACGTGTGTGTGTGTACTTTTATCACATTACAGATACTTCTCGAAAAAATACTCGGATTACTGCTTTAATAAACAACCAGCTTTATCTGGGGAGAACAAGAAAAACTAAGCCATTAAACTGCACATTCCAGCGGTCAATAAAACAAGAAGAATGACAACAGATGAATAGTAATTTGTTCAATGGCACATGTGCCTTCATTACCCACAAACCACTGGGGAAACAGTAAAATCAGGATGGCAGGGACTTGATCCTCAACGTTTGCAGCCCCTTGAACTTTTACTGCTGCGGCGCAGGTTCTCCAGCTCTCTGTGAGTGGCCATGACCTTACGACTAGAAGAAAGACGAATGCTGATTGGCAGTTTAAATAACCTCATTCAATAACTTTCTCCTCTCTACGAGGTTTGCATTTGACTAGTCAGTTGGGTTAAGGCAGGTTGAATATGTTAAGTAGGAGATGAGTGACAGAAAAATGTAAGACCATTGTTCATCTTATTTCTACTAGAGTCAGATTGTCTGACTTTGTATTTTTCCTCAAAGATTTTAATTTTTGTTTCTCGATTGTGGGGGAGTTGTATTTTGTCTATTCAACAGCATCATTTTGATTTGTTGCCCAGAGTTTTCCATCAGTTTACCATCCACCCACATCAAAGCTTTCCATCAGGGCTTGATGGTGGGCCTTGGATAAGGTGCCAAGCAGTCTACAGCTGACAGAGCTGACTTCACACTCCAGCCAATTAGAGTGAAGAGGATGAAACTGACCAATGGTATTACGAGTCAAAAGTTCAACTGGGAAGAGAGAGGGAGGGGCCGGCACTGAACACAGGGAGTTTAGAGAACAGGGGTTAAGTGGCCAAAAAGGAGGAGACAAAAAGCTCAAAATGATGTTGGATAGAAAAAAATAAGGAGCGTTTACTTACTTTAGAGAGGAGAGTTCTCTGATGAGTCCACAGATCAGGTCTGTTGCATCTTCATGATCTTCCTCCCTCTCCATCACCACCTCCTCACTGAATAGAGAGAGAAAGTAAAAAGTTGGATGGACGAAAAATAAGTGATGTGATGATAAACCAACAAATCCTAAATTTGTTGGTTTCTTTCATTTTGCAAGAGAACTAAAATGTGTAGATATGACAGGGAAAAAAATATTGATGTCTTCTTGAAGATTAGGCAAGGAATAAACTAAATTAAAGCTGCGAGCAGCGTTGAACTGGGCCACACATGTCGGGGCCGGTTGATGTGACCGTTGCACACTGTGCAGAGCTCGAGGCCCTGGAGATGACATATTGAAAATGTATCACTTCCTGTGTCCACTATGTGGCGTTAGAGAACACATGCAACAATTATGCCTGAAAATGCATATGTTTAATATGTCAAAGTACAGTGCCTACAAATGGCAAACAAGACCCAAAATGGCACATTCAATAAAAAAATGTCTGTCTTCCTGTTGGGTTTACACTATGCATCCAAGAAACTTTTTTTTAATGTCTGGAGACGTTAGATAAGCTTCCTAAAGTTCATACATCTATGTGAAATATAAAGATGGGGGCTCCAACTTTGAACATTTTTGAGGGAGCGCTATCGAGCCATTAGGTCACACCCAAACATGAGTCCTGTACAATATTACATTTTTCACTAGTTCTGATGAGTGTGCCAAGTTTGGTGAGTTTTTCGAGTGCCTTCAGACCCTCAAAAATGCCATTCAGTGTAAAATTAGGGAAAAAAAGATGAAACACTACAATTGTTATAGGGTCCTCGACAAGAGCTTGGGCCCTGATCAAACATGTCTCTCTGAGTACACTGCATGTTAAAATGTTAAAGTGTACCTCGATCCTTGTTCATAATGTTTGGGCTGTCAAAGGTGCTCTTACTTCCATTCTTCATTTTTTTTACAACTTGTCAATACTTAGTTTGTCTAGGTAGAAGAAGACTTGGTTTCCCAAACCTCTAATGAGCTAAATGTGGTGATGACAAATTATAAACATGATAAATTGCCACAACACTAAACCCTAGGCCTGTTTACACTGGGAGTTTATCTGAAGAGCCAGTCTACAAAGTCACACTTGCTTCCCTTTCTGCACCCCACAGTCAGGGTTCTTGTGGTGATTTAACCCCCTTTCCTACTTCCTTACTTCAGAATGATGGTGTTCAGCTGCGAGTCTGACACGTAATCCAAGTACCCAGATCCAAACGGGTCAGTGGTGTTCTTGGTCTGAGGGGGCTCAGCGTTCACAGTAGAAGGACCAGCACCAGGTTCACCATCAGAATCACACTGTGTGCAACAAAAATAAATCAACCGTTACTGTAGAGTTAGACGGTAAGAAGTAATTTAAGTATGTATCAATTTGGTGTTTGTTTTTGGAGAAGACTGTCAGTGTTTCAGCAATTTAGAAAGCAACTATCTGGCTTCTCTCTACCTTTATAAGTTGCAGTATTTTCCTTAAATACTTCACTAAACCGGTACTTTGAAAGTTTGTCCCACCACTCACGCTGTCTTTCATCTCTGATCCACCGGGTGTCACTGCAGCCTCGCAGAGCTGCACCGTGCTGAATCCTCCTGACTGGGTGTGTGTGGATGAAGCACCTGCTTCAGCTACAACATCGTCCCCTGCACCACCAGTCAACTCTTCCTCTCTTGTCCTGGTCACACCGCTCACCTGCAGAGGAGCAGCCTCGATTGCATCCCGGTTCTCAGTCTCCTCACTCTGAGTTGTATTAGAGGAAAAAGTGACGGCAGGACTTTGGTCGACTGCTGCCGACCCATCTTCCCCGTCTCTAATTTGCTCCTGAGGTTTTTCAGCTACAATCTCAGCTGTGCCTCCCTCGTGTTCCTGCTGCACCTGATTTCCCAAAAGCTCCTCCTCTTCCTCCTCTGCAGGTAGGTCTGACTTTGTGTCACCACTTTGCTCTGGACCAGGCCCTATGCCTGCCTCAACCTCACAACTAGTTCCCTTTGAGCCGCATGGATCAGACACAACACTGGTTCCATCTGAGGTAGTGGCAGCAATGTGGACTTCAGTTTCTGCCCTGTGTGTCAAAAACAATGTCATCAACAATGGGGAAGTAACACATTTCATTTAATCCTGTTAGTGTAATCAAGTATAGTTTATGTGTGTTTGGAGTGTGTTTTCACTTATTAATCTAAATAATTCAAGATATTTCACATTACATTTGGATTCCTCACTACATTATTCTGACCTGTCTTCCCCTCCACAGTGACTGGAGTGAAGTTTCATCTCTGCTTTTTCCTGCTCTGTGACATTGCCTACTGGGACGGATAGTGAGGATGATAAAGACGATACTATCTCTTCCTGAGCCACAAGGTCAGCTGTGGTATTACAAATCTGCTTTCCAACTCTCTCCGGTCCATTCTGCCCGTTTTCACGTTTTTTTGTCTGTAAAAAGTGACTCCGCTCCCTCTCCGTCAGACCACACATACCCATCCGTCGCTTCTTTTTGGCCGGTAACCCCGCTGCAGCCTCCTGTGCAGTTTCCTTGACATCAGTCATGTACACATTGCTGGGTTCTTCTTGACTAACCTCTTGGTTTTTCTCAAAATTACATTCAGGGTTCTCCTCTGCACCCAGTTGATCCTCCAGAGCAGCAGCATCACCCTCTTCAGAGATCTGCAAGCAGACCTGGAGTTGATCAGTGCATGTTTGGGATGGTGACGTGTCATATTCCTCCTTATCCTTTCCGCTCTTGTTGGCATCATTATCAGCATGTACTTTAAAGCCCTTCAGCTGGGAATCATTGCTAGGATTGGTGACTTTAGTCTCTCCTTGCTCGTCAAATGCTTTAACAGTAGATTCCTGCAGAGGGGAGCGGTGGCATTGTAACAGTGTGGCATCCACTGTTGCATGATTTCCTTCAGTGTCCTGAAATAATAAAAAGAATAGAATGACTTATCTACAATTTGGCCTGATAAGACGATAAAATGTGATTTAATTTAGTTTCAACCACTTACCTGATGATGAGTAGCCTGGATATCATCGATCTCTGAGTTTTCATCACTTGGACATTCCCTCTTCTTTGACCTGAGTGACCGAGGCTGGGGTGGAGCTACGCTGGCTTAACACATAAGGATCAACTCAATTCAAATTAAAATGAGCCTATCAATGATAGTGAAGCAATTGTACATCAAATATAATTTTTCTTCCAAAAAACAAATATAGTTTCTGTTCAACAGTAGCACATCAAAGTTAGCCCATGTAATGAGGCAATAGCAACTGCTTTACCACTGCTGTTGTTGGTCTTTGCTTTTGCTTTGGCCATCTCTTTTCCCTAAATAACAGAAATAAGTGAAACACATCAAGACATACCATAGTAGGAGATAAAAAGCTCATACTTAACATGAATAATTCCCATTGTTACGGTTGTATCTGGTGAGTTTATAGCCAAATCTAAGTAATGTAAGTAAATATAGTAAATGCAGCTAGCTAACATCAACATAGTTACACGGGTTAACTGAGTGCAAGAGGAAAGTTGAAGATGTGACTTGTGTAATGTTACTGAGTGTGCTTACTGGGTTTAAAAAACAACCCATTGATACTGATTAAGATCATTCCCCAGTGAAAAGATAGTGACAAAATGTCGCGTTATACATATTTTTCCCACTGTCATACAACCACCCACCTGACCCACCTGGTCTTGACTTGTAACGTAACGTCGGTGTTTTACGTCAGCACTGGGCGTGTTTCGTCTAGCCGTAAAGCGCGATGTGCGTTGCCACTGGAGACGCAATGTAGGAAGTAAATTCCACAGCTTACCGTTCTAGTTTTGACAGCTCAAACTTAACGTTACATTACACGTTGCTTGTATATGTTGTGTCTTTTCTCCCGTTGTTTATGAGCAGTTTTTTTCCGACCTGACTAACGTTAGCTGTAACCGTAACGGTAACATCACGGTCCGTGAAACTGACAAGGTAAACAGCTTGCCTGTACATTCAGTCTATGTAAAAATGAACTGTTTGTTGTGTTAGCTAACATTTTAGCACACAGAAGCTAACTCCATACAAAACAGTTGGGACCGTTTGAATTATGACTTATTACTACTGCTATTGAGGTCAGTGCCGACTCTACACTAGGTGTACTAGCAGTGGATACTGTCAGTTATGTTCATCACAGTTCTTCTGCTTCTTTCCATTGGCTCAACTCATGCAATCCTTCCTTACCTTTTAGGTTTGAACCGTCGATGAGCCGCAGTCGGAACCCCCCTCCCCGGGGTCAAGGGGCAGCGCGAGCCAAACAGGTAACACCCGTCATGTCTGATAAGGAGATGTGTGAATGATATCCACTGTTACGTCAGCAACAGGTATGATTCGGCACCTCTGTCCCTGTTCTTACGTCTGTCTGCCTGGCGGTGTCTCAGATGGGGCTGCTCCTTGACCTGTCCCCGGATGGAGGGATGGATGATGAGGGAAATGATGAAGAGCTGGAGGCAGAGCTTCTGAATCTGATGGGAGGAGGTGGAGGGAGATCACAAGGGAAGAAAGGTGACGGCAGAGGTGAGAAAGAGTCTCTCCCGTACCTAATTCATAGACGTGTATCAGTGTAAAGTACAGTTTTCTCTTTTTATTCATGTGTCGGTATTTCAATTTTGATATGCCGCTTATGATTTAGTGCCGCTTGTGATGCGTTTGTGTACCTACAGCTCCTGTCCCCATGGCTGATATAGAGCGAATGGCAGCACTTTGTATGAAAGACCTGGATGATGAGGAAATGGGGGATGACGATCTGGATGATGATGAAGATCTGCTGGTAACACACTCGCACTGTCTTTTGTCCCTTTCACAGCTGAAACACGTAGTGGATTAATTGATAAATTGGCAGAAGATTCATTTGGAACTATTTTTTGATAATGGTTAAATTTTGTCAGTTATTTTTTTAGTCCCAGCTTCTCCGATGTGCTGAATTTGAAGACATCATCTTGGGGTCTGAGAAATTGTAATGTGCATATTTCACCTCTTTTTGTCAGTTCACAAACTAAATGATTGAATTAAGCACATTAACTGAGAATAAAAACACGTTGTTAGCTGCTTTCCTAATCTCTTCTAATATAATGGTGAATCTGAAGCTGCTGAATTGCTTTAAATATCTGGATTTCTTTTTTTTTACCGCATACATTTCTGTGTCTCCGCACATAGGCAGAACTGAATGAGGTTTTGGAGGATGATGAGGAACAAACTCCTGCTCCCACCCCTCCTGCCATCACGCCGACTGCTCCCAAAGTGAGCGTCACATCCCACTCGGCTCCTCCTGCTGCTCCCAGTGGTGCAACTGGGTTGGAGTCTCTCCTACTGGAGCGCGTTGAAATGTATAAGACGGCCGTTTCCAATGCTAAGACTGCAGGGGAGACGAGCAAAGTCCGAAGATATGACCGTGGGTTAAAGGTAAACTGGAGAACGAAGAGGAAACATCCTACACAACCATACTTTGCCTTCATTCAAGCTTTTTTCAAATGTCTAAATGGGCCTCTTATATAGGAATCTAAGACTTAATATTATAAAACATTGCAACTTTCTTCATTTAAATCCTATAAACATACGTTTATGATTTTTTTTTTTTTTCCTTCAACCCTAGACGCTGCAGTCTATGTTGACATCTTTTAGGAAAGGGAAACCAGTCAGCGAGGAGGAGATTCCGCCTCCGGTTGCTCTCGGTGGAAAGCCCAACGTCACAGACGAGTCTGAATCGATCAAGGAACGAGAACTGCCGGGGCCCACGCTGATGCCCTCTCCTCCCACAAACCAGAAACCTCTAAGGGAGGCTGCACCGGCAGCTCCGAATATGAGGCCACTCCATCTGACCGTGCCCCATAAGCCTGCTGGCGCCTTAACCCCGGGGACACCTGCCATCTCTCCCCTCACCCCCGGCCAGCCTGATGCTCAGCACTCAGGTAAACACACATGATAACATACGGAGTACGCTGTGGGAGTCTCTCCACCTCAGTACTTCTTCTCTGTACTGTGTACTGGATGTATAAGAGTCAAGATGTGGTGATATTGGTCCACTTTAATTAACACTTTAAATTCACCGACTCTGATTATAACTGATTATTAGTCATCCTATTGTTCAACTCTTCTGACTTTGGCGATGGCTCGTTCCACAGTTTAATCTCAATGTCAATTAGCTCACAAATGTCCCGCTAAATGTCACTGTGATCCTCCTGAGCTTTGAAGTCTTTTTGTTTTGTTTTCTATGTTGTTCTCTCTTTATCTAATGTTGTCTCTTGTCTGCCCTCCCTCCATTCAGAGCTGAAACAGGCAGTGTTGTCCAGACAGAGGGAGTATAAGATCGCTGCCATACACGCCAAGCAGAACTTCGACATAGACCGGGCGAAACAGCACTACCTCACTGCCAAGGTAACAGAACCAACGTCAATGTCATCGCATGAACACATCTATTTGTTTGTATACTTTTATGTAGAAAAAGTCAATCCTAATGGAGTTGACCTTCTGTTATGCAGAAACTGGACGTTCTGGTGGAGGCACTGGACAGAAACGAACCAGTCGACCTGAGCTCACTACCGCCTCCTCCTGGTCAGTTAAAGGAAGACTTTAATGTGACGTTTTTGACTTTTGTTGCCATTACTCAAACACCATAGCCTAGAAGGAAGCTCCCAACAGTGGCATCAGTGCATTATTGAACTATGCACTATTTATTGACTTTTCCGAGGCATTTGATATCGTTGATCACAGATTAACAAAACAAAGTACTTTCTCTCAAATTTGGAAGATCATGCTCTAACTGGGTTTGTGCATACGTGTCTGGTAGAACACAGGTTTATGATATCCATTTGTATGCACATGGCTCTTTTCCAACCAAAGCCATGTCTAGATTACAGCCTGCCTTCAACGTTCTTTAGACATCACTGCTGAACCTCAAACTTGTACGGAATACAGATAAGACAAAATCTGTTTTATTATAGAACCCATAGTTCTATCCCGCAGCTTCCTGCCATACATGTTACTGAAATTGAGCTTCTTCAGTGTAATGAATGTCTGTAAAACACCATCAACCCCCATGGGAGAATACTGAACGTTGGAAGACTTCGCACCATATAACCAGAATGATTTTTAATTTTGGACCAGTTAAGGGATGTCTGTGATTGTTGACACTGTTTGTAATATGCCAGTGTATAACTTGCTGTTTCTCCACTGATATCTGATCATATGCAGGAGACGTAGTAGCAGAACACTGTGCACCTCCTCCTCCTCAGTCTTCCTCTAAACCTGCTGCCCCCGCTGCACCTGCACCCACCCAGGTGGCCGCTGCCGGTACGACTCCAGTAGCCCTGATCCTTCAGACGCTAAAAATGTTCCACGTTGAATTTAAAGAATGAAGTGTGTGATGCGTGTGTGTGTGTGTGTGTGTGTGTGTGTGTGTGTGTGTGTGTGTGTGTGTGTGTGTGTGTGTGTGTGTGTGTGTGTGTGTGTGTGTGTGTGTGTGTGTGTGTGTGTGTGTGTGTCCTGCACAGATCTGCCTGCTCCCAGCAATGTGGGAGAAGCCCTGCAGCAGAGGATGGACATATACAAGTCGGCAGCAGAGGGAGCCAAGAGCAAAGGAGATGATCGGAAGGCTCGCATGCACCAGCGCATTGTCAAGGTGCACACCATGCCCCCTTATGTACCATATTGTTGTAACTATTTCCAAAGCCAAATAATGTATTTCTCCAAAAAAAAATACAGCTTTAAATATTCTCAAAGATAGAGCAATTTGGGATGCACCTTGCGTTCCTGGCTGTGTGCTGCTGTTCGGTGGTGCGTTATAACTGGTGTGTGACTCACTTTGTTTTGACTGGAAATGCCCTCCGTTGCTTTTACTGTAACCACTTCTGTTGCTCATTTTAGCGACCAGAATAACCTGCAATAAAGTCTCGCTTGTTCTCTGAGGATTGTTGAAAGGCATTGTGGGGGGAAAAATAGGAGACCTTTAATTTTGAAGTAGATTTGGCTGAGGCGAGGTAAATGGATAAAACAAGAAAGAAAGAACATGATATTGTTGTGCGGCATGTACTGTATATTGTATTAGTAGGAGTGGAAGCACATTGATGACATTGATCTCCATGTGGGAGTTATGCTTCTGTCAGTATTTATATGCAGGAAAGACACTTTATATTTTGGGTGGGATTGGAAAACCAGGGAGGTTGTTCGCTATAGACATATTGTATTTATTCTGATTTACAATGCTACAAGTGAGGAATGTATTGACTATGACAGAGTAACAATACCAGGATATAAGAGTATCCAAGTGTGGAATTCTCCTTAATAACAGAATTATCAATCATCTCCTCTGTTCTCCAAAGCAATACCAGGATGCCATCAGAGCTCACAAAGCTGGACGACCTATCAACTTGTCAGACCTACCTGTGCCGCCAGGTAACCTTCTCCCGGTGTGTTTCAGGGTTGGGCCTCTGCTGCACTTTATAGTTACAGTAAGTTGTGTGTGTGTGTGTGTGTGTGTGTGTGTGTGTTGCTCTTGTAGGCTGTCCTCCACTTCATGGCTCAGAGGGGAGTCAGCAGAGCTTCATGGGTGTCCTGGAAACGGCGATGAAAATCGCTAATCAGGATGCAGACGCAGAAGATGATGAAGAGGACGGACAGAGAGAGACTGCCAAGGTAAAAAATAAATAAATAAAGGTACGAACAAATGGTCAAGTTGTTGTTGTGCAGCCAAGAAATCTGATTGGTTGCCTTTTTAAGCGAGGCTAGCCATGTTTTATTGTTGGCCATGCCAGCTCCTGTGCAGGTTATTGAGTTATGACTGTTGTCTCTGCTACACCTCCCGACTCTTACATCAACACCGTGCTTCACTGTAAACCACGGGAAAGTGTATAAACAGTGACTCACTAAACTTAGTTAAGACACAGCTGTTGAAATTGTTAAAAATGCTAAATCAAGGTCCCAGGTAAGAGAACAGCGCTGCACCTAGACCTCCGTATGTGTGTGTGTGTCATTGCATTTGTGTGACGCTCACCCTCACACTCGCATGTTCTTTCTCTGCAGCCTGCAGTGCGTCCACCTGCCCAGAAAGCAAAGTCTCCGGCTCCTCAGGCCCCTGGAGGCCCCTCGGCTCCAAAACTGGGAACAAAAGGTGCATTCAGAGTGTTCTGTGTTCTGCCCGCACGTACAAAATGTGCCATACGAGGAGTTTGAGTGCTACACGAGGCAGAGTTTCACTTCTTTTTCTCTTAATTATCCTTTCAGCCCAGCAGCAATTGGATTTCCTGTTGCTAAGGCGACAGGCTTTTATGCGTGCCGCGCTGCGCTCCAAACAGATGAAGGTAAGCTGTGGGGGTTTTACTTTTTTATTTTCTTTGCTGATAGATTCCCTGGCATCTTTATATTTTTGGTAGATGTCTGTATTACAGCCGCCTGTTGTTTAATTGGAGTCTTGAACATCTGCTGCTGTGTGATGGTTTGTAGGACATGACTGGAGCAGCGCAGCACCTCCGACACGCCAAGGGACTGGACCCCATGGTCACTGCCGCCAATGCTGGGCTACCTGTTGATATCAGCAAGGTCATAAATATATCTCTCTGTGTGTGTGTGTGTGTGTGTGTGTGTGTGTGTGTGTGTGTGTGTGTGTGTGTGTGTGTGTGTGTGTGTGTGTGTGTGTGTGTGTGTGTGTGTGTGTGTGTGTGTGTGTGTGTGTGTGTGTGTGTGTGCTGTTGTCATAGGAGCAACCAAAAGTGTGAGGTGTGTTAACACAAAACGGGACAGAAATAGAAGACGGTAACAAGGAAGCACGGGGTGAAATCAAAACACCTTTGTGCTCATCACGGTCTCACCTTCTGTGTGTGTGTGTGTGTGTGTGTGTGTGTGTGTGTGTGTGTGAGTTTATTAGCATTTTTTCATTGCCATTCCTCTTTTAATATTTCACATAGTTGCCACTTCTCCCATCTGACTTTCTTTCATATTTTTTTATTTTAACATCTTTGTTTCAAATAACCCGTGTACCTCACTCTGACTCACAGTGTAATTACCAAGAATATTAACTTTGTGCCTCTGTTAGTTTGTCTTCCTTTCCGTCCCCAGAACATCACACAGGCTTAGAAACATCTTCACAATTTCTAGTGGACAGATTTTACTTTGTTTTTTCTTTCGCTCCACATTTGTAATCGTCTCCTTCCTGACAGATTCCCAATGCTCCAGTCAGTGAGGAGGACTACTCCCTGGCTCGCTCCCGCACCTCCCCTCTCTCCCCTCGCTCCAGTGAACAGTACCACGGCCTCATGGATCTGTTGCGGAAGCAGCACGAGGTCAGGACACACAGGCCTTAAAAGATTGTTCATCACTTTTCTAGTTATGCAGCTTTTTAAAAAAAGACAAATCACAATAGTCGTGTATCATATCGTCTTTGGCTATTGTCTGTTCTCGTACCAACGCCTTCCTTTGTTCTGCATCTCCACAGAAATGTTTGGGATACTCTCAGCAGCTCACTCTCTTGGGCAACGTGGCTGAGGCTCTGAAGTAAGAGACCCCCGGTGTGGTGTATTTGTTGCCAATAGGCACATTTTATTAAATTGAATCAATCTGTGTTTGATTTGATGGTATCATATTCATTTTGGTTGCTACTAATTGCGACCAAAGACATCACGACTTTGAGATCAGATGATTTATTATTCTTTTTACATCGTTACACATACAATGAAAAACACCATCATTATTTGCTAACTCTGACCAACAGTCACAAGCCCAAAGAAATACATTTTTAATCCCATTAAAAGCTGAAAATATGCAAATTCTCACACTTGAGAAGCTTATGTTTGATACTTATTTGTATCTCCTGATATACTACTTTATTTATTCAACTGAGCACATCACGACTGTGTCAACACACACTGTGACTTTACTTTTAGTTTTCCTCATCCCCATACTGCATGCAGTGTAACTTTCATGTCACACTGAATATTTTGCACGTTCTCCTCACAGATCTTTTCACATACATTCAACCATCACGCATCACGCATTCATTAAGACTCTCATTCCTTACTTTGTCTTCAGTTTTGCTTTAAAAGAAATGTCAATATATCAAGCTAACACAAGCTAACTTTCTTCGGTGAACAATGCAGGAACACATGTTTGTTTGATCAAATAGAGCTGCCTGGCGTACTATACCTGCTGTCTGTGCAGAGATCAGTCCATACTGTAAGACTTCATATGAGATATGATGAGTTGTGTGTAAGGACCGTCTCTGTTTCTCACCAGGTTTGAGAAACTAGTCGAGGAGTGTATGAAGAGCATCGCCATACTGAAGAGCGCCCACGCCAAGGGCCAGCCAGTCCCCAAGTGTCGCACAGAGGAGAGGACCTTGAACACCGTCAAGTCAGCAACAAACATAACTGATAGTGATATAATGATATTTAGTTGTAATGTATTTTCTTTGAACGACTTGTGCTCCACAAAGACACTTCAGCGGTTGCAATTCTGTCAGATAATCCAACCACTTTGGTCCGGACTGAAATATCTCAACAAACAATTAGATGGACTGACATTGAATTTTGTACAGATGTTTACATTTCCAGAGGATGAACATTATTGACTTTGGAGATCACCTGGATTTTCTTTAAACGCCACCTTGAGGTTGATATATTTAGCTTTTTTTTTTTTTTTTTTTAATCTTAAAACTATTGGATGGCTCACTATGCAACTTGGCACACACATTGATGTCCACCACAGAATGAGGAGAAATCTCTTTGGTGATCCAAAGAGTTTTCCTCTAGCAGCATCATCAGATCAAAACTTTAACCTTTCCAATTTGTTTAATGACATTAACATGAACTTGTTTTTTATGATGAGTTGTGTGTCTCTCTCTGGTAACTTCAAAACGGGCACAAGTGAGCTTCATTTATGTGTGTTCACCCCCAGAGATCCTGTTTCCCTTTACTTGAACGTAAGGATAAACTCTGGTTGCATAATCGTTGCATCCCAGTTCAGGATTATTATTTTTTTTTTTAAAGGATATCAGTAATTACTTTTTTTTAAATGTCAGCAATCCTTCCTGGTGTTAACATCCCTGAAACACTGATTACAATTAAATTATTATTCATTATTACTTTAGTTGGAGCTTTGCAACTGAACGATTTGATTATACAGATTCTCATGCATCAGATGTTTGGTTTCGACTTTCCCTGACTAGTGCGGTAGATGAGTCAGATTGACTCGCTGTGACTCACTCTCTGCTCCAGTATCATACGGAGCTAACCGCTAGGTAACTCTGGCAGTGACTCATAAACAGGCTCATCAGCAGTCGGGATTGTTTGGCATCCAGGGACGCTGACTGGTTGTTGTCTGTCACTCGTGGTGCTGTTTCTAAATGGTCTTGACCCCTGTTCTTTGTTATTTAGGATCCACACCGGCCTCACACCAAATGACCTGATACTGTACATCATCAAAGGCATCAACCTGCCATGTCCCTCAGGTACTGATGGCAGCTCTGCGTCTTTTGAAATCACCAGGCAGTAAATGTGTCACATGTTTGCTCACGTACACCTACCTCTCTGCCTTCAGGTGTCTCGCCTAACGATCTGGATGCCAGTGTGAAGTTTGAGTTTCCTTTTCCCAGTGCGGTAAGCATCTCTCTCGCTCAGGGACTAGATTGTGGATGTTTCACTCTGGTTTTATCTAGATGTGCATTCATTTGTCTGCGTGTAGGAGGAGGCTCAGAGGGACAAAACAAGCACGGTAAAGAGCAGCAACAACCCAGAGTTTAAAGAGAATTTCAAACTCAACATCAACCGAGCCAACCGAGGCTTCAAACGAGTCGTCCAGTCCAAAGGCATCAAGTTTGAAATCGTCCACAAGGGGTAAAAAAACCCAATTTTGGACAATATAGGCAGAAGCTTCCCTGTCTATCCTCATGATTTAAGCTGTAAATGTCATGTCTGTTGTGCTTTTGTCAGCTGTGTTCTTCTCTCTGTATTCACAGAGGCCTGTTTAAGACGGACAGAGTTGTGGGCACTGCTCAGATGACGCTAGAGGCCTTAGACAACCAGTGTGACGTCAGAGAAATAATAGAGGTGGGTGCTGATGGCAAGTAAACACAAATGCATACGCACATGTACGTATACCAGTTCTATCTAACAGTCTGTTTCGTAGGTGATGGATGGACGAAAAGCTACAGGTGGAAAGTTGGAGGTGAAGGTGAAGATCAGAGAGCCTTTAACGGGAGCTGATCTCCAGCCGGTGACGGAGAAGTGGCTGGTTCTCGATCCGGTGTCCTCCCTTTCTCCTCCAGAGAGACAAAAGGAACGGGTGAGTAGAGTACACATTTCCCCTGAACTGCATGTGTGTAGACTGTGGAAGGAAACGTGGGATTCCTCCAGAGGACACAGGAAGAACTCCTCACGAAGGCTCCAGCCGGCCGGTTCATGTTCGCACTTAGAACCAAAATCTGTTCTGTGTGGACCGATGACGTTCCTCAAATGAATACGTGAAGCAAAAGAAATGCCATATTCCGATCGTTTCCACATCAATGGCACACGACTGAAGAATTGTCTCCACCAAACGGTTTATCTCAATGAACTTATCCCTAATATTGTAAATTAAATCCTCCATTAATTCACATTTTCGTTTGTCAAAATTCGCTGGAAATTCTGTTCAAATTTGCGCTACGTCGCAGAGTTCTCCTTGAATGGAAGTCAGCAGGGCCCCCTTCACCTCTACATGTCTTAAAGATGTGATGGTCTTTCTTAAGCTTGAAACTCTTTTGAGGGGTTCAAATGATCCATTTGTTACAAAATGGCAACCGTTTACATCATTCTTCAATGCTCTGCAGGGACTGTAATATGAGTTAGTATCAAAAAATATTAGTTTTCTCAATCTTTTACCATTCCTGCTCCTGTTGTTACGGGTTGGGGGGGGGGGGGGTATTTATGTTTGTAATGCCCTGTAGCTGCTGCAAAACTTGAGTGAAATGTATCTTTAAAAGAAAACTTGGATGGAAATCTGATTTCGCCCCACTTTTCAAGTATTGCTGTTTGTAACAGCTTCAAACACACTTTAGACCTTAGACCAACACTCTAGTTTGTCTCAAACATAACCGGGTCTACAGTCACGATGTGAGCTGCTGCCTGCTGATTAATATGCTGTGATCCTGCTGCCCCCTTTGCCAGGTCTATACCTGCAGGAGTAACAGAAGCTGACACCACTGGCATTAAATATATTGACAGTGTCAGTTCAGTGAAGTCTCAGTGTGTGTGTGTGTGTTTGTTTGAATCAGGCTCCATCTCCTCGGTCTAAACCCAAACACGAAGCGAGTAGCAGACAAGAAGCGAGCAGCAGACACGAAGCGAGCAGCAGACACGAAGCGAGCAGCAGACACGAAGCGAGCAGCAGGAGCAGTCATCCCAACAACTCTCCTCCACTATACAAACTCACCAGCTTCAGCCTCCTCAACCACGACAGGGAGCGGATGGAGAGAAAGGTATTTGTGTGTGTGTTTTATGTGCGTGTGGTCTAAACACCGTCCACAACATCCACTTCTCTAATGGGAAAGTCTCGTCGGGTCTCTCAGATCGCAGACTATCGAAAGGCGCAACAGCATCCCCCCTCTGACCTCGTCCACCAACACAAAGAGGTCACACACAGGCTGCAGTGGCAGAAAGCGCAGCTGGAGCGAGCCTCCTCCGCTCTACTGACCGGTAACTCGCACAAAGAATACAAACGAGTGCTTACTTTACTACCACGTGTGTTTATATGTCTCAACCCCTCAAACATCTTCCTTCACCACGTGTGTAGAGTATGAAAATGCGCTGCGGCGCTCCTTCCAAGGGTATGCTGACTCCGTGAAGAAACACTCCAGCCAAGGCAACAGGGTGAGTACAGTTGAACTGTGTGTGTGTGTGTGTGTGTGTGTGTGTGTGTGTGTGTGTGTGTGTGTGTGTGTGTGTGTGTGTGTGTGTGTGTGTGTGTGTGTGTGTGTGTGTGTGTGTGTGTGTGTGTGTGTGTGTGTGTGTGTGTGTGTGTGTGTGTGTGTGTGTGTGTGTGTGTGTTTAGGTTGGGGCCTTATTGTGTAAAGTTTTCATTGTCTTATTATAGGACGCTGCCAAGGATGCGCTTGGCAGGTTGAAGATGGTGGAGAACGAGGTAAGAGTTGCCAATGTAAACAAATGTTTTATCATAATGTCTGTAAATTATGTACAATGGTATGTTCTCCTTTTCTCCCTGCTTCAGCTGGAATCGCTGAAAAGGAAACGCACGGGATGAGAGGAGAGCAAGGGAGTGGAGACTTGGCTGGAGTACTGTTATATCGTGTCTCTCTCTCTCTCTCTCATACACATTCATATACAAAAACTACACCGGGGGGACTTTAAGCACCTTTTGCATGATTCTATGCTGCTCATTTCCATGAAAACTGCATGACCCAATCGGATAATTCTGCCAATTGATCATAAAACGTGTGTCACTTTGGGGTTAGTCCCCTGCGAAAGTAATCGAAAAGAAATTTGTAGCTACAAAGGGACACAGAAAGTAAGCATTAAAATGTGTGATGCAGGCTTATTTGCACTTAAACACCAGAGAAAGCTGCTTCTGAAGCACAGCTTAACATACCTTACCTATGCCATGGTCGTTTTTTTTATTCCCATCTTTCCTTTGAGAATTGTTGATGATCTGTTAGAAGATCTATAAGTTTTACATTTGGCACCAGCTCAGAGAGCCAGTGTAGGTGTCCGTAGATGACCAAAACGTGCTCTGAAGTGTGTTTAACCGACAGAGTGAGGAGTTTTTAACCTCTTTTCCCATATTTTATGTGTGTAATGAGCTTAATCTAATCTGTCTGCTCCAGTGTTCCCAGATTACAGTAATCTGCTCCGTTTGGAGTGGTGTGATATGGGAATAAAAAAACGGGGCTTCAGGGCGCCGCAGCCTACATCCCATAATGAGGGATTAGTGTTTGTGTCACCAAGGAGACGACTAGATCAGACGTAGAGGCTGGGGAGAGGGGGTGTTAGCAGCGTGCCTTGAATGTGGTAGAAGCTTAGCTCTGCAGAAGGATTGCTGCTGCTTCTTCTTCTTCTTCTGCTGCATCTTCATCAGCTGTTTCTTCTTTGTTGTCTTCTTCATCTTCACTTTCTTCGCACTAATTCCTTTGTGTACATTCAGAGTATTCAGAGTCATGAGTAATAGGCGGCTCTACTTGGATTTTCTTTAAACTCTTAAACAATATTAAGCCCATTATGCTGTCGATTATGAAATAATTATCAGCTGCTGTGTCAGCATGCTGCTATTTTGCACACATTTTGGCATATGCAGTTTACAAAAGCAGGATCGGTCCCACTGAGCTCTCCAGTAGCAGCACAGTGGGTGCTGAGTAGTCTGCCCAAAGGAAGAGAACCCAATATGTGCCAGTAAGGCTGGGTAATTGCTCATTTCTATTTCTGTTGCACCACAGACATCCCTGTCACAGGCGTCCGAGTCATTCCTCTCTACTCTACACTCACTGTGAGCGTGAAGTCAAGGGTACAACATTCAGACCAACCCTGTAAAACTTCAGAAGATGTGTGACAAATGCAGAGGCCTTGAAATTAGTCATTTTGCCACAACAACTTTTAGATTGTACAACATGTAATCTCTGTTCTGTTTAGTGCTCTGGACAGCAGATTCTGGTGATCCTCATTGACTTCATGCAGCCAGAAAGTAGCAGACGTCTTTAAATGAGCCTTGCTGTATGTTTTCTATCTGACTCTTCAATGTGGATGATGTCTGGTAACTCTGCTAATAGTTTTTTTTTTTAGTCATGTGACACAGCAGAGAATCATGTGTTTGTTCTAATCCACCCACTGCCTCACCCCATTAGCAAATAATCCTGGTTAAAGTTGACCTGATAAGGCCCTCCACAGTCTGTGTTGATATTTATGTAACATCCCTTCCCCCACATTATGTTTTTGAATCTATCGGGAGAAGATATCTTCTGAAGTGGTAGGTTATACCGACATGATAAAGTTCAATATATAGTGGATCTTAAATGACTGTGTGTGTGTGTGTGTGTGTGTGTGTGTGTGTGTGTGTGTGTGTGTGTGTGTGTGTGTGTGTGTGTGTGTGTGTGTGTGTGTGTGTGTGTGTGTGTGTGTGTGTGTGTGTGTGTGTGTGTGTGTGTGTGTGCGTGCAAGCAACTTTATCTCCTTAACTACAAATCATGGACACATAATATTTTTGCTGACAATTTTTAAATGTATGCAGCACAGTTTCGCTTTTGATGTGTTTTCCCGATTGTTCCAGTTAGCCATTAGTTTCCATTAGTTTCAGTGCAGGATGGGAATCAGTTGGCAGACTGTTAAAACTTGCTTGCTAAACATTTGGCACAAACATTTGTTTGAATGTTTGGTGTGCAGGGCTTGAGAAATGATTCAACATTTCTTAAACACAGCAACAGTTCTGTTTTTGGAAGGGCTAGCTGTGATGCAAATGGGTCCAAAACATGGAAAACCACCGGTTTGGTCCTTCTTTTTTTTAACATAAAATGTTTTGTTATTATTTATATTTACAAAGTCATGTAAAGACTATGATGACGTAGATCTGATATAACTCCGCGCTGCAGCACTCGCAGGCTTCATCGCCTTTAAACACACTCACAGGAACTGCAACTGAGCAGCAGCCCCATTCTTTAACTCCAAAACCTTTAACCTTTGTCACCTCACACACACTCTCACACACACACTCTGCTGCCACATTACCTCACTGCTCGAGTGACCTCATGGCCTCTGAGGCTGTCCTGTTGTCATGCCAACGAGCTCATCAGCATTCAGTGTTGTAGTTCGGTGGTCAGGACCCGGGGAGAGCGACATATTGTTAAAGTTTGTCCTGTTGGTGACTCCCTCTCCTTTCTCACACACACACACACACACACAAACTCCATCTCATATTTTTTTTATTTTCTTTGTCTTTCTTTTTGTCTTCACTCCATTTTATAAAGGCGACATTTTTGGTGGATTGTTTGTCATATTTGTTAATATTCCTGATCTGCTGCAGTAAATGTAATCATCTGGGCTTGGGAAAATGTTTTTTCTTCTGTTAAGTCATTTAAGGGCAATCAATATAAATGTAATATTTGTATACAGTAAATATACAGCATAATATGCTCTGTCTCTATTTTCGAGTGTCAGTCATGATGATTTGTGCAGCTCAGACGGGGAATGTATGGAGGCCTGATTGTGTGAAGGCTTTATTATCTTCTATATGAGGTCGTTGTTGAAATGAATAAAATGGTGAAACAGCACTGGGTTTGTGTCTTCATTGAACAAAAAAAATCAGGACCAGATTTTTCCCATTTGGACTGATTTCTGAACAACATTGAAGCTTAGAACATGTGCCCCTTTAAACCGTTTATCAGCTTGAAGTAAGAGAATATCTTGGAAAAGATGACATGTTTCAGAAGTCTACTACAGTAAGTTCTGTGAAACATGTTTAGTTATAATGGATTTTAATATGATCAATGTCTGTGATTGGTGTTTGCAGAACTTTTTATACAGCATTCCACCCAAATCCCCCAAAAGGTGTGTACATATATATGTTCCTAGTATGAAGGTCCAGGAGGACCACAGCCGACTGCAACTGGACGTCCTTTTTGATTGGACTGTTTGTAACTGCATATTCAATGTGAAATATTGACTTATTTGGTGTAATAATGCTTTATGGTCATTTTTGTGTTTTCGCCATCAGATATGCAATCCCAGTTTGTGACAAAGGGTTTCCACCAAAACACACTCTTTTATAAGGCAAAATGTTGGTTGGTTTTGTAATAATTAATACTATTTATTCTCACAGCAGTTAGGTTTGTGGGAGGATTTAAAGCCAATGTCACCTAAATTGTTGGAAGAACAATAAAATGGAAGACAAAACAGACGTATCTTTTTTTTACAGACAATGCTCGCTGTTTTTTGGGGGGGTGAAGCTCGGGGCTTTGGTGTTATGCTAATAACGTGTTTGAATGTGAAATTCCCCCTGACAAAGGGAGAAAAGAGGAGAGGGGGATGGTGCACAGGAACACAAGAGGGGAGTCTTGGTAAAATTGGACAACCCGCGAGACTTTGGTGGGCGTGGACACAGAGGCGAGGGCTTCCTGCTCGGGTGAACACGTGGTTCCGTGTCTGCGTCCCTGCTCGTCTGTCAGTGTGTGAAGGTTTCCAGCCCTTCTCTCACTCCTCTCCCCATCTATCCTCCCGTGCAACACAGTAGACCTTCTCCTGTCTGCACTCCGTCCCACCCGCCTGCACCACCTCCTCCTCTTCCTGCTCCTCCTCCTCTTCATCCTCTTCCTCCTCCTCCTGCTACACGTTGCTTCTTCTCCTTGCGACGGCTACCGGGACTGCCGACAGCCAGGCCGCGGTCACTTCAACGTGTATCCGCTCAGACAGACAGACAGAGAGAAAGAGAGGAGCGGTGTATGTGAAAGTGTGTGTGACGAGAGAGAGAGTGTGTGTGTGAGTGAGAGTGAGAGTGCGTGTGCGCGCACCCGCCTGCAACCGGTCCATCTTATTTCTCCCACCATCCCGTCTCGTTCTTCCGTCATGACGCTGGAAGCGATCCGCTACCGGGCCGGGTCTCTGCAGATCCTCAACCAGCTGCTGCTGCCACACCAGACCTCGTACGATGAGATCCGCTCGGTGCAGGACGCGTACGAGGCCATCAAGTCCATGAAGGTACGGAGCCCCTTTCTTTCTCTCTCTCTCTCTCCCCACCCCTTTTCTCCTCTCTCGGGGATTTCTCTCCCGCTTGCCAGCCGACCCGCATGCCCCGCTGCTTGTGCATTTATTCCCGTCGTGCATGTTATTATTTATTTTTTTGATCGGGTCTTTTGTGCTCCCACCGCTGCACTCATGTGTTGCCTTATGCTTTCCGCCGTGCTCCCGCTGTCGGCCCGTATTTTTGTTTTGGATGCACCTGCAGCACCCGCCATCTACCCCCCCTCACTACCATCCTTTATATATAGTTTTCACATTATCATGTGCAAGCGCGACTAACTAGGCATCTGCACACAGCCGCCCACCCATGGAATAATATGCCCCCTCCTCTTTCTTTGGGAGAGATTATTGATGAATTATTAATGACCTTTGCCAGGGTTTTTGTTCGCGTTTGGGTCTTGCGATGCACTCGGTGACACCTCCAGCTCGTTTCTCCCTCCATACCTGAAGGCCTGACATGGAGAGAAGCATGTTGTTCAGGTTCTCCAACAGCTGGGGACATTTTCAGGTTTTCACTTATATGGGCTGAGCAGATATTCACTCTTTTGTCCTCCCCGGGTACACACACAGACGGCAGCTACACGTTTGATCGTGTGTGTGTGTGTGTGTGTGTGTGTGTGTGTGTGTGTGGGTGTGACAGAGTGAAGGAATGTTCCATAAGCAGAGAGGGTGATGTCATGATAATAATGGAGTCTAATGGTAGAGAGAGAGAAGACATCAAGACAGATGATATAATTTTGGTCTAAGCTTTTTGGCTCAGTGATCACCCACTCACAACTCTGTGGTGGAAAGAGATTAATACTCCTCACTGAAACTGGGAGACATCTGTTAGAAGTTGGCATAAAGAGCAAAGATGAAGACCACCATGTGATGCTGACTCTCCTCCTCCTCCAGGTGCGGGGCGCCCCGGCCATCGCCATCGTCGGCTGTCTCAGCCTGGCGGTGGAGTTGCGGGCAGGCGCCGGGGGTGACGACCCTGTGACCTTCATCAGGGAGTCTCTGTGTCACCTGACTTCGGCTCGGCCCACCGCCGTCAACATGGGCCGCGCCGCCCGCGAGCTGATGGAGTTTGCTGAGAACGAGAGCATGGAGAAGAACTCGGAGCAGCTCAGAGAAAGGTGGGCTGGTTAGAGGGAGATGACCGCCTCCAATCACACAGCGGGCAGCTGCACGTTGTTTGTCGGTTGGTGTGTGTGGTCATTTGATTAATTGAAGTACTGATTAAGTGATGGGTTTACTTATTTTTTTTAGTTTTACTAAGTTTCTGTATTTTACTATTCTATTCATTTACATTTTTGTATTAACCCATGACTGGAGCGCAGCAAGGAAACAAAAAGGACATTGTGCACTAAAAAGACAGTAACGCTGTCGGTTATTTGGGGCCTACTGCAAATGTTTCCTGTGAGTCCCCCTCGTCTGTGAATAAGGGCCTTGTTTAGAGCACAAATTGAATTTATTAACTTCTCAGCCATCCTACTTTTCCATTTCCACTGACACACTGGTGGTAGTTCAGCAGGGAAGATGAATACCGTTTGCAAGTACACGTGAATGTACAGTCGACAACGTTTGCTCCAAACTGCTTTGCGAGTGTTTTATGAAGAAGATAACGCATTGAAAACAACATTTGTTAGGATTAGGATACGCCCAGTGAGTTTTAGAATGTAAATGTAACTTATTTGTTTTCAAGAAAACTCCAGAGGACCCATTGAAGATAAATGGACACTCTGTCAGCAAACACTGAGCACTTATGGGTTGCTTGCTCTTCTCATATAAAACTTAGACGTGAATTGCTCCACAGGACTGTAGATTAGAGCTGCACATGCAGGCAAAGCAGGAAAGGAGCAGAACTTACAGTATGTGGAGTTTTGACAGAGATGTTGGTGTAAAAATACCATCCAGGAGGGATAGTGGCAGGGATAGTACCAATTCTGGGTAGAGATGCACTGATCCAGGATAGATAAAGGCTCAAATTACTGACTTTATTAAGCGGATCGGGTATCAACCAGATGTGACCGATCCACATTTGAAACGGTGTCTCTGTCAATGTCGTTATGAAAGCCAGTGTTTCTGATAGGAGTTACAGTCATTTAGTCACAACTCCTCACCACTACAGTCCCTCATGTTGGATCACATAACAATGATTCAAATAAGTTCCACGCAGAGAGGCACACCAATTTTTAAATGTGTGAAAAATAAAACATCTGTGTCGGAGCGGGAATCGATATCAGCAGACGCCCTGAGTTGAGGGATCAGAATCTGTATCCGAAATAAAAAAAGTTGGATCGACGCTTTGGAAATTGAAACTACTCCCTCTCATCATAAGCAGTAAATGTGCTGCTGGGGGATGAATCTGTGTCGCTAAACGCCACAGTACAGCAGCGGTGTGGGTCCTGTACCACAGGCAGTATACCAGAGAATGCATCGCTTCATATATATATATATATATATATATATATAACTTAGTGATCCTGGAGCAGTGGAGTGTACGACGTAGCACGGACACATGGGTCTGTTTGTGTACACTTTGTGCAACAGATGGCTGAGAAAATGCTGAGTGGCCCCAATTATGTAATGTATTGATACTGTAAGTACAAAAAAAGATGACAATGAGGAACAATATGATGCAAGGAACGATGAGGTAAAGCAAGGAAACAATAAGAAAAAGATTATGGATGAGAGAACGAGGCACAGAGGAACTGAAATCGGGACAAACAGAAACATGGAGACATATTGTAACTGCAGACTTGATGGACACATTAAGTCCACAGTGGCAGATGGAGCCTTCTCTCAGTTCCCACCTCTTCTGCCCCGTCCCCCTCCTACAGTGTAATTGCCTGGATCGAAGACATGCTGGAGCGTGACGTCAATGACAACAGGAAGATCGGTAACTATGGCGCCCAGCACATCCTGTCTGGCGTTCCGAGGGCCTCCGTGACCATCCTCACACACTGCAACACCGGCTCGCTGGCCACGGCTGGATACGGGACCGCACTCGGTAAGAGCGGAGCCTCGGCGTAAAAAAAAAAAAAAAAGAGGCTGAAATATTTACGGCACCAACTGTGTAATAATGACTGCGTTGCTTGTGTGTAGGTGTGGTGCGAAGCCTCCACGCACTGAGCAGGCTGAAGCGCATGTACTGCACAGAGACGAGGCCGTACAACCAGGGATCCAGACTGACGGCTTATGAGGCGGTAGCAGAGGGAATCCCGGCTACGCTCATCACAGACAGCATGGCGGCCCTCACCATGAGAGAAATGGACATCACAGGTGTGTGTTTGTGTGCGCTGTCTTGTCTCCTTTGTCCTCGTTTTCCCAGACTTCCCTCTTTTTATCAGCACTAACCTTCTTTCCGCCGTGTTCTCCCTCTCAGCTGTGGTGGTGGGTGCAGACAGGGTGGTGGCTAACGGCGACACGGCCAACAAGGTGGGCACATACCAGCTGGCCATTGCCGCAAAGCACCATGGGATTCCCTTCTATGTGGCCGCACCCAGCACGTCATGCGACCTGAGCCTGGAGAGTGGCAGGGACATCATCATCGAAGTGCGTCCCCCTGAGGAACTCACCAGTATAAACGGAATCCCCATCGCTGCCCCAGGTGAGAAGTGTGGCATGTCGGTGGTTTTTCTTTGTAGAAGGGGGAAGAAGTCACAAATGTTGTTTTTAGAGGTATAAAATGACAGGAACGGGTACAAACGGTGAGTTCAGCAGAGGAGAGCGGTGGGAAAACATTGCGGCTTGGAGAGATGGATCAGCGTGGCCCAGTTCCAATGTTCCCTGAGCACTGAACCCTCACAGACTTTGATTGACGTCACTTGCAGTGTTGGTGTCAGAGTTAAAGAGGGTGCAAGGGCTCCACATGCTGCATGAGGAAGGGGGACGGAGGCATGTCTCTAGCCAGTAAAGTGTTGGTTGGTAAAGTCCTTGCTTTTATCTAAACTTGTTCATGAGAGCTCTTTCAATGTTTATTTTTTATTTGTCTGATGCCTTTTATTAGATAGTGACAGTAGAGAGATGTCAGGATGTTGCAGTTCATAGCCGGCGTCTTAATCTCCGAGACCATAAGTGTTTCCCCCGGCCATTGTTTTTGACATTGGAATGCTATGAATTGTGGGTAAGTCCCCCAAGAAAGTCTGCATAATTGAGCCCTTACAGACTTATGCATCAAAGTCTATGAGTCCATAAGAGCGAACATTGGGGCCCAATCCCAATGTCCCCCCCCTAAGGCCTTAAACCCTGAACCCTCAGGGACTGACTGACGTCACCTGATAAGTCTCCATGCTTCCACTGGTAACCCCGTGTTTAACGTCACATTGCTATGAATTTTGGGTAATTCCCTTGGGCAAAGTCTGCAGAACTGCGGACTTACGGAAAGTGTTCATGGAAAGCTCAAAATGTCTGAGAGAGAGAGAGAGTCCTCAAACACCTGACGATTTGACAGTGGGACAGAACTAAACCCTGACATTGGGATTGGGCCTGCATGCGTGTTTTAGGTTAGTTTGTTAGCGCTAAATTTAGTCATTTGATCTCTAATTACGTTGCCAGAGCAGAGAGGTGCTCGGTGACATCACAGTAATTAAAGAACACATTTATTGAGCACAGTGGCCCCCGGAGGCGAGGAGGACGTGTGCTTGAACATTACGTTTCCCTCTCTCCTTAACTTTCCTCTCTCTGGTCCGTCTTGTACATGGCATTTTAGAAATTAAACTATACAACATTTTTTTCTTACCATCAACAAATCACATGAAAAAGACCAACAATTAATTGAAGCGTAGGGTGTTCCTCTTTGCCATTCAGCTCCAAAGATGTCAAAAAACTATTAATATCACATTAAAGAGTCGCACAGTTTAGCTTAAACTAATCAATAAACAGATTAACTTAGCTATGAAACTCCTGAATTAGCAATAAATAATGGCTAAGTAATTAAAATATAACACGAAAAGTAATAAATATACAGTTGATGTAGTTATAGACAATAACAAAGCGATAATGATTTGCTCAAAGTATCAGATAAACAGTTCAGTTAGTTCAAAGTAACGTGATAGCTTGTGAACTTTCTAGTACTAATAGAATAAATGGTTAACTGGGATAGCTTAAAGTGCGTACACACGGTAGTGTAGATGAAGGGGTACTTGAGTTCATGTGCTGTGGGGGTACCACTTATCTAGAGTAACCTCGTTTTGTGACCGTGTCCCTTATCCCTGACTGTCTACTGCAGGTATCGAGGTGTGGAACCCGGCGTTCGACGTGACCCCTCACCAGCTCATCACAGGAGGCATCATCACAGAGCTGGGAGTCTTCCTCCCCTCTGAGCTCCAGGCAGCGCTCACCGGCCGCCTCACTGCCCTCTAGATCCACTCAGCCCCACCTGCTGGTCCGTGTGCACCACTGCACCTTAACGTCACACACTCTAAGACACTCTCATTTCATCACAGAACACACACACACACACACACAGTCATTGTTGTGGTTTAGTTTTGGTCAAAGCACAGTCACTGTTACATGTCAGTGGTGCACACAGAAGGAGAAATGTTCTCTCACACACACACACACACACACACACACACACACACACACATTCACTGCAGGGAGTCAAGCAGACACACATGTGCAGTCTCCCCTTTCTTTTATGTCCCTCTTTGTTTTCTGTGGTCTTACCATTTCACCTTTTCCATCCCATCTTTCATTCTCTCTTGTCGCGTCTTTTCTTTTTCTAAGTGGCTTCTTCACCAACAGATAGCGCTCAGCTAGACTCGATCCCATGAATTCTATTTGGCAACAAAAAAAAAGTGAGGTAATTCTTTTTAAACTACAAACAAACAAACTTCCAAAAAGTCTGTTTCTTTAATTTTAGAGTAGTGGTTTTTATCAGCCATGGTTTCTAAAATGCTGCTACCCACATGTAAATATACATCTTCTTGCTGGTAGTGTGTACATATGTAGAAAACTAACCCCTGCTAGTGAAAGGTACTGCTATTTTTAACCAAAAATGTGGTTGTTTAAAATTAAATTTGACATAAAAAAATGTTATATTAACATTTCTTTTATTTTGTTCTGCGTAGAAACCTTTTGTAGAGGAATAATCCAAATTTATAGCTCATAAATAACTTTTCACAAGCAGATTTTAGGGACATGAACAATAGTATTTGATTCTAACTTTTTACCCCGTGCAGCAAAATTTAGAATTTACCTCGTAAGTCAGCTGAAGCCTATGATGGCTGTATTTAAACCTCACTCCTTGTTTGCACCTTGCTATTCCCAGTTCTGTATCATACCTCACCTGTATTCTCATAATGTACTTATATATATATATACATATATATATATATATATATGTAACCATAATTATTTTTAGCACCATACAGATATTCACCATGCTGCACAGGGTGCTCTGTAAGAATGTGGGGGGGAGGGAGGAAAATTGTGTCATTTTTGCCATAACAGCTTTTGCTGTGATCTCAGAGGTCTGTTATGCTGTTGTATTTGTGTAATACAGGCATCACCATTAAAGGAAGAGTTCACCCCAAAATGAAAGTTTGGTCATCTGCTCACTTGCATGTCAGTCAAGACTTACGGTAACTAATGTTTGTGCACAACAAAATACTAGCTTCAGGCTTATCTCAAGTTACTTTAGAAAAAAAACACATTGTTTTACAGCCAAGAAAAATTAAAAATTAAAGAAATAATAGTCAAACAATAACTTAATACCTTGATATTTGTAGAAGCACTCTGCTTGCTACTGAAGGGTGTGTTTAACTAGTTTGGAATCAGAATGATAGAGAAGTGTCATTCAACTCTTTAACTTTCACGTTTCACGTTCTTTCAGTTCATTTTTGGCTTTACAGCCTTTTAACTTGACACTAAACTCCTCAACCTCTTTTTTTTAGTTTTAATGTTCTCAATGACAAAGCTGTGGTAAACCCGTTTAGCACCAAACGACTGACGGACACAGGAAGTGACTCACTAGTTTACATTCTCCTCAGGAGTTGGTGGAGACCAAATGAGAGCTGAATTGACAGTAAATATTGGGCTTACATTTGTCAGTTGGACACAAACGTGACTCCAAATGAACGATTATGTTGCTCTGTCACCACAGGATATGTAAAATAAGCAACTGTTTGCTAACATGCCTTAAAAACTGTATACGGTGGTACTATGTCCATGTTGTGTTTACACCTTGTTGTGCTGCCCCCAGGTGGCCAAAAAAAGCAATTAATACTGGTTTAAAGATCTTGACATTATACAGGTCTTTCAAAGTGTTTAGAGAAACAAAGGCGTGTATTTTATTTAACTTTTTCTAGATCTGTGAAAAGATGGTTTCGGCTTCAGTTACTCAGAAGTCTAAGAGAAATATGAGGCTAACTAGTGAGGCCATACACACTTTGTCATTAGTCAAAAAGGTTGATGAGATGAGCAGAAGATGACTTCATGTCTTCATTTTGAGGTGAACTATTCCTTTACGATTGTGGGGTCTTAACCACACCGCGTATCCGTGTGCGGAGAGCTCTGCAACACCAACAATCAGAATGTAATATTCTCATCATTCCCTTTCTTTTGTCAGGACAGATTTCAGAGACTCGGTCACTTCTTGCCTTTGTGCTCTGTTCAGAATGTGTTTCCACTCTTCGGATGAATCCCTCCTCATAACTGAAACGCTGTTTTACTTCCATCAGACCACTTCATGAGATGAGGGCCATGGGCGGTCGAAGACAGGTAGACATTAAGGACTACACAAACGGCTTTTTTTTCTCTCCATAGTTTCCATTTCCAACCCTGTCAGCTATGAGTTTAACTCCTCTAGGTCTTGAAGATGGTGGAGAAAATCTTCCGAATTATCTGATTCCTCTAGTGCTGAAACGATAAGTCGGTTATATCGGTCATCAATTGCAGCCCTACCTTTATCATGCACACTTTGCGACTTTCTAGTTTAAAATAACATTGCAGCAACCTGTTTTAAAACCTGACATGGACCTCCTATTTACCCATAACCAGTAGACTATTATTGTGAAAGGTGTATGACTGAGTTCCTGCAGTTGTGTCACCTGGTCAGTGATCATGTATTGCATTTGTTGTTCGAAGAGGCTCCTCTTAAGAGAAAAGTCTTAAATATGTCAATCTGTATGGGACACACCTACTCGCGGCACTGAATGTCACAGGGCCAGACTAGGGCCTTATAGGTGCAGTCCTTCTTTCACCCTGGTTTATATCATGTAGCCAGACCGCCATCTCGTCAAGCCCACAGATATCTGGAGAAGAGCTTGGTCAGAGATCCGGGAACATTAGTCTGCCTTCTTGACACCCCTTCTGACCTCAAACACTGCCCTTGTGGACTTTGTCATTTACTTAATTCATTTAAACAGGTGACAAATACACAGCTTTACCTACTCTACAAGACCACTGAGCGTTCCAGAGAAAATACCCTAAAGAAAAAAAAGCTTAATGTCAACACTAATTGCTGTATCCATAGTATCATTGTCCATATCTTTCTGTAATATAAGCTAATTTCTTCCTTCGCTTTCCATCTTCCCCCTCTTAGTTTGTCCTCCGCCCACCCATCAAACCTCAACTCACAAAGATGCTGTTATGTCACACACAAGCATAAAAGACACTTGTGCATTTGACTATTATTTATTTTGTACAGTTTAAGACATTCACGTGTTTGGGGGCAAATTTAGACAATGTTCCAGACGTATGTAGCAACTTTGTGGCCGTCAGACCCGCCAGGTATTTCTTTCTAAATCTTTAAGAGCTTTGAGATTTTTGTTTGTCTGTACATCATGATTATAACTGTTTGGCTGTGTTTTTTAAATTTTATTTCATGACATTGTGATTCCTAGTAACTAGGCCATTAGTACACCACACTGGGGAGGCCTCCTCAACCATACACACTACCTCTCCGTCTTGCTACACGGACTCAAACACTGAAATGCATGAACACATGCACTTAACGTGCCAGGCTGCAGCAATGCAGAATGTAGAAGAAAAAAAATCTGGACTAAATGTCTCCACATCTCACTAATGTTTGTATCTTGAACCCAAAGTGACGGTGCTTTTAGTTTGCCAAAGTATCCTAGATTTAGGCCAATGTGTAGTGTTGGGTTGCAGCTGAATTGTTTCTGCATTATGCTATTTTTTACACCATGCTTTTAAAGCAGCAGCAATATACAGTAGTACTCTGTTTAAAAAGATGTTCCACCAACCTCCCCTCAGCACACCCAGCCCTCCCCTCAGCACACCCAGCCCTCCCCTAACAAAGGTGCCAAAATTCAGCGCTGCTTACCACGTATTTTCCACTTTGATTTAATTCATCAAAGCAGGTGTATGCGTATTATTCTCACTGATTAGTATGGCCTGCAGTTACCATGGAAGGAGTGTTGTTCAGATGGCCTCTTTAAGTGCAAGTATGTCATTGTTGTTCTTGATAATCACTTTATCTGGTTTAATTTTGTAATGTGAAAATGGTTCAAAACTGTTTTTTTTAAATATATATGTACATGAATATAATGCTGTAAAGTGCAGTCGTGAATTAAGAGATGTCTCTTTCACATCAATAAAGTAAAAAGAATAAAACCACGGTGAAATGAATGAGTTGTTTCTGTCTCAAACACACTGTTATATGAACCTACGCTGCGACGCCGGTAGGTGGCGGCAATGCAACAGACGGAAGACAACTACAATCAAAACAACGAAGAAGAAGAACAGCTTTGAGTATTTCCGGTTAGCAAAAATGGCTCAAGGTACAAAGAAGACTAAAACTCAGCGGCCAGGAGTCACTAAAAAAGCCCATCCAAACAAGCTGAGAGGACCGAGGAAAGGAGGTATGAAGTAAACATATCTCCTGTTGATTAAATGTTGCCCAAAAGGGCGCGAAAACAATTTTTGTCAAAACAGCATCAACACGTGACCAGCATGAAAACAGCTGAACACGTTACTAAAGTGACTCGTGTTTGAATATTTTAAATATCTAGCTGAAAAAATATATATTAGGACATGGGGCTTAAAAACTGTTGTGATTCTTCCTTCAAAATACTGTATTCACTATGAAGCTCAGCGACTGATTTAACGAAAAGCTTTAAAGGCAAATGAGCTGTGACGCAGGTAACTTTAACGTTTTACGTTAGTTGTACTGTTGAATACTATTTAACAGTTTTCACTGAAAAGTGTTCATTTTATTCTGTCCACCCTGTAAATGTCAGTCAAGGTAGATACGATATTAGTAACACAATAACGCCATAAAATCAAACAATACCACAATCTAAACAAAAACCTCCTAAATGACCACAGAGGACTTCTTGCAGGGCTGCTGTAGTGAGAGTAGACTGCAGTAGTATTTCTGCTTAAATGTAACATGACATTTCAGACTGGCTGTTTTAAGGCGGTGAATGTGTGTTTTTATTCTTTAATTGATTTAAATTATATTGTTTTCCTTTTGTAAAGGGAGGATCATTGCTCCTAAGAAGGCTCATGTCATTGAGCAACAGAAGCTGAAGACGGTGAGGACACATTTAAATATAAGGGTCAATTTCTGTCAGTCCATCTCCTTCAATCTGTTATAAGAAGCTAACAGTAAATACATCAGTGAGCCTGACCGATTACTATAATTAAACATGACCTCCTCTGCTGCTCCCTTAAGGGTCTAGAGATTGCCATCAGGAACAAGATTGAGAAGGACGTGACCCACAAGGCGAGCTTATGCCTCCACAAGCCACTGAGTGTGGTCAAAGGAGCCGAACGTAAAGGCAACCCAGGAGCACCCCGTCCAGGAACCAGCTCCAAATAGGGCTTGATACACAGACCTGAGGTTGAGAGGGCTAAACCGCAGGTCTTAGTCATGTGATTAGTGATCTACAATTGTTCCTCTGATTCATATTTAGGATACATGCCAGCGCTGTGTTGTTTTTATCCCTGAATGTTTCGGCTGACTTCAAGCTGAAATAGTCAGAACTTCTTGCACAAATGCTAATTATTTGCTTTTGCAGTTTACAAAGAAATGTATAGATATCATATATTTACATTCTGGAAATGGCATGTGTCACTCGATCATGGGAGTTACATAAACCTCCAATAGGGAGAGTTATACAACTTTATTGACTCTCACAGAGTTTCTCATTTGTTTGCTTGTTTTTTGATGTAAAAATCTTGACTGAAACCAACATCAGAAACCATGATTTTATGACCTTTTGGGTTGTACCACTGTAAAACAGGTTTAACATTCTGTTCTATGATTGTACAGAAAACAATGAATAATCAGAGTAAACAACTATGAATCTTAACCCTGTCACTGTCAATAATCCTTTGAGATGTGTGATGTGTGGGTGTGTGTGTGTGTGTGTGTGTGTGTGTGTGTGTGTGTGTAAATTACAACCATCACTGATCATTTCTGTAAATATTTTAATGGTTATTTTAGATAAATAGACCTAAATTAAAGCTCAGAGAGAGCTATCGCACATGGATTATGTTGACAAGCACAAGTGGCTTTCCCACATCAGCCCGTGTGTATCAGTGAGCACAAACGTGTGGTTTATCTGACTTTGGAGCCACTGAGAGCCCCGGGCTCCCACAAGCAGCTGCTTTGCTGAATATCGGTGACAAAAAGGCACAAACGAGTGAATAATCTGTAGGACTCGGTAACATTATTTTGAGAGTGGATTCATATCCACAGAACTAGCCACTTACACCGCGTACCTACATTACCCACAATGCAACTAGAACGGCAAAAGTTTGGTCAGAGATTCAGGCGTTGCGTTAGTAGCAGCGTGTGGCCTCGATCGTCAACCAGAGATGAGGAGTGGGCTCCAGCGGTCTGGTAAACCTTTCTAATGCCAGAACCCAGAAAACAATACTGATGTTCATTAAGTAACACATAATGAGTTGTCTTTTATGAGGCGTTTATTTAAATGTCACTTATAGCTTATGCAGTCTATATGTGAGCTTCATAATTGAGGTTTATATGTGAGACTTTTTAACAACAACAGCATGCATAAGGACGGCACTGCCATATGGAAAACAATCACAAAACAAGCTAGTTGCTAAACTAAAATACTACCAGCCTAACAAGCAGTACAGATTCATCAGCACCTATTTTAAAGCCGGTCTGTGGTAATGAACAGTGTATGCTTAGAGAGCTTTGATGGCCTCCATGCACTGAGGGGAGCGCCTGAACCTCGGGAAGGAGTCTTTGGCCATCAAATTGTAGATTCTCTGCTGAGCATTGTTGAATGTGTTGGCACACGGAGAGTCCGTCACACTCAACAGAGCCTCCCGGGTCTCAGCGTCCAAGTTGACCTGAGTGGAAAAGGGATTATCAGAAGAAGCTCTTTTAATTCTAGTAGTCTCTTTATCCTGATTGCACACATCACATCACGCTCCTCTACACCGACCTCCTGTGGAGCGTCAGGGTTGATAAACTGGTTGTAGATGCTGCTGGACTTGGTCTTCTGCAGGTTTAAAGAAGTAACCCTGTAGTCCTCGCAGGCCAGCCAGAACTCGAGGTTCTCCTCACTGAACTCTGAACGCAGGAACTCACGAAACGCCTGCCGACCGCCTGGGAGAAGAACAAGCCAGAGGGAGGGAAACATGCTGATACAAATTGAGACAAGTCAATGTGAGAAGAAGGAAAAGCATGGAGAATTTACAAGAGTGGATTTATTTGAATGTTTTTATGTATTTAATATTAGTTGATATAAGTGGGACTATAACTTGAGCATCACCAGCCAATCGGCACCCACGTGACATTTAATGGAAATAATGGTCAATGCAAAAAATGTGTGTAGAGAAGTCAGAGATCTGACTCGGTAACATCAGTTACACAATAGTGTCTAAGTTGAGTTTGCTAACTCAGTTTGCTAGATGGTCATACCAGACCATCTACAGCTGAGCAACAAACCCCGCATGAGTGTATTTAATTGAGCAATACATGTTTTTATTGTATATGAAATCAGCTTTTATTTGCAAGAACAAGAATATGCTATTTCTTCTTTTAAAAGTCACATAGTGTTGCTTTAATATGGGCAATTAGTTATTTTTATAGTGAATCACAGTTTTGGTCAGTTCAAATTTGTTTTAGAGCAATCAAGTGTTGGCGTTTGTATCACATGTTTCTATTGAAACATTACCCGCAGTAATATCCAGTCAGTTATTGCATTAAAGGATTGCACCTCGTGGAGGACGACATGACGTTCCTGAGGATTAGTGTTGTATGAACAGAGACGTGTACAGACATAAGTACTGCAAGATGTAAGTGTGAAACTACCTGCTGTGCAAGCTTAACACAGTGTTCCTCTTTGGCATTATACATGGAAGACATTTAGAAAACAAGCATTGGGCTTTTTTTCACAGCAGACATTTTGACTTGTCAGAGAAGCACAGGTGTTACTAGTGAGATTAATGATGGCTCTGTGCTGTTCAAGTGTCGCAGTGAGCTGTGACGGTGAGCCAGCATGCTTTATTAACTTTATCAGTTAAACGTGTGCTTTTCCTACTGTGACATGTCAAAATGTCTTCTCTAAAACAAACCTGTTGTATGTGTTATTGACACAATGAACCCACTTTGGAAGCGGTATTAAAAGAAATAGTGGAAATAACTTTCTTACTTTTGCTGTTCAGCAGAGTTTCCAGGTCCTGGAGAGCTTTTCCATCCTGAACCCTGAGAAGAGAGACAGAAATGGTCAAAATTCAGCTTCACTGTGACAACTGCCAGATGAGTGGATCTAATAGTTATTTGAAATAAGAGTTTCAGTAGGCTTACCTTTGCTTGTGGTGTGTTTCAGCCAGATGGCTTAACTTCACCCGCATCTCTTTTGCCCTGAAACACACGTATAACGCTTCATAACACAAACTCTGCAATTGGGGGAATCACTTATTCACATAGAAAACACGATGAACCGGTTGCGTTCTTACTTCTCCAGGCATGATGAGGGCAGGGAGGAGAGCCCTTTACACATTGAGATGTGTAGTTTGAGAAAACCTGCAAAGCTAAAATGAACAGCCTGAGCAGTATTTGATCACAGGAGACGATTCATTCAGAGTTTATCAGTCAGCCTCCCACAGTACAGTGTGCTGCTCTTATATATAGCCTACCTGTTTGCTATCTGATCTGTCAATCTGCTCCCCTCAGACCAGCAGGTGTAGAGACGGGAGCTGAATAGATGAGGAGAGAGGTGGTGTACGTGCTTACTGACCATGCAGGCCTTTCAACAGGAGATAGAAAGCAAGTCAGCACATATAATGGGAAAATTAAAGCTGGGGGACCTCTATTGTGTGTGTGGTCAGGCCTCAGTAATTGTCTTAAAGGTCAGTCCTAAACAAAAGCAAACTGAGTTTCAGAGTGTTCATCACAAGGGAATAAAGTGATGAGAGGGGAGCAGGTGGCCTGGCAACATCACTCATCTCTGGAGAGTCAGAGGTCTGCAGGATGGTGAAGTGAGTGTTAAATGTTGAAGGATAAGGAAAACACCCAACACCCAACAAGGTGATTGAATTCAGCACCTTTGCAATAACAATAATACCACTATATCTTTCTACTTATTTCCTTCTTCTGACTTGTAACTTTTCTTAATTTTGTAATTCGCTTATGTGACTCTACTAGCAGTTACTTATTGTATATCACCGCAAATGATGTTACATCATATAATATATATAAAAATGTCACTTTAAGGCATGTCAAATTGTGTGCGTGTGTGTGTGTGTGTTGTAATTGTATAGTACATTTTAAGGGGTGCCCCTCCAAATCCCCAAAACCCCGCCTCCTAGCTCACTATTGATTCTTTTATTTTTCATACAGCAATTTTGAAAAAGAGGTAAAAGCCTCTCAGTAGCATGTTGCTGTTAAAAGTGATGGAATAAGTATGTTATTTTACCTAAAGCCGCCCTCAGAAATGTGTTTTACTTACTGGTCCTTCACTGTGCAGACGGATGTATGTGTTACATAAGAGGAAATACAAATACAGGGAAAAGTACAAGTCAAGAACATAAATCTAGAATAGGGAAATTACTATAGAATATAAAAAAGATAGACCTACTATAAAACAAATACTATAACAAATATGTACAGTGCGAACGATTCGTGCAGGATTTTATAACAATTTTAGAGACTTACGCTCCGTCATTTGTCAGTATTCATCAATAATAAACAATACGTGTCTGATACAAGACATGAGCGGTGGCCAACCTTTGACTGTGTATGCGTACCGTGTCCTCCCATAGTGTCCCATGCTGCACTGGGTGTTCACCCTCCACACACACACAGATCTGACACTCCGTCAGCAGGCTTCACCAGCGGGGAGGAGGCGGCTTTGTTTCTCTCGCTTCCTGCTTCTCCAACGAGAGTCGCTGTGAAATCTACCAGACGGAGCGACCAGTGGTGGTGAACACTGAACCCCCCCACCCGGGACCCGCTGAATCGAGAGCTGCTCGTTTTGCTTGGTGCCAAATCCAGTTTCAGGACGGAGTCAGGCCCAGTAAACTGAGCTCCGGACGCGCTGGTTCCTTTTGGGTCCCGACTCCGGACCCCCTTGCGTCCTACCATGGGCCGCGTCTTGGAGATAAACAGACAGTGAGTGAGTCACAAAATGGTATCGTAGGTTTTGTGATATTATGTTATAATACAAACCAGACCTGTAATGCAAACTGACCTCTTAAATCAAGCTTGTTGAATCCAATGGCTGTGGCGCCCTGCTGCCTTTATGCCCTATATATGTTGTAGGACAAAATAGCAGGAACACACTATTTATTATCAGTGTAAACCAGCCAAATGTAATGTAGTCTAGATCAGTGGTCTTGGTTTATGACCCTTTCAATTAAAGCTATGTCTGCTTGTGACCCTTTATCGCCCCGGTTGCATAAGTCTACTAGCTGTGGTCTGTTCAACCAGGGAACTGTATTCTTCGTTTTATCTGAATAGGCTTGCATAATTGTCCCAAAAATGTGAAATTATCATTTACAAAATAACTTTTTTTTTCGAGAAAAATTAAATTGGCATTAGAATCTTGGCCGGTAATTATCCTCATCTACTCTTGGACCTTTTAGGCTTTAGGCTACTTTAGCCAACAGTAGCATAACTCACCCCAATCTCCAACTGAACCGTTGTTGGTCGAGTTGCATTGTGGGTAATGTAGGCACCAGGTTTTGTCAGGGAAGAAGAAGGTGTAAAAAAAAAATAACCACATAACCCTGGTTCTGCTGCATCCATTTTAATAAAACAGTGCGAGTCTGGCAATGTTTAAGGATTGCAATGTTAAATCAATTTACCCCTCAGAATCGGGTTTTCCCCCGACCCCCAGGTTGGGAACCACTACTCTAACAATGTAAATGTATTCACGTGTTTCCATTAGATTGATCATACCATACTTCTTTTTGAAAAGTCCTTGAATCAATTTGCTGTAATAAGTAAGTATTTGTGGGATTAAGACTCTGGCAGATGTAAGGACTGCTCTGTGTCAGCCTGTGGTGATTGAATTGATGCCCCTGTATCCCATCAGCTTACTCTGACTGGCACCAGTTATGCGACCCCAATGGACCTGGTTCCCTTCGGCACACTGCCAGGACAGCAAATCTCCTGGTCCGGACCAGGAGACGGAGAGGCGCTGGGCTGAGCTGTTTGATCAGCTGGACATCAACAAAGATGGACACATCGACATCGTCGAACTGCGGACAGGGCTGGCAGACAGAGGGCTTTCCAGAGGCTGCCTGGAGAAGGTAAGACAGCAGGACACCTGTATCACACACACACACCTGTTTGTTTACTGGGATACCCGGCAGAGGCATGTAAGTGGGGTGTGGATATTACAATATATCACATTAAACAAATACAGTTGATGACAGAGCCATTATGGAAACCAATGATATGGTTCAACCTGTTGGACATATGTCTGTCTCTCTCTTTGTGCGTGTTGTTGTGTATGTATGTGAGAGAGAGAGAGGGGGGTTGTTTAGAGGGATCTCTAATATGAATCAGAGGACCCAATGACCCCTCCTCTCCACATCGGTTGTGTGTTTGTCATATGCGAGTGAGTGTGCATGTGTGCATCTCTGAGCTTGCTTACTGCTGCACCAAACTGCATATTATTTTGGGTGCATACTCAAGGACCTCACGTGGTTGCAGTGATTTCTAGTTCTGTACGTAGAACCTACTTGATCCTTCCGATTTGCCGTTTCTGTTTGTGCAACAGCAGAAGCCAAGGACGCCAACAGCATAACTTTATTGTGAATACACACAGTCTGTCTTTCTCCCGTCAGACTGTCTTTGACTGTTTGTTTTGACAAAAAGTGTGTGGGTGGTCAAGAAGGCTCACTGTCACTTTATCACTCTCTCTCTCTTCTGTTTGTGTTTTTATTTTTCGTGAATGTGAATATATTACTCATGTTGTGGGGACATAAACATCTTCGAACAGCCACATTGTGGCTTATTGGACTCTCCTCCCTTTTGTGCGTGTGTGGGCGTGTGCGTACATGCTTGTGCATGTAAAGGGCAGCTGTCTATTTTAGTACAAGAAGCAGGAGTTTGTAAGATGAGAACGATAACCTTTCTCTTGGTCCTACACTTGATCTCTTTTCACACATGTTGCATGTCTCCTGTTACAAAGGTACTTGAATTCGATTAGTTTCAGAAGTTTCTTTAATCTCTTTTTTTTTTCTGGAAAGGATAATTTAACATTTTGAGGAAATCTTCACTCTCTGGTTGAACGGACCACAACAAGTAGACTGATGCAACTGGTGATGAGGGGCCCCAAATAGACATAGCTTTGCTTTAGGGGGTCATAAACCTATAAGGTTAGGAAACCACGGATTTAGACTATGTCAGAGGTTACATTACAGAATATTTAGCTGGGCCCACTTTTTCAATACTTTATAATAACATTTCATGAATGGGACTGAATCATATAAACCTTTTTAATAACGATAAACTCCATTTAAATAACAATTAACAAGTATATTCTGCAAAAATGGCAAATACAGAGCTACCAGCTGCATGGTCAATGAGAGAGTAAATACTATTGCATGTTTTTGGACCATTTGAATGTGTTGTATAGTTCAACAGACAAAAGTAACTGAAATAACGCAAAGTGTTCAATATTTCACACTTTTTTTAATAGGTCATTCCTCGACTACACCGCATGATGTAGCATTATTTTTCCAACAGATGGCAAGGTTGCGGAGTATTTAAAGACTACAAACATGGAGTGCAATCTTGATCTTGTGGTATTTTGCAGCAGTCAGGGTCACCTCTGTTGTATTTGTGCTGATAAACTAGACAAACGTGTGGTGTTGTACAGAAGGAATCATAGATTGCGTTTACAATAATCCAACAACATGATATGATGGTCCTGGTGTGGATAGATTAAAACTAAATGTTTGTCCCTGTAAGAAAGAAGGGACAATAAGTTCTCTGACCAGTGAAATGCCGGCATATTATGGTTTCTTTTAAAGCATTTTTGCACTTGTCTTTACAACCTGCCAAATGCTCAGACATTTATTTTTTATTGACCTGGCTTCTCTGTGTTTTCAGATGGTGGAGGCCGGGGACACCAACCAGGATGGAGTACTGGACTTTAATGAGTTCACCCAGTATCTTCGCACCCATGAAAAAGAGCTCAAACTCATGTTTAGAAACCTGGACAAGAACAATGACGGTCTGTAGCAGCCAACAGTTCACAGCTAAAATAATAATTGATGACACTATTACTTCAAAATGTTCATATGTGGATAACTATCTTTTCCATGCTCTGACTTCTCTCTCTCTCTCTCTCTCTCTCTCTCTCTCTTTCTGCGTGTGACTGGTGGATGTTTGCAGGTCAGATAGATGCAGCAGAGATCCAGCACTCTCTACGCACCATTGGTGTGGAGATTAGCCTCAAGGATGCCACCAGGATTCTGCAAAGGTCTGCTAACAGAAGTTGATACCTGATTATACATCACATTTAGGGTCTAAAGAACATCCACTAACCTGGCTTGGATGTTAACAACTCCCAACACTGTAAATTCATGCACATTACCTCCGATATTTTACACCTGGGCTGAAACATTGAGGCGAGAAGTTTCTTACCTTGCTATTGGCTTCAATGACAATATAGGTTTGTAATATAATGGAGTGCTTTCAGCTTAACTGGCTTGCATAGTAGTCCAGAAACCACTTTATATGAACAGTCATGCTCAAGGATTAGCACATGTTGAGAATCACAATTTCAACCGCAAATAGTGAGCTTCACCGTGTTGTACAGTCACACCAACAGCCAAGGTACTATTCAGTCATTTTCCTGTCTTGTGAACGAACACAATTGAAGACGACAAATTCCACGTCTTCCTGAGTGTGTTGAGTAAGTGGTTTGTCGTTAGAGTTTAACAGCTCTGTCATTCAAAGAGTTTGACATTCAGAGAGTGTAGATGTTTTTTTTAAGCCTCATACATCTAAGCTTTGCATCCTGAAATGATCCATCAATGTTTCACTCTTTCTAAATGCAAAAGACACTTGGCTAGATGAATGATCCTTTCCACCCTCCTGATGCATGTGTCCAGTCCATCCCTCCTCCCGTTGAAGTAATGGCACAATTACCCAGTCCGCTGAACTACATGCTACCTTTTTTCTATTGCTGTTGTTTTGTTTTTCCAAAGTTATGATCAGGGTTTTCACAACTTTCCTGCACCTGGTGCTTGAATGTTGAACTGCATTTTTAGAGCTCAATATTTGTTCATTTACTTTGTGTTGCATTTCTTACTTCAGTGTCTTGAACGCAGCATTAGTTTTGTAGATTCAGTTCCTCTGATAGGTTAGATTTTGGTAAGCCAAGAAGCGTCTTCTCATAAATTGTTTTACTGCCGAGGCATTACAGGATTCCTCACTGCTATTTCTAAATCATTGATTTCATTACTTGTTCATGTGTTGGTCACTCAGAATGGACAAAGACGGTACCATGACCATTGACTGGAATGAGTGGCGAGACTTCTTCCTGTTTAGGCCTCTCACTAACATGGAGGACGTAGCGCGCTACTGGAAACGTTCAATGGTGAGGTCACACACACCTGAACAAGAGCAGCATGGAGTTTCTCTAAATGACGACGTGGCTGGGTTAAAGCATAGATTGCTTCAAGCATCTGTGAAGCAATGCTTGCGAAACAAACGCACATTATTTGCGGTACTTCCTGTCGTCTATAGTGGAACACTGAACTTAACAAAGAGTTTGAGTTGTCACACGTGGTGTCTTTTTTTGTTCCAACTCTTTCTCTCTCGCTTTCTCCCCTTTCTTATCGTAATGTCCGGTCCTCATTCACTACACCACGGGTTCAGTAGATGTTGGATATAGGTGAGCAGCTGACAGTCCCAGATGATTTTTCTGAGGAGGAGAAGAAGTCTGGCTATGTGTGGCGGCAGCTGATGGCTGGAGCCTTTGCTGGATCTGTATCTCGGACTGGGACCGCCCCCTTAGACCGCCTCAAAGTCTTCAGACAGGTCAGTCAGGACGATCTCATCTCTTAAATCATTCATGTGTGAAAGTTTTCTGTTCATTTTGGATTTGTAGCTTTGAGATGAACCTCTCTGACTCTGCTCCTCCAGGTCCATGGTTTCGTTGATTTTAAAGGGACTGTGCTGAACGGTTTTCAGTACATGCTGAAAGAAGGAGGACTGCGGTCGCTGTGGAGGGGCAATGGAATCAATGTGCTCAAAATTGCCCCAGAAACTGCTATCAAGTTCGCAGCTTATGAAAAGGTGGAGTATTATCACTTGTTCATGATTACAACGCTCTCAAATTCTGTTTACTTTATTCTTTCCTTTGCTCTGTAACTTTTAGATCAAGAGTGTGATGCGTAGCAAAAATGAGACAAGAAATCTGAGGGTTCATGAGAGGTTTGTTGCTGGCTCTTTGGCTGGAGCTACAGCTCAGACAGCCATCTACCCAATGGAGGTAATATCAGGTTAATAGGCACATAAAAGACAACATTCATAAAGTGTCAAGGAAACGCACGACGAGTGAAATTATTGACATCTTTTCTCTTTCTGTTCCTCCTTCTTGTTTCCTTTCTATCTCCTCTCTTCTCCACACAGGTGCTGAAGACCCGTCTCACACTTAGAAAAACAGGCCAGTACTCAGGAATAGCAGACTGTGCCAAACAGATCCTACAGAGAGAAGGTGTCGCAGCCTTCTACAAAGGCTATGTACCCAACCTGCTCAGTATTGTCCCTTACGCCGGCATCGACCTGGCTGTCTACGAGGTCAGAGAGACACAAACGCCCACTGCTGTCTCAGTGCATCTCCTTAGTGTTTTCCTTCTTCTCACTCCCTCTATTCCACAGACTCTGAAGTTTGCCTGGCTGAACAGGAACAGAGGTTTAGCTGACCCAGGGGTCATGGTGCTGGTCGGCTGTGGTGCCGTTTCCAGCACCTGTGGACAGCTGGCGAGTTACCCGCTGGCACTGATCCGCACTCGAATGCAGGCACAAGGTCAGGATAACTGTAGTCAAAGTAATACAGATACAAATGGGCGGCAAATTACAGGAAAAAAAAACAATGTAAAGTCTGTTAGTTAAGTGTTGGGCCACAAGTCCTTCAGTTCTCCTCAAAGTCCCTTGAACACTGCTGGAGGAATACATTCCAAAATAAATTCCTTCATCCCACACACTGTCCACACTTTAAACTTATCGAAAGGCCTGAGTTATTTACAGTCACCGATATCAAGCATTACCTACTCCTATCAGCCCAACATTTTCTATAGATGTGCAGCTGGGTCTAGATCTGATAACTGCAAGGACCATTGATGAGGCCAATTTATACATGTTTTTCCTTTAATTTGTCAGCCACCTGTATGTACAAAGGAGCATGCTAATTGTGCAAACCATAACACTGTAAGAGTATAAATGAAGGACCCTACCAATGATTTAGCCAAATGAATAAAGATTGTGTATACAGTAACTTTCTGCTGACTATTTCCAAAGAATACCTCAAGCTACTAGTTTGACTTTATACCTCCTTGTGAGACATTGGCTTGTATTAATTTCAGCATGGTATGGAAATCTACTCGCTTGCTGATATGCAGTGTATTTAGAGTTTGAGAGATGTGGTTAAAAGTAAGTGGACCTTGAGTTAAGATTTTCTTGTCCAGCTACTGTTTCCAAGGTCTTTGCCTGATATGCTTAAGAAAATGGTTGGCAGTAATGTAATTCCAGATCTATTCTGACTTTCATAATACCGGTACATGAAATGCCAAATTGTTAACCACATTTGAGGTTGATAAGCTAAAAAAGAAAAAAGAAAAACCACCATGATACTATTTATACAAACTTACAATTAGAATCAAGGGCAAACATGACTTCTGTGCATCAGCACCAGATGCCACAGTTCATCAGAGTCACATGTAGTGAGAGACCAGAATGTCGCTCATCTGTTTCTCTCCCCGCAGCTTTAGTGAAGGGAGCCCCCAAACCCTCCATGTTGGCCTCGCTTCACAGCATCGTGTCGCAGGAGGGTGTGGCCGGACTTTATCGAGGAATTTCCCCCAACCTGCTGAAAGTGATCCCTGCTGTCAGCGTGTCCTACGTCGTCTATGAATACACAAGGATAGTCCTGGGAGTGGACATTGAGGGTAGGAGGGGTGGTGGGAAAGAGAAGGCGTAGAATAAGGTTTGATGGTTTGGGGTGGCTTTCAACTACAAGCACGTACAGATCTGTTGGCCGTGCATGAAGACATGGGCCTTTACTGTGGATAAATACATGGTCCTGTGATCACAGGTCGTGAGTGTTCAGGATGAGGATGATAGGATGGAAAATCGACCAAAAGCCTCACATTTGGAGGACCTCACCTGAACCGGCAGCTGCTGTGATGAGTTACTTGTGTGATATATTGAATTGCAGTGCATGCAGTTGTGTGAAAGCTAATCCACCAGCTTCCTGCTACTGCATTGACTTGGACAGATGAAGACTTGCATGATCTTGCCTGAGAACGAACAGGTAAAGGAAGCCATGTTACATTCCTACAGCATTATTTTTTTCTCCTAGGTGGTAGATAGAGAAGATACAGGATTGATAGGAGGACTGATTCAACTTCCTGTTCTGTACGCGAGGGGAACCTGAAGTCGCTGCACATCGGTGGAGTGACAGAGTTCTGACTTGATGATAGTGTCTTAAATAAATGTTACAAATACTGAAGTACAGAAATAATTTTAAAACAACAACAATGTCTGAACTTACCTCTCCAATGACGACTGAAACACAGGATGGTGAAAATAGGAGGAGACGCTGTCAATCTTCTCTTTCCTGTGAGGATTACTACTGAGTAAAGCACACCAAATTACTGTATTTTTCACAGGAGTGGAACTACCAAAGCCATATCAAGAAGCGCAGAGGATTCATAGTGTCCTCTTATGCAAAATGCTCATGTTTTATAAATGTTCCTATGTTTGAAACACACTCCAGGGTCCAGTGCCACACTGTATTTTCAGAAACTGTGTGCACAATGTGCAGGTTCAACGCTAAGGTAAAGTGTTCGCTTTGTCTATATCATGAAACGATAAGAAATGAGATTTAATGCCAATGAACATTTTTGATGTGTCAGTATTTATTACAGAATGTGCAAATAAATGCATGCATGGTGCTGCTTTTGTTAAATAAATGCCATTGAGCTTTTTTTTCAGAAGAACTGAAATGTTGGGACGTGGTGGCTTTCTGTAGACGTGACAGCTTAATGAAATCACTGCACTAATACTAACTTTAGCTACCCAGCAATTGAAGCTAAGAACGTCATATTATTAGCTGCTGTAACACTTCTACTGGTTACACTCGTCGGCTGTGCAGTTTAATAATTATACAAGCAAATGCAACTACAATGGCAAAAAGCATATTCAGTTCGACCTCATGGTTGTCCAACAAATATGATTGGTCAGATTGTTCTGGGAAAGCTTTATTTTACAAATCTGTAATTTCCAAATAATTTCCTAAAGTGTCAGACATTTAAATAAATGTAGATTTGCATAAGGGACAAAAAGCTTACTTAAGTTAATTGTGTTGACTTTGCTACCAATTTTCTTTACAGGGATACATATAATTTGTTACTATTATTAAAAAACACAATGCACTGACTCAGATGATGTATGATGTCTTTAATTCGTTCGTAGGACTGCAAGTTCGGTTTCCCAACCTCAGTTGTTAAAATAATATGATTCCATTGTAAAATTGTGTCTAAATAATAAATGGCTTAATGCAAGTAGGCAATTAAGAACTGTACATGTTTTTTAACAAACTACAGGCCTGTCCTCAACAGTGTCTGGTCTACATTTCTCCTGCAGCCCAAGGGGTGGCGGTGTTTTTGCTGTATAACGTTGGACGTCAACACCCAAAGAATGAGGAAGAAGAAGACGCGGGGGTTGAAAGAATCGTTGATTGGCTATTTTAAGCAGGGAAGTTTGCCGGCGTGGTAGGCATTATCACGACACGCACGTTGGTGTCTCCGTGCGTTCTCGTTTAGCCTTCCCGCTTCTGCGCAGCTTGACCCGGCTAAAGCTACCCAGCCTGCCCCCTGTGTCTATTTGCCCCTTGTGAGCAGCATGTCTGATTACGGCGGTCTGCCGACTAACGGAGTCGGCGCTGGGATGAAAAACGACGCTTTTGCTGATGCAGTACAACGAGCCAGACAGGTAATCTAGTGCTCTGCTACAAGAGAAGAAGACAGTCGGTGAGCTAACGTTAGTTAGCTGGTGGGAAACCGCAGCTAGCTTAATTACCCGTGACGTTAGCTGCTGGTAACTAGCACGCTAGCTAGCTAGCTAGCTAGTAGCTCAGCCATTCATTTGTCTTAACCTCTCGCCAGGTTGTGTAACGTTAGTCAGACGAAATGTTCGCGGGGTGGACTGAGCAGCGGCAGCAACGTAGGTTACTCTTTCGTGTATAACGTTAGCTAACAAAATGAAACTACTCGTCGCCACCGGGATCATTTGTGTTAAGTTAAACGGACTAACGTTAACGTTAGCTACTTAAGCTAAGTTAGCTCGGTTAGTTATTATTGTTAACGGTAAGCTGGTCATGAAGTTTCAGCCTCGTCCATGTGTAAAACGCCATTTTAGAAGAATTGAACAATTAACAACGCTGTCATGGCACCACGATTGTTATGAAATAAGGTCAACTGACTGGCTCGTTATGTTGTATTGATAACTAGCATTAAATGGACAAAAGGATGCTAGCTTAATAGGTTATTTGGTGACTGAAATTTCGGGAACATTACTCAGTGGCTCTTTCCTTCGCGGTCGGGGTGTGAAGCTAACGTTACTTTACGGGTTTCTTTAGTTATCAATGTTAGAGCTACACATAGTAATTACTCGCATTATTGATTAATCGTGAATTCATCGAGTTATTTACTCGATTAGTCGAGGGACATAGCTAAACCCTATTTGCAATTAGCAGGAACATAAAGTACAACATTTAGAATTTAGCAAGCAAAATGCTCGATTATCAAAATTACAATCTTAGTATTTTTAAATGATCAATCAGTTAATTGTTTCAGCCTTTATCAAGGTGCTGAGAAGGCTCATTTTAGCCCCTCTATTTTAACTTGGGTACAAATATATTAAAGAGGTAACGTTACTCCAACAGTTTTAGTTTTGCACGTTCATGAAGTTCAGGCACTTGTGAGACGCATTTAAAAACGAAAGTTCAAAATAGACTTTTAGTCCATAGTACAAGTCAAGCCCCAAAAAAGGCTGGATCCTACACTTCCCACAATGCATTTCAATACCATGTTAGACCCGTCCTGCCTGTTAAATGTGTGTCTTTAAAATGCCATACCTCCAACAAAGGCTGTCTGTCCTGATTTTGTAGTCTCCAGGCCCAGATCACAGCATTAGTGTAGCACTTCTTCAAATGAGATGATCTTTCTTAATATTCACAATTTCAGGGTGTATTGTAGACACTTAATCCAGTGTATGTCTTTCTAGATTGCAGCTAAAATCGGTGGAGACGGTGTTTCCTCAGTGAGCAACAACGGAGGAGCTGAGAACTATCCATTCTCGGCACAGAAAAGATCCCTGGAAGAAGCAGGTGAAAAATCAGCACAAACGGGCGGTTTGTCTGCATTTGTTAGTCTACATTGTAGATTCACTTTTTCTTCTGTTTTCAGATGAACCCGATGCCAAGAAGGTAGCATCACAGAGTGAAATTGATTCTGCATTGTGTACGTTAAATCACTAATTGATCCTATTACAAACACTTGCTCGGTTCAGTTTCCAATTGCTTACCACATTGTCTTTCTCTGACAGCTATTGGAGCTCAGCTGGCGGCCCTGTCCCAACAAAGGTATACAGCTATTTGTTGTGTTTGTTGTACATCAACACTTTAGGTGCTTGTGGTTGTGACTTGGATATATCCTTCATATATCATTGTTTTTTTCTTAACTTGTCTGCAGTGTCAGACCCTCAACAATGACGGAAGAGTTCAGAGTGCCTGATGGCATGGTCGGTCTCAGTAAGTACACGCACATCATTTTTCTTAACCATAGACATGATGGATATGTCACACGTGTTCAAACTAAAATCTTTGCTGTTGTTTCTAAAGTCATAGGCCGAGGAGGTGAACAGATTAACAAAATACAGCAGGATTCTGGCTGCAAGGTCCAGATTGCGCATGGTGAGATATGTGCAGACACCAGATTTACTAAATCGACAAATTGGATTTTTTTTCAGCTTCTCTTAGATTGATAACTATTTTCATATTCATTCACAGACAGCGCTGGTCTTCCAGACAGAACTGTTTCTCTGACTGGGTCACCAGATGCCATAGGGTAAGTTGGTTTTCCCATTTAAGATAATGCATTTCTCAATTGACAATCTATTCCACTCAAGACACAGTTTGGTGTTTGGGGAGTTTTTGATCACTGATATCTTTTAGTAGCAGCTCTGCTCAAAGCTATTGAAATAACCATCTTAAACTTGACCAGATATTGATGGCGGGCCTAATCAGACTACACAATGTGTTAAAGTTTATTATCTTAAGAAATAAATTATATAAGGTCTTATAACCATTTCCTGTTTGCTTGTACAATGGCCACCGTTGGCACTATTGGGACTTTTCTTGGTCTAAGGAGTTTTGCCTCTTAAGGCAGAACTTCCTTACAGGCGGTGTACAATTTGTCCCTTACAAAGATTGTCAAAATGAAACTCCAACTGGCCCTCACTCTAATCTTAATCATCTCTGCCCTATAAATAACTGATTAGTTTAAGTCAATAGTGGTTACCAGCCTGAGTGGCTCACATCAGAGCACAAACGTGTCAAACATGCTGGACAGAAAAAAAGTGGAGGCTAGCAACTCCCATTACCATATCCAGTCCATGTCCAGGACAGTGAGTGTGGCGTATGAGCAGCAAGACAGTCTGTACTTGATTATTTATTTTTTTATAGTCCTTTGCATCCAACATAGAACGAGCCACGATACAATGAGTATATTTGATATATCGCCCACCCCTACTTAAGTTGTTTCATCACCCTTCTGTCATTTGATTTTTGCCTCCAGGAGAGCCAAGGCCCTTATAGATGACATAGTGTCACGGGGTCATGAGGCGCCTAATGGGCAGTCAGGTTCCATGCAGGAGATGATCATCCCCGCAGGCAAGGCCGGCCTTATTATCGGTAAAGGAGGAGAGACCATCAAACAGCTACAGGTGAGAATCACAGGGTACCGTAATATAACTCTATGATCACTTGAATGTGAGTTCTTCTATTGTACAAATCTGTGCTGATAAAGTGCACTGAAACAAGTAAATGGTGTAACATGCTCATGTTGGTATATATGGTATATTTGCCTCATGTGATTAATGTAACATTCATCTCCTGCAAAATCTTAGGAGCGGGCTGGAGTGAAAATGATTCTTATTCAAGATGGATCCCAGCCACCCAACATCGATAAACCCCTGCGCATCATTGGAGACCCCTACAAAGTGCAGGTACTCTTGAAGCACAGTGGAGATGGTTTTGGTTTAGCGGGAGGTGTTTTATGCCCCTACTTCCCTTCCTAATCTTTGTTTCTTCTGTTGCTTTTTTAGCAAGCAAAGGACATGGTGAACGAGATTCTCCGAGACAGGGATCATGCAGGCTTTGGAGACAGGAGTGAATACGGAGGAAGGATGGGAGGAGGAGGCGGAGGAGGAGGGATGGGAGGAGGCGGAGGAGGTGGGATGGGAGGAGGAGGTGGGATGGGAGGAGGAGGCGGAGGAGGTGGGATGGGAGGAGGAGGAGGAGGAGGGATGGGAGGAGGAGGAGGCGGCGGCAATGATGGTGGTGGCGGCGGCGGCGGCAATGGTGGTGGTGGCGGTAATGACGGCGGCGGCGGCATTGATGTAAGTAATTGTTTATTTCAGCAGTTAGTTGTTATTTAGTTTTTAGTATTTAAAGGCTATTTTTTTTCACAACCTGATTACAGCGGAGATCAAATTGCATAAAATGAACATAATGACTGTAGAATAATGTGTGGATGTATGTTTACCATCATTTTGATTGATGGGTGAGACTCGACTGCTCTGAGCAGTTATCACAATTGTATTTGTAATTTTACAGATAGCTGTGCCCCGCCACTCTGTTGGAGTTGTAATTGGCCGAAGTGGGGAGATGATCAAGAAGATCCAGAGCGATGCTGGAGTGAAGATACAGTTTAAACCAGGTGAGGAGGATTCACCGGTACCCCGTGTCATTATATGTCAAATTGCTATGTGGTGTTTATGCATGGGTGGAGAAAAATATGATCTAATAAATCGAAATGCCTGATTTGTCGTCCCTTACAGATGATGGTACAGGTCCTGAAAAAATTGCCCATATTATGGGTCCACCAGACCAGTGTCAGCATGCTGCATCAATCATCACTGACCTGCTACAGAGCATCCGGGCACGAGAGGAGGGCGGGCAGGGGGTAGGTGTTTAAATTGTTTAAGTGTTGATCTTGATTTTCTGTACTGATGAAACCGAAACTGTGCTTTGCTGTGGAACAGTCAAACCTAATGTACGGCCTGTTTCTTCGACAGGGCCCCCAAGGTCCTGGTGGAGGGATGTCACCTGGTGGGCGTGGACGAGGTAGAGGCCAGGGATGGGGCGGTCCTCCAGGAGGAGAGATGACCTTCTCCATTCCTGCCCACAAGTGTGGGCTCGTCATTGGCAGAGGAGGAGAGAATGTCAAGTCCATCAACCAACAGACCGGTGCATTTGTGGAGATATCTCGTCAGCCGCCACCAAACGGTGACCCTAACTTCAAAATGTTCATCATCCGAGGGTCCCCACAACAAATTGACCACGCAAAGCAGCTCATAGAAGAGAAGATTGAGGTACGTCCAAGTGGCTCAAGGAGCAGAGAAGGAATACATTGTTCAGCTGTCAAAAGAGAACATCCTCTTATATGAGTAGTAAGTAGTTTGAATGTTTTTCTCCTCTTTCCAGGCTCCATTGTGTCCAGTGGGCGGTGGTCCTGGTCCAGGAGGTCCAGGGGGCCCAGGTGGTCCAATTGGTCCCTATAATCCAAATCCTTATAATCCAGGGCCTCCTGGTGGTGCTTCCCAGTAAGTAAAACCCACAAACACTTGAATGAATTTTTTTTTTAATTTTTATTTGGGGGAGACTGATGGATAAGCAGTTTGTGTTTAAACGGTCCTGTTCTTCTCTGCAGTGGAGGCTCGCCTGGTGGCCCCCAGTACTGTCCACAGGGCTGGGGAGGTAACTACCAGCAGTGGCAAGGCCCAGGTCCACATGACCCCAGTGAGTCCCTTACTTTGTGCACTCACTTCAATTCTTCGCCAAATATTGTTTCTGTACTTGCCTCAAATGTTGACCTTTTTTTAAATGTTTTTTTTAAGGCACTGTTAATTGTTTGAGGTATATAAATGAATTTCATTACTTCATTTATACCGTTCCCACCCCCTCGTTAGGTAAGGCAGCGGCAGCAGCAGACCCGAACGCAGCATGGGCGGCATACTATGCTCAATATTATGGTCAACAGCCAGGAGGCGCCATGGCGGGCCAGAATCCTGGAGCCCCTGCAGCAGCAGCACCAGGGGACCAGGGCCAAGCACCACAGGCCTCTGGGGGCCAGCCAGACTACACTAAAGCTTGGGAGGAGTACTACAAGAAGATGGGCATGGGTAAGTGGGATCCGAGACAGTTTTTTATTTTGTTGAGTGTGAGCTGTAAACTACAGGGTTCTGTCTGGGAGAAGGGAGTATTGCTTCAATTAATCAGTCACCCTGATGTCCGTAGTTAACTGTGAAATGAAACTAGCACATGACTGTGTGCATCCAATATAAGTGGTGTTGTTGTTTTTTTCAGCCCAGCCAGCTGGAGGGGCTGGAGCTGCTCCAGGTGCAGCAGCAGCAGCAGCAGCAGCCGCCACTGCAGCAGCAGCAGGCGGAGCTGCAGCTGGAGGCCAGCAGGATTACAGTGCTGCCTGGGCTGAGTACTATAGACAGCAGGCTGCCTACTATGGACAGCCAGGACAGCCTGGACAGGCAGCTCCTCCACAGCAGGGACAACAGGTAGCGCATCAATGACCAGTGCCTGAAATTAACCTTGTAGCTGCCAAGCTCTAGTAAGCAAATGTTCCCATTTCTTTACAAACGGATTACATTTTGACTGTGATGTCTCATTTCAGGCCCAGTAAACGACCGGCATGGCCCTTTGGAAGGTTGTGATGGCTCTCTGGACTTGTTTGTTTTTTCTATCAAGAGGTTTCATTTTTGGCTTCAACAAGACAAGACCATGGTTTACTCATCCACCAAGACATTTTCTATTCAAACCTTCTTTGTTTTTTAAAGTCAAAATTGAAGAAAAAGGGAACACGATAGCCCATGCATTGAACAAAGCACTAAACAACTACTTGGGTTAATATTCGGTTTGCCCCTTCACCTCACCCACACCGTGTAATACTTTTGCTCATTTAAAAAAAGAAAAGTGAAATAAGCATCTTTGTTTGCAAGCTAGCACAACAGCATATCAACATTGACTCACATTTAAGTGTTTTTCCCCTTCGATTTCCTGAGGGTAAAAAAAAATTGTTTAGCAGTATTTTGACTATACTCCGAAGTTATGTTTGTAAGAAAAAAAAGCAACATTTTTGGTCTTTTTTTTTTTTTTCTCCTTTCTTGTTCTTGGTACTTTTTTAACCTCATTTTTTTTAAGCATTCCCAGTGTATCAGTTGCAGGAGTATTTTTTTTTTTTCCTGCTATTATGATTTCTGATTTTAATTTTATTCATTGTAATTATTTTCCTTAAGAGGGCTGTGTGTCTGTATACAGTGTATGCTACTGAACAGAAAATGTGTGAAATGTATGAGAGTTGGCTGTAAAAAGGCACAAACTGTCCTGCAGAATGTAGGTTGGTGTGTGTGTGCATGTATGAGTTTGTGTGCTTGACTGCCCTCAATTTAATTTCTCTCTATTGTTTTTTGTTTTGTTCCAATAGCTTCCGTTACTGTATGCTTTTTTTTTTCTTTTTAGATGTTATTTTTTACTGCTTGTTTTTAAATACTTAAAATAAAACATTGAAATTACCTTTTTTCGCTTGTGTGTGTTCATGACTAACATGGTGTTTGGAAGTTAGATGTTCCCCATTTTATACGTATTGCTTGAGTCGTTTTCGATCAAACGCGATATCTGGCTGGTTTATTTTATTCTCGTGCTGAAAGTCACACTGATACAACACACACCTGGACCATTTCGTGGACTCCACCGCTGTAGTTCCCTTCCTTCTGATGGACGTATCCACCGGCGAGTGAGGGCGGTCTCGTGCATCTTGTGGACCAATCGCGACGACCCTGACTGCATCGAGGGACAACCGTACAGTGGGAGATGGCGCCCAGCTCGAAATCAGAAAAGGACGATGGCAAGCAGAAAGCTCAAAGAAAACACAAAGACCATGTCGTGAAGCTTCTCATGCGTGGGAAGGTAGGCGAGAATCCACAAAACGTGTGACGTTAACCAGGAATGGAGTGGTTCGTAAATAATGCAACACCGCTCCGGTGAAAGCCTTGGTTTCTGGGGCTAGCTGCTAACTAGCTCGGAAGCTAGCATGTAACGCTAATTGCAGGCAGCTGGCTAATTGGCCAATGCTACAAAGTATGAAAACTTCGAGTCTGCCCTGCCTTCTGGCTCCGTCTCGTTATTTGCCTCTTGGTGTAGTTTACCAACATGTTCGTAGACCTTTCGATGTAAATCAATAACGTTAGCGTGCTAGCTAAGTTAAAGCTCCACCAGAGTTAGCTTCAGCAGTACTGCACAGCTCATAAATACAACCTCGGATACACCGTTCATCACGTAACGTTAACCATGTTACGTTACAGACAGCTGCTAACTGTATGTGGGCTCGAGCCTCGTGGAATATTTCAGGTTAGGTGTTTTACTGTGCAGGGCCTCGAAAGAAACAACGTCCCTTGTTTGTTTTTTATATCTACAACCATTCAGTAATACTGCAACTTCCATATCTTCTACACACGTTTATATGCTTCATGTTACACTGTGTAAGTGATACTTGTTGGGTCTATTTCTTAACCCACTCTCTTTGCCTGTTCTGCAGCTGTCGGGACAGTTTTCTCAGCGTCTGTTCAGGAAGCTGCCGCCTCGAGTTTGTGTCCCATTAAAGAACATTGTCAGCGAGGAGTTCCTGAGAGCAGGGTCAGTGTGTGTGTGTGTGTGTGTCTGTGTGTGAGAGATGCACTGTCTGAATATGATCCTGCTATCCCAAGTTTAAAATCTGTAGACCTCATTGTGAGGAGCTCATTAGGATCATTTAACAGAATGAGTATAGCTGAATATTATAATGACATTGATTAACAAACTGTCACGTCATGGTCGATACCTGCGCAGCATAATACTAATCTGACGTATAGATCCCTACCACCTTTAGGATTGACTGGAATAGTTTTTTAAGCTGAGGCGCGTATGACAGTGGTGTGTCACTTTCTTTGGTTCCAGACATGTCTTTCTTGGCTTCACCAAATGCGGCCGCTACATTCTGTCCTACACCAGCGACTGTGGAGAAGATGATGATTTCTCTTTTTATACCTACCATCTGTATTGGTGGGAGTTCAACCTGCACAGTAGACTCAAACAGGTAAAGGAAAGGACTTGTACTCATTCACGCCACAATGTATTCTATCCAAAAGATTCACATACAGACAGAAGTGCTATGAAGATGTAATACCATGTTATAACTGGATAACTTAGATATGTCAACTGAATGTATCGTTATCTTGTTCTTTGTCTGTCTGCTTCTTCTCTCTAGGTCCATCACGTACGTCTGTTTGCAGGCGAGGAAATCTACAGCGACCTGTACCTGACTGTGTGTGAGTGGCCAAATGACCACTCCAAAATTGTCATCTTTGGCTTCAAGTAAGGAAAAATTAACACATAAATCAACAGCCTTGTGGGGCTAAATCAGTCTGAGCTAGAATTGTTATTGCAGTGTGTAGGTAATGAGTAATTTATATGTGCATGTGTGGTTCTACCTGCCAGCACACGCAGTTCAAGCTCCGTTCTGATGAACTTAATGATGAGTGATGAAAACAACAGAGACATCTACATCACTGTCGCCTCCATGCCGCCTCCTAAACCTTGCTCTTACTGCTGCCCTGTTCCATCAGCCACCACCATCCGCACAGGTAAACACAGCCAGACATGTAGATGGATACTTTACTGTTCTCACTGCCTCCGTCTCTCTCTCTCTCTCTCTCGTGTGTCTGACTTACTCCTTTTCTCTCCCCCAGGAAGTGGGGAGTGTCTGGAGCATGGCTACGTACTCAACAGCAGGTACCAGGTGGTGTACCCGTTCCCCACTTTCCAGCCAGCGTTCCAGCTGAAGAAGGACCAGGTCATCCTGTTGAACACTAGCTACTCTCTGGTGGCCTGCGGCATCTCACTCTGCCCAGGTAACACACAAACACATTTAGCAGTTTTCAGCACATTTCCTGTGTCTAAAAGCAGACATTAAAAATCTTCATATGTTAGACGTTGTTTGCCGATAGGATGCATTGCACAGTTACTGTGAGGAACGTAATACTGATACCTACATAAGTAAATGAGAGCTTTTCTTGAGGGACTCTGATGCTTGGAAAGCACCACTTTTGTTCACATGGACCGCTAAAATGAACACAAAATGAAAGCTTGTAGTAGCTTTAAGGGTCAGATTGGGTCATTTTAAGGAGTTACTAAATTTGATGGGAGGACAGAACAACTTCACACCACGGCAGAAAATTCTGACATGCTAATCTCTGTTGTGTACAAAATGCAAACTTGGCTCCACAGTGTCACCCTGATAAAGATAAAATGACCAATTGTTGTGCCTGAAACTTATTTTCTTTCTTATTTATCCACACCTGTAAGATACTTCATAGTCTGATATTCTGTAGCCAGATTTCAGCATCTGTTTGTGTGTCTCTTGCAGGTAAGCAGGGTCAGTCATCGCAGATCCTTTACACAAAGAGAGCAGCTCTGTCGAGTCAAGCCTCCACACCTTCTTCCTCCCCATCCTTGGCTTCTTCTTCGTCATTACCTCAGGGACCCCCCGAAAGCCGACCGCCACCTAGCAAACCTGCTCCAATTCCCTCATCTCCAAGCCAATCACAAGCAGCAGTGCGAGCCCGGGAGTTTGCAGCTGACCTCTTCAGGCGGGCCCAGGGAGCAGGAGGAGGAGGAGGAGGAGGAGGAGGAGGGAAAGAAAAGGAAGGCCAGGCAGAAAGAAGACCAGTTGATGATGGTGGTGAAAAGGAGGCAGAGCAGACACCAGGAGATAAAGGGATAAATGGAGAGAGAAGGAGAGAGGAGGAGGAGGAGGAGGATTGTAGAGAGAGGAGGGATGAGGAGAGACGGACTAGTTTACCACAAGCGGCAACGTCGGGTGGGAGCTACAGTTTGCCACAGTGCTCTGAACAAGTGATGTCTCCTGCCTCCTGTTCCTCATGCCCTTCATCCCCTCCGACCCCATCCTCATCCCAGGAGGTCGGCCCCAGCGAGCCCGGATATGTCAACTATTCACGTCTGCACTATCGCCTTCAACAGCCGGGGGCAACAGAGCAGAATGCCGGCGGTGAAGGAGGTGAGAGAAGGAGGGGAGGACGCACAGAAGGAAGGTAGAAATAACCCTCCAGTCTGCAGCTGCTGAACGGTGTTCTTCTTCTCTGTTTCTGTGTCTCCAGGTTATGAGGACGACAAAGTTCAGCTGCCTTTCACAGTCACTGACCTTAAAGGCCGGAACCTGCAGCTGGTCACTGGGCCACACAATGGACAGGTGCGTGTTGGCGTTGGTATATCTGTGGCTGTAAATTCAGAACCATTGGAATATTTATCAAGTTGCCCTACTGGTTCTGGAAATACTGAAATCAATTGTCAATAATCAACTTACGACATTTATCTCAGAGCATTTACGGACAATCCTGCTCCACCATCTCAACTGTTAAAGAAGTATTCAGAGCAATAATATAGCTGTAGGAGCCATTAGTTGTGTCTGTGTATTATATGTTTATATTGGGAGCCTACCTCATTTTGACCACGTGTGGCAGTGTGGAGTATTTGGCAGGTAATTAATATATGGGGCACAGGTGCAAGGGAGATTGCACGGTTTTTACCGCAAACAAGACACACCAGAGGGAGACCAGGAAGCTAAGTAATATCAAGTTCTATTGTCAATTGTGAACTCTAATTAAATGGGAACCTCACCCAAAGATACGAAAAGCCTGGAATCTTTATGTCAAAGCAAGTACGAAAACACGATCTTCTCCCGCACCCAGCCGAGTGGCTAGTTACAGGAATCAGTCAATACAATAGCAGTAAACAACTATCTATTTCAAGATATAGTGGAGTAATGTCTACCTGTGTGTGTCTCTCTCTCTCTCTCTCTCTCTCTCTCTCTCTCTCTGTGTCTCTGTCTCTCTCGCTCTCTCTCTCTCTCTGCCTACGTTTGAACCTGTGTGTTACTCTTGCAGAGTGTGTGCGTGGAGCAGCTGACTCTAGACTTTGAGTATCTTATCAATGAGGTGATCAGGAGCGACGCTGCCTGGGCCCCTCAGTTCTGCTCCTTCAGCGACTATGATGTTGTGATATTAGAGGTCAGTACACACACACACTATATCTAAAAACAATATTTAAACAATACACAGTTTTCCCTAAATACAGATGGGATTGCAAGTTCAAAGTCTTAGACCTGCAGTCTTTGGGTTCACAGTATTTTACAGAGCTATACACTAAATATGAACACTTGATTGAACCGATGCATTACTTCCAGGTGCCGGTAAAAACGGGAAAATATACATTTTAATGTGTGTTGCAGTACAAACACTGAAAGCAATTTCCCTAAAGTTTTTGTGATTCTTGCGTTAAAATGATTATTAACAGAACGGCATCCCTATTTACTACCTTGTTTCCCGTAGAGATAGAGATATTTTAAGCTCTCGCGTTTCTGAGCTAAAAAAAACTAGGAATGTAGAACCTTCTGCATTTGACCTGGATCTGTGTATGATGTGTATCAGGTGTGTCCCGAAACCAACACTGTGATGATCAACATTGGTCTGCTGTTACTGGCCTTCTCCAACTCTGATGAGGAACACTGCAGGTACTTGTCCTAAATAAACCCGAATCCTTCTCCAGCTCTGCATCCGACACCTTTTTCTCTCCCCGCTAATCTGCTTGTCATTGCTTTTGTTCCCAGGCCCAACACGTATCACTCCAACCTGCAGGTCAGCTGGGACCTTAACACAGGTGTGTGTTGCACCGTGGGTGTAGGGGACCTTACAGAGGTCAAAGGTCAGACCAGGTGAGGAGCTACTGCCACATACACACACACACACACACACACACACACCTTTCTCTCTGTCTCTTTCTTGTTAGGCTCTCTTCATTGCTATTGTGTTAAACATGTCCGTCTGTATCTCCGGTCAGTGGGAGTGTGTGGAGCTCTTACAGGAAGTCCTGTGTGAACACAGTGATGAAGTGGTTGGTTCCCGAGAGCAGCTCCCGTTACATCAATCGCATGACCAACGAAGCCCTTCACAAAGGTCAGTTGTATACGCATCTGAGCACACATTCAGTGTCCTGATATCTAAATAAAAAAAAAATTGCACCCGTAGGCTGCATTCACACAAAATTAGACGTTACGGAGAGACCTCCGGTCTTCCCGTTCATTTGAATACGGTGAGTATAGTCTGCGGCAATGGGGGACGGCAGGGGTGCCTGTGGCAAAAAGTTGAACCACAATAAACATCTGGGGGAAAAGCAGCCCGACGTCATGCTGTGGCGGCCAATCACGTTACCGGCAACCCAGAGGTGTACAACCCTGCCATGATGGAGCACAAAGACGTCGCTCATGCAGCTGCTCGTACACTCCCTCCCCGCTGCACAATCCTGCGCAACGTCTGATTTATTGTGAATGCAGCCTAGCTTACCATTACTAGCACCTTTTGCTGCACTTGTACCACAGTACATAAAACTTGTCACAGACTTGTCACAGCAGGAATGAATAATACGCTCCAAGAGGACTTGTTCAGAGCAGATATTTGACACTTGTTACTAGTATTGTTAACAGTGTCCCAGTAAGTCATTACACTGTGACAGTGAACCTGCACGCACAATTTACAGAAGACATTTCGACACAGTAGGAAAAGCACAGGTGTAAGTACTACATTTTAGGATGGCTGAATTTTCTTTGGCTATTACCGTGCATGCTGGCTTACTGTCACATTGTCCGGGCTTACTGGGATAAATAGAGTGGAATTCTTTGAGTACTTGTTGACTCTTTTAAGTGTTTATTTCACCTAAATGTAGTTGTTTTATTTAGTATTGGTGTTAGTTAAAGTTTCACAAATTTTAGGGGGGTATGACGTGTGTGGACCGGAGCAGGTAAATTAATCACTGAGTTGGATGTGCTCAGATGTTATGTTGCCTGTTTTTAAGACAAAGGTTCCAGCCACTGTTGGACGTTTTACAAACTTGTTTTTTGATTTGTGTGTGTGTGTGTAGATAAGTGTGAATTTTAATTCACTCACTCATCTTCTCAACTGTAGGCTCGTCCCTGCAAGTGTTGGCCGATAGTGACCGATGCACCTGGATTGTATTATGAAGAAAGAAGACGTGTCAAAGCAACAGACACCAAAGCACACATGGACACGGCCCCGTCGTCAGCACGGAGCTCCACCTTAATCTGAGCAACACTGCCCACGGTCAGCAACTGAGCTTTGGTAACATGAAGCTCCAACACGTGTCAAAATGAAACCAAACGAGGAACGCTAGAGATGCTCTAAGGATGAAGTCTTTGGATGGTCTGTGTTTAATTTTCCTTTTTGTTTTTGTATGTTTGTACTGCATTATTGCAACCACCAAAACGAAGAGCTGGACTGAACGAAGATTTTTTTTTTTTTTTTACTTTATTTTTTTTTATAAAGCCGTACTGTTATTGTAGTGCGAGTGTTTCTTTTGTGTGTGTCTGTAACTGAACATATGCAATATCTGCACCTGTGTGATGATCACCAAGAGGATTTCATCCAGAAAATTAGTGTGTGTGTGTGTGTGTGTGTGTGTGTGTGTGTGTGTGTGTGTGTGTGTGTGTGTGTGTGTGTGTGTGTGTGTGTGTGTGTGTGTGTGTGTGTGTGTGTGTGTGTGTGTGTGTGTGTGTGTGTGTGTGTGTGTGTGTGTGTGTGTGTGTGTGTGTGTGTGTGTGTGTGTGTGTGTGTGTGTGTGAGAGAGAGTGAGTGTATGCATGTTTAATGTGTACGTAACATTTGACAGATTCTGCTGCTTCTGAACAAGTTGTTTTCTTGCCTGGCCTGGACCCGTTCAGTCTAGCTGTGTTGGTTCAAGACTACAGTATTTAAAACGAGAGAAACTGAATCCAGTACCGGTCACTTGACTCTTTACGATCTTTTTTTAAACCTACGTCATGGAAATGGAGGGGGGTGGGGGGGGTTACATGCTCTATCTTTACTGGCATGGAAGTACGACTAGGTTCTATTGGGATATTTTGTGAAAATAAAACATTCAAAGTTTCTTTGTGAGTCTGTTGATGATTCTTTAAAATCATGGGAATCCCTCTGTACTGGCTTGCCAGTCTAGTTTTTACTTAATTTCTCATGAATTACTGGATTGTTTGATTTCAAGTCACTCAAATATAAGGAAAACTAATCCGTTTTTTTCTTGAACTGGTTACAACTGATAGTGATATTGCAAACTTTCTGGAGGAGTTTTCTAAAGTTTGTAAATAATAACCCTAATCACCTCATCAAGGTTAACTGCACCGGCAAGTTTGGCACAAACTACCACATGTACTTAAGGTTAAAATGATTAGAATTTGGTGATCATGGGTCACTGTGACCTCACACAACATGGTTTTTGACCCTAACTCAAGAATTCACACCTTAATTATGACAATTTCACACATGTCTAATGGGATCAAATGATGAAGCGAAGATATTTTGGACAGATGGATGTTAACTGTGACATGAGTGGCGGAGGCATACAACCGCAAGGCTGTGATTCTATCAACAGAAGGCCTGTGTTAGAAGTGGACATTTAAGAGGCAGCGAGGATTGAAGAAAAGATGCTATTGAGTTGCATTACGTCTGAATATAGTAACTTTGGACTAAGGATATATCAGTCTCTATTGCTTCTGTTTTTACTATTATTTTTATAATACATCTATCTCTCGTGAGTTTCCCAACTTTATGGAAGTGCAATTCTAAGTATCTGGATTACGTTGAAGGCCCCAAAATATTGTAGGTGATGTGGTTGTGCGGTCCCATGAAGAAAAAAAATGGCACAAAGTTTTGAGAGCAATCACATCCTTTTAGTTAACAGTGAGAATAAAGCTACAAACGTCGATCACACATTTAAGTACAAAGGTCTTCTGAATCACAAGAGGATTTAGAAAAGGTTCAGCAGCACAAGCACAAATCAGTCACAATCTTTATAACAGTGACATGGCAGGCAGCAGTTGATTTTATTTTGTAGCCTGCCCTCACCATATTAATACATATAAATATACCCTTGTTTTACTCTTTGGTGGGATCTTGGTATTCAGACAGCACAACATCTGCTCATGCCATGTGAGAAGCTGCTGGTTGAGCATGTGCTCTTTGGAAAGGGTCCATCTAGAAAGTCACCATATTCACATGCTCGATCCACTATCACAATAAAAATATAGTTCAGTTATCTGGATGGTGCACAGAGCACAATGTATTTCTTAAGGCAATAATGGTTAAACAACATACAAATAGTTTGGATATCAGACAATGTTCACAAAAGGTACATGATATAGGTTATCTACAAAATGTTCTTGGGGTGGGATTAGCTTTGACCTGGGGCCCATTCAATGTACACTGCATCTACGACGGTGTGTGTGTGTGTGGTGGTGGTCCAGCAGTCTGTCTGTCGTGTGTGTGTGTTTGTAAAATAGAGATAGCAAATGGATAATGAGTAGATAAAAGGATGGTTGGATTAAAAACAGCAAACTGGGCAGAATCATCACGACGACGCTGGACTGTCAACGTTTCATTGTGTTTTGTTACAGCTAAATATTCATGACAAGACTACTTCACAGGACCTTCATTTATTAATCCACCAATACAGAATATATAGAATACAAGCTTTTTTTTCTGTCTAGGAATCTCTCAAAGGCACAGGGTATCTGTTAATCGGCCATATTAATAAGAAATGACGAAGTAAAATATGGCATCCGCACATAGCTGTCAATTAACATCCATGTCCCAATAAAAATCATAATGCAGTATCATTCCAGATGCTACTCTGAGATAAAAAAAAAAAAAAAGTATATTTCAGACAGTTCTGTTCACTAAAGTCCAGCTTCCCTGCATAGTCACTGCCTTAAAGGCAAGGTAGGAGATATTTATGAGTTTAAGAGTACAACGAAGAACACTTCTCATCTTTCCACAGCAATCAGGTCAGTGGTTAAGGCGGGGCAGGAGGGAATCAAGACTATGTACAATATAGTTGAGGCTGGACAGGAGTGGCTACAGGCAACTAGCCACTGAAAACAGGGAAGGCACAGGGAACGAGGGAAGGACCGTAAAATATCAGGTGAAGGCAAAGAGAAAAAGAATGGCAGCAGCACAAAAGTACAAAATTGGCAAAAGGCTCTTCCACATGATTGCAGACACACACCGGACGACAACACGCTCGACACCAAACATCAGCTGTTTGCAAAACCTGAAGCGTACACAGAATGGGATGGCATGATGTTAAACTTAAAGCAAAGGTGTGTGTGTGTGTGTGTGTGTGTGTGTGTGTGTGTGTGTGAGATAATTCTACAAATGAGTGGCTAAGGTTGTGTGCCGTCGGTCAGAGTGTGCAGATTGAAACTCGTCCTGGGCAACTTGGCGGGCGGCTCCATCGGGTCCTTCTCGTCATCCATCGCACTCAGAGAGCTGGACTGCAGCACGAGATCGCCGCCCTCGTCCTCGCTCTCCTCTTCCTCATCATCCTCTTCTTCTTCTGATGGAGAAAGGGGGCATTGACGTGGTCATTAAGTGACCTGATAACAGGCTGACGGCGAAACTTGAAACTGATCATATTTTGTGAGGAGAATCGCGGTGAAATTACCTTTCTCCAGGTCGCGAGAGATTCGGCTCTTGACAGCGCTGGCAAACTGCAACACAGATTAAGAATTGGACATTTATAAACATGTATCATCCAGTGCAGACTGATCCTATGTGACTGTATGTGCAGACACGTACTTCTCCCATGACCGCAATGGGTGTCACTCCTTTAGCCTGGGCCACCCTGTGTTCTATCAAGTAGTACATGTACTCATCATACAGCAAGCGGATCAGGTGAAAGGAGCCAAAGCTGGCAGCACTGCGCAGAGTCAGGTCCCGGATTACCATAGAGCTGGTAAGAAAGCACAGAAGACAATTATCTTCCACATAAAACCAAATAATTTTATATATATATATATATACTGTTTTTCTTTGTCCTCTCACCTGTAGAAGGACCAGTTGAGCAGGAAGACCTTGGCAGCCTTTGGTAGGGCCACGGAGTTGTGCTCGTAGGGCTTCAGGGCCTCTGAGACAACACCGTCCAGCCAGGTAGCCCACTGCTCAAGAGAGTTCTGCTGCTGCAGAGTCATTTTAAAGTCCTGCTCCAGCCGCTGTACCACTTGGTCCTCACACTGACACACCCAGGATGCCTGCTCCTGAGTGTGGGGGGGGGGGGGGGACACGGGTCATGTTTCTGCTCTATTTCACTTAGAACACTAGTGTACTGTCATAGATAGGAGGGTGAGACAGTAGTACACACCTGTACGTTAGTGAAATCAACCCGGTTGAGGTCTGAGAGCATCTGGTTGATCTGGGCTGTGTTCTGCAGGACAGCGCGGGCTGCCTGGGCCAGGTGGTTCAGGCTGGTATAGCGGCGCAGCGTCTGGGAGAAGGAGCCCACACACACCACCTGAAGGACAGAGGGAGGAGGTGGAGGAATAAGGAGACGGCTCGTGTCAAGAGAATTTCAATACAATAATGAAACTCGAGACATTTAAGATATATTGCCTTGCCAGATGTGAACTGTCTGAACTGGATCTAGACAACATCTGGATAGATCTGAAACGCTGTTAACATCTGACCTAGAAAATGGATGCAGAGCTCTGTCTTAATAGCGAATCAGTGCAGAAGCCCGCAAATACCTTTATGCGAACCATCTCTTCTGGGATGTTCATCATGGCGCCTGTCAACCAATTCTCCAGACTCTTGGCAAAGTTGCGAATGGCCTGAGTTAAGGCACCTGAGGGAGGGATGGTGTTGATGGAGAGAGAGAGAGAGAGGGTTTATATTCATATTTAAACACACAGGAACTTGCCCCCAGATTAAGTCCCCTTTGCTGTAAATCAGTCAATTAGTCTCGATTGCCTCACTCCACAGTTTTGTACACACGCCCCTTACGGGCCTTACAAACTTACTAGGGATGGGTCTCAGTACATCAGAGATGAGGATCTCCACCAGAGTCTGGTAGAGCAGGTTGTCGCACTCTTTCGTCCAGCGCAGCACTGGCTCATACTTACACAGCACCACCAGGCACGTTTTGGGCAGACGCTTCTCCGACTCATTGTGCCTGGAGGAGGGGAGGACACCACATTCATACTCGTTACAGCAGTGGATGAGATGTACGTGCTAGTATTTCTTTCATAGCATTGGCTGAGTGTGTTAATGACACTTACAGGTTGAGTGATTCTGTGTCACTGCTCTGGCTGAACCTCCAGAAGGATTTCCACAGTGTCTCCACGAGAGTGAACTGAAGGTTGACCATCACGTCCAGAATGGCCTGTGGGGATCACACACACAAGACCACGGAGGTGTCTAAACCATTACCAAACCAGTGGCTACATCAAGGCTATGACTTGTGGGAGTGGACAAAGAAAGAAGCTGAGGTCAGTGTGCGTGTCCTGTCTTTGTCCATGACTGCCTACCTCACAGTGCTCTCTGTAGAGAGTCTGAAAGGCCTTGAGGTGTTCTAAAAGGATCCCATCAGGCAGGGTTCCATCTTGCAGATCAATGTCCACAAAGTCTGGCAGAGGCCTTGATGGCTCTGCACAAGAGACAGCAGTTGTTCACGGCTTGTATAGCGGAGTACCAAAAGTACCAAGGACACAAATCAAAAGTATTCATTTCTTTTAAATAAAATGAAAACATTTTTTTGCAGAGTGTAGGTGTTGCTCACCAAGAAACTGCTGATACTGTTGCACCTGCGCCGAAATATCACACAGTGCCCCCGCCTGCTGCTGACCCATCCCACCTGTTGTCCCATTGGTGATCCCCTGTGCCTTATGAAGTGGCTTTATCCTATTGGACAGAATACCCATCAATCAGGGGACAGTGGGAAAGAGTCACAGGGAAGCACTTGATAACATCGTACGCTAAGCGACTGATACGTCTTGTTTGAATGGATCATCTACCGCTAGGTGTTGATATGGGACACCAGTGCGCGGCCTTGTGTGGATACCTGTTTTTCTGTGAGAAAGGCTGCTGCCTCATGGCCATGTGCTGCTGTTCATCCATCAGCCTGAGCAGTGGGGAACCAGATTTGATCCTCAGACCATAGTAGTGGTACTTCGAGTTCCCTCTGAAACACACACACACACACAATGAGTTATGCCCTGAGATACTCGTCTAGCAAAATATATGTGTGTGTGTGTGTGTGTGTATATATACCTGGTCCCTAATCTCCGTGTACGTAGCCCCATGAAGACAGACCTGATGAGTTTGCCGAAGGATGCAGCATTAACAGGTTCTAGTTTCTGCTCCTGGCAGTGCAGCAGGTAGTGGTAGTAGAGGGTGCAGCGAGGTAAACTCACCCCCTCTGCCCCCTCATAGTTATCACACAGCCACTGCACCTAGGGAAGACGGACCGTGCCACAATTTTAATGTTATGAACTTTCATGTCTTAGATTGTAACCAGTACATTGTTCCCTTTGAACTGGAGTACTCACAGTAGCGGGTGGGGCGCGAGAGTTGGGGCTGGAGAAAGTCTGCCCTCCTCCACCTGCCGCTCCTCCTCCTAACATGTAACCTCCCTGAATGACGTAGCCCCCTCCGCCTGCAGCAGCTCCCCCGCAATTGGCTCCCGCTGTTGCCACAGAAACCGGCTGCGAGGTCACAGAGCCGGCGATGTCTGACTCGGTGCTGGGCGTGCTCTCGTAGTAGGAGGAGGAGGAGGTGGGAGGGGTCTGGGAGTAGAGGGGCGAGTCGGAGAAAGGGTAGTTGCTCGATCGACTGGACAGGAAAAGACGTGTAGGCACACGCACAAACATACAAAAGTGTGACTGGGGAAAGTAACACGGTGTGTGTGATCGAGCGTGTGTGTGTGTGTGTGTGTGAGTATGTCTGTGTCAACATGGTTTCTCTCTACTCACCTGGAGGACGTAGTAAAAGTCACGTCTCCTCCTCCATCCACATACTGCACCTGGCCAGAGTACACATGCTCCACCTGGACAAGAATCAAACAGGACACTTAATGCAGAATTTGCTCATTTTTAGCCACTTTAGGGCAGCATAACAAGCTGTTAACACAATATTAACATATTATTACCTTATAAAGTTATGGCAAACAGTTGTCTATTGCACACCTAGGAGCAAGTCCAATATGCACTCTCCTTATAGCTCTGTTCTTGCTCTCTATCAACTCTTGTGAGAGAATCTGTCTCTTTAGCTGTTCACCAGCTAGTCACTAGCTTTGTCTGCATGTCATTATGTAGAGGGCAGATAGTGTATCATGGCTTTTTAAGAGCTTTTGGGCTGAGAACAGCTGCCTGCTGCTGCTGGAAACATCATGGATCAGTGGGATGAGAGTGAAGTTGGGGGTTATAAAAACAAAACAATAAGCTGATGGTAAAACGCTACATAAAACGTCAGGTGAACTGCAGCTTTGGGATTTAATTCAAATAAAAAGACATGCAATGTTAGTATAAAATCATAAATTGGAGCAGATTTTGACTTATTCTTTACTAGACATCCAATTTAACACAAATAGCAATGAGCGGAGAGTGAAAGAAATAAGAATAAATCAACCATATTTCTTTTAATACTAAGCACACATTGTTGTTCTCCTGAAGGAAGAGCGCTTTGCTCCATAAGTGGGTCAAGAGGGTTTTTGTTCAGAGGAGGGATCGAGCAGGCACAATGTCTGAAACTTGTTAGACAGCTTACTGTCAAATACTGACATTTATAAATGGAAGACTCATGTTTTTCACCACCATCTCAGAACCATCCTGAAAAAGAATTGAAATCGCCCTGAAATCATTGTCAACCGTCAAAAAATTCGAAATGTTATCCTTTTGCTTTGTTCGTGTCATCCATAGAGATTACTTGCATGAAAATGACACAAGCTCATTCGCTCACTCACAGAGGTGACCTGCAGAGTTCAGTTTCCAGGTACACCACAGACCGCCTGGGGGGAGGCCGTAGTGATGGAGGTGAAAAGACATGCAAAGCAGGCAAAGCGTTTTGTCAAAATGGCCACAGGGCGTTCTCTCCTACATTGCTCTCTTTCTATCTGCCTGTAGCAGAGAGCCGATCAAAACTAAAAGATGCCCAATCAAATGACCTTTAATTTAACGTATTTATTGTATATTTTCTCACATGATACGAGACATGTTTTGTATGTCTGTTTACCTCCTGGCTAATGTGCACAGACTGTCGATTGTTGATGTGGCCAGACTGAGTCCTCTTGGCTGCCTGCGGCACCGCTTGCAACACTGACCTCTGCAGGTGAGTAAAGCCACAGTGTCAGATGGAACTACGGGCACCCAACCATTTGCTGTGACATGCTCCTGCGTGGTCAAACGGTAAACTATTGGTGTGTGTGTATATGTTTGCATCTTACCTGTTGGGTGGACTGCACTGGTTGGACCACCTGAGTGGGAACACCGGGGGCAGGTGGGCTGGAGTCTGACAGGCTGTCATTGGAGTGAACAGAGCCCTCTAGGGAGGCCAGAGGGAGAGAGCTTTCATCAGACGATTGAACAAATCGACAGAAAAGCCAGCCACCAATACCACAAGTTCAGTACTCACGACACACTGCTTCCAAATCGTAATAACAGTCACCGCAGAACATCGTACAACAAAGGTTTTTTTTTTTTTTTTTCTTCCACTGAGGACAGACTGACAGTGGGGAGGAGAAAAGAGTGCGTATGTCCAACTCTGCTTTCATCCTTATATCTTGCATGCAGAAGGGCAGCCTTGGACAGCTAATCTCCCCAGATGGAGAGAGGAATCACTCCATCTTGTAAACATGCAGATCAGATGAGAGAGGGAAATGAGAGATACACGAGGGATGATGGGTAGAGGGAGAAAACGGAGGATGGAGGGTGGTAGGAGGAGAGGGTGGTATTCACTTCCTTGTAGCCTTCAGGTGAAAAAAAACAATCTACTTAAAACTGTTTTGCACCGTCCTGCTCTCACTGTGCTGCTCTTCAGTGAAAAAAGGGAATCGCTTTTTATTTAAACAACTTGAGATGCAATGAATATGTTATACTTAGAGGTCACATAGTGTTTCCCTCAGGCTTCTGGCTAAACATCCATTTAGGCACTTCTGTCTGGTGGCAACTTTTATACCTAAAACTAAGTAAATAAAAGTGTATAAATAGAACAAAAAGCACAGTAGCTAAAGTATACCTCTTTAATAGTGCATGATTACTACGTGAGCTGCATAACTGTACTGAGAAGGAGTCAGCTCTTTTTACTGCAGCCCGTAGATATGAGGGAGGTTTTAATAAGCAGTTATTCAGCAATCTCACTACTTCATGAGCCTTCGACATGCCCCAGGCCTTCGAGTGTCACTCTGGGTGAAAGTGCAAAGTGTTACTTGATACTAGCAGGGGGGGAAATATCTAGGAATAGACGGCCCTAAAATAAACATTCAGACAGACACCAGGGTCAGCTCTCTCTCATATCCAGTAGTCAACACCATATCTTAAAAGTACCAACTCATTTGTTTTTTTTAATTCAAAATATCATTTTGAAAAAGCAATGGTCTGGAAACGGTGCAAAGCCTCGTAAGCATGCATTACATGAATTACCATAGATACTCGCTTATCTTATCTTTTGTACAACTGCAGGGTTGCACACTTAAGGCCATGTTGATTAAATATGTCTTGTACCACAGACTCTCTGTTAATGGCAAAAGCAGCAGAGTCGAAATTAAGTCAGGTTCTATCCATCAGTCATCCACGTTCCTCATAATGTATGCACCACCCACCCAACCAGACAGGCAACTCTGGTGGGTCTGAGCTCTCTGCTCAGACTATTATAAAGAAGGAAAGCAACTAGGTAGGGCTAAGAAACCTGTTATCTACATGACCACGACACACTGAACTAATAAACATTATCATCATAACTAATCAATACTATATATATATGCAGAATGTTGTACAAAAAAGTCAGATAATTCCTCAAATGTGTGTGGATAGAATTGGAGCATGTTTTTATGAAGTGAAATCTAGGCCTGGGATAAAGATCTTTGCACTCGGTGCACATTGAAACATTCTCACTTAAGTTAACTAATTATTACTAAGAATTTTGATTATTGATTTGTGGTGCTAGCTATTCATGAAGTAAAATATGAATTGATTAATCGCTTAGTATATAATATGTAATGAAAACAGTGAAGATGAACATTCCAACGTCCTTGAACCCAAAGTGACATCATCCAATTTATTCAATATGTCTGACCAACAGTCCAAAAAAAGCTAAAGATAATCAATTTACATGGATGTAAAACAGAGGAAAGCCTGAACCAGCAAATATTTGAGCTTGTCCCTTGATAAATGACTTAAATATTCACTTCATTATCAAAGTTGTTGACAATTAATTTTCTGTGGATTAACTAATGCACCAATTGTTTAAGCACTGTTTGATCCAACTTTAAAGAGATGGAGGCCCTGGCCACTAAAGACAACATATTTGTCGTCACTTTAAAGATGATTAGCCAAAGATTCATACACACCTCCCCTCTGCACTGTTTGATAACTAGAATCAATCACAATGTGCCAGACAAACTGCCAGTCTCCAACCAGGACCCAGCCTGTTGCTTTTCCCCCCAGATACACTGATGCCTGCTCAGACTGTAATCCATATCCTGCCCCCCTGCTGCTAGAGAGACCTGTATAATGTCTGTGTGCACGGTGTGTGTCACCTCCATCATGGTCTCTCACCTGTAACGGTTACTATGATGTACTGGGGCGAGTTGCTCTGCCCATTACTCTTCTGGACCGCAGCATGCTGTATTTCTGGGTTCACGTAGTGCTGCGTGGGCGTGGTCAGAACCTTCTGGCTCTGGCCGGTGGGCGGGGCCTGAGAACAAAGTGCATCCTGTCCAGTTTTTGAGGCGGCGGTTCCAGAGGTCGGTGGGATCTCGGAGGACAGGAAGTGAGCCGCCGTCTTTGCGGACGAGGTCGTGGTGGCGGGAGGTGTTGCCATGGTTACTGCGTTGGCCTGCTGAGGCTGAAGGTCCTCGGAGTATCCAGAAGTTGCCATGGCAACCGATGCTTCGAAGGCACTAGTTCTGCGGATAAAACGTGAGACGGCCCTCATTAATGAGAGTGCTACAAACATACATGTTATTGTACCCCTCTGTGATGTGACACGGACCTTGAGTGTGTGCGCTCACACGTGTGTGTGTGCGCTCACACGTGTGTGTGTGTGTGCACACGTGGAACACAAACCAGTGGAGGACGTGGGGCTTTTTGTTGTAAACCATCAGTAGCCTAGAGCGTTTCCTGTTTGGTCACGTATGAAAACCTAAGCACCGTGAATAAAGCAATGAAATATATATTCAAAATAAGGTTCATTGACCGTGACCAGAGTGTTTCAGGTGAAATAAATCAACTAAATGACACTTTCAATATATGAAAGTATTCGACCATGGACAGTAGCAGATATTATCGTCTGGAAATGAACTCATATTAATCTTTGGACCCACTGTCAGTCAAAACTTTAGTCCATCCCACAGGAAGATAAGCCACTCCTGCGTAAACCAACACGGCAAACAAGACGACCAGACGATTCATCCGGCACACCGTGTTCAGTGACTCAATGTCACACCAAAAACTTTTTCAAAGTCACAAAAAGATTATGAAGTACACTATACACTCATATCTCAGCATTTAGAACTCGTAAACGAATGACTTCCGGGAGCTGTTTATTTCTAATCGATCTCAGGGTTTCTGAAGAGCTCTAAGAGTGAGTTGAGGAGACGAGAGTGATCGCTTCCTCAGCGAGGAGCTCCGTTGAGTTGTGACGTTACCGAGAGCTACAGCTAGTTCCTCGTGTCGGATCGGTAACACATCTATAACCATGACACCAAGCACGTCTCTTTATAATTTCATCATGATCGAAACTGTAACAACAACAACAAAAAACAGAACAATCTAACAAATGAGCCAAAAAAGTACGATCGGCACTACAACACACACCCGCCATCTTGTGCTCTTATCAAATATCTGACATCGCCATAACAACAGTGTGCGTTTGAAAAGAAGCTAGCAACCACTTTCATCACTCACGCGCTCGACCACTACCACGGTAACGACGACGGTTACAAACAAGCACGAGACCACATACGTCATGAGAAAAAATGAAATGATAATTATGAGATATATCACTTTTTCACCTCTAGTTTATCCCAATATTATCCTTTTAAGTCGTTGAAGTTTTTTTCCCTTAGATTTAGGTTGTTGTTGTTGACTCCCGTTGCTTGGTTCTTGTCGCCAGGACTACCGTGACTATGGCGCCTTGCCTTCACCGGGGCAACTGTTGCTATCCTCTCGTCATCGCCCCGCCCTGCACTAAATGCTGATTGGCTGATTTGCGAGGTGGTCGCAGCGTCAGTAAAATATCGTGTGGTTCATTGGTGGACAGTCCCCGTCTGTCACTTTCACCAGAGCCGGACGTCAAATTACCACTTTTATTCTCACTGAATTTTACTTTGTAGATTGCTTGATGTCGCTACCGCCATTTATCATCTATACGAGTTACATTAATGCAAATCTGTTTGGACTTTATTATCTCTGTACATTGCATTTTCATTTTATTCTTAATACTGTGAACCTTTGCACATCCCCTAGAATATATCCCTGCACATTCCTGTTTAGCTCTTTCATTCCAAACTGTTACATTGTACATACTCTTAAATAGTACTTTTGAAAATATTTTATATTTTTACTTTTTTTCAATTCTATATTTTTGTTTTTGTATATGCACCAATAGGTCTACACCTAAGCACATTCCTTGTATGTGAAAAGCTACGTGGCAATAAACCGGATTCTGGTACCCCCTCCTCCCCTTCCTCTATATGCTTGTATTAATAATTAATATCTTACAACATAGAATTTGCCGATTGATTTGAGAGGCTGTAGTATCAGTTGGCCTCTGAAATGTCTCTGTACTGTGTGTGTGTGTGTGTGTGTGTGTGTGTGTGTGTGTGTGTGTGTATGTGCCACTTGCAGTGAATACCATTGTATCGCACCCTAGTTATCTTTGAGGTGAACGGATAGTGATCTCCATCCATTGCATGGCAGAGCAGATAGTAAGACACAGATTGTGTGGTGACACACTGCACAGCCCAACTGGTGTAAGGGACAGAAAGGCCAGCAAAAGGTCACAGGTGGTGAGATAACCAAGAGCTCTGTTGACATCCCCTCTGGCATAATTTGCTGCTTTATCAAAACTTATCTTTTTCTCTATGTGCATTGTTGCCCGTAAAGGTCCCCGGTCGTATCTCTGGGCATGACGAAGAGTGGAGGTGAGTTGAGGTCCTTATCTGAGATGCTGAGGCCTATAAAACGAGCTGTCCAGAAAGAAACACAAACGACACAGACACCTCAAGCAGCATTTGAGACACCTACGGCATCTTTTCCCTCTCAACATGTGGAAGGCAGCACTCTTGACCCTGGGCTTGTTGGTGGCCCTGGTAGACAAGGTGCGGTCGAATGACGCCCATCCCCCTTTCTTTGGGGTGAAACTGTGTGGAAGAGAGTTCATACGAGCCGTCATCTTTACCTGCGGTGGTTCTCGCTGGAGGAGAAGTGTGGGAGACTCAGGTAGGAGTGTGAATGAGAGACTTTGGATACAAGTTCATTTTTTCATGATGTGCCGTGTTTTCCTAGAGTCAAACAGTAATATTAAGAGATTTGCCTCTGCTTTTCATCAGCTCTTATTGGGGAAGAGGCCTTTGACCCATGGAACACAAATTCCATCCCTCAACTTACTGGCGAGCAGGATCCTGCGGGGTCCCAAGTATGGAGAGATCAAACATTACATGAGGCATCTGTGGCTGCTGGATTCAGCCGCTCGGCTCGCTCACCAATTTCCGAGGGCGTGCTGGAAGCTCTACGGAGTGCAGATAGGAAAGAACGGGATGTAGTGGTCGGACTGTCCAACGCCTGCTGCAAGTGGGGCTGTAGCAAGGGTGAAATCAGCTCTCTGTGCTGAGAGCTCCACTATTTTCCTATGTAGTTCCTTCATTTCTTCACACTTAAAACTCCACATCCCATCCAACTCACAGGCCATGTGTTGACTATTGATGCAGGAATGTGTATGTACTCAAAATGTGTTTACTGTTGTTATCACATATTGACTTGTTTAATAAAGCTTTGAGTAGCTGGTCTGACAGTATCTGTTCCTCTTACAAAAGACATATTAAAATGACATTTCATGCTTTTGGAACACTTCCACTTTTCTCAAGCCGTGTTTCAGAAATACAGTTTGAGTTTTGTCAAGGATTTCGAAATGATAGGAAGTGGTGGTGACTCTATGAATACACAGAGAGGCCTCACATTCACTGAATTATAGCTGCTTTCTGTGATTTTACAGGGACGCCACATGAGACACATATTTAGTGTGCTTTGTATCCCATAATAGACCAGCAACAAACTGCCTCTGTGAAGCCTATGCTGGTGGACTTTGGTTGTTTATTTTATGAGATCATAAGAATTTGCTAATCCTCCTTTCAGAGATCAATTAGCACAGTCATGTTGAGACATATTGTCATATAAACTGACTGTAGCAAGCTTCACAGTGGTAGTAATTGTTGTTAGCGTGTACTGGTGGTCATGATATTGTGTCAAGTAGCAGTTCACACAGATCAATTACACAGAGTTATATGCTGGAGGATTTTGAAACTGACACCATCTGGTGGTCAGGAATTAAACACAACACTAAACGATTCAAATAACATATGTGTTCACAGAATATAAATATGTGATGCATCTTCATAACCAACAACATTTTAAGTAAACAGTTAACGCTGATAGATACTGTGGCTGTATAACTAACGGTAAACTCAGTAGCCACGGTTACTCTGCTGGGCAGTTTGTCCACCAGCGTTACGGAAGCCGAACATGATCAAACTGATCACCCGGCTTGATTGCAAGGCATGCAATCTCTGTCACCTACCAGCTAGCATAGAAACCACACAGATCCACAGAGATCACAAGTTTGTATTTAGCTACACATATCGCCGATAAATTGTATTTAATGTTAATCGTTACAGCGTGACTGCACTATTATCTATAGAAATATAGATCTACCACACCGGAGTGACCAGGTAAAATCTTTCGCGGTACTTTCAAGATGATGCTAGGTAGCCATGCTACTGGTAGCTGATATGCGACTGCTCTGTTATAAGTATTAATGCGCTCCATTTGCGCCGTTTTTGTTGCTTTGATTACAAACATTACTTTCGTAGCGCAACATCGACGTCCCGTGAGATAGCGTCTTGCAGCTGCGTTATGCGTGAACCTGGGACGTGTGAAGCATCATAGCAACGCTAAGCTAGCATGCTAGCTGAAAGAGCCAGACATTGGCGTCTGGGCCTCAAGTGGAACACGGCTGTCCATATCGCGGTTGATCGTTGTTGTGGCTACTTATGAATGCAACTGTTACTTACTAACTAGCTAACTTAATGGACGGCTGCGTAGTGGTACTTTTAGGTTCCATGATGTCGCCAGAAACGGACAATGTTAATCTACACTCGCTGTAACGGTATTGCTACATTGTAGACAGTAGTGTACAATTAGTGGGATTTAGTTCACAACAGTTACCGTAATATCGGTCAAGTTGTTGCTGTTAGTGTATATATATGACATGCTGGTTGTACTGCGTATTTTACGTTACTTGCGTTACTTCGGTAGTAACGTACGAAGAGTGCTGAGGTTACAGGTGGGGGCCAAAGGGTTTTAAGAACCCGTATATGTAGTACATGCTTCCTAAACAGGTTATGTGTGCGTTTGTGTCCTGTAGGATGGAGTGGCAGCCAGACGAACAGGGTCTTCAGCAAGTGCTTCAGCTACTCAAGGACTCTCAGTCCCCAGACACAGCAACACAGAGGGCTGTGCAAGAAGTATCCTTATATCTGTGTGTGTGTGTGTGTGTGTGTGTGTGTGTGTGTGTGTGTGTGTGTGTGTGTGTGTGTGTGTGTGTGTGTGTGTGTGTGAGTGTGTGAGTGTGAGAGAGTGTGAGAGAGAGAGAGAGTTTGACTGTGAGGGTGAGAGAAAAAGGTGTGAGATTTAGCTTAATGCATGAGAGCTTGTACGTCAAAGTGGGTGTGTTGTCATGGGCAGCTTGCATGAGCTGCGTGTACTGGTGTGATTTGATTGTGATTTGTTTAGGAGTCCATACTGCCCAAATGTCAAGCAGGATGACGAGGTATGTGAGGGTGTGTGAGCTTTTGCTATACGTGTGTGTGTGGAAGGTTGAACTCCTTAACATAGCTTGCAGAAACTGGAGCAACTTAATCAGTTTCCAGATTTCAACAACTATCTCATCTTTGTCCTCACAAGCCTCAAATCTGAGGGTATGTATGTGAATGTCAAATCTGAGGATTCTGACAATACAACGGGATTGTCATTGACTAATTGACCTTGCTTGTCCCCTGCTAATATTTCTGTGTCTTACCTTCTCTTTCCCATTTTAAACATTTCTTTATCCCCATCCTCTCTGCTGCCTTCCCTCCCAAGACGAGCCCACTCGCTCTCTCAGCGGTCTGATCCTGAAGAACAATGTTAAGGCTCACTACCAGAACTTCCCTCCCAATGTGGGTGACTTCATCAAACGAGAATGCCTCAACAACATCGGAGACCCATCGCCGCTTATCAGGGCCACGATCGGTGGGTGTTTTACTGAGAAAGAGAAATCTAGTGTTTGCTGCATTGTTTCCTAGCCAGTGTGAGTCAGACTGCTATGTAGGTGGTTCGACTTCTGTAGGTGATGTAGCTGTGTGGGAGGGAGCGCTGCATTTACAAGCTGTATCGAATGATGGTGGGTTAAGTTATTAGTTTGAACCCCCCCCCCATATTTTTTTAGAGGGGTGGGCAGGGAATATTAAGGGATGGATAGGTTAAAGGTCAATAGTCTATGCCACATAGAATTGGTTTGCATCATCTCTACGTTGGCAACCTGAAGATTAATTTGAGATGCCGCCCAGCAGAATGTGTCAAGTTGTTCTAGTCATAAATCATAAATAGAAATTAATTCATTAAAAACAATAGGGGAAAGTGTATGAGGCCGTAGAACATTATGATGGAAGAATGTGATGGCGATCACCGTGCTCTGTTATGCCTCGTAAATTGTTGCAGCAATCTTTCGGTTGATACCATTTGTCACACCGATTTGGTGCTAAATTTAACTTACCACATAAAATAAAATAAAATACCACATTAAGACACCGAGACCTTAAAGAACACCTTAGAAAAACCATGCTGTCATTTCGTATCAAAAACATTTTGGAGGTTTTTGTAAGAATGGCATTTATAATTTAGCCTGGAGCTATTAGCTTTAGCCCCCTTCCCGACAAGCTACCATGACATGGTTGACAAGGTACCACTGGATTCTCTTGGTTTTCTAGTTTCATATGATACCTTTACTGTAGCTTTAAAACTGGGTCTGCTGCTGCCTGTGAAAGATGGTGCGTTGGTCGGTTCACTAACCGGTTAAAGCCTGATTCGCCCTTGTATAACCTTTCTATTATCTATCGTAAAGGTATCCTGATCACGACCATAGCCTCTAAAGGAGAGCTGCAGACCTGGCCGGAGTTGTTGCCTCAGCTCTGTAATCTGCTCAACTCGGACGACTATAACACCTGCGAGGTGAAGCTCGCCTGCCTGCACACACTAGTAGCTTTGCATTGTTAATGTGATAATCCGATATACATCTGTGACTTTGTGTGTAACATTCTTTCTTTATGCTTTTTCTCCACCTTCTTTCAGGGTTCTTTTGGAGCGTTGCAGAAGATCTGCGAGGATTCATCAGAGTTGTTGGATAGCGATGCTTTGAACAGGCCCCTTAACGTCATGATCCCCAAATTCCTGCAGTTTTTCAAGCACTGCAGCCCCAAGATCAGGTCAGTGAAACACCAGTCTTTAGTCTTTAGACCTTCACTCTCCTTGTTAGAAGCATCATTATAGATCCTCCTCGTTTGTCTCTCTTTCTCAGGTCCCACGCTATAGCATGTGTGAACCAGTTCATCATTGGTCGAGCTCAGGCTCTGATGGATAACATCGACACCTTCATTGAGGTGAGCATGACAAAATGATTTGCTGGTTTAATTTCCATTGTTTTCAAAGCTTGCTTCCCTACTTTTAGCTCCTTTCAGAGATGAAATATGTAACAACGCATCTATCTATCTATTAAAAGGAAAATGTGTTTTTACTTTGGATACAAGTCTCTGCTGTGCATAACTTTATGCAGCTTTATCCATAACAAGACTGCATTTGTGAGATATTTGGCATCTGCTACTTGAGACGAGGCTATGCAAGAAGTTCCTTTAATGTAAAAAAAGGAGAGATTGTTTACTGCAACATGATGCTGAACTATTGTTCTATCTTATTAATGGTGCTACAGATAATCAGTCATCTAATTCTTACAAATGCACTGTAGCTGGTACAGTTTGCACAAACCTCTCTTCAGGGTCAACTATGCTGCTTCAAAACCGCTGACGTGATAAAGGCGCAGCATTGCAAACATCACTTTCCAGTTTCATTCAACAATATGGACTCACATTTTACCCTATAGTGTTGATGTAGTTTAGCAATAAAGTTGGTTTGAATTGACCAGCTAGACCTTTATCATCAATGCGTATGATGACATGGTGGGGTACGGTCGGGTGTTCAGGTCCTTCTCAAGCACTGTCGAGATGTGAATGCTGCAAAGCATAACGGATTAAACTGCACATGTGAAAGTTGCTTCTATTAACTTTCTGTTAACCTTTTTCCCCTCCCCCATTTCTTGTCTTCCCTGCAAATCTCTCCCTTCTCTCTCTTTCGTTTCCAGAGTCTGTTTGCACTGGCCGGTGACGAGGACAGTGAAGTGCGGAAGAACGTTTGCAGGGCTCTGGTCATGCTGCTGGAAGTCCGCATTGATCGCCTCATCCCACACATGCACAGCATCATCCAGGTGAGTGGGGGGGGGAGACTTGATCTCACATGCAACTTTAAACTGACAATGTGTGGCTTTCCTTTCCTTCCTCCTCCTCCTCCTCACCACCTCTTGTTGTCTGTCACCAGTACATGCTGCAGCGGACCCAGGACCCAGATGAGAACGTGGCTCTGGAGGCCTGTGAGTTCTGGCTGACTCTGGCTGAACAGCCCATCTGTAAAGAGGCCCTGTCGGGCCACTTGGTCCAGTAAGTACTGACGGAGTTAAGTCGATGACATGGAAGTGAAAGTCAAGTGTTGTACGAGTTCCATCTGATAATTAATGGGGGTCTGTCTCTTTTTACAGACTGATCCCCATCCTAGTGAATGGGATGAAATACTCTGAGATTGACATTATTCTTCTAAAGGTGAGCGGATACATCGGATGTCCCCCAGCTCCTCCAACTTCTTTTTGTTTCTTCCTTTTTGACCCGTGTCCATCCTGTATTCACCTCTCTCCCTGTTGTCCCGCAGGGCGACGTCGAAGAGGACGAGGCAGTTCCTGACAGCGAGCAAGACATCAAGCCTCGCTTCCACAAGTCCCGCACCGTCACTCTGCAGCACGAAGGAGGGGAGGACGAGGAGGGAGAGGACATCGACGACGATGACGACGACGACGACGACGACACACTGTCCGACTGGAACTTAAGTAAGTCACAGAAGTGGTTCTGGTGACCACGTGGCAGACTTTTAAATCAACACTCAAACAATGTCAACAATGTTTAAAGTTTAGTATAGCATTTATTTATTTTAACCATAACAACGCTACTTTATTGATTGATTTTGTTAAGTGTGTTAACATTTGTGCTTTTAATGTATACAAAGTAACAAAGATGGTACGGTTCCATATTTACTGTGACTGATTTAAAATATTCTCAAAGCAGGTAAGCAATTAGAAATAAAAAATAAAAATGTTACCCCCAATTTGTCTCACTATGTCCGTAGTCCTCGACTAATAGATTAGATGATTTAATTGACAGGTCTGTGAAACTGAGCTTCCCCATAAGGAATCGCACAAAAGCACAACTTTAAATCTTGTGTTTACCAAAGATGTGCTCATAATATTCTTGGAAATGAGTCATTCCGCATGAAAAAAAGTGACGACTAACCAATTAGTCGACTAATCATCTTAGAGGGGACGTCCCTTCTTCTCTTATGCTGTGTATACTTATAAATGATTACGGGTTTCAAAGTGATCTGATGCTGATGGTTGGTTTCCTCTTCCAGGGAAGTGTTCAGCCGCGGCTCTGGACGTTCTTGCCAATGTGTTTCGTGAGGAGTTGCTTCCCCATCTCCTGCCCCTGCTCAAAGGACTGCTGTTCCACCCCGACTGGGTCATCAAGGAGTCAGGCATCCTTGTGCTGGGAGCTATCGCTGAGGGTGAGAAAGACTTGCTATTGTAATGCACTGTTGAGCTTCTGATGTTAAAAGTGAATCAGCATATTTCCAAAAAGGTTGGACTTTTCCTTTTTAGATGTATGAAACTGTTTGTTCCTTCCAGGCTGTATGCAAGGCATGGTGCCTTACTTGCCTGAGCTCATCCCCCACCTCATCCAGTGTTTGTGCGACAAGAAGGCCCTGGTCCGCTCCATCGCCTGCTGGACCCTCAGCCGCTACGCCCACTGGGTGGTCAGCCAGCCTCCCGACGCTCACCTCAAACCCCTCATGACTGAACTGCTCAAACGCATCCTGGATGGCAATAAAAGGGTACAGGAAGCAGCATGCAGGTACAGCTCTTAGTATTTTCCGTACGTTCGACTCGCCTGCGTGTTGTTACTTTTCGCTCGTACATCTTTCTAACCCATCTCGTCTTTCCTGCAGCGCGTTTGCCACCCTGGAGGAGGAGGCGTGTACGGAGCTGGTGCCCTACCTGAGCTTCATCCTGGACACGCTGGTTTTTGCTTTTGGGAAGTACCAGCACAAGAACCTGCTCATCCTCTACGATGCCATAGGAACACTGGCGGACTCTGTGGGACACCATCTCAACCAGACCGTGTGTACAGAATGCACAGCCCTGTTTTTTTTCCGCATGTAACATATTACAATAAGCAGTTATGGGAGCAAATTAATCACATGCCCAAATCCCACACTTGTGTTTTTCAGGAGTACATAGAGAAGCTGATGCCTCCGCTGATAGCCAAGTGGAACGAGCTGAAGGACGAAGACAAAGATCTCTTCCCCCTGCTCGAGTGTCTGTCATCTGTTGCCACGGCGCTGCAGAGCGGCTTCCTCCCCTACTGCGAGCCCGTCTATCAGCGCTGCGTCACCCTGGTCCAGAAGACACTGGCTCAGGCCATGGTGAGCCACACTCACATGGACTCTGCAGAGGCAATTCATGTTTTTCCCTGCTTTACATACATGACACTTTATTCCCTCGTTTCCATTTCTGACCTTTTCTCTCCACCTTCTCTTGTGTGTGTGTGTGTGTGTGTGTGTGTGTGTGTGTGTGTGTGTGTGTGTGTGTGTGTGTGTGTCACACAGATGTACAGTCAGCAGCCAGACCAGTACGAAGCACCCGACAAGGACTTCATGATTGTGGCTCTGGATCTTTTAAGCGGCTTAGCTGAGGGACTCGGGGGCCACGTGGACACGCTGGTGGCCCGCAGTAACATCATGACGCTGCTTTTCCAGTGCATGCAGGTGAGGAGAGCTCATGTGTGAACTTTTTTTTTTTTTTTTTCAATTTCTTTAGTCGAGTCTTGAACTTTTTTTTTTTTTACTCATTTTAAATGTCAATATTACCGATGACCTCACAACAAAGCGGCTGTCTTTAACCAGATTTATTTGATCTGATGTCGTCGAGAAAGTAAAATAATGATTTCACCTGCAGCTCGGTGATGACAGCTGGTCACCACAGTTTTTGTGAGCCGCGATTGAATTTCATGCTTTTTGTCTGACAAACAGAGAAATATGTACATGAGAAATGTGAGCCCTCACTCACCTTTCTCCTTCTCTCTGACAAACTACAAACCCGAAAAACTGGTTTTGCTGTGTGAAGACAGAAGTTAGAAACAGATGAAGGGCATCATTTGAAATATTGAGGCAAATGTATACATTTACAGCCTGTACATTTGTCGTAAAAAATGTACCGTATTTTCCGCACTATAAGGCGCACTTAAAAGCCTTTAATTTTCTGAAAAAACGACAGTCCGCCTTATAATCCGGAGCGCTTTATATATGGATTAATTCTGGTTGTGTTTACTGACCTCGAAGCGATTTTGTGTGGTACACGGCGCTCTGTCAAAATGTTTTAGTACGACTTTGGTAAACTACAAAGCCGCACCGCTTGCAGCATTACGGCTACCGTAGTCAGGAGTCTCACCGGTAGTTCTGGACGAGGTGTAAGCATAAGCATGCATAAGTATCATAGCTCGCTGTGTGAGTCACGCAGACTCCACTAACTGTGTGTTTACATGTCTGTAATCATAAAGCTACAGCTGTCTCAGAACGCTGCCGTTAGCAGACGTGCTAACTAACGAGCTACCAAGCTAGGGGTAATCTGCCTCTATCTCTCAAGACACCTGCCCAGCTGTTCACTTGTTCTCACAACACAACTCAGTTTCTCACTGATGGCCATTATTTATTCTGTGTGTTTACATGTCTGTAATCATAAAGCTACAGCTGTCTCAGAACGCTGCCGTTAGCAGACGTGCTAACTAACGAGCTAACAAGCTACACTACACGATGTAAACAGTCCGTCCCCCAGATCGTCACATGATGAACTGTAAGCTCGTCATAAACTCGTCATATGCATCACATCTCGCTGTGTGAGTCTCGTACTATCTCGTGAGAATACGGACACGGAAGTGGAGAATCTACAGATTTCTTCAGAGCGCCCGCGCCTTATAGTCTGGTGCGCTTTATATATGAAAAAAGATCGAAAATAGACCATTCATTGACAGTGCGCCTTATAATCCAGTGCGTCCTATAGTGCGGAAAATACGGTAAGCGCAAGCCAATATGCGGTTGGTCGGGTGCCACTGGACAATTCTTCCACGGTTAACAGTGTGTGTTTACATTTGTCTTTGTCTCTCTGTCTCTTTTGTCCCAGGATACGATGCCTGAAGTACGACAGAGTTCATTTGCTCTACTCGGGGACTTGACCAAGGCTTGCTTCTCTCATGTCAAACCGTGTATTGGTAATTATCTCACTCAATCTCTCATTCACATACAGTACATGATGTTCCATCATCCTCTTTTCTTTTTTTTGTGTGTGTGTGTGTGTGTCTAATGTGATATTTTGTATTATGTGCGTGTCCTGCAGCTGAATTTATGCCAATCCTCGGGACAAATCTGAACCCCGAGTTCATTTCTGTCTGCAACAATGCTACCTGGGCCATCGGAGAGATCTGTATGCAGATGGGTGAGTTGGAGCAAATCTACTCTTATGTGATACATTTGAGTGCTTATGCGGATGAATATGAGATGCAGTGAATTGATGCGTCTCTCTATCAGGAGTGGAGATGCAGCCGTACATCGCTATGGTTCTGAACCAGCTGGTTGAGATTATCAATCGACCCAACACCCCCAAGACCCTGCTGGAGAACACCGGTACGTGATGCACAGATATTTTACTAGCATTTAGTGTCATGCTAGTGCACACACACACACACACACACACACACACACTACTCTAACAGCAGTCCTGACTCCTCCTTCTCCCGCTCCAGCCATCACCATCGGGCGACTGGGCTACGTGTGTCCTCAGGAGGTCGCGCCCCTGCTGCCTCAGTTCATCAGACCTTGGTGAGGGAACATTTAATCACTTTTTTTGTTTTTGTTTTTAATATCACCAGCTATGACAACTTTGTGGTGTTATTTAAATTTACAACATCCGCACAGTTGCCCTATATCACAACCCGTGTTCTGTCATCCTCTGTGGTCTCACCACATTCTCCCTCTTTCCTTTCTGAGCGTAATTGTGTTCGCTTATCTGTACTCGCAAGACACATTTGTGGCAGTTTATTTGTTGTCCCCATCAGGCAATATGCATTGATTTCTGTTCTTATTCTTCTCCTTTTCCCCCCTCTTGGCTTTTTTTGTGCGATCACATTGCCGTAAACAGCATTACGAGGGCTCCAGTATTGACATTCTTTAAATACATTTTTGATTGGAATCAGCAAGCAGTGAGAATGAAACGCTGAAGTCTGAGTTTTCTCAAGCCTAGAAAAAAAAAAAAAGACTAATGTCCTCCCACACAGAAAGACGACGACAGGCTGTTGACTTCTAATTGTTCTCATTTCATAAATGTTCTCTCATAAACAAAATAAGAGAATTGTAAGTAGTGACAGCATCAAGTCTAGCAGCTGCTAAATGGTTGATATTGCATGCGGCAGGTGTACGTCTCTGCGGAACATCAGAGACAACGAGGAGAAGGACTCTGCCTTCCGCGGGATTTGCATGATGATCGGTGTGAACCCAGGAGGTGTGGTGCAGGTGAGACATGAGCACTGTAGTCATTAAGTTAGGGCTTTAAACCCGCAGGTGTTTTCGGCCTTGCTGTCGAAAACCTTCTCACCTCTTCCTCTGTTTGTTCAGGACTTCATCTTCTTCTGTGATGCGGTGGCCTCCTGGGTGAATCCTAAGGACGATTTGAGAGACATGTTCTATAAGGTGAGGAGGTCGCTGTGACGCTGCTCTTGTTCTGCAGAGAAGTGAACATCGTTACTCTGCTTCAGTTTGATTTGATAAGGATGGTCACCTAGAAAGGAGAACGCACTGGGCACACTTATTCTTCTCCCGCTGCTTATTTGATGATTCCTTCTCTGGCTTGGTTGGAATAGCTAGTCCTGTTTGGCTGCTTCTTGACACCACCAGCTATATATCAACACTGCCAAAAAATGCTCGGTACACAGAGGGGTGTGAAAAAGCAGCAGCGTTTGACCTGTGAATTAGTAAGCAAAGGCTCTGTACTGACATCCATGTACCGCCAATTTGTTTGCGACCACTGCGCTACAATTGGTAGGGTAGCAATCCTTTGCGAATGTTTGGAACGCGTCCTTCAAGTGGACAGTATGAACAGAACTACTGCGTGTCCGTGGTGGCTGCAGCTATCCGTGGAGGCCTCAGTTTGGGAGAATAACCAAGGCTGCTTAAGAAGTTAAAGATTACTTGAGATGAGATCAAATAAGATAAGATGGCGCTTTACTTATCCTGAAGGAGATTCTTGTGCCTCAGTTTGATCAAAGATTCCAAAAGAAGAATAACAAAAAACAATAAAATATAAACGTATATGAACAATAGAATAACAATTATGAAGTGTTAAAGAAGTAACACTGACACCATTGCAAAATAGAATAGCAATAAGACTAAGCTAAATAAATACAGTAAAAATGCAACTAAAATAGAAAAAGTAAAGTACAACAACAAAGATTAAATACAAGAGTAAAATGATATAAGAAGTAACACCAGTGCCGAATAGAGACGGAAATAGAAATGTAATATCGAGCATGATATTGAGAGTGATATTGTCAATGATAATAAAAAGAAGTAGAAAATGATATTGCACATAGTATAATGAAAATATGATTGCACATGAAATTCAAACGTTTATATAGCAGGATGTTGACGATGTGCCTGAAATAGAATTGTCCTCTGTCTTCTGCCCCTTGTCCAGATCCTGCATGGGTTTAAGGAGCAGGTTGGGGAGGAGAACTGGCAGCAGTTCTCAGAGCAGTTCCCCCCACTGCTGAAGGAGAGACTGGCAGCCTGCTACGGCGTTTAGATTCTCTACACCCACCCAAGAGGTAATCCCACACGCATCATTATCTTTACATATATATATATGTATTATCATAACCCAAAGGTATACAAATGTTCATACTGAAGTAAACCTCATTGTGTCCGTCCTCCTAGGTGAGCCAGCAGGAGGAGGGTGAATGGGAAACTCATCCATCTGTGTATTGCACTGCCCTGATCTGGGGGGGGAGGGAGAGGGACGCTATTGGCCGCTCCCCCTGACGGACGGCCCCCACGCCCTATGTGTTTGTCCATAGAGGGAGGGTGGGCGGGTGGGAGGGTGGGATAAGAGGGACTCCTCTAGATTAACTAGGCAGGGACCCGACACAGAAAAACTAACTGGTAGGGACAGATAGAGAGGGACAGAAAGAAGGACACGGAGGAGAGATGGAGGCATACACAAGTTGGGGGGAAAGAGGGAGGCAGGGAGAGAGAGAGAGAGAGACCAGCAGAGAGACAGTTCAGGGAAAGAGAGGGAGGGAAATCCGTTACAATGCAGGGAAAAAGAGCCACAGAAAGGTCTGCCACTGGGAGAACAGGGACAGTTGAGATTTTAATGGGATTGTTAAACTCGAGAGTAACCGATAGCTTGACCGACAGAGACAGACCAAAACAGACTCACACATACACTTGCACACGCTGCACATGGAACCGACTGTGGGTGGCACCGTTATTTAGACTTTTTGAGACCTACTACATGTAGTTAGGGACAGACAGACAGGGGTCTAAACTCTGTTTGATTTCTGGGTGAAATCCTTCTTTTCCGGGGAATAGGATTCAATATGAATTACTTCATCTGTAGTCACTGAATTCTACTTAGCTGTAAGATAATCTCGCTATCCGCCTCTGTTTCCTACCTTTCATTTTTTTTTTAGTGCTGCTTCACAGAGCTATCCATCTATCAGACATACTCCTGTCACATTTTCTACCTGATCGAGAGAGAGAGAGAGAGAGAGGGAGGAAGAGAAAAAAAGAATGAGAGCAAGTGTCTTTCCTCGTGGCTTCACAGAAACCATTCCTCTAGTAAGGGAGGATTAGGGCTAACACATTTGTTTTCTGACCAGAGGGGAGGAAACGGTAGAAAGAAAAATCACATCCTTAGTTGTCCTCTTTGAGGTTTTGTGTGTGTCCGTGTGTGTGTGCGTGCGCATGTGCAGTTTGTAAATCCTCACTTCAGCATTCTGTGTTAACAGTGTGTGAAATATGTATTGTTTTTGATATGGTACCGAGCTAAAACTTGACTCCCACCGCAATGTCCTTGGCACCTGTTAACTGTGACCAAGTGTTTATGTGTGTGTGTGTGTGTGTGTGTGTGTGAGAATGACTGAGTGTGTGTGTGTATATGTTTATGTCTACATTCGTACTGATATCCATTTTGATGCCATATTGATATCTTAAGTAAAACAGTAATTGGCAATGTCATTGTGATCTTTCTAATGTTTTAAAAATGGTCCATATTTTTTTCTTTTTTTGTTTTTGCTGCTACTGATAATTTTTGTTTCTATAGTGGACTTAAATTCGCACAATTAACGCAAAAAAGATATTGGAATTAATGCTATTTTCAGTGACTGTTAAGTTGTTTTTGCACTTTTTATTTTATTTTACCTATTTTTGTTTTTGTATGGACTTTTTTTTAACCTCATCCATATGATATGTCTTGACCCTAATGTCAGCGTTTGTCATACTGTGTTGCACTGTGAAATTAAGTGTCTTTGACTGGCAAAAATATTCCAATACTAAATGGCAAATAAAAACAACTCTGTGAAACTGGGACTAATCAGCACTTTTACAATGACTAACTTTGCCATATTGCTGAGGTGTTTGGTATACGTGTGTGAGGTCATGCATGTGTGTGAGATCCTGCATGAGTAGGTGAGCATGAGTTCCTTTTTTTTGCCCGATGAGCATGTTTTGGATGGGTAGATGGCGTTCGTGTGATGTGTAGGGGTGCAAAAAAAGTTTAGTTTGAAGGGGTGTGTAGCCTGTCCAAGCCTACTTTGTGTGCATGCTCTGTGTATGTGTTTTCACTGTGTGCGTGTGTGCGAGTGTGTGTGAGAGTATGCGTGTTTGACGTATATATTTCAGAGTAATATGATTGCCCTTTACACACCAACACACCACCTCAATTCACTAGAGGAGAGCACAATACACCATAAAAAGAGAAGAGCTAGGACACTGCCAAAGAGCAACGGACAATAATGTAGAGACAAGCTGCTGATTCAATAATCAATATGTGCATCATAATGAAATAGACAAAAGGGCTTTTCAGACTAATTATGGAATAGGATTTTGCCAGTAAAATGTACTACAGGGATCTATATTTTTTCATTGATATTCTGGGTATTCCAGGGTTTAGACATTTGGAAACAATCAAACGTTGGCACTTGATTTAAACCTAGACTGTGACCACTGACATAATCAAATCGATCATTAATCACTTCAAATACAAGACAATCTGAGGCCCGGTCTAGTTCTTTTTCCACAGTCTTCTTGTTCAAAGCTTGTACGAGAACATGTTTTGGTTGCTTGTTAATTTTAGTTGTTTTTTGGTTATCTTTTCTTTGGATGGTACTATAGTAGTCTGCTTCAGTGACAGATTCATTATTGCAATGAGTTTGAAGGGGGGGGGGGGGCTTTTTGAATATGACGATGGGAACAAAGGAGGGTTGACAGGAGATGAGGAATTTGTTTTTTCTAAATTCTGTTTATATACTAAGGAGCATGATATTGTTGCAATTTGACAGACAGACTTTGGTACCGTTTGTTTTTTCTGTGGGTTTCTTTCGCCAGTCAATGGAAATAAAATGCTTTGAGCCTTTTATAGGATTTATAGTTTATGTATGTAAAATCTCTGGATTTTAAAAAATAAATCATGTCGTGCATGCTGAAGGCCGGATGTTAGAGTTGTCAGTCTGGTGTCATTTTTTTGAGAAAAATAAGTGTTTTAGAAAATAGCCAGGCCTCACAGTTGAAGCTACAGTTGTGTATGTCCACAAATGGAAACAGCCATGAATGAACAACTTTATTCCACACAGATGCACATAACTAAACCCTGAAATACGCATTTTTGATATAACCAGTGGTTTCACGTTTTGTGTGTGTGAGATTAGACACTAAACATTTACACATGCTCAGAAGCAACTGATTCATCACTCCCATCTGCTTTTTAAAATACTGCATAACATGTGTTTTCTCCCGAAGCTGAGCTGCCAGCTCCAGCAGGTCCAGTCATGGGATATCACTGGAAATCAGTAGCGGGCCGTGCATTTTATGCTAATTCACCGGCGTTAGCGTCCTTTTAACGACTCTGGTAAAGGCAAAGCTAACTTTAATAATTACAACGATATTTAGTTCGAAAGGTACGAAGTTAAACTTTAGTTTAACACCATTAAATCAACTGAAAACATTACACGATCATTTTTATCAATATTTTAAGTGAATTTTATTGGAACAATAGCTAAAAACGATTTGCAGAAGCCGGCCGGCGTTTGCAGAAGCCGGCCGGCGTCTACAAGTAAGCGTGTCTGTTGAACGTTGTGTGCCTGCGTGTAGTATTTGCTTTGTCACCGTCAACACGAGAACAGTTTGAGCATAATATGTAGCTAGCTAAGTTAGTATGTTTGCAGTTAGCATCAAGCTACTTTTGTTTCGCCAGCAACAACAACGCTACTTCCGGTTTGTATTCCTTGAGAATTTAAAGCCTCTTCCTTGAATTAAATGACAAGAAATGTTGAATTTATCACAAGAACTGCACAGATTATGTTTTTAAGAAATAGTTCCTGCCTTTTATCCCCTAGCTTTGTAAGACAAAACTACACTTTTTCAGTCAGTCAGCCAGCCATACTGAAAATGTTGCTATTTTGTCTGCTACAGTAGTGTAAGTAATGGTTTAATGTTATAGAGGATGAATATAGATGCGGAACAGTGAGGCAGTGCAGTCCAATCACAATCACCCTTTTAATGTCTTATGATTTACTGTGGTGTCAAGTCAGACTGTAGACTACATAATCTGTTTGCAATAATATAGCATATTCAATAAATACAATGGTTTCAAAAGTTATTCTTACTCTACATCGTTTCATATTCAGACCTCTACATAATTTTACACTATTTGTACTATATTCAGAAAAACCTACTGACAGCATAATTTGATAATAATCATTTTATTTTAAAATGCAACAATGATTATAATTATGTGATAAATATTGTTGTGATGTTCTGATACACCTACTGTGCAATGTACCAGCTAACTTGATACAGATGTGATGTGTTGATAGTTTTTCTCTGCAACTACAAGATCTTTTTGAATAATCGTGGTGTCAAACACTTGAGATTTCTGCCGTTATGATGATTGCAGTACCACGATTCATCCAACAGATGGAGACATAGACTGTGTTTTCACATGGAAGGCTGAAGATAGGCTGCTCGATGCAGGAGGAAGGCTGTGTGCAAATGCTCCTCCATGCCATGCAAATTAATACAGACGACTGTACTGTAAAAAAAGTATCCAGACACATTGGAGTAGCCATTATGCAGTGATGATATGCCCCTGAGCACAACTTTTGATCACAATACAGCAAAGGTAAGAAGTTTAAAGTAAAGTTTACTTTTTTTCTCTTCTTCGGCTGCTAGTTCAGTGAGTTATGGTCAAGTAATCTTATTGAGTGACAGAGACTTACATTGTTGGAATCTGTAGCCTCAGCTTTCAAAATGTGCAGGTAGCATAAAGTAGTTACATTGCTAGCACCACTATAACTGCATTCATTAATTATTATGAGCTTTTAGCCAAGCTTAGATTAGCCAATCAGAGACCACATACACAATGAGAACAAGCTGTCTGTCAGAAATCTCCCACTAACCGATCCGATTCATCTCCAGCACCATAATAACAGTCTTCTGTTACAGTGCTGATCATTTTTTCATCCCCACCATGATATTAATTGTTGATAAGGCTCTGGGTGGAGCTGGGGAAGAGCGACCTCCTTACTTCACTGTCTACATCCCAATATATCACTACTGCAGTGGCGGGCCGTGCATTTTATACCTGGGCCTTCACTGCTGTCCTGCAGCTGAACATTTCCCCCGTAACGGGATAAATATAGTGTGATAAATAAATAAACACAGCTACGGTTATTATTTGTTTTGTGTAAAAATTAAGCCAACACCTATAGATACTCTAACTGCAGAGAATACGCCGAGAGTGCGTCTCCTCTCTTCTCTGGCTGCAGCTGGAACTGCTGCACGAGGCTTCTGTGAGAGTACCCGCCTGTGTGTGCTTTGGCCGGCTAAATATGTCCCCAGAGCAACATTGGACGTAACAATGGTTCCTATCACATATTAAACCAAACAAAAATCCATCTTCATAAAATCAAGTTGTACAAATAATAATATATAAACAAGCATATTAAAGCTACCGCTCGACAGAGGCAGCAGATATTGGCATTGTCACCCCCCAACATGTCACGCTAGCCCACTGACCAATCACGTATGGCTAGGCCAGCTAGAAGGCTCTGGCACATCAAAGAATACGCCCAACATGTCAAACTAAAGATCTGATTGGTTGAACACTATGACAATCAACAATATCGTCCCCATTTACTTAAACTGCAAAGGGATTCACTTGTGAGTCTGCAGGCCTCGGGCCTCTCTTCTTACATAGAGACACAGAGGTGAAATCTGATTGGATAAAAGCTCTACTTAAAACAAGTTGCACTGGAAGCAGAGCAACTGATGAAGACAGTAGCTGTGCAATGAGAAAATAAGATAATGGGAAAAATATTTTTATAAATTATAATACATGTAGTGTATTTAAGAAAAAGTATTAAATTATAAAATAGCTATAACTTTGTGATTCTGTTTAGGCCAGCAGAGTAGGCCTTGCGGGCCCTGACGGCCCACCACTGCACTACTGTATATCACCCTTGTACAGTGTACAGGGTGAGCTTTCCGTCTGGGTTGTTTGCGTGTGCATATGATATAAGCATTTTTTGAAAGCAGGCATTGTTTAGAGAGGACACAGGAGTTAAAGATAACGTACCTTTATTGTGCACGGCCCTGTTTTATAGCTATTGTATTTATATAAACAGGCTTTTCCTGTTCTGTAGGTGACCTTATTTTGCCTTTTGTTCACATCCCAACTGTTGCAGTCTAGGAAAGGGAGATGTTCTTTAAATAGCGCTTTCTGATGGCAAAAGAGGACTTCATGATCTGACAATTCATCATTCGTACATTTGCAGGTCACTTGCAAACAGAAGCACACAAGAAAACCATGAAAACATAAGAATCCTTCATCATGGCTAGCATGTTGTTATATGATGATGTAAGATGTTCATGTTACAGGCAGGAGTCCATGCTTTGTTACCTGCTAAAGGGAAGTAGCTGAGGCTGATTGTTTGGTTTGTTGTTTGGTGGAATGCAGTGGTAGAAGAATGATCAACAGTGTATCAAAAGTAAAAGTACTCAGCAGCAGCAAAATTACCCTTGTTATTGTAATGCTGTCATATATATTGTAGTTCAACCTTTAACAATATATAATTTAAGAAACTCACTATGTTTTTTTTTGTGTAGAATTATAATCTAAAAAGTCATTAGTAACTAGAGCTGTCAAAGAAATGTAGTGGAGTAAAAAGTACTATAACGTACTATAAAGTAGCTTTACATGGAAATACTCAAGTAAAGTAAAAGTACATCAAAAAGTTAATTAAGTTGAGTTGAGCTTTCCACCACTGGTTGGTTGAGCATCATGCTGTCAATGATAGCAACATGCTTGTTAGCTTAATATCTTGTTAGCTGGTTGTTGTTAGCTAGCATGCTAGCTGATGATATTACAGACAAAAAAATGAATGTAATTTGCTTCAGAGGGCCGTGTTGAGTGTGTGGGTGCAGGTAAAGAGGGCGGTGGTTCGGTTTGTGGGCCCAACTCAACGAAACACCAGTTATTGAGAGGATGCACACCTGATGATTGTACACTCTTACACTCACACGCAACTTCATATTGAAACCATAATCTTTTGGCCCCAGATGCCTTTCATGCACAGGGCTTGTACAATGTAGATATAAGGCCAGGTTAAGCCCGGGTCAAGCCACTGACTTTCTGCTCTTTACTTGGGTGAGGCAGTTTAAATATCCGTCTGGAGAGAATAATGTCACTGATCAAAACATCATTCAACATGAATACTGGGGTTCCAAAGGAAGGCTCACCCAACGTAAGGCACATTTCACAAAATATTAATAACTGACATTCAACTGTGGCATTTACACATATTCTGAAAGTTTATTTTACATTGTGAGAAGTTTCAATCAAGAACATTTGAGAGAGACAATACTCAAAAAGCTATCATAGATCAGAGGGTCTATGATTTTTTCTTTCTTTCTAGTCAACCATCTGTCTTTTAAATATTTTTCTTTACATTAAAGAAAGAAGCACTGAGGTGATCCAACATAACATTTCATAACTTAGCCTCTTCCTTCTTCTCTGTTTTCATATTGAAACGTGATATGCTACATTGAATTGACAAACAAAATATTAGTATAACTACTTCAGGACTGGGCTGTGATGAGCTCATTGTACATTGAAATTGACATGAAACTATTACTTTGAAACGGAAAAGCGCATCTACAGAAATTACAGCCCAAATCAGACACAGTGCATATCGGCTGTTATGCACACATATGTGAACTGTGAACTGACCAGGCACCATCTGCATGGATGAGTCTGCTCTGCCAGTTGTTTGTTTAATGCAGTGTATTGTAAGATCTGTGACACATCCACAAAACGTGTCTTTGTCCTTATAGATACAGTAAAATAAGCATCTAGAGAATACTATCTGATATAACATAGTTTTACACAGAGCATACTTTAGGAATATTACTACCTGTGTCTTTTTCATTGTCACATTTCTCTTTCTTTCACTGTGCCTCTGCAAGATTGAGGTACAGTATTTAAGATTATAATATGAACAATGAAGAATCACAATATTATTCCTCATTCTATGGCATTCTTGCGCTTCTTCTCTTATTTTCTCCTTGCGTTCTGGGGTCAGAAGTTGCCGAAGATCTCTTGTTTCTTACTCCAGTCCATAGCAGGTGCTCTCTTCTTGTTGCGGACGGCGAGGGCCTTTTGTTTAGCCTCAGCAGCTGTGGGACTCAGACGCAGGCCACTCTCCACGAACGGGTCCGAAACACGCCTGTCGTCCTCATCGTGGACCTGCAATATACACAAACGTACATGTTTCACGCACACACTCAACGACATCACATTTTCTGCTCGGTTTCTTACATTATTTCTGTCACCTGGAAGCTCATATCCGAGCTGCTGATCTCTGATTGGGTGGTGGAACTTCTTGAGGAGTGAGATGCTGAGCTCCCATTCGTCCAGGATTTTGGTGATGTATTTGTGATCGGGGAGTTTGTCAGTGTGATGTTTATGACTGGTGGATCTGAGACGGGGAGTTCAGTGGTCGGAGACGGGCTGTGTGGGGCGTTTTCTGTGGCTGATTCATCCAGATAGACCTCTGTGAGAGAGGGAACAGAGACATGTGAGACATTTTGCCTGGAGAATAAAGAGGTGTGTGTGTGTGCGTGTGCACAACCTGACCTTTGACATGGCTGATGGTTGGTGTGATCCCCAGTCTGTGGAAGAGCTCGCCTGTCTCCTGGTCGACCACTAGGATGCGCACTTCCTCCCCCTCTGCTCTAATGAGTGCCACCACCTCTGAGTGCCTCAGGCCCTCAATGTTCACTCCGTTCACCTGAGACAGAGAAAACGGTAAGGTCAGAGGAAACAGTGGAGGAAAGTGAAAGAAGAGACACAGAAACAATAACCTAATGAGACAGACGGTTTTACATGGCAGAGAATAGGAAGTAGGAAGTCTTGTTTCACAGACCAGAAACAGATATAATCTGTGATTTGAGTAGAAGCAAGTTTATTTGCATGAATTCCCTTCCTGCCTCCACCCTTTTCCTCTACACAACATTAACTGTACACCTCATACAGATGGAAACAGAAACGTTCACTGCGTTTCAAATCACACACTTTTTCTTTATACTAGTACACAGCAGCTGCCCTTACAAAGTACATACTGTTGCATGCAGTATGTATGCATTCAACTCGGACATACTACTTCATCATAACATTGGACCTTGATCTTTGACCCTCTTGCTCATATATTATTATTATTATTATTTTATCGTATCGATTGGTTTTATTGTTTCATCTATTGTACTGTTTTATCAGGGTTTAACTCTGACCTTAGTTTGTCTCGCTTTGTTGGGCCTCACTGTTGAGCTTTCTGTTGTTTTATTGCCTTGCTTTTCCTGCTTTGTCTGTCAAAGCACTTTGTAAACTCTGTTTTTAAAGGTGCTGTATAAATAAAGTTATTATTATTATATACCCGCTGAGCAGAGGATTGTGGGTCAGAATAGCAAGAAAAGCACGCTGGCTTAGATACAGCGTGCAAAATGCGACATCCTGGTATTTTTACCATACTGTATATTGGGACATAGTCTCACTCATGCATGCACACATATCTGAAAGCCTGTGATGCACAGGAAAAGACACAGAAACCCAAGCCCCTCCTCTACACCTCCATTCAAGATTATTGAATTTCAATTTGTGTGTGTGTGTGTGTGTGTGCTTTAGTGGTACCTCCACTATTCTGTCTCCAGGCCTGATGTTTCCACTCTCAGCAGCTGAGCCGGGGTCCACTGAACGCACAAACTGTCCATCCTTTGTCTTCTTGCTGTGCAGGTTGAAGCCGTAGCCGTGCTCCCCCTTCACCAGGTGACACAGACGGGGATGGAGCTCAACTGCCGGCTCTGGTGTGGAATGCACCTGCAGCTATAATGGGACATAAATGAAAACAAAAACAGGATATTAGAGAAGAAGGCATTCCCATGTCTGTATTGTATCCGTTTATTAGGTAAACCTGTACAACCACAGGTTTCCCAGACAGACCTGAAGCTGCTTGAATTGTGTAATCCATCACAGTGGACACGAATTTGTCATTCATGTTTTTAATCACAGTTACATTATCCATGCGCTGTGATGCATTTTAAGTGAAGATTGATCTGAATAGTCTGCCCTGTTTTATCCTACAAAGGTGTGGCTGTACGATAAGCTAAGCAGGAGAAAGTGGCTGCCGGGATGAGCCAGTGGCCTCAGATCTGAGCACAGTGGGCTAAGTGGTTGAGAGACATTAAGACCAATCCTGATCCTAATGACCAACGACAAGAGTTGACACATTGCATGACTCACCTGCTGACCAGACCTGCGCCTCTACTACTAGGTACATGGTGTGTGTGTGTGTGTGTGTGGCACTTGGCAACAGATCGCCAGGTCACTGTGGTGACAGGTCAGCATGTCTCCTGCTGGGTTTAAAGATAACTGTTAATTTTTCGGTTCTTTTTAGTATTTTCGTCATGTTGCAAATGGAAATATATACTAGTTGTTTTTACAGAAACAGTGTTTCCATGTTCCAGTCGTGATAATCAAGTCTGTTAGTGCAGAAACAAGTCAATTAATCAATTAGTTGATAGACAAACAATCTTTTACGGAATTGTGGTTCATATCTTGTATAGAAATCAAATATGTTAATAATAAGTCCTATGAATATGTTAGTAATATTAGTGTCAAATGAATATCTCCAATTTAATATCTTACATACAAATGGAAATACAGAGATTCCTCCTTTCCTCTTATAGCATTTTACAAATGAGTCAAATACCTTAAATTTAACAGGATTAATAATAGAAAAAACTATTTCCTAAACTTTTGGAGAAATTGAAAATGATTCAGGTAGGTAAGTGAAGGTGTTTTATTGCTGTGTGTGTGTGAGTGTGTGTGTGTGTGAGGGAAGTGTGTTGGACTGATCCAGACTGTTGCATGGCTGTGACAGCACCACTGTGGTTATGTAAGACTAGCCTACTTTATATGGGTGACTGCTGCTATAATAACATCATGCAACAATGAAATTGCGTCTGTATTTACATGTACAATGTGAATGTCACAGGACGAATGACACAGAAGTGGAGCGATGAGAGAGAGTGATTATATGTGTGTGTCTTTTATATACTGAACAACAATACCTCATTTTGGAAGCTTATTGCAGTAGATTTTGGTTAAAGCGTCATTCAGCTCATATTTGCTGTCAGTGGTGGTGGCAGATTGCATGGGTGATGCTGTTACTGCGTAAGATGTTGTTTGATCTGAACCTCATAACAAAATAAACTGATAACGAGAGACGTGATGGCCAGCCAAGGGGTAGCCTGTATTTACCCTGCCTTTGGCTAAACAGATGGCAGTTTGACGTGAGCCTCTGTGCCTGAGGATCCTGGTCCACTTTGTTTGGAGCCCAAACACTGAGCTCAATCTCTAACAGACAGTTCTCGGTTATTTCGGCAGCCTGGCTGACATTAAGACGTCACGGTCTGGTTGGCACAAATGGAAATTTGCCCCTTCACACTTGCTGGCATAAAAATTAAGGAATTTGAATTGGTTTGTGTGTATTTGATAGCATAGCAAAGTTGTTTCTAACTACACCTAAGTGTGCAAGTTCACAGTGAGATTGTGTGCCTCCAGCCCAAAATAAACGATACAAATGGATACTTATCTAACATTTTTGATTGTGCAACATTGCTATCTTAAAATCTGATCCCTCCCATGCAGACATTCAATCCCACTTTGTCAAAAACCCTTTACACCTCCAACTAGGGCACACTTTATCACACTACTTTTCATTCAATTTGACTAAACAATACCTACAGTTCTGTATGTAGGAAACACCGTCGGGTGAGCAGGGTTTTGTCTTTGGTGTCGGCAGTGTGGGAACAATGCGTGAGGTGTTAACACTCAGTATGCACAAAGAGACGGCACTCTTTAAATACAATATGCATTTAAAATGATCACACCCCTGAGCGACAACAGTGACTTTTAAAGCAGATGTTTGAATGACAGGGAAAGTTACAAACAGGCCTATAAAACCCACTGTTCACTGTGCACAAGAGGAGGTGAGAAATTTAAAATTTAAATTTAAACCTGCTGTATTTACACCATCTCTATTGCCTGTTCTATTCAGTCATTCACTGTTTCATGTTTATTCCCTGCAGACCCCTTTTTCAACTTGCATGCGCTACAATGAACTTTACTGTTTAATTTTAGCTGGAATAAGAGTGATTGTGCAGTGTTGTGCAGGTATTATCTCTGTCCAAGACATTCAGCTGAATAAAAAAAAAATTGAATTTATTATTCTTTCAAGCCAGCCAATCTTAACTAGCATAAATGCATTCACTGGGATGTTTTCTTACACCTTTTGTGGCTTTAATTAATTTCCTTAGCTTGTCTCCCCCCCCTCAGTGCACCTCAGCTTTGTGCTGGAATACCAGCAGTGCTCAAATCCAGATTAGTGCTAGACAGACATCAGGTAAAAGAGTACAGGCTCAGTGTCACCCGCACTCTTAACACAGTAACACACTGGCTCTCTGCAGACCCCAGCTGACCCTTAGACTTCACAATTTTGATTCTTTCCTCCCTTGTCTTCAAATAAAAACGATGCAAATAATCTATAAAAGCCCATGTTGGTCTGTAGTGCGTGTGAGGGACCCACAAACCAGGTTCTAATGCATTGCTGTCCAGCCTTACCTCTGTGTCTGTCCCTGTACTTGATGTCACTGAGGATCTCTTGACTGTGGCTTGTGTGGTCGTGTGTGTGGACGAGTCTGCAGCAGGAGGGTAACAGAAGTGTGTGTGGTTGGGTTTGGGTGACGGGGGTGAGTTCTCTCTGGGTATGGGAGAGGCAGAAGGAGTGGGCCCGGGCGAAGGTCGCGGGGACAGGGTTCCCATCTCAATGGCCAGGTCCTCGGTGCATACCAGGCCACAGCTGCGGAGGTATTCATCCGTGTCTCTGTCCACCACCAGCAGCCTGGTGCGGTGGGCCACTTCACGGATACGCTCCACTACCTGCAGGGAGAAGAGAGGAGTTACAGAGAGGAGCTAAAGACAACATTTAAATGATTACTGTGGTGTCATTAAGTGCATGTTGGTCACCCTGAACTGTCCTACATATAACAGTTTTTGCACAACAAAGACACCCAGTGATTCCATTACACAAGGCTCACATTGACCCATTTTAGTAGCCCCCTCCTCCTCCCCCTTCTCCTCCTCAGGCAAAGGAAAAAGTGGTCTAACAGGTATAGAACTCATTGTTTGTACATCAGAGAGTTTAGGCGTCTCTCGTGGCCTCTCTTTACCATGCAAGCACTCGTCTGTGCATTTAAAAACAAAAACATATATAACTTACTTGATGGTGGGTTTCGTTCTCCACATTCTCACCGTTCACCTCCACCAGCCGGTCTCCTTGTCGCAGCCCGCCCAGCTCAGCAGAGGAGCCGGGCTCCACTGTGCGGATGGACAGTCCGCCTTTATTCCTATCACCGTGCAGGTGAAACCCATAGCCGCGCTCTCCTTTTGTCAGGAAACAGAGCCTGGGTCTGAGCTCGCTCTCCATCCCAGCGCGTCAACAGAGGGGTGGGGGGTGGAAACAGGTCAAAGTGTCTCAGGAGAATAAACTGGCGATTGTCCCAAGAGTGATGGGAAGTATCTGGCTCTTAATCCAATGTACGACTGCGCGCTCCATTGACCAAAATATCATCATCATTTAGCATGACGTGAGTCCATTAATAATCCACAATTGTTCAGAGAGCACAAATCAGAAAAATAGGCTAAAAGTTAGTTTTTAATCCATCATGCAACTGCCAGGGGCACAAATATGAGCGCGCAAAGATGGTGCTAAGTGTGCGTAAAGTGGCGGAAAACCGCGGACAGTGGCTAAATCCCATCCACCGGAGGAATAATCCAAGAGATCAGAGATTAGAAAGCTTTTCCTCGCACGTAACACTTCATTCTCCTCGTCAGCTGGGCGTCCTGTCCGACCCGGCGCGAGAGTGAAGAGGCGTGAACAACAGATGCGCCTGCAGCGCACACCTGACGGCGCCGCGCAGCCGCGATGCGCTGGCAGAAAGTGACGAGTCGGTTACTGGAAAGAAAGTATTTGTTTAGAGATGATATGAGTCAAGATGCTTTTTAACTGCGGCCAAGGACATTTGCTCTTGTTAGAGTCCCTCTACAGAGGCTTGCCCCGTGTTGGTGGAGGTAAACCTGTGACCTTGGAACGGAAATCGTCCTTATCCGCCCTCTATTTCTGTCTCCACTGGAGATCAATAAAAGGACGGTTGCGTAAAAGGGGATTTAACGGTTCATGAAATATGAGCTCGGGCTTATTTGCATTTATCCATTCAAAAAAGAAGTCTCTCAAGTAATTCAGGACAGCCAAGTTTGAGGGTGTGTGTTGTTGACATTTAGATCTGGGAAGATGAGACACCCTCGAGGCAAATGTTAGTGAGGACTGCAATTTAGCTGAAATCATGTACTTCAGTAAAAGTAACGCAGTATAAAAATACTCAGCTACAAGTAAAAGTCATGCATTCAAAAATGTCCTTAAGTAAAAGCATAGACAAGTATTAGTAAAAAGTAATTAGTAACTATAGCTCTTAAATAGTGAAGAGATTGAAGTAAATAGAGAGTAAATGCACTTAATTACTTTCTACCACTGGATACAGCTGTTTTTTATTGCACTTCATGTTACCTGTGGGAAAATAATCCTGAAACACAATTAACATATGCATTGATTAACATTTTACAGTGTTTTAATGTCTGCCCTTTTCCACATCAGTTAGTTTGGCTTGTAGCGAGACAAACACAAACACTGGCCACGGCAGTCAGCCGCAATGACACCTAACGAGATGCAAATGTTGTTATTAATACACCTGTGGTTTTCCTGCTGTAACACGCCTATTACTGTAAGTAAGTATCCCCAAACAAGTACAGGCACTGTGTAGTACTTAAAGTCTCTGTGATAATTGATATCCTTAGTCTACAAGGGTTTGTATGAATGTTCTAATTACTTTTAGTTCATGTTGTTTTACATTTTAAGCAGGAACCAAGAAGGCTGTGGCTGCACTACAACCAGCTTCAACTCCAGCTTTTATGAATAAGGAATTTAGACAACTTACTATCTTTTAGTATATCTGTATGTTATTTATGTTTTATAACCAAGTACATTGTTTGTTCCAGGTACAGTATTTATGGGGACTGATATATTAAAATGCCATAAATGAGTTTACTGTTGTTGCACCAGGCAAACTCGCTCTGCTGGAATAAAGGACAAACTTTAAACATGACCTCAGTACATATATTGTTTTATTTGGTAATAAAAAAATGAAACACCAACAGTACAAAAATATGTTATCTCATAAAGTGTAAACAGTGAAGTTATAGTGTAAAAAAACCTCAAAATACAATAATAAACATGTATATTCTGAACCTTAATTCACAGTGATGTTTTGCTCAGATGCATGTTTTCAGTGTGTGCAAATATATTTAACTTTTATTGTACATATATACATTCGGTCTTGGGTCAGACAAAAACTTATGGGAGAACTACATCAATGATTAACCTTATTTCTTTAGCCTCCTTCTCTGTGCTGTGGGGGAAACAAGTGTGGGCAGTGGCTCCTTCTTTGTCCTCTCACGTTTAACAGCGGATTCTTGTTCAGGTTCAGTTTTTGCTGTAAAGGAGGAGGTTGGCTTTGGAGACCGCGGGGATCCGGCTTTAGGCCTCTTCGTAGGAGAGATCTTGTGGGCGGATGGACAGCTGTACTGGTTCAGACACACAGAGCAGAGAGGGCTGACGGGGAGACAAACCTGCTGACCAAAACCCACGAGCAGCCAGTTGATCTCACTCCACAGCTCCCTACGACAGAGTGAGAGAGGAACATCACAAGCTTACAATAAACCTGCATTGACTGATTTTTGATCAGTCAACACTTAAGTGGTGAAGAGTTCCTATCAAAACACCAGTCAATGATGTGCTGTATATGTACCTATAGGTCAGTCTCAGCGACTCTGGTCTTTATAGATTTGTTGGTCCGTGTTAATCACATTAATCATGCCAGTACCTGGGCAGCCACTCCTCCAGGGCCTTGCGTGTTTCCTCTGGGTTCTTGGAGGGTTTCTTGAGCCAGCCCAGACGATTGGAGATACGATGCACATGTGTGTCCACGCCTAAACAAAAAAAAAATCAACACTATATGAATGAGGGCACGCACACATATAGATTTGCCTTTCTAGAAAACAGTAAATGTTAAATACACCTAGTCCACACATAGTCTTCTTTATCAACCTCAGATTTCATACTGAAGCTTGCAGTTCAGGTTACAACTATGTGAATTGAAGCTGTTCCATTAGACCCCTTTTATTACATTTGATTTGTAAGTGATCGTGCATGTTTCAGGAGTGTGTCCCCACCAATGCCCGACACCTGGTCCCAGGCGATGTCCATAGCCAAGTGAGCCATCTTGGGTCCAACTCCTGGCAGGCCGACCAGCCCCTCCACGCTGTCTGGGATGTCCCCTGCAAACTCTTTCTGCAGCATGGCCGATGTCAGCTTCAGATACTTCACCTTAGTCTAGAGAAGAAATGTAGGGAAAACCATTCAATAAGGTGCAAAAACGAAAACAAAGGAGGGTGAGAATGTGGAAGCACATAAAAAGACTTCTGCATTACCCTCCAGAAGCCCACAGGGTAGATGAGTTTCCCCAGTGCTTCATCATCAGTAGCGAGTATATTTTCTACAGTGCAGCCGTGAGCGCGGAGCTTCTGCATGGCTGCTGCTGTCACCTGGTCCTTGGTCTGACTGGACAGCATGAGGGAAACCAACACCTGGAAACGTCTCACCTGTGCCGACAGTAGAAGGAAAAAGATGAATACATTTGAGCTATTATGTAGGCTTTAAAACAACTAAACCACACACCTACATGTGCAGGAGCCTCTGAGTCGTAGCATTTCTCTGCTCCCATGTTGTCTACAGGTGCATCACGGCCGCTCCTCATCTCACGAATGTATCCCAATTGTTTCTTCCAGTAAGGAGGTTCCCAGTGTTCAGTCTTCACCGGTGTAACACCGTCATCCTTCTCATATTCCACTTTTAGCTGTCTCTTCCTGCGGCTGTGTGAGGACAGTGGTAAAGTTTCTGTTTTTGGTTGGCAGCCCCCTGAATGAGCAAAGGGGAGAGAGGATGACAAATATCTCACCCTGCATGGCAATATAGAAAGAAAACACGCGACGTAGCAACACGTGCGTGGTTGTGGTCCGCGAGGAGGTACTTAAATGACTTGTGTGTCATTTCTAAATATTTTGACGAGTATTCAGCTAACTTTAGCAGCCTAATGTAAACATTACCCGTTGATAAGGGGGCCGAGGAGGGTCTTTGCTCAACGATCTTCGCCTCCTCCTCCTCTTCCTCCACCTTCACAGCCACAGAGGAGACTGGATCCACATTACTCCGTCTGTCGGTAAGTTTGGACCGGAGAGAGCTCGCGGCATTTTGATCACCACTCCGCGTAATAACAGACCTGTTGCGTATGAAATAAGGGGAGGTCATAGTAACGCACTGGACTACATGACAGACCCTCGTGCTGCAGCGGACGTGAAGCATTTTGATCGACCTGAAGTTGGTTTCTCAATCGAAGTTTCTGGTCACGAGGGGACCAGGAAAGTTGAATCCCCTTTTAAATAAATGAAAGGAAATACTACAACAACTACTACATTTTTCAATAATAATACATAAACATATGATAAGAATAATAATAACAACAACAATGCTATTTTGTTATTACTATTATTATAAATGGATTATAATTACATATTTAAAATTTCAAATGTATAAAAAAAAATAATAATGCAACAGCAAGTTATAAGCGATTAGAGGGTCATGATTACTATTTAATGAACTAAAAAAATATATACAATTTAAATGATTAGCTACATATGATAACCTAAAGTCGGCTATGCATTTGAGAACGACTTACAATTGTTTAGGGGGGGGGGGGGGGCAACATGGCAACAAAAATCAGTGAAGGCTTATGTATTTATGTTAATAAGAGTAAATTGACATAATAAATGTTACACGATTCATTTAGATTACCATGAGGGCTTCCTGACAACGACAACAACGGAATTGAACAGTTTAAATGTAGAAATGTGCAAAGATATTAGCAGTAGAGCTCACCGTGTTACATGCTACTATGATATATACCTGTGGGATATAAAGAGGATATTAATAAACTGAAATAAACCAGATCTGCAACAGGCATGCAGTGTGAATTGGTATTTTTTATTCTATTCCAAGCTTTTACTAAATTCTAAGATATTGAAACAGAAATAAATAGCATTGATCTTCTAAACTTCTCTGCAAAATATGACAATTTAAATAACCAAGGCTCAGAATCATATCATTTAATATCCAGGACAGTGAAGCACAAAATGGCCTTGTCTCTTCCTGATCACAAAAATCACATATTCCCCAAACAGAAACATTTATCAGGAGTACTTATATGTTGTGTTTACACCAATGAGGGGGTTGAAAGGTACAACAATAATTTGGGTACTATTTTGTTGTTTCTAACCATCCAAAATGTATGTGTCTCTCCATTCTTTTCACAGCAATACTTTAATGCATCTTGCTTATGGTCATCTAGACCATGAAACCCAGTAACACAACAAAACGGAGTGCTTCAAAGCAATACAATTACAAGAACTTAACTTTACCTCAAAGCTCCACTCGCAGGCAGCCTGGCGACAGTGCAGCGCGGGACTCCAATGAGGAACCAACTTCAGCATCGTTAGCATACGTAGTTAGCTGCCAGTTAACGTAACCGTTGTGTAACGTTTTAGATTTGAGTAACATGCAACTTATTTGACTAGTAAGCCGTTTTACAAGGACATTGGGAACAGAACAGTGTCTTACTTTTGTGTAGATATTTTGTCATGATCAATAAACTGAGAATAAAGGGGCTTTAGCATAGTTGGGGGTTTAGCTTGCTTGGAACTACATTTCCCATCAGTGAGAGTAACAAACGTGTTTTTAAAGGAAGTGCCCCTGTCACATCACTAGTGTGTCATCCGGTGTAGGAATGGAGGACTGAGCCTGGACGAGAACAAGCTTTCAGCAGCAAACACAGAGTTATACCAATGGACAGACGCTGGCCGCTCTGTTGGCTGCATAAGGACAAAGCTGCTACTCAATGAAACCGGAAGCGACTCTTCTCCAATAAGGTGAGATGAATTGTTCTTTTTTTTTTTTTTAAAGCTACCAGACCATGAATGCCACAGAGGAATGCTAGCTCATGATAGGGACTGTAAAGCGTAGCTAACGGTTCAATAGCGCCATGGGGCATTTCTCCTAATTATAACGTAGAAAGTTTCGGTTGTCACGTGTCCACAGATGTAGTTTGCTCTGGTCGGAGGCCACCTTGCACCGACGTGGATGTTGTTGTTGTTGAAGTGAAACAGAGCAGTCGTTGTTTGTCTGCTCTCCTCCCCTCTGTCTCTGTCAAGTCCACATGACAGCAGATTCTCCAAACCTGCCCCTCGAGTTTACACAATCACAGACCAGGACTCCAAACTTCCCTGCTGAATAACACTGGGTGGGACACTTCAAACTAATGTGAACCAGTTTTCCTCCAGTGGTGTCTAGAGGCAGCCATGCATAATGTAATAAAAGTTTGTTGTTGAAGATTTAAAGGCAGTGAAATGCTGCCACCACCTTTTTGTTTGGTCCTGTGTCAGCGGCAAGACAATATCCACCCCACAGACTTAGAGTTACAGTACAATAATATGCAACCCCTGTATGAGAATATATAATATATATAAATGTATGATCATGGTTTCCCTCAGTGTTTTAATTGCAGAGTGGATCACTTCATCTGGGGAAAAAAAGGCCATATCTGCTAACATTATAGAAAAACAAATGCACTTGAAGCATTAGCCTTCACTGAAGAACAGCAGAGGTGCTATTTCACACGTCAAATGCCACATATTTAATGACCGTGTCCATTTTTCAGTTCGGCACATGCTAATGAGATCGATCATGAAATGAGATATGCCACGATCTGACCGCTTCAGCTGAACTCTGACTTCAGACTTTCAAAGGCTGAGACAAATCTTATGAGAGGCAGTAGCTCAGTCCGTGGAAACTGGAGGGACACGCTTGTACGGAGAGTGGACTTGAGCAAGGCACCGTACCCCCAAACTGCTCCCCGGGCTCTGTTTAGTAGCTGCTCAATGCTCCTAATGCTAGGATGGGTTAAATGTAGAGAATAAATGTCACGACATTGTGATATATTTATTTCATCATGGATAATAATAATACCTTGATCAAGGACCCAAAGAGAAGGTCCATAGCTAAAATAAAACAGAAATACTAAATACAAACAGCAGTATATATAAACATACAGTAATACAAAACGACTAAAACATGGTAATACATAAGCAGCGTCTTTATAAAGAACACGGAAATCAGCAAACTGCTCCCACATTCAAACAGGAGCGGCAGTGGCTTCAGTCAAAGTTTTGTGTTTCTGCTAAGCAGGTGGGCCCACTGACATTTACGACAAATTTAAAGATCAGCTCAAATTCATCTGACTCCACGCTGTCCAAATGTCAACGAATTTGATTAAGACAACAAAGAGACGAGGATGTGAATGTCCCAAAGATGAGGGAATAAAAAGTTGACACGCAAGTGCTGCTCTCCGTTGTCAAACAGTTACGTGTGCTGAAGTGATTTTGCTGCAATAATTCAACAGTTTTCATAGTTCCTCTGAAAACTCTTAAGCGCGTGTTTGTAATTTGGGTTGACTCTACGTGCTTTATCTAACCTTTTTAAGGTATTGGCTTTTGCTTTGCAGTAATCCAAGCCAACTGTGATGCAACATTTCCTGAATTGCATTTTGCTCTTTCTCCAGGCAGCCGTCTGTCCCAGCCTGTGTAGACTATCAAGCCTCCAGGTTGGGCCATGAATAAACAACCAAGCAAGGAGAGTCTGAGGGACAAGGTGAAGGGGATCTTTGGGCTGGGACCCCCGCGGCCCCCGAGCAAACAGAGTGAAACCAGACCCTCAGAGTTTATCATTACGACGGACATCATCAAGGTGTGCAGAAGAGATGAGCGTCTGTGTGCATGTTCTTGCACACTCAAACTCACCATGCTCCCCCCCCCCCCCCCATCATGTTTTGCTTCGTGTCATGGCCTTTCCTCTTCGCTTTGATGTTTTTCAGGAGCTCCAGCCGGACTGCGGTCTGAGCAACCGTGTTCGCATGATGAACCACGTCTGTGATCTTGCCAAAACCAAAAAATTTGAGGAAGTGAGTCTGCTACGGCTGTGACATATTCTTTTTTTTTTGGTTTTCTTACAGCGGTATGTGTTACCGTCTGTGTTTGTCTAAATCTGTGTGTGTACTTGTGTGTTATTTTAGCATGCAGTGGAGGCCGTATGGAAAGCTGTGGAGGACATGCTGACTCCAGAGCAGCCACCTGAGGCCAGACATGCTGTCCTGCAGTTGCTGAGGGCCATTATACACGGACAGGTAGATGGACACAATATGCACACACGCAAACATGAAATGTGAATATAGTTCATGTAGTCACGCTCATTGTTTCATTGAAGGGTGAGCGGCTCGGGCCTCTGAGAGCCTACTTTTTCAAGGTGATCAGAGACTACCATCCGTGCAATGAGGACCTCTCTGATAGGCTGGAAGTCTTCAAGGCCTTAACTGAGAATGGGAAAGACATCACTTACCTGGAAGAGGACATAGGTAGGTAATAAATAAATAAACTGACTCGCGAAATCTGTGAAAAAGATGTGTGGTCTTAGGTTGGGTACTAGTTAGTTGTATTTGTTCAAGCTAATATGAACCACTGTTGGAGCAATGTTTGTCATTGTAAAATGACCGTTTTTTTACACCTATTATTATTTTGATTCTCTTCTCGCTCCGTTATTTCCTCTCCTCCAGCACGCTTTGTCCTCCTGTGGATGGACATAGGTCTCACCTCTGACTTTCTCCATGTTCTCGTAAATCTGGTGAAGTTCAACAGCTGCTACCTGGACCAAAATGTCTCCATCATGGTCCAGTGAGTCAGACGCAGACAGACAGACAGACAGACCGACAGACGCACTTCTGTTTCTCTTTCCCAGAAAATGTTATTAACATGCATGTTTGTGCTTGTTCTGTTGCGCTCTCTGAAGGAAAATCTGTCTCCTGTGCAATAGAACAACTTCTTCAACAGATATCGAGGTGGGCATTTGTTTTGTTTCTCTCTTCATTTTAGATTTCTGTTTCTGTTAAGACTCAACAGTAGGTGCTAACTTTCCCTGCTGTAAAGTTACTGTTGTTTTTCACTGGTAATAAGACGCATTACTGAGCCAATTAAGTCATTCAGATGCTCACAGGTCCAACAAATAATGTAGGAACTTTCCAAACTTTAAATGTACAAAAACACTGGTCCAAAGCCATTATTTACAGTAAATGTAGAAAATGTTTAATAGCCAAATAACTGATGAAGAACCTGAATTCAAACGGTTCATTCTACTTGAGTTGCGTGGTCTTACTTATCACCATGAATACCGTGTTTGCTTAATGTGTATTTATAAACACCATGTCGTCGCAGCAAAGTGAGGCACAGAGGGAAGAGTTCTTGTTTCACCGGGTGTTTCTCTGACTCTCACATGTTAATAGAGTGCATGTTTGTGGGTCTGGGTTGTTGATTTGCAGTAACGCGCTAAGCTCCTCAGTTATCTACAGGTTTTGAAACATGCTGAGTGCAACATTTCCACGATTAGAGAACAGTGAAAGCCTGCAGATGTCTTGAGGTGATACCGTGACAGCACGACTCTTATAGTGCCGACTCCTTCAACATTTAACCATGTGGTATGAAAACATGAATACATAACAAAAGAAATAGGAAAACATCAATGTTTTCTCTTAAAGGTGCAGGCATGTGAGGCAAAAATGGCAACATTTTGATTGTTTGCCATTTCTAACAATCAAATGACAGTCTTGAGTCAGAAGTTTGTAATTTATTGTGCTTCCCATATGGTTTTATTGTTGACAAACAACGAATATCTAAACATCATTAATACTTATTAACACTGCCAATCTAATGAAACCCACCCTTCTGCTGAATTTACGAACCTCAGAGTTGTTTTAACTTTGTATTGTTTCTTCTTCAAAGCACTGTGTAACAATGATGAACGTGGTTGGTTTGTATTCAACGCTAGTCTCAGCTGAGGTTGGACTGCAGGCCTTTGCTCTGATCTGCTGCCGTATGTGCTACTTATCTGCGTCTGTGTGGTTGTGTATGATGTGTCCAGGTGGCGCTACAAGTACTGGATGCAGTGGTGTGTTACAACTGCCTGCCCTCAGACTCTCTCACTGTCTTCATCATCACACTCTGTCGTACTGTCAACGTCAAGGAGTTTTGTGAATCCTGCTGGAAGGTCAGAGGAACACGCGTACACATATTTACACGCACACACAAACACTTATTTTTCTTCTGTTATCTGAAAGCTCTGATGCAAAAGAACATTATTCATAACCGCCTCCTCTGACCTGCTCTCCTCTGTTGTTTGTTGTGCTGCTTTGTGCTTCTGCAGTTGATGAGGAAGGTGTTGGGGACTCACCTCGGCCACAGTGCCATTTACACCATGTGCCGCATAATGGAGGAGAGGTATTAAACAGTTTGAGAGCTTGCGGTGCATCATATATCATTGCGATGGGGGGTATGGTTCTCCTGTTATGTCTGTCTGTCTAACTACCTGCAACATTCCACCAGAGTGTACAATGAGGATGCACCACTGTTGAGAGGAGCTGTATTCTTTGTTGGGATGGCGCTGTGGGGCGCACACAGACTCCCCGCCCTGAAAAACACACCTACTCTTGTTCTACCATCTTTCTACAAGGTAAAACGCGTACAGTCCATGCATTCATTACCAGTAGGCGTGTGCTCATAGTTGTAGCTTGAAAAGGGAGGGGTGAGGTATTCAGTCGGTTGCAACTTAAACCTCACCGCTAGATGGCACTAAATCGTACACATTAGTCCTTTTAAACAATAAATCAATTATTAAAATTGCTGCAGATACATGTTCTGTGGACCGACGTATCGATTAGTTGATTAATTGTTTCACCTTTTGATCTTGCCAATGAATAATGTACATTTTAAGAACAGAGTTGTATCTTTTTCTGTCCAAAGATTGCTCTGTCACTAGATCTCCCTTTGTGTTATTGGTGTCATACTGTAGATATCTTCTATTAAGCAGTATTCCGTGTGACTTAACAGTTGTTGCCTCATCCCTAGTTGAACAATAATAAAGTAAAGATACAAGACTGTACTTGATGCTATAAATGTAATAAATCAGTTGTGGTAACTGTTGCTGTCTGACCTCTGCCACTCAGGCCATGTCGTGTGCCAATGAGGTGGTGTCCTATGAAATCGTCCTCTCCATCACCAGACTGATCAAGAAGTACGGCAAAGAGCTGCAGGTGGTCACCTGGGACATCCTGCTGGGAATCATAGAGCGACTGCTGCAGCAGATCCAGGTACACACACATGTATATCTATATATATATATATATAGATATACACACACACACACACCGACATTAAAATACCAGTAGTTTTCTGACACAAGTGGCCCGTCTCTTCTGTCGTCACAGACGATAGGCAGTGCGGAGTTGAAGGCCATCGTGTATGAGCTGCTGACCACAGTAGAGGAGCTGTACGAGCAGAACGGTTACCACGGCTCAACAGAGAAGTTCTTCAGTCTGGTGGACAAATGTGCTGACAAGAGACCCGTTAGTGGTTTTTTGAGTTTCCATCCCTTTGGTGTCGCCCCGTGTTCTCATTTGGTCCTCTAACATACTGCTGCTACTCTTCTAATCTTAATCTTGTGTGACAGGATGCATCGGTGCTGACCCTCATCTCGTACAGAGCCCAGTCCATCCAGCCAGCCAAGGATGGCTGGATTCAGAACCTTCACCGCCTCATGGAGAAATTCTTCAAGTAGGATGCACATAGAAATGATGGTGATGATGATACATCTTGACCTCTGTATCACTCCATCTCTGCTGTGCTGTAATCTTTCCTGTTCTCTTCTATGTCTCTCTGAAAGGAACGAGACTCGCAGCGTGATAAGGATCAAAGTGCTTCATATCCTGTCCTTCGTTCTCAGTACCAACCGACAGCTTTACGAGGTCTGCGCGCTCGCACACATGCATGTCTGCATCCTTACTAACCGTCAAGTCAGCTGTAATTGTTATTGTATGTCTGTAACATTTAACTGTTGTTGCTGTTGTACACAGATGTGTGGTTAACTTTTATCTTTGTTTGTTTGATGTATAGGTCATTAAGATTCCACAAGGAAAAAAACCCTCTTATTTTCTTCTTTGACTTGTTCCAGGATGAGTTGATTGAAATGGTGGTGATCCCCCAGCTCAGTGTGATAGCTGAAGACCGGGACCTTGCTGTCCGAAAACAGGCCACCCAGCTCCTGGTGGACCTCGCTGAAGGCTGCAACACGCATCACTTCACCAGCCTGCTGGACATCATTGAGCGGGTACACACACACACACACACACACACACACTTGTTCATGTTGTCTCACTTTAACCCTGATGAGGTAATTTAATTCTGTCAATTCCAGCCTCGATAAGGTCATTTCAGTGTTTTTTTGTCTGTGTAGGTGGCCAGTCGCTCTCTGCTGTGCTCAGGGCCCCTAGAGGTTTCCGAGAGAGACCCCACAGCGGAGTCTCCTATGGAGGACATCAGGACTGCTATCCTGGGCCTGCTGGAAATCCTCCAGGTACACGCATGAGGGCTGGATTCACAAAAGTGACATAAAGATTGATGTTGAGTTATTTCAGAGAAAGATACAGTTTAAAAGGATCTGAAATTTGAATACGCAGTATTGCTCTTATGTCTTACAAACTTGATATTTGTTTTGATACTAACAACCTTTTTTTAATTGGCCGGAGGCAGAAATAACAAAGTGTTTTTTCTGGGATTGTTAGATGATTACAAGTTTACAGACATTAATGCAGTCTGCCTGAAAGATGTCTGCTGTTTTAAGGTTTCATCATATCAGTAATGTCTGTAAACATAGTCGAGAATACATATCTTAACTTTTGATTGGTATAAACCTCTCTTGAGTTTTATCATTTAACCCAATCAAGTGATTCAAAAGAATTGCACTAAAAACCTTCTCTTTTTGTTTATTCCTGCGTTGCAGTTGAAAGAATATTTCCCTATTAGGGTTTTGTGAATCTAAAAGAGAAATGTAATGAATCTGGTGAATGACCTTCATCTCTTTCTCTCCTGGCAGAGCAAGCTTTACAGCCTACCAGCCGGTCACGCCGGTCGCGTGTACGAGTTGCTTATCAGCCACCTGCAGCTTCACTACAAGAACAAGTACAGTTCAGCTATCGCTTCCAGTATTAGACTACAGGTAAGGAGGGAATTAATTTCTTCTGCCTATTTGTGTATCCTTACTCCATTCGTACATGCAACTTCTTTTGTCTTTTAACTTTGATTCTCTCCTTCAGGTGTTTGACTTCTTCCTGATGATGCGAGCAGACTCTCTTCACCGTCTCGGAGTCCCCAACAAAGACAGAGCCGTGAGGTTCAGCCCTTACTGCTACTGTGACACAGGGTGGGGACGCACACACAGCTCTGACCTGCATCTGTTTGGCTCGTTATAATCCAGTCAACTACATTTGAACTATTGTTCTAAGTTAATTGTGTCGTTGTTGTTGTTGTTTCAGGGAGCCAGAGAAGCGTGTGACTGCCGGTTCAACGTCTCCTCCCGCTGGCAGCCCTGCTCCCCCCACTGCTCCTCCCGCTTCAACAGGATCGATACGCTCGGCCTACCTGCCCTACGCACCGGCCTTCAGCGTGCTCCTGCAGTGCCTCAAGATGGTACACACACAATTATTGCATCCAACTTACAGATGTGCAACAGTGTACAGAGTACAACATTGTGTCTGCTGTTTCTTGTGTCGCTATTGCTCCAAGGTTTATCCCCCTTTGTAGCCAATTACTTTGCACTCCACACAGAGCCACTTGTATCAGTGACTTCCCTGCTATCTTTAAATTCATCCGATATGGTTCATTTTTCTCTTGTAGGAGACCGATTGGAAGGTGCTGAAGCTGGTTCTCGACAAGCTGCCTTGGACGCTGCAGTACAAAGTGCTGCTGCTCACGTCCCCTTGCAGCTTGGACCAGCTCTGTTCTACGCTCTGCTGCATGGTAGAGCAAATGCAGACCCGTGCAATAAAAATCTGTACTTGCGAGTCTGTACACGTGTGAATGTGCTTGCGTACACATGACCAAATGTCACTATTCTATAAGTTGCTCATTTATTTTTCTGTGTGCTCGTAGGTGACGGATCGGCTGATCACGGAGCGTTTGAAGAAGACCCCAGAGGGGTTTTCTCGCACTGATGTTCAGTTGGCGGTGGTTCCTGTCCTCACAGCCATCACCTCCTACCATAACTACCTGGAGCAGTTGAGACAGGTACGTGGAAAATAATAGTCGGCATAACTAACCAGTTTCTAGGATGTTCTGAGGCTTGTATGTTGGGTTCACTGATAGCCAGAAGATCCACATTTTGGCAACAGCATCCCTTTATGGCTGGTGTCTGTATACCACACATGTTTACCAGCCCCTCCACACACACACACACACTCACACACGGAAGCAGTTATTTCCATGCTGGAATGTCTTTCGTTAATTTCCTCTTCCCTCTACAGAGAGAACTGGTTCAGTGCCTCGAGACCGGCCTCATTTACCGCTGTGCCAAGCAGTGTGTGGTGGCTCTTACAATGTGCACTGTGGAGATGCCTGACATCATGATCAAGCTCCTCCCGGCTCTCATCGTCAAGCTCACCCACATCTCTGCAACTGTTGCCATGGCATCTCCTATGCTCGAGTTCCTCTCCAGTGAGCACCAAAAGCTTCTCTGAAAACCTTAAGTGTTTTTCTTCAAAGTTTTCTTTGTTGGATGTTCAAGGTGTCTGGTTGAAGTGTTTGTTCTCCTGTTCTGTGTCATAGCTCTGGTACGTCTGCCCCATCTGTATGCCAACTTTGTGGCTGAGCAGTACGTCAGCGTGTTCGCCATCTCTCTACCCTACACTAACCCTTCCAAGTAAATGTGCACACACACACACACACACACACACACACACACACGTGTATTCTCTAACGCACAAACACACTCTGACCTGTTTTGTTTTTTTCCATTTCCGTCAGGTTCAACCAGTACATCGTGTCTCTGGCCCATCATGTGATTGCCATGTGGTTCATACGCTGCAGACTCCCCTTCCGCAAGGACTTTGTTCAGTACATCACAAAGGTCTGTGCTGGTTTGTCTTCCCACTTACCCTTACTGGCTTATTTATGATATGATATTTTGATTTTGAAATATAACATCAGACATATATATACACATGTAAATAAGAGAGACGGAGATGAGAAACAGCACAATACTGAGAGAAAGTACCAGAGCATAAATCATACGTGGAAATCAATCAACAGCTTCGTGTAACTTCATATTTAATATAAGACAGGCAATCAATCTTCTCATCAAACTCTCGGCAAGAAAGAGAATAAGTGCATTTCCCAAAATGTCAAACTGTTCCTTTTTAAAGCCTCCTAAAACAAACTGCAGACCTGTGACGTTTCACCACAACAGTGAATCTGGTACATTGAATGAGCCTCATCTTTCCGTTTCGGACACTATTTGGAGTAGTTTGAAGATGTAGCCGACCCCCTGTATTGACTTAAACTACATTTCAGTTTTGCACCTAAATATCTTTATATTTACACGGTTGTCTGTGTGTTCAGGGTTTGCGTTCCAACGCCCTGCTGCCATTCGATGACGGTCACGAGCAAAGTTCCTTTCGTGCCCGAAGCACCAGTCTCAATGAAAGGCCCAAGAGGTAAAGCATATGTACACACACACACACACACGTACATCCAAACCAGCAGCTCCCACACACAGCCGTTGTGTAAGAGGGTCGGGGTCTCCGAGGTACCGGGTGACTCAGCATGACCGGTACTGTGGCGTGATGGTTGCAGTGACTCCTCTCAGGTTGCCATGGTGATCATTAGTATGTTTTATTTATTGTTTAAGCTTTTTACATTTTGAAATTAGTTATTTTCCTACCACGATTTATTTAAAAATGTTTTTCAAAAACTCACTTCTGCTCATTTGAATGACATACATGGGGTGGACAAAATGACACAAACACCTGTATAGTATAATACAATCTAATCTAATCTAATCTAATCTAATCTAATCTAAGGCAACAGCCCGACAGTCAATTGAGATTTTTCATTGGCACCCAGAGAGGTTTTTCATTCCTCCCTGTGGTAGTGATTAAAGCTATTGGATTAGATTAGATCTATCTGGTTTTCTTTCTCCTGCTGTCGCATCTCACCATCTGTTGTTTATGACCGTAGTAAATACAAACTGTACATTTACACAAAGAAAAATACACACTTTCACACAGAGGTGTAAGGAAGCTTTTCTCAGCAAGGCGTCATCCTCATCTGTACATGGTGTGAATGTTTGTTGTCCGTGTCATTATCGCCCCGATGAGCTGCGACACGGTATATAGGTGATCGCAGAGAGAAGGACTGAACAGAAGTTTAACCAACTGAGACTCTGCAGACTAACTGGACTGTGTCTGCACCACTCTGTAACAGATGTTTGCTGTGATGCACAGTTTTGCCGCCAACTGAAAAGAGGACGAAAGAGAGATTCAGTCATTTCCCCCTGTTGTTTCAGTGTGGACAGGGACCTCTAGGAAAATCCTGAAGATAAAAACACATTACTGTGTATTCACGTCTTTTTCATACAAAAGAAGAGTTCTAAAAAAAGGAATTGTCCTCGTTGAACTAATATTTCCACAGTGCATCACAGTGGACATGATGAGTAATTTGAGACCACACTACGCTCTGCGGGGCCGTTCCCTAAAGAATCTATTTCTCTGCTTTCCCATTTATATTCGTATTTTTTGGCTTTTTTGCCCAGAGATTGCAGCCTTTTAATAAATCCCTTCTCCTCCTCCTCTGTTGTGCAATTACATCTTTTTCCCCCAAATCCCCTCAATCTTGGTTGGGTCGCCCAATGGCTTATTTAAAAAAGAAAAAAAGAAACTCCTAACACCCTTGCTGTCATTGCAATCAAGCACTATCCCCGTTACAGCTTTTCATAGTGATGCATAGTGCCACTGCTAACATCAGTTCCTACTGATCTTCCATATAATACCCATGTTCAGTGTTACATATTGTGTCATCATTCATCCAGTGACCTGTCCTTGTGCTGCTCATAGCCCACTGTTGGGTTGGAGGGCTGCATGTCTGATTTCATCAAAATAATTAAATTTTGGTTTTCCAAATCTGTTACAAATGTAGAAATAATTACAGTCTTGTCCTTCATGGGCTCCGTTGGTGTATTTAGTCCAGACTTGCTGTGCTCCAACCCTCAGGTTTAACCCAGCATTTCATTTTCAGTTGGATGTTTTTTTTCTTCTGTTTTAACTTCCATTTAGTCAGGCCTGTGCTGAGTCCATCCCTACTACTTTACTTCTCCTGTACCAGTCCTTGGCTTCACCATGTACCTGCTGTGTGAAATAATGTTTATTTTGTTGCTCTCCTGAATACTTTCTGTTTGTATTTTCATTTCTGAGCAGCAGAAGCTGTTTTACCCTCTGCTGTAGCTTGTCTGTTTATTCCTTTTGAGTTGATGTTTATCCTTTTATGTTAAATCCTCTTTTTCTTACTCCGCTCTCCTGTAATCTGATTCATAGTGTTCACTGCTGTTAATTTTCACCTTGTTTTGTTTTCTTTCAATTCTTCATTTGACCCCCTTCCCTGCATCCTGCGATTGGTTGCGTTGTGGTTTTGGGGGGTGGTCGTGTCATCCTGGATCCCTCTTACACTGCTCCTGGCCCCTCCCTTCTCCTGTGATCTCTTTGTGGCCCTCCCCCCCCCCCCCCCCCCTCCAACCCCTGCGTGGCGTGTGCCCTTTGCTCTGGTGCTCTGGTGCCAATTCCTGCTGTTTCCTGGTGCACCTCCATGCACCACACTCTCTCCCCACACTCCAAAACCACCCTCACGATGACCCACCCCCTTACTGCCCACCGCTACCATATCGTCAACCCGGGCCCGTTCCCCTCGCCGTTTGCCATGGGTACTCATCACCGCCCAGTCTGCGGGCAGCAAAAGTGGCGAAGGCGGCAGCAGCGGTAGCCAATAGCAGCAGCTCTCCAGTTAAAGAGCTGAGGGATCTGTCAGCCATGGATGCATTCCGCTCCCGCAGCATCAGTGTCTCCGAACATGCGGTCCGCAGGTTAGAGAAGATCCTTCTGGGTAACCAAACAAAAAAAACAACAACAACAACAACACTTGTCGCTTCCTCCATGGGATGGGGTGTAGGGTCATTGTCTTGCGTGTCCGTTGGGCGGGCGGTGGGGTGGTTTGATGCCAGGGACACCTGGAGCGGGCGGTGCATGCTGGAGGAAGGTTTGTGTGTCTTACCTTTTTTTGGTTTGTGTTGGGCTGCTATCAAACACATGCTGTTTTAGATTTTGTTTTCATGGTTTGCTTTTGCATGCACTGTTCACAGAGGACATCGGAAAACATTTGATGTTTTTCTGTTTGATTTTGCTTTCACACCAATTTTGCTTTTATTTTCATCCAAGTTTAATTTTAATTCGTTTTTTTGTTTTGCTGGGTGTGTTGCTGAATGGTTTTGATTGGCCCAACAATTGTTTCGCTCCACTGACAAACATACACTGTGCTGCTAAGACCATGGCAATCTCCTAGTGTGGTATTTTAAAGACTAGCTGGGCAGATTTGAGCTTTTAAATGTTTGATTTCAGACTCAAGTCATTCATATCACTACACACCAACTGCCTGACTTATCTTCATACCTTTATGCTCTATCTATATATCTATGCTTGTCAGATGTATGATCTAACATTGCAGTTGTGGCTGCAGTGCCACTATATTTAATATGTCATACCCCTCCTGCCCAACAGGCGGCAGCAAAAGCCCAACACTTTAAACCTTTTAAAGTATTTTGTCATTTTAAATTCAGAGTGACACATGAAACTTTATCATGCTAAACAACTGCAGTGTGGATCTGTTTAACTGGCTTAAAATGCTAAATGGCTGCAGATCTGCTATTTTCTCAAACAGTTTGTGTCTCTGAGGTGATGAGTTAGATTGAAGCCTGTTTTCTGGTGGACACTTGTTTCAGTTCAGACAACATGACCATGTTTTAAGTTTTTAGACTTTAAGGTATAAAAGCTTAACTCCATGCGATATGTAGAAATGACCCTAAACATTTAGTTTTCTTATCCTTGTTTAGCTGAACTTGTGTTGTGCCGCTCGCACATCCATACTGACATTTGTTCTGCACCTGCATTTAAAAAAAGCAAAGCCTTATAAATTCCATAATATTCAGCTTTCGTTTTTCAATTGTTTAAATGCATTGAAAAAAGCATAATATGTGATAAACAATATCAGAAGGCAGTGAACAGACCACACTCTTTGTGTGGTATGGTAGGTCGTGAGAGTTTCATGGTCATGTTGTTTGGAGTACCTCTAGACCGTGAAGTGAAAAATTAATCGGTGTAGAAGAATGGTAAGTACAAAATATGTGGTATGGTTGTTCATTCACACGCTGGGACTTGGTCTGAGTGAGAGGTTTCTTGTTGAATCTGCACAGCTGTATGAAAATCTCTTAGATGTAGTTACTTTCTTACAATGTGGATGTATTTCCATTTTTTAAAAACTTTTAAATTTTATTATGGAGTCTTATGTTGATTTGAGATCGTTACAGGGCTCACACAACAAACACTTAACTGTTCTCCATGATGGCTCCACCAAGGACAGATGTTCCTCTTGCATCGTTCTCTTTCTATATTCTTACATAGTTGTTTTCTGTCTCATTAGTTCCCTTGTTTACCTTCTCTTTGGTTTTCTTTATGAGACTGTGAGGCATGAAAACAGTCTACCTTCCTTCTATACTCCCCACAGAGATGAACAGAGACCTCACAATTGGGCTCAGTCATCCCAGAGTGTTGTCGTAAATTGCTCATTTGGCGAGTGTTTACTTCTGAGCAGCGAGCCAACGTGGCCTTCATTTTGACTGGAGTATCTCTCAAGGCCTGACTGATGTTAACATCTGTAAAGGTGCTTTTAACCTGATTTGCCGGTCGAGCACACAGTAATGGTTGTTGTGGATACAAAGCGGTGCAGCTCACTCTACGTTGGAACACTAATCAAGAGATTTGGCATTAGTTTACAGTTAAACACATTCACTCACACACAGCTTCTACCCGCTGGTTTCTCTGCAGTCCTGTGGCTTATCGTCAAAACGTGTTACACCATAGTGCCGGGTGTCGTATCACAGCTTATGAAGCCACTTATACCACGTCCCAGTGTGTGTGTGTGTGTGTGTGTGTGTCTATGTTTGTGTGCTTAAGAAAAGTTCTCTGTTGGTGCATTTGCTTATATACACACACGTGGATGCATTGTGCTGCATGTGATGCTAACGGAAACGTTGTTGATTTTTGTGACGTTCTGCAGTTCTCTCTGTGTCCGTCTATCCTGAGCTTGCATGTGACTGTGTGCACTGATTACATGTTAAACTACATCTAGAGCCTGCGTGCCTCCCTCTTCCACCTCTGTCCTTCTCGCTGTTGTTTTAACTTTCTCTCCGTTTCCTCCTGCAGGATGCACACCTCGACCACCACCTGCAGTCTGGGCTCCGCCGATGAAAACGCGGTGACTCAGGCAGACGAGGGGCTAAAGACTGTCCACCTGGAGCTCACAGAGACCTGTCTGGACATGATGGCACGCTATGTCTTTTCCAACTTCTCCGCCCTGCCCAAGAGGTGTGCTTCTGTTTCTTTTTAATCAGTATGTTTGTATGGTGGATGGCACTTTGCAACAGTGATGTTTTGGTAAAAAAAAATAACTTTATCTCTTTTCTCGTCTTAGGTCTCCCATCGCAGAGTTCCTTTTGGCGGGGGGGCGCAGTATGACCTGGCTTGTGGGCAACAAGCTGGTGACCATAACGACCGGAGGGGGGGTCAGAACGCAAGCGCTGCTGGGCCTTGACATGGCTGAACGCCTGGGAGGAGGAGGGGAAATGACGAGGTGAAGCACGCTCACACGCACGCTGAAAGTGACAAAAATTATAGATTTTTTATTAAGCGCCATCATGAGGTCAACATTTCAACTTGTCCAATAGTTTAGCAAACATTAACATGCTAAACTAAGATGATGAACACGGCAAACATTACATCTGCTGAACATGTTATCGTTGTAATTGTGTGATCGTTAGCATCTAGCTTGATGCACCGCTAAATACACACAACTTTACCGTGCTGCTAGCACGGCTGTAGAGTTTTAGTCGTTTTTAGCTGCTTTTTAATCATATTTCTCACCTGGTCCTGCAGGTCAGATCCATCACTACACACCCGAATCACCAAAGAAGCTCCAGCCAAACTGGAGTCACAGTCAAGCCAACAGCACAACAGAGCCACACGCATACGGGTCCGCTCCATGTCAGGTAATAAATATTCAGCTGCTTGACGGGTAACGCGTGGTCTCGGGACTTGGAACATCCCACAATACACCACCTTCTCATCATTTCAGACATCAGCTATGGTTTTGGTGTTGAAGAGAACTTTCGAATGTTTGTGGGACAATAATAAAATGCCTAAAAGTATCAAAAATGTTTGCATGATAATTGCATCCAAAATTGACCAATCTACATGTTGTTTTCTGAAATACATTTTTTGAAACATCTTTTAAAGAGCAGGCAAAATAGGTTGCCTTTCTGCCGTCTTGAAATGAGAAATAATCCTCCATAGATTTGCAGCCATGCTTTTATCTCTGCCCGTCTTTTTTTCATCACCTTTTGACTGCAACCCACTCTACTCCTGTCGGAAACACGTCATATTGGTGCCATTATTCATCATTATTCCATATTAAGTCCGAGTACATTCAAAGGAAAATGGGGGTGCATAATTGCACGTCTTGGCTGTGATCTTCTGTGCATTATTTTCTGTCTGTACTTTGTGTGCTTTGCATTTCTGGATGACATAAGGAATCATAACTTCATACTGTGTACTTCAATGACATTAATCTTTTGGGCTTTGTGTATCTTAGCGTCAACAGTACACATGTTTGACTAAAGCTGACCTTTGTGATAAAAGAAATGAGAATCTTTATCAGATTTTATAAGATGAGCTTGCCGTTTCAAACTGCATTTAATGTGACGAGAAGAGCTGACGAATAATGATGTTGATGACGACCTTTCTCTCTCATTGCAGGTGGCCACGCTCTTCGTGCCGGTCCTGCTCAGAGTCTCAGTCCTCTGGTGTCCCCCTCTGAGGGGGAGTTGGCTGCGCCACTCTCTCCCCCCTCTGCTTCCACCCTGGATGCTCTGGGTCCTCCCTCCTCCACCTCTACTGCCCCGTCTGCTCCTCCTCCTCTCAAAAACAACCCCAGCCTGGCTGAGTTTATCCCCATGCTCACACAGGGCTGGGCAGAGATCTTCATACGGAGACCGTCCGGTAGGCAAACGGCACTTAACAAAAGCAACAAATGAATGATCACCAAGTCTCTGAGGATTGTTGTTATTCAAAGAAGGTTTAGCTGTGTGCTAGATTTTGTTTTTTATTATGCGCCGGCGACTGCCGTGACCAGAGGCATTATGTTGTTGGGTTGTCCAGCCGGTCCATTCCCGTGAATGAGATATCTCAGAAACCCACGGTGGGCACAAACGTCCCCCTGGGTTCAAGGGTGAACTGGTTAAACCTCGCAAAACACGTTTTTGCCCGTAACTCAAGAATTCATATCCTAATTATGACAATTCCCCACAGATGTCTAACAGGATAAAATGATGAAGTGATTACATTTTTGACAGACATGGATTTAAACGGCAACATTACTGATTGCCGTAGGCATTTAACTGCGAGTCTGTAATTTGAGTTATTATTGTCCTAATTATTTTTAACACAAGACCCTCCCAGCTAACTACAAATTGACTTTAAGTAACAATATGAAAGACTACTTATGAAGCTTTCCAGGTGCTTTTATGAAGATCTTTGTAACTTTCAATCTTTCCTTGAGTATGTTTCTGGACAATGTGAAAATGAAGTTGCAGTAACTTGAAACATGCGCAAGGTTATTCATTCATAACGGAGAACATGTAGTATTCTTTGTCATTTCAGGGTTTTTTTTTATTCTGTTTTTTAAATTCAAGAGCATCCTTATAGATTTGGGTGTTCAAACTATTTTCTTAGTATTTGCTGCATTTCCGTTAACACATTTTTCATTGAATGCAGTGTTTTTCAGCAGAGAAGCCACAAATGTTGCATGTCTGAGCTAGCTTAAAGACAGCTTGCAGCTTTAGTACCACATTAAGATGACAAAAATAAAAGTGACAAAATAATACGACTGGCAACTTAAAAAGATAGTTTACATTACACAGGTAACACAAGCTGGCTGATGTGTCTGGAGAACCCACCCAGTCCTTTCTCCTCCGAGCTCGGCAACATGCCTCTGCAGGAGCTCTCCACTGTCCTCATGGCCATGGAGGGAGTGAAGGAGCCTCCTACCCAGACAGCCAGCGCTCCTGCCAGCACCGCTGCTCCAGCACCAGCCCCGGTCTCCGAGCCGCTAACCCAAACGCACGGCAGCGTTGGAGCGAAGGCAAACCTGATCCAACGCTCAAACACTGGTGGGTAACAGTCTGAGGAGAGAAAAATTGGGTTCGCTAGAACGATCCCAATTTGATGTTCTGTTTTCGTCTTGCTTGTGTGTGTGTGTGTGTGTGTGTGTGTGTTGGTGGTTGTAATTGATCAGTGCAGGTTAACTGCCCCAAAATGTTGAGATCACAACAATGTCTTGTGTTATCAGTTAAATAAACTCAACAGTACCGCCAGAATATTTAGCTGCAGAACAGAAAACCATAATAGAATAATGAATGTAATGTTATGCATGAACGCATCCCTCCTTGTCCGCCTGACTACCCGTCTTTGGTCCCATTTAATGGACTCGGCTAAGAGCCAAATTGCCTGTAAATACTGAAGATGATCTATGGGCCAGCTTGGATGTGCTCCGGTCTTTGGGCGTCACTGCTCTGGCATGCTTTTTGTTTATCCGACAAATGTCTTTTGTTTTTGCAGAAGCCTCCTTTTCAGTGATGTCCAGGGTTTTGTGATTTTGTTCATTTTCTCTCCTCCTCTGGGGCTCACCTGCCTTCAGTTATTCATCTTCACTTTTTCTCTTTATTTACCTCAGCCATCTTTTTTCTTCACTCTTTCTTTCTCTTTCTTTCTCCCCTTGTTCTGATTAGTTTGTTTTCATGTTTTTTCATCCTCACCAACATGCTGGTTTGTGTTTGGCTCCGGTGTGTTATGTGGCGTCATGCGCCGCCGACCTGTCCTCTGGTGTCCCGACTGCAGTGGGCAGCTCTCTCTGGTCTCTGGGTTTGGGCTCTGACCCCCCAGGCCTTCCAGTCTCCGGCAGGTTGCACAGGAGCATTTCCTGGGCAGGTACCGTCCACCACGTGTGTGCCCCCCCCCCCAAAAAAAACTCCTGGTGTAGTTTATTTCTTCTTACTTGCACAATACAGTGGTCTGCCAGCACAAACTAGAAATTGTATTTCATAAAATGTTATCATTTTCATTATATCCCTTTTACTGGAATTTATAAATGTTGGCAGAGAAAGTCGTACATTATCTCTTACTTGCTATTTACCGTGTAAGATCCGAAGAATTTTTCAATGTTTTCAAGGAATAGTTTGACATTTTGGGAATATGCTTATTCACTTTTTCGAGGGCAGTTGCATGAGAAGATGGATATCCTTCTCATATCTGTCCGTTGTTCAATATGAAGATGGAGCCAGCAGCTAGTTAGCTTAGCATGAAGACTTGAAACGGAGGAAACGCTATCCTGGTTCTGTCCAAAGGTAATAAAAACCAGCACCTCTAAAACTCACTAATTACCACATAATATCTACTAGTGCAGTGAGGCTGAGTGCTTGGATCCCGGTATTGTTGTCAAGAACCGCTCCTTGCTCATTGACTCCAGGGAAGTGAAGAAGAGTTCGGTTGTAACGTTAGTGTATCCGGCGGACGACATGCAGGACTTCTATCACAGAGCCCTGAAGCTTCGTCCTCACTGCTGCACAGAGCACTATCGCTTGATTATTATTGTTGAACGTGTCGTGCATATAAATTGTACCAACTTCAACATTGCATGCCCTCTGTTTCACCTGGATGAACAGTTCTCAAGATAGGCAAAGGACATACCCGCATATTTTTATAAAGAGTCTATTTAGTCCATAAAAACACTGAAGTGTTAAAACGGCATGTTGCGGTTGCACAGGAGGTATCTATCCATCTCGGCTAGAAATTTGTATTCCCCACAATGTCAATCTATTCCTTTACTTGTAAGTGAGATAATGATGTGTAGGAGTTTCTTTGTCCGCTCCTGCACACCTGTCACAGATGACTCTGTTGTGCAAAAAAAAACAACTGCTGCTTTATACTCAAAATTGTGCAAGTGAAGGAATTTTGCATTTCTGCTTTACCCATTAGTCTTCTATTAACACGGGGAGGGAGGCACCTCGACAAGAGGTGCTGAAAACGTGCCTGCATTTGGATCAAACAGTCCAATGTCACTTATCATGATGATTTTATTTCTTCACTCTCTCTCCATGATTTGTTTTTCACTCCTAATCATTTTCTCTAACTTTCTGTCAATGAAACATAGTCCCAGGTTGACCGTTTAACCTTTGACCCTTTTGATGTTGTCAACAGGAAAGCCCAGAACTCATCCAACTAATACACTTTTCCTTCCCTTACTGGTAGACCAGTAGGGAGATGAAGACATTTTCAGAGCTGCAGTTTTGACGCTCAAGTGTCAAATACACCCAATTGTGTGGTCTTCTTCCTCTTTGAGTGTAGGGAAAGTGTTAGCTGGGAGATACAGGACTTTTTTTCTGGGCTGTTGTTGCAGTAGCTGCGGAGCTTTTGGGCCGAGATAACCAAACCGATGCATGTGTCTTGATGGAGAAATGAAGTAAAGGATAGATCCTGCCTGCTGCATAGATCCGTCTTTTTCTCTGATTTTTCTCTGGACTTGCTGTAGGTCATGATCTTAATGTCTGTTCATTCGCATTCGTGTGCGTTTTTCTGGCTGCCTTTTGCGTTTGTTTGATCAATGTGGATACATCTGATTCTGTGTCATGTTACCATGATTCATTTTGTACTTGAATTTGAGAGGGAATGTGTGTGATGTGTCAAAATGACTGTGATGAAATCATTGACGTTTGTGGGAGTCTTGCACCTGCGTATGCCTTTTATAACTCTCTGATTGTGTAATGGTAGACAACGTTGTTGTGTGGTAGGGGGGTGTTACATCAGTTTTCATGAGTGTGTATCCACCTATAACCCACATGCTTGTTGCTGTGTCCTGCTGTAGACTCTGTGGTGGTGCTGGAGGAGGGGTCAGGAGTCACCGCAGCACACACCCCATCTGATTGGCTAGAGAGTGAGGAGTTTGAGCCAATGACGTCTGATCCCATCTTCATGGCTGCGGACAAGTTCACAAAGACCCCGCCGCCTGGAACGCTAAGCAGGGTAGGTAGTTTAAAATCCTGCGAAGAAAACGACGCCTATATCTTGTGTTGACTTGAATCTACGGCCAATAACTGTAATAACTGACTAATAACATTAATTCACATGGCTTTTTTTGTACTGTACTGTCTCAAATATATGAAAAGTTGAAACTTGGGTTTCACCACCACCACTTCACCTGTTCATTATCAGCTGATGAGAGATTCATTGTCACCTACACTCTTTAAAAGTGGGTTTAATAAAGGGAATGCCAGCACAGCCAGCATTTTTATTCTGCACTTAAAGAGCCATTCTGTGGTTTTGCATGTTTTTAGCAATTGGCTAAAATCAACTCCTCTAATCTTTCTCCTCCAGTCCTCCTCAACCTCCAGTCAAGATGATGAAAAGTCAACGCTGGAGGAAGTGAGCGAGGGAGCGATTCCAATCGATCAGCCCATTCTGGGACCCTCCACCCCAGGCAGCCAGGGGCCCGAACTTCCCTTCCAGACCCACACTCAGTCCCAGGGTCATGGACTTAACAAGTCTAGCTCCTCTCCAGAGCTCCAGACATTACCCGAAGCATTCTCCAAGGCTGCTATTGAGTCCGACACCGTGCCAGGAGACGCATTGTGGCCCAAAGCACTTTCAGACAGCAAGCCTCAGCCCCAGCAGCCCCAGATTGAGAAAGAGAAGGTAGAGGGAAACACAGGAGGGGATGGACTGGGAGGTCAGAGTCAAGGAAGTGAAGTCCCAGGTGTAGTGTCATCTCAAAGTGGAGGAGCAAGGATGAGGTTGGAGTTTCCAGCAGCGGCACAACCCGGACCGATCTCCCCGAGCGGAGGCCATCGACCCCGGGGTCATACCATCTCAGTATCAGCTCCCTCCTCCAGGAGGGAGAGGAGGACGGAGAGGGACTCGTACCACAGTCGACCTGGACCCAGCAACACCGAGAAGATCTCTGGACTGAGCCCCAGGTAATCCAAGACTTGCACAAACTCTCTTGTTGTCTCTGCCAACCAGTCAAGTCACAAGTCACATCAATATAAATCTGTCCAAAATGTAAACACTTCATCGTTTTATCTTATGAGATATTATTATTATGATGTATTATATAATAAAAACATTATAGTATAATGTCATAAATATCATACAAAATTCAAAGTATAGTATGTCATTTTATAAAATTAGATTAAAAAGTCTTGGTATAGTATATAATAAGTCGTATAATATGTCATAAACAATAGTATTGTATGTCATGAAATCCCATTGTATAGTAAAAAGTCATAGTATGTCATGAAAAGTGTAGTAGTAGTATAGTATGATTTAAAATGTGTCCTAAAAGTCATAGTATTTCATAAAATGTCTTAACAAAAGGCATATTAAAGTTTGTCACCAAGAAAGTAATTGTATATTATGTCATAAAAGGAAATTTAAAAAGTCATCGTACAATTTGTCATAAAAAGGTCATAGTACAGGACCTCATTAATTGTTAGTATAATAACAGTGTGTTTTAAAAATGTCATACTATTGTAGGTAATTAAGTCATAGTTTAGAATGTCCCAAAAATGTCAGTGTAGTGTGTCACAAAGTGATAGTATTATATGTCATAAAAAGTAATTGCATTGTTGTCAAAAAAGTCATAGTATATATAGCATGTCGGAAAAAAAATCAGAAAACGTCATGTCGAATAAAGTAATACAATTTTTTTTTTTTGTCTCCTTTAGCTTTGTGTTCCTCCAGCTGTACCACTCCCCTTTCTTTGGAAACGAAGCAAACAAGCCTCTGCTGCTGCCCAAAACTCAGGTAAGTTGACTGCTACGGCTGACCTGGAATCTGTTCCAGTGCCATTTCCAGTGTCCTTTACAGTATTTATCCTCTGTGATAGGTGATTGACCGCGCTGTGAAGGTCCTGGACCAGATGCCTCCTTATGACACACATAAGATTGGAGTGGTGTTTGTCGGAGCTGGTCAGGTGAGAACACAAGAACATGGATTTACATGTCTTATTTGAATATGAGATTAATCCCATAATATCTGACTTCATCCTATCCACTCTCCTCAGGTCAGCAATGAGGTCGCCATCCTGTCAAATGAGTATGGTTCGAACCGCTACGCTGCCTTCCTAACGGGCCTGGGCAAATTAATCCATCTGAAAGACTGTGATCCCGACCAGATCTTCCTCGGAGGGCTCGACCAGTATGGAGACGATGGAGAGTTCACCTACTGCTGGCATGATGACATCATGCAGGGTGAGCGTGTGTGTGACAGGGAAGAGATATATTCATAGTCATATTCATGATCATTTAGTCATTATTTGTTATCAATGAAATCCTGCAGCTATCTTCCACATAGCCACGCTGATGCCAAACAAGGAGAGCGACAAGGGCTGTTGCAACAAAAAGCGTCACATTGGCAACGATTTTGTCATGGTGGTGTACAATGACTCTGGAGAGGAGTACAAACTAGGCACCATTAAGGTACATGGGCACACACACACACATGCACACACACACACACGCATGCATACACGTCTGAAATCTGCGGGACTTTGACACAAATCTAAACTTTTTTCCCCTCCTCCCCCATCAGGGTCAGTTTAACTTTGTAGAAGTCATTATAAAACCACTGGATTTTGAATGCAACCTGGTCACTCTCCAGGGCCGCAAAGGTGAGCCGATCACTTCGGTCTTTTTCTTTGCAACTCTATATTTTGTTTTTCTTGTATTCCTTCTTTTGCTCTCTCTTTCAGACCTGGAAGGACTAGTTGACACAACGGTGTCAAAAATCGTTTCAGACCGCAACCTTCCGCTCTTAGTCAGACAGATGGCTTTGCATGCAAATGTAAGTCTTCCCCTTATCTCTTCCTCTCACACCTGCACACACACACACACACACACACACTCACACTCACTCTTCTTTGTCTACCCGCAGATGGCCTCTTTGGTGCATCAGTACAGAGCCAACCCCTCTGATGCTTATGCCTCCAAGTGGCTGGCGAGGTTGCGCCACATTAAGAGGATTAGGACAAGGGTAAGAAAGCACACAAACAAAGAAGAGGTTGTTCTTCATCGCTAACACTGCTCTTACTTATTTTAAATATCAATCCATCTTGCTGTCTCTTTGCTCTGGCTCAGGCCCAGGAAGATATCCAGTCTCGCTCGACTCCCGGCATCTCTCTGACCCAAGGACACACTCAGCAGAACAAGTCGTTCCAGCAGAGCAGTCAAGCACCAAGCCAAGAAGCCTCTGGGCAGAGGAAAAGACTGGTGTCAACGGTCGACGATTTCACCGATTTCGTTTGAGAACATTTATTGTCCTGGCAGACTTTCACACACACACAACTGCAAACATGCATACGCCTGCCTTAAGAGCAGAGGGGAGTTTCCTCTTACGACAAAACACTGATTTTGACTTAAATCAATTGGAACTTTGTATTGGAAAACCTATGAGCTTCACGGTATAATAAAGGCTTATTTTGTGATGAAGATATTGGAATGTGAAGGCAGTAATTTCTGCATACTTTTCAAAATGCTAACGCTTTGCACTTTTTAGGTCTAACCATTTTTCTGATGTGCAACACGACATCAGTAAAGAACACTACGTTTGAGAGCAGGGTGTGTTTGTGAGTAACTGTACGTGTGAAATAAAAAAGTGAACATGAAAAAAGGTTTGAAATTTGTGACAGCTTCATTGGAGAACTTAAAACCTGTAGAAAATGAGAGGGGGGGGGGGGGGTATAACTTACATATTTTATGTCATACACAGTTCAGCTGTCAAACTCTTTATTCAACTTTGTCAAGTGCAAAAGCAGGAGAAGTGCTACAACTGCAAAATACAGATATGAGATACAAATGAGAGCATAGACACATTTGTGACACTAAAGCAAAACGCGAGGTACAACACAAAGAGACGACGGGCTTCGGCGCTATCTTGTTACACGCTGTACACCGAGCAGGGAAAGAAGGGCCAGTTGACGGCTCAGCTTCCTGTGGTTTGTAGTTGGCAAAGATTTATATTAAATGCATTGATAGCTTTGGCTGTAGTGCTTCAGTTAGATTGGAGAAATGTAAATATTTGGGGTTTACAACACCAGTGCTTGACCTAATGCATATGCCACTGCAGCACATAAACAATGCTGATCATGAAAAGCAAAAATATATACACACCACAAAGCACCAATATATACAGAAATGTCCAAACACAGATGACGCAGGGCCGGGACTGTGAGAGCCTGAAACGTGTGAGATCTTTTGCAACTAATTGGGCAGGAAAAAAGGTGAGATAATGTTTAAAAATAAAATAATTTAGGGTGTTTTAAAACAACAAAACAGGGCACTGACATGCAACAACCCAGTTTTTTGCTGAGAGAAGAAGGAAGATGAAGTCTAAAACAGACTGGCATGATTTAACCATCAAATATATAATTTCCTTAGATTATTGAAAACACCTATTTTGCCCCCAGTTTTGGTTTTCCTGGTTATATTTCCAGGTAAGTGGGGGGGTGGGGGGTTCCCTGAGATCTGCCCACTGGAGACATGAAGTACGTATGTTTTTCAAAATAAGACAAAACTACCAAGAGCAGACAAAAGTACACAAACAACTGGTAGCTGTAGTTTTAACGCCTCAATAACACTTACTAGGACGTTTAGTGTTCAGATATGTAAATAAAAACTTGACACAAGAGTTAAATATGGCATTGGATAACGGCTCCATTAGGAAATAAAGTGCTAAGTACAAAATTAATTAATGAATTACTTGGTATGGTAAAACTCTGAATGCTTACATGACGCATAAGCTTTGGCAACGTTTATAGTTAAGAGACAGTATGAGTGAAGCTTTCTCTATTGGCTTGGACACCAAGCTTATTACATTACAACTCATCAAAAAAAATCTACATCAGAACAAAAGTGCTTTTAAATCACAACACAACATTTAGAAAAAATAATCAGACTGGGATTCAGTATAGCTTCATGATGGGTAAACTTGTGTAAAAGTTCAGTACTGTATAAGTGAAGGGAACTCCTTCCTGCTTCCTCAACTTTAATGTACAACCGAACTTCTCCACTGAGCATCATCAAATCTTTACAGCTTCTTGCTAACACTCCAGCGCTACTTTGTTCTGCGCTACCACCACTCGCTACACCTCCACCTTCTTGTCAGTACTCTTCGCTTCCAATTATCTTTGTATCTTTTTTGTATTTCTCTGTACTTCTGCAGTATGGAGAGAACGGTTATATCTGCACCCTGAAGAACTGGCTGCTGGGATCCCAACGACCTGGTGTGTGTGTGTGTGTGTGTGTGTGTGTGTGTGTGTGTGTGTGTGTGTGTGTGTGTGTGTATATGCTTAATTTTGCTTTCTCTTGTGCCTCAGTGGGCTGAAGTGTATGGCACATTACACTTAGCGGGTCTGTGCCTACAGTGTTATTTCCATGCACGTGTATACCTGCATGTGCGTATATCTGTGTGTGCCTGCATGCAAATTTGGATTCATAAAAAAAATGACTATTTTCAAACAGGCCACAATTACCCATGGTGACCAAAATATACAATACAAAAATATGTAGACGGACAACATAACTGAGAAATCACAAAAAGACTGATTGCATTGTCTGCTTTCAGTTGGTTAAATCCTCGGGTGAGCACGCGCATGTGCTCCTGTCAGTGACCCAATGTGACCTCCAGGGCCACCTGGGATCAGTTTTAGTCTGATGAAATAAGGAATAGGAGTATTTCTGGGTTTCAATGTTGACCTTTACACGGCTGACTAAACCAGCTCAGTTAGCGTCTGGTGACCTGCACCTTGTTTCTGAGAGTGAACTGAACTGGGATTTGGACGGATCAATGATTATAAACCTGCAAAGTCTTATTTTATTGCTTTCTGTTCATCTTTTATTACCCCAAACTGCTTGTCTCTGTGATTCTTCTGGGTCCTATTCATTCCCATCCTCTACTTTCTCTCCTTTACCTGGGTTTAGAGAGGGGCACCTGGGGGACAAAACCTGCTGCCCCTGTCCTCCTCTTATCCATAACCCAACATTTACTCTTTTTTTGGTTCCACTATCTTTCACATCTGGTTGTCCCTCTATCCAGAGTCCTCAGGATTTTGTGTGTCCAGGGCCGTGCCTGTCTAGGTTGGGGTGCACCTTGTTTTTGAGGGGTGGAGGTTTGCGTTTTCGCTTGTGTGTAGGAATGGTTGTTGTGTGAGCTGGGTGGTTGAACAGGCTGGAGGAGGGGAGGATCTCTTTCTCTGTTGGGGGGTCCCAGTCCCGGCCACTGGGTGTAGGGGCAGGGGTAGATGGCAAGGAAGGGGTAGGTGCGGGGGTACATGGAGGTGCAGAGGGTGTTTTGGACACCGGGACAGTGTTTGCTGATGAGACGGGGATGGAGGAGGCGTCAGAGGGAGATTTATCTGTGACTGGTGGAGGTGCACCGACTGAAGGTTTGGCCGATGATTGGGGAGTGGGCGTATGTGTAGTGGCAAAGGCTGGTCTGGGCTTTAAAAAGGGAACGGGTGTGGCTACTGGAGTCTTTTTGGGGTTGGCAACAGTATTTCCACAGTCCTTTCGAACTTCACTTTTATCCGTCTTTTTCCCCTTTTTGCTCCCTTTCTGTTTTTCCTTGCCAATCTTTCGTTCCCTCCATCCGACAGAGTCCTTGTCCTCACCCTTTCCTCTCTGTCCTGCCTCGCTCCTCCCCTGCTTACCACCACCTCCTCTATCTCTCCGCCTCCTTTTCCTCTGGGTTCGCTCCATTCTACACTCGATGTGGTACAGATCCTCTGTTGCCATGGTGACGCGGTCAAGCTGTTGCAGCAGGGCTTCCAGGGTGGGGAGGAGCCTCCTCAGAGAGGCTTCAGTCTCTGTTCTCTCCCTCCAGCTGGTACTGCCCGTCACCACTCCTGGACCGAGCCCCAAACCCAGGCCCAACCCGAGTCCCAGGCCGATCCCCGGGGCTTCTGTCAGGCTGCAGGGGCTGGAGGAGGCAGGACGCCACGAGGCCTCAGAACCCGCATCGATGCTGTCTGGGGTGGGAGAGCAGTCAGGACCGTCCAGCGGTGGCAAGCACAGGGACTTGCAGTCGCTGGTGGAGGACGAACGGGATGGTGGCAGCTCCATGCCCTCGAAACGCACCTTATGACGAAACTAAGAAGAGGACAAAAGAGCAGCAGGACGATTAGCGGACAAGTGTGAGGATTGATGAATATCTTTCTAAATAGTACAAGAGACATAGTCACTAACGGAGTGTCTACTACCAATAATCTTTTCATATTTTGTCCCTGTAAAATCTCTATGAAAATAGGTCAAACTAACTAACAGCTGTAGAAACAGGAAATGTACCTCCTTGGTCCTGCTGAGTCCCATCCACATTTTGAGCCGTCTGAGAAACAGCTCAACCATCTCGTAGTCTTGGAGACCCACAGCCGGACGGTACAGCTCTGCCCGTGCGCGCCGGTAGTTCCTCAGTAACACAGAGGTGACAAACCATAGCAACACAAGCCGAAGAACAGCGAAGCTCGCGTGGAAAACCAGCGCAAAGACGGTGCTAGAGGGACCAGTAACCGTCCAGCTAGGACGCCATGACAGGAGGCCACGTCCGTCAGCACCCAACAAAGACCGACAGGCAGAGCTCACGCTGCCGTAGCCGTCATATACTGAGTGTAAGAGCTGGAGCAGAGGAGACAGATGAAGGAAAAGTTCAAAACAGCTGATTCCTTGCAGTCCTTCTGCAAACCAGAAAATGGAAACAAAGGGCCAAAAAAATGTATCTGGACAGGGCACAGTTATTCTCATTTTTAGGTGAAGCATTATATATTTTAGACGTAGGCAACGAGTAGTAAGAGAAGAAGTCTGACCAGGTGTCCTGTGTGTGAGTAAGCCAGCAACAACAGCAGTAATGCCAGGGCGACTCCCAGCAGCTCCCAGACTGAGCACCGCAGAGCTCTGCCAAACACGGCCCACTCTCTGAGAAACCGCAACTGGTGGGACGCCTGGATGATCACAAAGGGAGAGTGAGGGGCAGAGTAATATTAAATGTAAACTTCCAATATATTACAACTTGGTCCTTGTTGTCATAGTTCTACCACCACTTCTAGCTGTTATAACATTGTAGTACATCGCATTTATTTGACAGATACTTGCATTTTACCCAATCTACACAGCAATTTTGCAAAAACACTTTTTGGAAGGAAATGCATTCATCACGTTTGTTGGATCTCAAGGATACATACAAAGCATTTTGGTGAGTAACAATAAATGTAAACAACAACAAAACACAAATACAAAGACCAGAAATTGCAAAATGTTTAATATGTTTGTAGTTAGCGCTGATTTCCGTGGCCTTTCTCTCTTACCTTGAGCACCAGTATGAACAGCAGCAAGGCAGACATGGCTGTGTACATCTGACTCTGTCTGGCCAGGGGGTAGAAGTCTGTGAAGGCGTCCCGAGGGTGCTTCAGGTACGACGCCCACTGCTGTGTGGCCATGGTGCAGCGGCTCAGGTGCAGCCCACACACAGACGCTGCCAGAACCAGTTTGCAGATGCCCAGAAGTCTCCAGGTTGACAGCAAGTACACATAGCCTTCTCTAAGGAAGCCCAAGATCCCCCGCAACAGGAAATACAACACCAGGCCGAGGAGGACGATCTGGAAAAAGCGAAATGTTAAACTAGAGATATGTCGCCAAATTAACAAAGCCAAGGACAGAGAAAGCATTCAGGTGAAGCTAGATGGTAGGTATTATTTGGTATTTGTCAGAGGGGTTGCCAGTGGTTACCATGAGAAGGAGCTGCAAATCCAGGCCTTTGATTGGCCACAGAGTGATGACAAGGAGGTCAAGGCTGGACTGGGCACGCTCAGAAACTGGAAACTCAATGAGGAAGGAGAAAACAGCCAGGAGGTTTGTGTTGATGTTGTAGAGCGAGAACTCCACAAACACAGCACGGGTCCTATGAAAACACACAAAACGGGTACACACTTAATGGACTATGACAAGATCAGGAGTCAATATAGTTCACAGAGTCACTTCCTGTTTTGGTTACCTCTCTGTTTTGGAACAAATTTGAATATTTAATTTATCCTGTTTCCATCACAGAACGTTTCATTTCCCATGAAAAGATAAAAAAACGACAGTTTAGTGGGCCGTATACCTCCACCCCCCACTTTTTACTGACTTTCAGTTGTTCCCCGCTGAATATTTGCAACCTAATACCAAATGTGGAATGTAAGTTTTGTTAATGCCATCAGTTATTATTCTCGGAACAATTGTTGAAAGCCAGCCCACATTCTTGACTGGATTGTTTTCTAGGTTCTATGATTTCATGTCTTCATGTCCAACTTTTCAACGACTGCAGGCTAAAAGACAAATTGCACTTCAGGGAGAATAAAACTCCACTCAAGAAATATAAAACCACGGGTATGCATGGTCCTGTTTATTGTCAATCATTGTGAAATTTGTTCCCAAGCCCGATTTTGATTCCCTTACATCTGGCCCCATGACTCTGGAGCAATCTGGCAAGTGAGATCATTTAGCAAACTCTAACAAAACGTAAGTAAAACTTGTTTTTTTGCCTTGGCCTTATTTACTATCTTGCAGCACCCTGCGATATTATTATTCTCAGTTCTATATGTTAGTGTAACTTTGACTTAAAATGTTGGCGCTTTTGTATTATTTACAATCTTGTCTTTCCGCATTCACTACCTGTAGTCAAGCCAGTGCAGCTTCTGCAGCTGCTGTAAGGAGGAGGAGGCCTCCGCCAGGCTTCTGTTCAACTGCTGGATCACATCTCCACTGTTACACACCCTCACCATACCCAAACTCCCCGCCCTAGAAATACGAGTGGAAGAAGACACAGAGGGGGAAAAAGAACATATTAAATAAGACCAGATGTTTAATAGATACAGAATCTGTCCCAAAAGTTGACTTAACGGCTGCCTTGTTAAAGCCAGGATTTTAATCCGTCCCTTACCCGTTTGTATTGTTAGTTCCAAAAGCAGTAAAAGTCTCAGCGTCTTTAGTTGGCGGTGGAACCCAACCCTTTCCCAAAACACTGTCCCCTGTCCTGGAACTACCTGCAAATTGAGATCAAATTGCATTAATTTAATCAATTCTTAGAAGAGTACATTCAAACATGAATGAGAATGAGTTTAGTCAACAGATTATCAGAAATGGTAATAAGGATGCCTAGCAGAGTACCTGTAAAGCTAAACATAAACATGTATGGCATGCTGGGATTGTTTTTTGTTGACATTCTCATGATGTACTTATACTATGACTTTTATGACATTCTTATGACATACTGTGACTTTATTTTTTTTAGATTTTAATATTATACTATACCATGACTTTTTTAAGACATAATATACTACGATTTTCTTTGTTTTTACATTTTAATAACATTCTACACTATGACTTTTTATGACACAATATACTATGACTTTTAATGAAATTCGTATGACATACTATACTATAACTTTTTATAGAATAATATACTATGACTTTTAGTGACATAAGATACTATGACTTTCTTATGACATTTTTACAACATACTGTACTACAATGTTTTATATGACTTTTTCATGTCATGCTCAACTAAAATACTATACATAAGACATACTATACAATTACTTTTTTGTGACAATTTATAACATACCATACAATGACATTTTTTGACATACTATTTTTTTCTAAACTTCTGACACACTATACTATGCTTTTTTCATGACATACTTACCTATGAGTTTTTATGGACATTTTTGTAACATACTATATATTATGATTTATTTTGACATCTTAATAACAAACTATATTGTATTTTAACAAGAGACCGCATTTCAATCTCACCCTGTGTGTCACAGATTTGACGAAGCCTCAGTGTGCCGAGCAACACACTTCCTGTGTTTCTCAAGAGGGCAGAGTCATCCAGTAACTGTGGCAACAGTGACTCATTCAGCCACATTAGAGCATCAGCTCGGCTAAAAGAAAAAAAAAAAAATGGTGTATTTGTCACAATGCTGGATAAACATTTGCTGATTAACAACTATTTGTGTGCGCACACTAGGTTCATTTCCATCTACCTGTTTTAATGCACATTTTTTATTTGCACTTAGAAAAACCTGAGAAGAAGGCCAAAAATTTAAAAAATAAATCTTGAAATATCACAAAAGAGTGATAAGACCAAGAGTCTTGGTTGAAATGTTTTATCAATAAAAGCAAAACACGACAGAAGTTTCTGCTCTGCTGAAGAGAAACAGTCTCATTATCACTCCACACACATCAGATGTAATCTTCCTCACATTAAAACATGAAACAAACACAAATACCATATTTACATCCAGTTTTCACTGTTTGAGGTTCGACTGACCCTCTTTTAATTGCGCCGTTTTCTTCTGCAACGGTATATTGGTTTTCTTACTGAAAAATTGGTGCCACCTACTACTTATGTTGATGAACCACCTCATGTTAATCAAATAACGTTAGTGGATGGAAACAAGAGTTCAACCGCATTTTTTTTCTGCGATTTTATAGAAATTCTGTTAAAATATGCGATACATTTGGATGGAAACCTTGCTACTGTAAAGAGACGCTCTGGATCTGCAGTTACAGACACAATTTGCTTGAGCTAATTTTCCTCCTCTTGATCTCTTTTTGGTATACAGTTACACACCAAAGAGCTCAGAAATATTTTTTAATACGGTCACCCTTGAAAAATGAGACGTCATACTCAACAGAACGAAAGGTTAGGGTGTGTGTTTGTGAGTGTGTGTGTACCTGCTGATGTTGTGGTACACAGGTGTGTGTAGTGCTCGTTGCAGCTGAGTGCGCAGTCTCAGGCTGTGTGTATCTTTGGCTGAATCAGAGTAGTTGAGTAGCAAAACCACCAACAGGAAAAACATGTAAACCAGGAAATTCTGAAAATGAGATCCAAATATTTAGTTAATAAATAAGATATAAGGGCAATCCCCAGCATCATCTCTTTAACCTTGTACGTCTCTCTCTTTCTGACTCACCTTCAGCATGGTGTGCAGCATGTGGACCTTGCGGGCCTGGTGCCGAGCCTGAGACAGAGCGAAGCCCTGTGGTGGACTCACCCTGGGGACCCGTTGGACCACTCTCTCCAGCCGGGGGAACTCCACCAGCACATCCTGATCCTCTGGACGCAGACGTAGCACACACACTGCATAGTAAACTGCCTCACACAATACCTGTGGGACAGAGGGCGGGAAGCAACAGAGCTGTTAGATTAGGAACGTTTTTCAAAAGACTTTTGAAAAACAAAAACAAGATAAGAGGTTGTTGAATTTACTCAGCTCAAAACTAGGAAAACCTCAGTTAAATACAAATCGTTAACATGACCACAGCCAAATGGTAATTTAGTCTTTTGGGTGTTTGCAGCATATGTTTAAAATGTCAGCTTTATAATTTATTTTAAGTGTTTCAAGGACACAAAAGCGGCAGGATTATGTATTTATTAAATCTGCAAGTGCTAATAAAGCGAGGTGAAGTGCGGATGACAACACACAGAGTGAGAGCTACTTCATTGTCTGCTCAGGTAGACATTACTCCACTATATCTTCACATAGCAAATAGTTTGCTGCTGTATAATTTTTTTAAAGTTAAGTAAAACCAAAACAATGAGCTGAAAGACGCTGAAAAGCTCAGTAGAGCTGAGAGGAATAGAGTCTGATGATAATTATCTGTGGGTTCATCATCATAAGTGATCTTAAAAATGTACAATAGACATTTGATGCATACAAATATTGACTGCAGCGTCAAATACAAAAAAGAACATAAGACATTATGGGAATTTAGAAAAAAGTATGTATGTGTGAGGTAAACAAGAATCTTTGAGAACAAACGTGTGTATTTGAGTGTTTACCTTAATAGGCTCCAACAGCAGGCAGGAACACAGGAAACTGGAAAAACAGGAGATGAGCCACATCATAGCCACGTTTTGACTGAACCCGTAACCTGCCCAAATCGAAACGCTATTTGCCACAGCGATCCCTGCCCAGCTGCTCCACAGGGCGGCACGTCCACACCAGGGAGGAAACCGTCGGGGACGACACACGTCTGTCACAACTGGAGAGGGGAAGGATCAGTGAGCATATGAAGGTCCGAGAGGTGAAACTAAATAGAATGATCAGGCAATAACATATAAAGAAAGAGACCTCTGAGAGCATTTTCAATTTACAGCATTGACAATTTAGATGTAAGGAATTTTCATTATAATAATCTAGTCTAATAGATACACTTCACCAAAGGAAATACATTCTTACAAACTTACCCCAAGGACCCCAAAGTCTATTGCACGAATAAAGTTACTTACAAATCAGTCACGTTCCCCAAAGAAGAATAAATGATGTCATTAAAAACTTTGGACCCAGAGCCTCTTCAATTATTTTTTTCTCTGACAACAAATGACTTGTTTTGCCAAATAAACATTCAGGCAACAAAATAAAAGCATGATGTAAATACTCTGGTTTAATTTCAAATTTCAACTATAATGACTTGGACACACCAGCACTGCGCTCATTAACGCATAAAAGTAAAACAGTCTTACTCATCTTTCCTTTTTAAAAGTAATAGGAGTTTTATCCTAAAAAAAAATGGGGTGATTTATGTGTCATGTGTCAAGAGCAAAGCCCACAGAGCTTCAGCAGAACAGCTTAGAGATAAAAGGAAAATCACTTTTGGAAGCCATTTAAGCCAAATTTTGAAATCTACTACAATGACCTTGTTGTTTGGATGGTATTTAAGGTTTCATGTAATGCGCCTCACTGTCATTTTGTTTGATCAAATAACTGATACATGTGAATAATCATGTGATCACTTCAGAGTTACTATTAAATGTTACTCTTGTGCACTCGGCCCAGAACTTTTTATTCCTAAATTGTTCTTTAGTATAAATCTTGAGGTTTGATGAATACGGGCCCTGAGTCCTGGAATGAATTTTCATCGACACTCTCTCACACTCACACAAACACACACCTGTATTTGAGATGAAGGCAGTTTTTGGTGGGTCTCTTCTCACAGATTCTAGAGGAAGAGGCTCATTCAGCTGCTGGCGGAGAATCACTTCAGTCTTATCTCCTAAAATGCTCAACCTGACACACACCCACACACACAGACGCGATGGAAATAAGGAACACAATTAATTACATTCAAGCAAATCCCCAAACATTCCAAAGTAAAGCAAGTTAATTTGCTGTATTTCATAAAGGTACGCTAAAAAATGTTCAGAGATCAAACTTACAGGTCAGCCATTTCACTTTCATCTGTCTGAGGAAAGAAGTTTTGTCCATCTGCCAGGATGTGTTTGATCAGATCCTCGTCTGTGAGCGAAAAGCATCAGCTTGTATTTCAGTACACTCCTTTGACACAGACAGTGTAATAATACAACCAAATGCTTCATGTACTCAACAAACCAAGTAAAAAAGTGATTTGTGCAACTGGTTTAAAAACCTTCCCGATTCAGTTACCTGAGGAGGTGAAATATTTGTTGCGTTGGTCAGTCCCCTCCTCGTCGTCAGGGTTAAAGGTCATGTCGACACCCAGGTGCCGGCTCCCCTGACCCCTCTTCAGCCTGGGCAGCCCTGCCCCATGCCCCGCCCCTCCCACCACAGACACATCACTCAACAGCTCTGGCCAATCCCCGTCCTCCATCTCCTCATCTGCCATGCACCAACTCTCCCCACTGAAATACAAAGCGGGAGATGTTTGTTAAGTAGTGCGACCTCAGCAAAGCATTCATTTAGCCTGAGAGTTTCTTCTCTGTCTCTATTAAAACGAAAAAAAACACAGAGGTTTCGCAGAGGAGAATGAATTACACTAGATTAAGTGCTGAGACAATTATGGCTTCAGAATTTATAGCGTTTTCCTGACAAGAGAAAACACTTTGCTTATTTGACATTTGAGAAAGTCCAATATCATAATTTTTTTTATTCTTTTCACTCTCTTTTAGTGCAAATTAGCAAATTACAAACCATTTCCTCCTTGTCTTTTTTATTATTTATGCTCTTTCTTCTTCTATTCTCTCTAATCCTCATTCCATCTGACGGCTGGCAATCGCACTTGGCATTTGTCTTCCAATAATTTAAGTCATGCATTATCTTAATGTACTGTCATGGCCACAGACTATCTCACCTTTTGGTTGATGGAGTGGGTAAATCCACATTGGTTTCTTCTGAGTTGGTCTGAGAGAAAGAGAGGAATGGATGACGAATAGATAGACAAACACTCATCACAAGGGAAAAGCATAACATTTTTCTTTGCTTTACTGCATTGTTTCTTAACAGCCATGGGATCTAACTATATAACTTTTATATTGATTCTACAACAAATCAAAAAAAAATATACAACAGGCATGATTCAGCTTTACATCCCATTCTTTGCATGAGACTCTACCTCGCCATTAAAAAAGAGGAAAGAACTTCCAGCCATGGAGTCATCCAGGAAGTCATCAATCTCCACCGACTCCTGATCCACTTGTGGTGGCACCTGCTCCACAGACACGCACTAATATTCACACACACAGAGAAAACATTTAGCTTCATATTTGGCCTATGTAAGGTACTAAAATACCTTGATCGAGTTATAGTTTTGAGCAGGATTTTGTTACCTTGCTGCGGCTCATTCTGAAGAGCGTAAAGATGAACAAGTAGAGCGGGTAGACGATCAGACAGGTCACCACGCCTGCTGCCACTGTCTCTCCATTTAATGAAGACAATCTTGACACAGCCCGTGGGCTGCAACACAGGATGGTATTGAAATGAAGGAACAAATCACCTGTAGTAATGTGGACACAAAGCGAGTAGACATTCCTTCCTATACCTGTATCTCTTGTCCACCACAATGCTGTACCACAGTGTGTTGGCCAATACAAAGAGCTGCAGTAACACAGCACAGCACGTGGCTCTCTGCAGGCGAGTAAACGGGCTGCGGGGGGGTCTCTCCCACAGCGACAGCCACAGGTGACTCTCACACAGCGCCCTCTGAAGCTCACACCGCAGACGACGGGGCAGCTGACGAAGCACAGCCTCCTCTGAAGGAAAACGGGAAGAAAACACGATGGAGTGAAAACGGGATCCTGCATCAGCGAATGCTTATAACGGATGATGTGGTTGTAGTGTCTCACCTGAGGCCTCCACCTCAATCTCTACCTGTCCGTCAGTTCTCTCATTGTCGACAGACAGCCACTCCTCAACCAGGAAGTAGGAGCTGCTTCCTGTCTGTAAGTCTTTGACCAAGACGTACTGTAGCATCCATGCTGGGGACAGACCTGATGGAGGGTCAAGAAATGACGGTTACAAGAAATGAGTTAAAATATCAGCTGGTTAAAGTCTGTGTGATTACAGGTCTCTGCTGTGTGTGATTCCGTACCCTTGTTGTCATGCCAAATTCGTATTTTCCAAACACTGCCCAGGCTGGTATCTGTGGCAACATGAAAGATGTCGAGAGTGTTGCGCGTGAAAGCTTCTCTGCTGTCGAGATGGCGGTGTCCGCTGCGGCTCTCACGTCCATACAAACTGATTCCCACATGAGCTGTGGTGCCTGGAGGGACAGAGAGAGGCGCATTGTATCGATTATTTCTACAAATCTGAGCTCTGCAGAGACTCTCCTTTTAAAAATGATCATGTTTAATTTGTAGTAATGTAGTTTTTGCTATTCAGATAATTAAGGCAGTGAAACGACAACAAATAATTTTCCAGAAGAAAGGAGGGTTGTTAATTCAAAGACTACACAAAAATGTCAGACCACATATGCATCTGAAAAGGTTGATTAAAAAAAGCTCTTGCAATAGGAGTTTAATCAGGGTCGTCTTTTCAAGCCAATACAGTAGTAAGTAACTTTAGTATAAATATTATACTGCAAATGCTCATTGAGCTATTAAATAACACTTGTGTGTCCATCCTGACAGGTGTCTAAAATTGTCCCCGTATTCAACTCACCTGCCCCCCGGCTCCAGCCAGTCTTGACCTGGACCTCGTACTTGAAGAGTCCGTCTTGGCCACAGAGTGGAACCACACCAGCCCGGCGCAGATCCAACTGGTCCAACTTGTGCAAGAGGGCTGCTGCCACAACATAGCTTAGTAAGCCCAACACACACACCAACAGCACAACATGGCTTGGTGCACCAGAACGCTCCTAAGGGACAAGAAAACCGGTTTAAAGTGTGTGTTTATCTGGTACACGTGCACAAAAAAGTGTTTGTTTTCATGATACTGACTGGCACTTTAAAGCTGATGGCGTCGGGCGGTACAAACAGGCCTGCTGCGAAGGCCGTGAGGTGCCTGGTGCGACAAACTGCTCTGCTGGCATTGGTTTCTGCCAGGGGCACCATGCCATCTGTCCGCCACTGCTTCTCACTCTCACTGAAGTACTGACACAGAGAAGCAAACACCCCGACCTCCAGACAAACACCCACAGGCTGAGAGCTGGGGCTGCAGGCAGTGCTCACGTTGATAAAGTAGTCCAGCGTGGTGTCGTACGACCTGTGCAAGACAGGGAAAAAAAATCTGGTTTTAATCGAACAAAATCCCAAACGAATTACTTGGTAACCTCAGAGCTTGACCATAGGCCCTCCCCTCAGTTGCTGCCTGAGTTGCCACGGACAATATTACATAATTAGTACACAGCAGTGGATGAACAGGAGCTCTTACTCTGGCGACAGGAAGAAGGTGTATTTCCTGTGGTCGAGATCTTGCCCCCTGGTCATACCGAGTGTGATGTGTTTTTTGTCTGTGCAGTTGAACTCATTGGGTCTTTCATGTGAATGAAGATAGGCTGTGATGTATGGCTCCTCCACATCCTCTTCTCTTTTATTCTTCTGTCTGGCATCTGGAGAAGGAATAGAAAAAAAAGAATTAAACTGGGTCATAACTAAAAGTATAAAACTGTATTAGAAAAAATAAAGTAACTATTTATCAAACATTAAATCACGTTGAGGAACCATGTTGTGTCACCAGGCAGTATAATAATTCACAACGTCAAGTGTAGATAGGTAGTATGTGATCTCCATTTTTGGCCCATATGAGCCCATTCATAAACTCACGCAGCCTCTCTCATACTGCACTCTCATCCATCTTTTTCATGATGCAGTCCAACACAACACTACTGCTATTACAGCTTCTAAATACCTTCCTCACACAGTTTCAACAAAAACTGAACACTGTAAGCTCAACCAATGGGTGTGTTTATTGTATTGAATCAATTATCTGGTGAATGTGAGAGCTCACCCTGCAGAGTGGTAAAGTTGAGCTGCACAAACATCCCCGCCTCTCTGTTGGTGTTTCCCGTGCTGACCCTGACGATGACGGAGTCACAGTGGCTCATGTTAACAGCTCCAGCTGTGGGGATCCCTCTGGTACCAGAACCCTCAGAATCTGCTTCTGCTCCACCACTTCCATTGTTAACAGCAACAGTGATGGCTAGACTATCGTCCAGTCCGGAGATGGGAATCTGGGTGCCATTTTCAGTGCGGAACTCCATGGATGCCACCTCGGTAGAGACGGTGTAGTTGGCCACATAGTTGAAGGGGAAAGGGTTTGACTCCACCTGTTGAGGAAAAGAAGGAGCGAGAGATAATCATGAGAGGAGGTGCACAGTGGTGAAAGTTTGATCTGAAGTGAGGGTAAAACACCAGACAACACAAAACAAGACCACTTCAGACAACTTATTTATGTGTGTGTGTGTGTGTGTGTGTGTGTACTGATGAGAGGCCAGCAGCTTTCATGCTGTTCTTCAACGGCGATCCAAAGAAAAAATGTAACACAGAATTTTGTATTCGACTGAGTAGTTTCCATCATGTTACCTGAAACAGTAGCTGCATAATGCTGTTTCCCGCTGCAGCCCTGCCAAGACTGTTGTTGAATGCTCGGGGGATGGAGAACCGCTGGCACTCTGGAAATATAAATGAGGAGAGAAGATGAAACACTGATACAAACTATTGTGATGCATGTCTTTCTTCACTTTCCTGTTTACAACTTCTTATAAATGTAGGGGATCAACGTTACCACCCACAGAAACATAACTTCCATCAGTTCATGAGACACTAAACACACAAGCCCACCTGGACTGTTGTTGTCATGGTAGCAGAGAAGGCTCTGGGGGTCCGCCAGTTTTCCTGTGGCAGCAATCTCAGCTCCCCTCAGCACAAGCGGCTCCTCATTGAGCACACGAGCATGCATGAGGATCCGCATGAGGACCGAGGACAGGCTGTAAGCCTTGGCCGCCACTCGCAGAGGGTGCGGCTCAAGCGAGGAGGGAGAGGGGTCTAAAGGGGTGCCCCCTTGCTCCCCACCGGAGAAGGGAAAAGAGGAGGTGGAGGGGGGATCCAAGTAGGAAAGCTGGAGGTAAGACTGGGATGTTGACTGGCCGACTTGATGGATCAGATCACCTGGAGGGAGGGGGAGGATACAAGATCGGGTTAACAGCTAAGAAAGATATGGCGTGGAGAAAAAGTTACAACTGCACAGTTTCACTCTAGTTTGTTTTCTCACACAATACCAACTATAACTCTTCCAAATAAGGGAACAATAAGTAGAGTGGCTACAACAAGTAGCATGAATACAGTTACATTATGAGCAAGAGTAGCAGTTTTACAGCAGATCTAAGCAGCTCTATTTTTAGCTGCACAAAACACTACAGTATAGTAAACCGATCACGTCTGCATTTTATGGCAGCCATTGTTCCTTAGTCTCCTTTATACATTATACAGCCAGATAGACCACGTGAATGTTAAGCCATCAAGATGATATCATCTAATCATGATTACATATGTACATCGTTTAAAGCTGTATTTGATGTTGTAGCTAGCGTGTTGAGTGGGAGCTAACTGCTTTAACGCTATAAGCTGCTGGGTAGTGTAGTTCATAGTGGTGGAAGAAGTGGTCAGATAGCTATAAGCAGCAGTACCACAGTGTAAAAATAGCCTATTACAAGTCCTGCATTCAGACGTTTTATGAGCAAGATATAGACTACTATAAATTTATATTTTTTTTAGAGATGAATTGCCATTTAACTGTAAACCAGCTTTTTACAGTTGCAGCTCTCTGTGGTAGAGGTCATTTTAAGAACCCGTGCTTATACACGTACTGTTGTAGGCTTTCCTAACCCTCAAAATGTAAATAATAAAGTACAGGTACATAAAAATGCGTGAGTAAACATGGACTACATATTTATTTTCCGCCACCGTTCATAATAAAGCATCATATTCAAATAAGTCATATAAATTGAATAGTAAAAAATAGATCTGCCTCCAAAATGTGGTGCAGCAGAATTAGTAGAACTGATGGGAATACTCAAAAGTAAACAAATGTATTTTCTTGTCAGTTTGGAAAATCCCGTCTTTTATTTTGAAAAATACAACCAGAAGTCGTAACGTTACATGTTGATGTCAACATTCTCCAGTATGGCTGACTGACTGAAAAAATGTAGTTTTGTCTTACAAAGCTAGGGGATAAAAGGCAGGAACTATTTCTTAAAAACATAATCTGTGCAGTTCTTGTGATAAATTCAACATTTCTTGTCATTTAATTCAAGGAAGAGGCTTTAAATTCTCAAGGAATACAAACCGGAAGTAGCGTTGTTGTTGCTGGCGAAACAAAAGTAGCTTGACGCTAACTGCAAACATACTAACTTAGCTAGCTACATATTATGCTCAAACTGTTCTCGTGTTGACGGTGACAAAGCAAATACTACACGCAGGCACACAACGTTCAACAGACACGCTTACTTGTAGGTTAAAAACGCCGGCCGGCTTCTGCAAACGCCGGCCGGCTTCTGCAAATGCCGGCCGGCTTCTGCAAATCGTTTTTAGCTATTGTTCCAATAAAATTCACTTAAAATATTGATACAAATTATCGTGTAATGTTTTCAGTTGATTTAATGGTGTTAAACTAAAGTTTAACTTCGTACCTTTCGAACTAAATATTGTTGTAATTATTAAAGTTAGCTTTGCCTTTACCAGTCGTTAAAAGGACGCTAACGCCGGTGAATTAGCCGTGCGCCGCTATTGGCCTAATCCGTCCAAACTTCTATCCATGTTGTAAACACTGGGTGCTGCTGGTTTTTCGGGGATATTCGCTTGTTACAGGTTCGCCAAAATTACCATTAATGCTGTCAACACATCCGGGAACGTAGTTCTGTCCTTCACAATAAGATATCACGCTTCAACAACTCCACCATCGCCTGAGCGTCGCCGAGTGTTCTTTCTGCTTTCTCCCATCAAAGTCACTTTCCTATAGTATTTAGACATGTAAACGTCCATATATATTCATGAAATTTGACACGTAGATTCTTTGATATGTATGAATTCATATTATTTACACTTGGATGGCGATCGCCGAGGGAATCGTTCGAGATAGGCCAATAGCGACTAGCGCCGTCCGAGGCAGGCCATCGTTACGTTACGTTGATTTGACTATGCATTGTCCGTTAATGACCAGCATCCCGTCATGCACGGATTCATGTATCTGCACCGTAGCTGTTCAACTGTAGAAGGCCCAGGCATAAAATGCACGGCCCGCCACTGCCTTTTATATACCAAGTATGTGATTTGGTTATAAGCAACAGCCCTAAAAAGGCAATACCCTTCACTCAGCAATAGACATGCATGTTTAAAATGCCTAATTAATAGGACTTTATTACATTTGTCATATACAAACAGATACGAACACAATATTTGACCTCTGCATTTAACCGATCCTAAGCATTTAAAGGAGCAGTGTACTTCTATAAAGCACCCAGGGAGTAACTTTTTCACAAGGACACTTTGACATGCGGACAGGAGGAGCCGGGGGATTGAAACGTGGTTAAAGGACGACCTGTTCTATCCACTGAGCAACAGCCACCCTAAATGTTACAGTTGACACAGAAAACATTGTCTCTTACCCATGATGTTCAGGATGTTGTCAGCTATCTCAGTGGGAGTGACGGTGCCCTGCTTGGTGTCAGTTTGCAATATCTCAAGCATGGACTCCAGCTTGTTCAGGGTGCTGTTCTGACACTCCTCACATATGAACTCTCGACTCACCGCCTGGAAAAAACACAACTCATCATTTGTTTGTTTCTTTTCTTGCCCTCTTTCCTTTCCTTCCCACCTCGCCTCCCTCTCATCCTGCTCACCGTGCACTGAGCCAAAGCGGCGGAGGTCTGCTGGATGTCATTAACAGTGGTCAGGTCAAGAGCGGTCAGCGCTCTGGTGATGTTGCTGCGGATTCTGACTCGGTAACCGCGCTCATGTCGGGACACGCGCGCCGACTCCCTGGTCTGCTCATACTGGAAGAAGGTAAATACACGTATAAGAATGCTTCATGTAATATCAACTGATAAATAATCGTACGGACAGGCCTCTCCTACCTCGTTCAGCACTGTAATAAGAGCCAACGATAACTCTCGGACCCTCTGGGAGTCTCCCTGTTCCAACAGCTTTTTGAGTTTGCTGTCTGTCAGCTCAGACAGCCAATGGGGAAGGCTCTTGTACTCAGGTGGCGCATCTGGCAGCACAACTTCAATGGACCTGGACACAAACACAAAACAAAAAGCACCGTTTCTGATACTGATTTTACCTTTTCTATAACTATGTGGACTTGGTGTGTTTCTCCAGTACTGTTGGTTTCATAACATTTTACAGGAGCTGCTGCTATTGCCCATAAACGTTTAGCAATTGATTTAAGAAAGGCTAAATTCACTTTTCAACACACTATGTGCTAAAATATCCTACTGTAAGTCACTAACGAGCAGCTAAACCTTATTAAGCTTTGTAGTGAAATTATTTTCTTCCTCAACAGGAAGCTCAGTCGTCAACAACAGAACAAAACCCTTGGAGTTGGCAGGGATTTATTTTACCGCTCAGAAAAACTTAATTAATACACAGGCAAGCTACTATAGCTTAACAAAAATATGACATACTGAATGTCATTTAAGTGGTCTCACTGTTGCTTAACTTAACTAAACAGCTGAGTAAAATGTAGTTACTTGTTGAGTGCAGTGATGGCAGCTCCCTGGTGGTCCTCCACTGTGATGGATACGGCTACACGATGGCGGGCTGAGCTGAAACCTGGGGGCAGGAAGGCCGAGTGCTCCGGGCTGCTGCCTTTGTACACACAGAAGTCCTCGCAGTAGTCGTCTCTGCAACGCGTCACCAATAAACTGTAGAGCAGAGGAGTCTCGGAGACTCCGAGATCACTGTAACCTGGAGGCAAGAGAGTGAGAAAGACAAAGAGAACAAAGACAAGAAAAGACGACGAATTGGTAAATACGTGATGAGTAATGGAGGGATAAATCTGCTAATTAGATAAGAGAGATTTAACAAAATCCAAAATATGAAACAAAGGGAAAGACTGAAAGGTAACAAGGTGTGTGAGAGAGTGAGGCCACATCTTCCATCTTCCTACCTGAGCAGCTGAAGTGCACCCGGTCCAACAGTGTGCGTATCCTCCAGCCTTTGTCATCTTCCCCGAACTCCATCCCCGCTTCCCCTCCTCCTCTCAGGTGACACTCCCCACCAGCCGGGGGCATGTTGTGGTGCAGAGTGATGGAGGCGGCGCCATCGCCATCCAGACTGTCGTCGGTCACATGCAGGGTGAAGTTGTAGGAGTCTCCGTGGCGAAGGACGCCCTGCCGCAGCACCAAATTCATGCCGTCACTTCCTGTGGTGGTGGAGGAGGAGTCCAGGACCAGAGTCTGGTTCTGCAGCGTCATGGCACTCCAGCGCTGAGAGGCAGAGAGAGAAAGTTTGACTAAAAGCAAGCTACATTTGGAGATTATATAGAAATATAACAGCATTGATACTTTTAGTGAGCAGCGATAAGACAGCTTAAAGGCTTTCATTTAAGGGACAACTTTAAGTATCTTATTTTTTAATATGTTTTGATGTTTTGGTTCAATACAAACAAGAATCTTTACCGACTTACTTTGATGGCTTTCATACAGGCTTTAAAGAAGTTGTTTTACTCGTCTGATGACACATGTAGTTACTACATGTAGTAAGATATACACAAAGAGTACCAATTTGAAACTACCCCTTTTTTCTGTATGGAAACTGAAATACAGTGTGATTATAAAAAAAGTGACCTAGATTTGATCTGAGCTAGTCAGCTAGTCAGCTAGTATGTACAATTTGAGGCCCAGTGACTCAACAAGTGTTTTGCCTTTCAAAATGTTTCCCTGTGTTAGTAAGGACCAAACATATTGGCTCTGGCTCCAGTTGTACAATGACCTCATTCTCACACCCACACACAACTGCCTGCATCACAAATCCCAGGGAAAGTCTGAATAAAGAAGAGAGGTGGAGCACAAGGAGGCGATAGGAAAGGATCTGGAAACGTTGATTTCCCTGTTGCTTATGTGGTGAAGTGACATCACTTTGCTGTGACACAAAGAGTTGGATTTGGAGTGTGTGCTTGTGCCTCTGTGTGTGTGTGTGTGTGTGTGTGTGTGTGTGTGTGTGTGTGTGTGTGTGTGTGCGTGCCTTTACCCCACGATGAAAGCCCTGGCAGTTGGTGCAGGTTCCTCTGAGGTAGACATACGAGTTCTGGCTGACCTCGTAGATGGACTGTGCCTTACAGGACACGCACTCCAGAGACACCATGGGAATATGGCCACTCTGGACAAGCACCTGTCAAGCACACACATAAATGTGGTCAAATGTTAGCAATTCAGGCAGTGAATAGGATGCAGTCACTCCGATCAGACAGCCGACCTAAGCCATCCCAACTAAGGATACACCGTTCCAACCTTTTCAGTCCCAAAGGGCTACCTGGGCTTTGGGTACCAGCAGATACCGAGTATCTATCTGAAACCAGTGTTTAATTAATAAGCTGTATGCATCACTGTGTGGAATTGACTGGGATCATTCTTTTAGGTGTCAGGCTTGACTTAAACATTGCTTTGGTGCATCCCCAATCCCAAACACCAAAAAACGCATTTCTTGATCCACTTGTTGATTCTCAAAAGCCAAAGCAAAATCACTGCTTGAACTACATCTTCCACTGTGTTCCACCAAAATATACTTCCTGATTGCTTCGTGTCACAAATTACAGAGCGAGCCACTGTTCTCACAGCAGAGTCCCTTCTATTAGTCGAGGGCAGAGTCAGAGTGAGGGAAAGACAGATGACAAAACACTTCTAACAAACTCAACAAGTTGTGTAACAGAACAGTGTTTTTCATGCATGTATTAATGTGTGTAGTAGAATGTATGCACTTACAGTCTGTGTGGTGGACTCTGGTGGCATGCCGTCTTTGATGATGGTCAGTCTGAAAGTGTAGTCAACGCCCGCCTCCAGCTCGGAGCCGGAGATTCCCAGCACAGGATCGCTGGTGCCCAGGCCGAAGTTCAGACTGGAGCAGTGCTCTGCGCCCTGTAAGCCGAAATTGGGAGGGAGAAATCGGTCTATAATTTTACAAGTGTTTTGTTTATTAATATTTATGGTATTAAAAACTAGAAAAAGACACTCAAGAGGCTCCGTTAAAACTGCTGTAACTTAAGGTCTTTTTAAATTTCAAACGAGGACAGCTCCAGACATTTGGTGAGGCTGTTTTTTGTTTTTGTGATGTCAGATCTTGATGTGAGAACAGCAAACTATGTAAAGCCCTATGTTTACTTTGGGACATATCGTAAACCGACTATCCTTTCCTACGATTGTATTTGCATCAAAGGTCAGGACAGTGTACAACATTTGATCAATTGAGTTTCTTTGATCGACTCCTTGTCTTCGTCATTTTAGTCCTTCTACCATAGTACAAAACAGCTTTACTCTTTGTAGTCAGACTGAGTGTCCTTTTTTATCAGCAGCGCTACACAGCTGTGAGTGTGTGTGTTTTATGTGTGCATGTTGTTTATGTGTGTACTGTAATTGTCAGGGTGGGGAGCAAAGCACCAGCTGCGGAATGTTGAATTCATCTCTAAACAGTTACATAACCCTTTAAATGCCTGTCTGCTTGTACACACACACACACACACACACACACACACACACACACACACACACACACACACACACACACACACACACACACACACACACACACACACACACACTCTTCTACTCCTGCAGGACACATCCATCCCATCGGGTCGTATATTGTGGTCTCTGCACAGGCATAATGTGTTCCCACCCAGCCCAAAAAAAGATCAGTGTGAAAAACACATTTACACATAAGCATACACACTAAAATCAAGTTTCAAAATCAGCCTTATCAATTCAAAATTTGAAAAAAGACCAATGAAATGCTTGAGAGTGTGGTTTCAACATTTTAACACCGTTTTATTTCTACCAGACTCAAGCCAAATATTGAGAATATAGCGAGAGAGAGAGACTACATCCTGTCTCACCACAGGAGCAAAAGCAGAGTCCTCCTGTACTTGAAGACATTTAAAAACTACACTCGTTCTCTCATTATTCACTACTCTGACAGATTCATATGGACATAATTTACTACTAAACAATAGATCTAATATAATAGGTATAACAGCTACATCCACTTTGTTTTGTTTCAAGTGATTAATATCAACCAACTTTAGATGGATGCTGCCTGAAGAACTCCAAGCTTGCAATGTATGGCAACCTGAGTAGCTGCCAATCCTTTTTTACATTTCTTTTATTTCTTTGCATTGCTTGCATTTGTTCACAAATTAAGCCTACACATTTGATCCCGTCTCTACATTAAACAGCTTTCCTCCTTGTTACTACCTGGTACTGCAATTAGAAGATTTATATATCAGCGTGCGGCTCAAATGCAACATAGTTTTTACAAGTCACTTTTCAACAACTGTAATGGGAAAAATATATTTTGTATCATGAAATGTTTTTAACAGATGAACAACTGAAAGAGAAAGAGGAGAACACTGACAAAACGCAGCAGTCCTGCAAAGTAGACAATCAATTTATGAGCCTAGTGTCTGGTTTTGTTTCGAACTGATCACACGCTCCCAGAGTTGAACGAAAGGTGAAGAGACACTCTCCTTTGTCTGTGTGATGAGTTTGGGACAGACCATAAAACCATAAACTAGTTCCGAGTTGAACGTACCTGGCAAAAGTCCAGATAAGAACGACAACTAGGATGTAAACAAAATCTACTCTCTGTCTATGATTTATCTGAAGGCGTGAATCTGTTTTGGCTTAAATGAGGTGATGTTTCTGTACGATGTTGAAAGCTTCCAACACAGGCACTGACTGAGTGGCTGTGTTGCATTTTTCCCTTGCAAGTGAATAAACGAACAAGACAACTTTGAATCTTCTGAAGACTATATTATTGATTTGTGAACAAAACTCTCTTCTCCCGATCAACATAGAAATATTCTACCACACAACCTGTCATAATTGTGATCAGTATTTCAATGTCACTGGAACAATAGCACGAGATAAATAAAATACATTCTTACATGAGCGAAAAAACACTGGCGATTGATGAAAAAGGTCATGACTATAGAAATGTCTTTTATAGAATCAACAATAACATAATCTGTACACACATACTGTAAGTATGTGTGACCTCTAAGAAGAACAGAACAATCCATATTCCTGGTGAGGGCTTGAATGCATATTAAAGTACAATATAATATCATGTGAATGGAAACATGTTGCAAAGTCTGAAAGCCGTTGCTTTTTGTAAGCAACAGAACGTGGCAATTTAACAAGACAAAGCTCATCTAACTGTCAGTTTTGTTTCATGCCCTTACCTTAGAAGTGCTTTGACATTCCCAGTGGTAGTGGAGTAGTGACTGGCTGTCTGGGTCCATGTTGGGATCGTAGGACTGCACAGCACTGAGCTTCAGGTCTTGAGTCCTCGACCACACCCTGTATGTGCCCCCCTCTATGATGGGCATCAGCCTGACAAGAAAAAAAGGAGTTAAAATGAACAGAAGAAAAGAGAAAGTAAACTTGTAAACCCCAGCTAGTTATCAAGTCATTGGTCTACAGATCAACACAGTTGAGCTTCTGTAGCAATTAGCTTAAACGTCTTTGCAAACTTTGTCCCGCCCATTTACAAATTATAAATCCAAATTCTTTCACGCTTGTTTCATGTTTGTAGTGATTTCTTAACATCATCGGGATGAACTTGATTTCAGTCACCTGAACGTTTTCCTACATTATGGTTTGCTAAATTCCTAGTCGATACAGGAGCTGTTTGCAGGAGTGGTTTGAGAAGGTTCTAGTTCTATAGATTATTTTCCACCATAAATCTAAGTTACTAATGCATTGTAACTGGCATGAATTTAAAGTGACTTCAAATGCCAAATTTAAAAGGGACAGTTCCACCCAAGATCAAAAATACATATTTTTCTTCTTACCTGCGGTACTATGTATCAACCTAGATTGTTTTGGTGCGATTTGCCTAATTTTGGAGATCTCTTGAATATGATGGGACTATATAGCACTCGGCTTGTGGTGATCAAAGTGCCAAAAACTATTTTCTTTCAACCATTGTTTCTACATGAAACTGCTCATATCTATGATTACGATCTATGATTTCTAGAAAGAGACATTATAGCTGAGTTTTTCAAATTCATTTTTTTTGGCAATTAATAGAGACTTTGGGTGGAATATTGTGTCAATTTCATACTGCATCATTTGCAGAATTATTTAAGAAATTAGAAAAAAAAGAGGTAAAGAGTCAAAATGTTGTTTCTCCACTGACCTGGTAGCCATGACGCTGAGCTGCAGACAGGCGGCCTTCCATAGTGGCACGCCTTCATAGGACATAGAAAACACCAAGGTGTAGTTCCTTGCAGCTAGAGCCATCTTAGGCAACGACAGCTGTAGCCGCCGCACATCCACCTCCGACGGCAGGCGAATTACTGGGACAAGCAAAGACTGATAGGGCTCAGTTGGCACCCCAGAGGGAATATATGGGCCTTTGTCATTATCACAGGAGGGTGTCGCGAGTATCTGCCAGAGGTACTGAGCTCCGTAGCGAAGGCAGCCTTTCAGGTCCACACTAGCTTCCACCAAAGTAGGCTGGTAGCGCCAGATGGCTAGACGAGGGGCTTGAACCACCTGCACTTCTGGCTCCTCACACTCTAATACGCTGATGTTTATCTCCACCTGGGCCAACACCCAGCTCACCAAGTTACTGCAGTTCACCTGGCATGGAGAAAAAAGAGAAATCTCAAAACTGGCAAGATGTCAAGCATTTACATACAGCTTTTCATATTTTATAGATCAACAATGGATCTATAGAGTACATGGAATAATGTAGTTCAAAGAAACATACTTGGACCAAGTACTGTTCTGGGTATCTGTACTCATAACCCACAGTTGTGGTGTTTGTGTGAACAGGAGTAGAGCCGTCGCCAAAGTCCCACAAGCACTCCACAGGATTAGATCTGGGTCTGAGATTTGCCATCAGGGTCACCGTCTTATTGATGAAGGTGTCCAGAGGCGCTGCATGCAGAACGGCTGCTGTCAGCTGGTTCTGCACCCGGATATGCATGGTGACGTTCTGAGCATGTAGTGCGTTGAGGGCCTTCAGGTAGATGGTCAATAAACCTGGTTCTTCTGGCGTGTAGAACACCTAGGGTTGTGTGAGACACATCACCATTTAACAGCTGTTTGCTTTAATGTGATATTTATTAATTATAATTATTCAAATTGGTCTGACCTCTTTGCCCATATGTGACGTCTTGTGAAGGTGGTGTAGATCAAAAGTCCACAAGAAATGAACGGGCTTGCCCGTCAGGATGTTGGCTACAAACGTTCTCTTAACCCCCACAGGGATTGCGGCACAGCTTCCCTGGATGGAAAGTCCACGCACCGGCTCCATCACCTCCACCTGGAGGTGCCGCCTCTTGAAACTCACCTGGATTGTCATATTGCAACAGAATATGTGAACTTCATTAGTTCGATTAAATCTTGCTGGCTTTGACAGTCAAGAGTTAATGCTTAAAAGTTAAAAAGTTCTCAATTATTTACTCATTTCTGCTTAGAACACTCGACATACCGACTTTAAGTGAGATTTTGCCTAAAGTAAGCAGCAAGGTCAAATATCTTCCTGGATGACAACAAACATATCAACGTGCTCAACTATATGCTTGTGTATGTTTACACATTCTCTACTCATGTCAAGGTCTCTCTGTTAAGAACAGAATGCAGAAAATAATAGACACTTAAGATATTTGCTACTGCATGTTCCAAAGACAGTGTTGTTGTAAATGCACCCATATGTCAGGCAGTGATAACAAACCTTATGTGTGAACTTGTGTGGAGACTGGCAAAAGTAGAAAATGTGTAATTTATTTATTCAATGGTAAATGTTACCAAAAGCTGCACATGTTATACATCTGAGATATGACAACACTATTTGTGCATTTTGAGAAAATTAACGATGCGAAGGAGTTCATTTTATGGAATAGTATCGTGTGCGAGGACTGTTTTTAATGTTTGAATGTTATCTTATATCTCTTATATATTATCTTAATGTATGCTATCCATCTTCTTTGACTTTACCTGGTTGTGAGCAGTGAGATTCACCATGTACGTATCCACCCTACTGAATGTGTGGCCGTAGGTTTGGTTGGGTTGAAGGATAACAGTGGCATCTCCGCTGATGCTCAGGATGAGGCGAACATCAGAGCCCGCTGCCATAGATATGGTTAAGTTCACCTTCTCACCAACTGCTGCAATGTTTTTACTTGCCCTCAGCTCCAAACCCTGAATCCTGTCCTGAACAAAGAACTTTCTGGAAACCACTTGCCCGCTGACGTCATTGGTCGCATTCACAGTAACGATGGCTGTTTTTGCCTCCTGGAAAATAAGAGAAGTTTTCCTTCCCATTTCTGTTCTTCCTTTCAACTGCCATGTCCACGTCACATTTGTTCCTGTCAGTACTTCTCCCTGGAGCGAGACGTTGACGCCTGTTGCTATATAACTCTGCTCTGTCACATTGGTCACATTGGTAGCTGTGAATCTTAGACCAGAAATGACTTCCTGGACACTGACAATCTTTGACTCAACCTTTGAGCTAACCTCATTGAAGACTTCCACAGTAACTAGCTTGAGGCCAGGACTGATAAAGGTGTGGGTCTTCCAGTGCTTGTACCACTTCAAAGGGTCCCCATTCACAGACCAGCGGTACTGCAGGTCCGAGCCTTCAACACTCAGTACTGTCAGGTTAGTTGGAGCATTGACTGCAACTGGGTTGTCGCTGATCTGCAGGTCCACCCTTCCAGCTGGTTCCAGAAAGTGGATGGTTCTGTTGACGGACTGCTGGCCCAGGAGGTTTGCTGCCCGGAGAAATATGTCACATGGGCCTTGAGTGGAGAAATTCACCTCCACTGTCTTCGCGCTGATGTTGAAACTTGAGCTGAGGGGGTCTAGCTCTTTGATAAGGCTCCAAGTGAACGTCATGTTGGTTCCTTCCTTTAATCCTGCGTGAAGGTGCAGAACACGGTTTGTAGCAAAGCAACAACCGTCCAATCCTGTGCCTCCTCCGATCTCCTCTGCTATAATCTGCAACCCCTCCAGCTCACGTTGGACATAAAGGAAGATACTCGCTTGTGTCGTTCCTATGTCGTTCTCCGCTGTCACAATGATGTTGAAAGTGCCAACGGAGCGGAAGGTGTAGAACATGGTGTGTGTCCCTGGGATTGGGGTGCAACGGTCACACAAGATCCAAGAAAACCGGACACCATCTCCCTCCTCCATTTGGGCCTCAAAGTGAACTGAGGCATTGAGAGGGACATTTACCAAGCTGGCGTTGACGGTCAATCCGTGGATTGATGCAAGCACAGCAACAGGTAAAGTGGTGTGATTACTGCTAACTGTGTTGGCTGCTGTCAGTGTAATATTGTAGTTTCCAGAGATGTTGAAGTTATGGAGGATATTCTGACCTGTAAGCACATTTCCATCTCCAAAGCTCCAGACGTAAGTGACATTGGAGGCCATGGAAGATGTTGTGAAAGCGTACGGTGCTCTAAGAGTCAGGTTATTGTATTTAGTGCCATTATGTTGAATAACAATTGGACCTATGGGCATCAAGACCTCAATCACAACACTGGTGTTACTGGTGGAGATGTTATTGAAGACAATGACTGTCACACTGTAGTGACCTGGGTTTTTATACGTTGTCAGGATATTCCCAGAGCCACTGACGAGCATAAGGTCTTCCCCTCTACCAAAGTCCCACTGATAGCTGTAGTTAAATTCAGGCTCAGCTCTGGCCTGGAACCGGATCTCCTCCCCGACAGCATAGTGTGATTTCTCCAGGGTGAGGCTGATGTTAGTTAATGCTGGCTGCACACACATCCAGTTGAAGAAGTTTGCCTTGGTGGCCTTGTTTACCCCGCTGGAAAGAAGCAGAGAGAGGCGGTAGTTCCCACTTGTCCAGTAGGTGTGCGAGACTCTGGGGTTGCCGTGGTGTGTCTCGTTTGGGCTTCCGTCCCCGAAGCTCCATTCATAAAGATGAGCTGATGCGTTACCGGACACCCAGGCCTGAAAGTTGACGGGGGTCTGCTGTTGGACACACCCAGACGGCTCTATCTTCACAACTTGGAAGACAAACACCTGCACTGGTAGGATTGTCCAGCCAGAGCTCACAGCGTTCGCGGCCGTCACATTCACTGTGTAGTTGCCATCTTTGATATAGCTGTGAGACACATCAGGTGCGGATTGTGTGTAGACGGTCCCATCTCCCATTGAGAATGTCCATGTGATGTTATTACCTAATGCAAGGCGTGCCCGTACTGAAGTAGGACTGTGAAGCTCTGTCGGAGAGGAGCATTCAGCTGTTAAATCTTCGATCTCCTCATATACAAACATCTCGGCACAAGCCTCCATAGAACTGATGGTGTTGTTAACCGATACGCAGACATTAAAGACGCCACTCTGTGCAAAGGTGTGTGCCACGCGGCGACCTTGCAGCAGGGCGGAACCATCTCCAAAGTGCCAGTCATAGTGAATGCCATAGGGTGAGGGCAGAGGGTGAGCCTCAAAATCAGCTGATTTGCCAGTGAGGAGGAGTAGCGGCTCCGTTTGTATATCGACACGAGTGAGGATGCTGTAGACGCTCATGTTGATGCTCTGACTGATGTTCCCATAACGATTGGACACTGACACCAATGCTGTGTATATTCCTGTACAGAAGAAGAAAGGGAGATGAAGGAAAAGGGTGGGAAATTAGCTTGCTGTCATTGTCTAGCATTTTAATCTTGTGTAAATTGACACAAAGTCAAACTAAACTGGCAGCTGCCCCATTAGTCATGCTGCTGATAAAAAGATGGGCGAGGGCTCACCTGGCTGAGAGTAAATATAGGTGACGTTGTTGCTTAGAAGGACCTGATTGGGGGAGTCTGGGCAGAGGAGGGAGGGGGCATAGGGAGGCTTGCATTCAAATTCCTTATATCCGCCGTCACCAAAAGACCATCTGCCACACAACAGAGACAATGTAAAACCATTAAATGGGGACCATCAAAGAAATAAATATGGATATTAGATGAATAAATGCATGATAACCATTTCCATTCACATATGCACGCTTGCGAACAGACACACACACACACACACACACACACACACACACACACACACACACACACACACACACACACACACACACACACACACACACACACACACACACACACACACACACACACACACATAGTCACTAGCTGGAAAGTGGGAATGTTGTCTGACGAGGCAATAGAGGGTTTTTGGAGGAGAAGTGGAAACTCAAAACTCAAGAAGCCTCTCTGGACCAAGCATGGTGAGTGTAGAGGAAAACTAAGTGAAAGAGTGCGCCATAGTTGGGAGGGTAAAAATGTGAAAGAGGGTGGGAGAGAAGAGAGTAAAAGAGAAAGAGTAGATGAAGAAAAAGAGGGGCGGGGGAGGGGGGGGTACAGGGGAAACAGCCGAGCAGAAGGGAAAATTCTTGTCAGCAATCTGCTCTAACCACACAGCGATAAATCCAAGGCTCTGCATGGTATGACTGCTGCAGTGCTATTATGGCGCACAGGAGACAAAAACAGGGAAAGGAGCAAAGAGAAAGACAGATAGAGGAGAAGAAGGGAGCAGTCAAACACAAACAGATGCACTGTGTTTTCACTCAGCCTTAAAAATGAAGGGGAAGAAGAGACAGAGTGAAAAAGAGGCAGTTATTTTTGCTTTAAAACACACCACAGAAGATATCCATTTATCTGTCTATCATGAATCTATCCCCCCACTGTTAATACCGGAAGGTGGCGGCCACAGACATGTCGACAAGCACAGAGGTGGTGAGAGTCTGAGTGGAGCCCTGAGGGACCACATCTGGCACACCCTTTACTGTGAGGTTGGCCATGGGCTGCAGCCGGTCCACAGTCACGTTGAAATGCTCTGTGAGGGTGCTGACATGGTTCATGGCCGTCACCTGGAAAAAGATCACATGACCGAGTAAGACGATGGAAGACAGCTGGTGAGAAGTTCAAGTCTTGTACGGCACGATAGCTTTGATTGTGACACAACACTAGGAGGTGCAAGAACAAGATGTGACCGAACTAGTAGAGCTGGAACTATTAGTCTATATCGACAGAAAAATTATCTGCAACTACTTTGATAATCTGTTAATCATTTCAATACTTTTTTAGGCTTCAATGCCAGATATGTTATGTTCAGACTTTCTTAAAAATGGCATTTTTAAGGACAATTATAGATCAGCAGTTATTTGAGAAAATAGTCTGCAGATTATATATTCAATAGTTAAGTAATTGTTAGTTGAAGACCTAGTCTCTTCCAGAAATGTCTTGAACCTTGGTGATTATATAGTAATGAAGGTAGTTTGGTGTTGAACAATTCTAGCTGCATTATTACAAAATCCGCAATTCAGTTTGCATGTGAAAACAATATTTAAAAAAAAAAGGCAAATCTCCATGTTTTTCGACGCTGACACTTTTCATGCTGTTCTATATTTTTCACACATTGATTGTGTGATACTGTTTGCGAAACTAATGATGAACCTTCCAGTTAAATCTTAGCGTTCAAACATAAGGCAATATTTCTATGGAAATACAAAGTTGCCTCAGTCGAATCACAAATTAATTGTTTAATTTACACGCATTTGGACAATTAAAAAAAACAATTAATATTCCAGTATGAATGGTAACAGAAAAGACAGTCTGGCAGTATGACAGACACTCACAGTGAGCTTGTAGGTGGCAGCGTGCTGGTAGATGACATTGAGGACAGTGTTGTAATAGGTGAAGTATGGCTTGTCATCCACTGTCCATTTAAATGTGGGATTGGAGCCTTCAAGCACTGATGCTGTGTAGCTCTAAAACACACACATATGAAGACACGATAAAAAGACAGTACACTGCAGAGTGCGTACAGTATTATCAACACCAGTGAAGTAAACGCATACACACAGACACTCACCACGACTGACTCCATCAACACCCTGTGTGCAGGATGCGGCTGCACCACCAGTACTCTGAGCGGTTCTTCCAGGCGTACGACAACAGACAGGCTGGCCTCCGTCACATTATTATGGGCCTCCAGCTCCACCTGCACTGGACTTCTCTGCTCCTCCGTCCCCAAGCTCAGATCCAGCACTGCATACAAGCTGGGCTCTGTGACCTCGACCCCCGACTCTGAGCACGCCCCAGGCTGACAGAGTCCTGGACTAGAAGAAAACTCTTCGGGACAGTCAGACTGGAAGGTCACGCTGTGATTACTGCCACGCCGCGAAGCCTTTGTTAGGTAGCGTGACCGGACTCGGAGCAGCAGCTGGGAGTCGTTGGGCTGCAGGTAGAGGGTGCCATTCTGTGGAAGGGGGTGGAGGATCGTCAAACCCAGAGGAGGCACCACACGCAACGGGCATGATGCTGAGGCTGGGTATGATGGTTCAGCTGAAGTCACCTGGAATTCATAAATTACATTTTTTATCAATTCTTTTTTGAATACAACAGAATTACCAATATAGGACAAAAAGGGGTGAAGACAAATAAATAATGTATACAGCAAAGCTTATGTTTATTAGCCAGTGTTAACAAAATATATTGAATCTTGAATTTAAATATGTGATGCGTGCTGGGATTTGTCATACAGCTTTGATGTATTACCAACAGGCTGTAGAGTCCGGTCTGGGGTAGACCAGCAGACAACTGTGGTCCCTTCAGCTGAGTCTCACTTTGTCCCACATAGAGCACCCTGATGGGGCAAACTACTTCCTCCAGCCAGCCTCCTTCGCCGTCCTCCACCAGGGCCTTCATGTCAAGCTCCGGGGCAGGCTGAGGGTTGGCGTCGTGGTCAGCCGAGGAATCTGTTGACTGTCCGGTGTTGTTGATCCAGAACCACTCTGATTGGTTGAGGGCAAAGACAGGTTGTCGCCACATTGAATGTGGGGAAGATTGGCAGCGGAGAAGGGAGGCGGGGCCAGCATTGTGCTGCAGGGCGATGATATCACCACGAGAAACCAGCAGGTCCTCCAGTTGTTCTTGTACCTGGGAGAAACAGGGATCAGAAGTAAACAAGGCCTTGTTGAACAGCTGCACTGCCTTAACTGTTTAACCAATCTGGCTGTAAACACACTCAAATTAAATCTGTCAGTCATCAAACATTTGTTCCGGTACTGCATTTCAAACGCATAAACACTAAATACTCAGTTTGGAGGCTAGAGTAAATCCTCTCACCAGTATGTGTGCAGCTGGTCCTTCTGGTAGAGTGAAGACCACCTCATTCTGTAGGGTGTATCTGGGCCTCAGAGCCCCAGGGGGCAGGAGGTGAGCCTGTGTGCAGTTAGGACAGGCAGATGGCCGGCAGGGACTAAGGAGGGGAAGGCACCGGTGCTGGAAGGGACACCACTGCTCTAGTCGGGGGCAAGAGGGCAGATCATCGCTCCTGGTGTCATTAGGGACACAAACAGCCACCGGGGCACACGCTGGACCTCCACAACCTGAGACACAAGATGCATCTGGTTTTAGTCATTTACTTTTATTTGAAGTTTGAAGACATATTTAACTTTTCAACTGCATTATATCATACAAGCCGATCACATGTTTTATAGACCGAAGCACAATCTGAATCTTAAAAGTTACTCTAATTGTCAAATAAATGTAGTGGAAGAAATAGTACAATACTTTCCTCTGACATGTATTTGAGTAGAAATATACAGTTGCAGAAAATGGAAATACTCAAGTAAAGCAAAAGTACCTAAAAACAAATCACTTGCACCCCTGGGTGAAGTCTAATCATATTATCATTGATTATCTTCTCTGTTTATAAACAAAGGCTGTAATTTAGGAGAAAATAAAAAAGACAACAGAAAGAAATCAGAGTCTCAAGCTGAGTTATCATTTGTGGTCACTTTACATCAAACGAGCAAAAGTGCACATGAAAGCAATGAGATACTGGGTCAAAGAGGTGAAATCGAACAAGTGTCTCTGCGAAACAAGCCAAAAAGTCTGCACTTCTGAATGTGTGGTGTGTATTTAGAACATGATTAGCGTGCTAGGCCGATACAACCATCTACGCGTAGGGAAGAGGTAATTTGCTTTCCGTGGATTAATAATCCAGTAATCTCATTATTGCCACTGTCTCCTCATCTGTGGCTGCGTTCACAAATTCACAGAAAACGTTATCTCGTGTCTTTAACAAGCTGCTCTGCTCCCTGTGAACTTCTCTTTCTCACAACTTTCATGTGCATCTGCTCCTCTGTCAATTGCACGTCTCTGCTGCTACGTCTCAGTGGAGAAGTCCAAAAAAACAAAACAAAAAACACAGAAAGCCACTTCCTTTTTTTGTGCCCTGTGCCAGGCAGTGTTGTAGCTACGTGTCATGGTCCTGGACGAGGACAGGAAGCGCTCAGAAGGGAGGTGACCTTGATTGGTGTTGTTGCGTTCCTCTTCTGTTTTGCACTTCTTCGTCTCCATTCAAAATGTACTTTCATGTTGACCTAACCTAACAACTTCAGACAAGGCTGGTCAGAGTGTGTCTGCGTGGATGTTTTTGTCTAACTGGTGGTGTGGGGGCGCAGATGGCTTATGGTTTTTTTTAACACCTGCTGATACTCACCAGCAATGTGCGGATGCTTTTACGTGTCAAGTGTGTGTGGGAGAGTGAGTTTTTATGTCTGACTCACTGGGAAGCAGCAGGTGCAGGCCGGGATAATGACAGTGAGGTCTGTAGGTCTGGAATCGGACGTGGATTTGTGAACGGAGCTCCGGAGTGACAAACTCCAGAGAGGACAGACGACCTGCCTGAACAAAGCTCAGAGCTGGGAACAACAGCACCTGAGATGAGAAATGAGAAAAAACAACGGAAAGTTTGATGAAAGGAAGGTTTTGAGGAGCAAAGTATGATGATTGAATAAACGAGGGGACATTCCTCCTCACCTCTATGCCACCTCTGGGAGATTGTGGAGTAGAGAGCGGAGCGGACGGGGCGCGGTGCAAAGGATTATGGGAGGGAAACACAGCTAGGCCCACAGTGTAAATCCCTGCATCTGGAACACGCACTGTAGAGGCAGAAAAAGAAATGAGGCAAGGTGACAAAAGAGGAGGGGAGGATTTAGGAATTTAAAACGAGTAGAGAAGTAGCGGGGGCAATTTATAAGAAATGAAGGCGCAGCTACAGTCCACTCTGGAACCGGTTGCTTTGAGAAAGAGAGAGGGAGAGGTGAGAGAAAGAACAAACCTCTGAAGACACAGACCAAACAAAACTAATGTTGAAGATATTAAAGGACCAACACTTTAGTGCAGGATGTATCTGCTCACTGCAGACTGACACAAACACAGAGACCTAATCTAAGACAGACTGGACCAAGAAAACAGATACAAACACACAAACCACGGCCTGCTTCACACATACGCTTCATTTCACACCTTGACACTGACTTTCAGTTCAGTTTTGAAGGCAGTTTCAGATTGTGCTGGTTTTTCTGAAGTCTGTTGACTGTTGTACATTTCTTTCAGCCTCATTCTCAGACCGTTCCTGTGGAGCGAACTTAAATCCAGTTTAACTTCTGCTCGAGCTACGTCTGCACATGACATGTTACATTATGTGTTGCTTTATGAGACTGACGTGTACACCCTTAATAGTACCGCAGAACATTCTCAATTTCATGATAACTAAATAAGGCGGCCTTCTATTCACTGACTCCTCAGTAAGTTTAATGTAAATGCACTACTGCCGGTTGAAAAACGTCCTGGTTGTGTATGTTCACATTACATTAAATGTCATGTTATTTTGTCTATATCACGCAACACTTATTTGGAGTTCCGACTCACCTGCATTATGTTCGTCATTTAAAATCAAGAAGTGGTAAACATGGCAGCAATATTATTTCAGGAATCAAATGGTCAAGTATAGATATCCAGCTGCCACATATAAAAGACTTTATGAAGTCTGCTTATTGTCTACAGCTTTACGAGTTTAAATAACTATTATATATATATATATATATAATATAATAAAATATATATAATGCTTGATTGTTCAACAAACGCTGTATGTACAGATAGAGGTTATGACAAATGGGAATACTTGCTTTACAATTAAGTATGTCTGCAACAAAACTATGATAATTGCATTTGCATTTGCATTGAATCTGAGCCTCAGTTTTCATTTTCTTCCTCTGATTACTTGAAACGCCCCGTATTTTATTGTGTCTGTGTGAATGTATGGAGCCTACCTTGGGGGTTGTACTGGCAGACATAGGCCCGCATGGCATTGCATTGGTGTGAACTGGTCTGAGCACGCTGATCGAGGGAAACACACACGTTTCCGCGGGAGATCGTGGAACGAGGTGGCGGGCCCTCCTCTCCCTCTTGCGCATCTGAGCCGTTCACCCAGCGCAGCTTGCCCGGAGAGTCGACATCACTGAGGCCCAGCCACGCACCTCGCTCCCTGGGACAGGAAAAGAAAGGTAAACAGATTAACACAGAGTACCAAACTTTAGAAGATAATAATCGCACATGAAATGATTCATACATGCAGTTTAAGACGGAAAAATGTAATTTTCATAGATGTCCTTGTGATCTGGACTTAAATCAATGTGGGTCTTAAACAGTGACAAAATAAAGTTTCTAAATCAATGAACAGCTTGCCTTCAAGAATCAATGATTGCAGGTAAGAGAAAGCATGAAAATGGGATTTGATTGAACCCCAGTGGGATGTTAAGAGAGGGGATGTCACATATTGACTACGCTCTGTGATTACAACAGGAACCCCATGAGTCCACTAATGGACTGCACATTTTCATTCGCTTTCATTTTCATTAGCTGTGAACTGGAAACAAAATGTTTTTCTCTCCAAAAGAAGAGTTGGAGTATGTGGAGCACTGTGATCTAAAGACACAATAAAAAGGAAGAAAGCGTCAAACATTTTAGACATTTTGTTTGATTCTGGTTTTAGTCGTTTTCTGACATGTACTAAACATTCACCCAGATAAAAGCAATTTCTTTCCCTGTCTTATTTTCTTTCTTTCTTTCATCTTTTGGTCAGACTTTTCTATAATGGCTGACAACTCAAATCTGTGAAAACGACATCTGAAGGAGTGGACAGGGGTTAAAAAATACAAGCAGAGAGGGAACAAGAAAAAAGGGTCTCTGTGGCAAAAAACAAGACCTGATGTTAAAAAAAAGGAGCTCCTTATATAAGCGAGGGGGTGGAGAAACACATGAGCGGAGGAGGAGAGAGGGGATAAGCTCCATCTGCAGCAGGTTTTTTCTTCTCTCATCCATTTCGGCCAACGAGGGCAGGGCCTCTACCCTCACATCAACACACACACACACACACACACACTCACACACACATCCTGAACTGTGGACTCCTCCTCCCAGGGTGTTAAAAGTTACAATGCAGCTGTGCTTTTACAGATGTGTTTTTTTGCGACCCTCTCTGACCTAAACACCAAAACCAGGGGTCTTCAGACCAGCACAAGTCCAGAAACTTTCATAACGAAGCAAAGTCACATCCAGAGCTTATCACACAGACGTACAGTACAGCAAAGAAGCATTCATATTTTTGTGAAAAGAGACTGTTTACCATGACTAAGCCTCAGGTCACGATCTGTTCACATCTAAACACACGCTGTACTATGTCGGGGAAAAAACAGCAATGCCAGATAACAATATAAATGAATGAATAGATGACAAATTACGAATACTGAAAGCAGAAAGCTTAAAGGCATGAAGTTCATAAACAATAAATGAGGACAAATTAAAAGTACTGCCCTTGAAAACAGCCTCAAGTCTGAACACTTGCATACACATCCAAACAATGTACTTTGTGTTTGTTATTGAAAGTTCCACATCTGTTTTGAGTAGTTGAGTCTCTCACAGTAGTTGTAGGGCCTTATGCAGGAAGCGATATAAGAACAAATTTCCTCTTATTCTTATTTTGTTAGTACCTATTGATCTGTGGCATTCACCAATGTTTTCTTATTTCTGCTCTTCTCTTGAGTAAGAGGACATTTTACAAGTGATCGAGAGCACTCTTACCAAGATAAGAAAAAAACATTGCGTCTCATTTTCACAGTTCACAAATTGTCAAACGGAAAGAAACATTCAATTTAAAGGGACATGGAAAAATGCATGAATATCATATAATAAAATGTATGATATTTTGGACATGGACATTATAATCATTAATTATAATGATTGGATTATTAAATCTGAGGGCTAAAGAAACATTATTGGTCCATTGATCCTTGAATGATATTGAGTACGTTCAGCTTCTGGATGGCTGCTCTCCGATGCTTATTGATTATTCTGTACTGCTAGTACTGACGCTCTGAAAATCACATGTTTACTTTGCTTAAGAATATGTAACAGTACCTCAACTTCACTCCCGCTGAAGTGGCATCTCTCTAATTCTTGGGCATAGAGTTTTTGCACACAGCATACACCCGCAGATAAATAGAGTTTAGGGGGCGTTACCTATTCCAATAATAAACAATCTGCCACAGGCCTACAATTTATGATCAAGTGAGCACAAATCACTTTATGCTCACTTGAGTAAGAGTAGATTAAAGAGTAGAGTAGTCTCCAGTGCATCTGGAGAGTTGACTTCTCTTATTTATTTTCTTTAAGTCCCAGTGAAGTTAACGGGTCTTTAGCTTCTGTACTGTGAGTATTCTCCTGTGAATATTTGAGCAGTGTACAGTTACAAGCCGAATTTAAATCAAATCCTTCACATTTGATTGGACCGCTGAATTGTAGGCGGGCATAAATTGAAGCGCAATACGAAGCTACAGAGGACTGTGGCTACAAACGCACCTCCCTTGTTGCTAAAAGATATCAGGATATTATGGTTAAACAAAAGGAAGGAAAAGATGATTGGATATAAAAATACAAAGACATTTATTTTTTTGGGGGGGTAGTGATCTAAAAGGGTTAAAAATGCATTTTTCATTTACGCTTGACTGAAACAGAAAATTAAGAGGAAACATAAAATACATTTAAGAGAATGTGAGGCCCAGAGCGGGCAGGTCATTGCCAAAAAAACAATAAAATTCCCCCCACACACACAGACAGGCTTAGACCCCATTTCTGCAACCCACACAGACAGAAACACTCACTGTGTGACTTTGGGTGCCAGCAGGTTACGCAGCGCGTCACTCCTGACTATTGCCAGATCCCCGCCACGGTCTGAACACTGCTGTCGAGCGTCTGTCCAGCTCAACTCCCCTGGAACGATCTGGAAGCAGCGTGAGGACTCTGCATGGTACACCCCGTCCTTTGGGCAGTGAGGGGAGGCTGGCAAAGGACAGACACATTCACATGATTTCTCAGATGTTTTGAAATCACACTTGCACACTTATTTATGGACAGATACAATCATTATTTGATTGCTAAAAATACGAGTTTCAAAAGAATTCCTGACAAAAAAACATGCCTTTTGAAGCTTTCAAAAGAATACACGACTGCTTTACGATTTGATAGACACTCTAAAAACTGCTGGGTTAAAAATGACCCAATTGGGTAAATTGGTAACCCAGTGCTGGGTCAAAAAGGACCAAAAAAAAGCTGAATCAGCCATGGGTTGTTATGAACCAGCAGGGTTGGGTTATATATTCTTCTCAAAATGGGTAAAAATCACGTCTGCACCTCCATTGCCATTTAAATAAAATGTGTTTTAAAAAAGCTTCTGAGAAGTTGAGGCAAACACAGACAAGACAATAAGATACAAAATATGTTGATAAATGGAAGGAAGATTAAAAAACAACAAAAAAAACCCCAAAAGACTTTTAAAGACAGAGCTGTCTTATTCACACACCTGTCATACAAGGACACACACTCACAGACAGACAATGACATTTCTTGACTTTCTACTTTGTCCTCTAGTGAATCACATTAGTCAAAAATATGGCCTTGTACTGCCTCTCTTTCTTCTAAAGCTACATCTACCTCTGTAGAAACCAGGCCTACAATACATCAAAGAAACAAGAGACACAGATCAAATAAAAAATCAAATCAGAAAAACCAACATATTAACCGAAACACACTGTCATGGACGAGGCCGGGTATGAAGGAGGGACAGTCAGAAGCTGGGGGACAGGTTGTGTCTGCTTATAAAGAGACTGTGAGTGTCTGTATGTGTGACAAAGGGAGATAGGACAGTTCATTTTGTAACTGCTTTCATGCACTGATATTTGACTGATGGATTACTCTACTCTGGCCAACTGTAGGAGATTCAAGAAACTCAGAAGGGTAGCTACAAACTTAAAACATATGTCATTTACCTGCTGGTCATGGGCCCAACTGCCAAACAGGAAGCAAGCGCTTCCAATGGGCTTCATAGTAGTGGGAATGCGGACTGTACTATTTTGATTAGAGGACAGAGGTGGGGTTTCATTGTCCTTGGGGAATAGTCTTCCCTGACAGTACCCTAAACAATCTACATTGTTAATATTTCGGTGTTAATATAATTAGAAAAAATATATAGTATAGTAAAGAATAGGATAGTTTACAGTGATTGTCTTAGTTGTTCTGATAAATGTTATTCTATTGTCTTAATTGATTTTGGTCTAACTTTGGTTTGACTGTAGGAGGAGCTTCCTGTTTAAAAGCAAGGGGTAAACGCTCTTACAGTAGTTCAGACTTGCTGGAAACTTGCTATTTTATTTTTTAAATAGACGGACACAGTTAGCAACTAGCTAGTGAAGTGAAGAGTTGGTAGAGACCAAAACACAGCTAAAAGAGAGTGAATATTGGGCTAATCCATTGTTGTGTAAACAACTTATTTCTGTTGACCCCAAGTATATATTATGGAGAAAATATTATTTCAGGTTTAAAAAAGCCAAATCCTGTAATTCTTTTTTTTGGAACATCATGTTGATGATTCATACAATTTACCAACAACCACAACGATAGACGTGACTGGAGCGTTGTTCATGAGACATTTATCCTGTTAAATTGTCTGATAAAACCCACAGAGAGCCACAGGGATAATTGGCTGTTGATTACTATGAGGAGTTTAGAGTCACACACCATTTCTGTGCTGATTAGTTTATTGACTGTCGATCAGTGTTATTTGGTGTATCTTACCTTTGGCAACCTGGACTCCATCCTTTGAAATCTTCCAGTCTACATTCACGCCATCAGCACCCCAGCTGACAAGTGTGATCTCTAGGCTCATATTGGCCACAACTAGAGGTGGACAGCGCAGCTCCAGTTTGGGGGGAAGTGTCACGGTCACTTCTCCTCGTGCTGTACGTACCTGAACACATACAAATATACAACAAAATATTAAAATCACATGTAATTATGTTAAAAACTGCTTTAAAAAAAAACTGACATTTTTTTATTTTATTATACTGTAAAAAAAAAAAGGAAAAGAAAATATTTCCTATTTTTTCTCTCTCACCTCCTTGTGTCCGGCCCAAGCCATCAAACTAACCGCATAATGTCCCGGAAGTCCATATTTGTGAGCTGCTGTGGTGGCCCCTGTTTCTGTAGTGTTGACTCGGGATGAAAGGTCACCAAAGTCCCAGGACAGTGTCACCGGAGTGACCGAGGACGCGGCGGAGAAACTGATGCTGTCGTGGACACTTTGCAGTCGGAGAGGCTTCAGTGAGACAGCGAAGTCCACCGCAAACACGTCATGAGCCAGAGTCCACCCACATTCCTGTGTATAGAGGGAACCATGTGAGGAAGAGGAGGATTGTGTGTGAATTAACTGCTCTGATTTACAATAAACAAATCTTGATTTTCAGTTGGAGTTTTGGATAACTACTCCAGTTGCTCTGTACAGCAGCCCTGTCGGAAACTAAATCTGAGGATGTAGGGAAGTCATTCAAGCCACAGAGGGAAGTTGTTGGTAGATTATAGAAGGTTTAGAGGAAATCCTGAAGGTTGTGTTTACAAAAGAAGGAACAAAGCAAGAGGCGGAAGCTCTACTTAAGGAGCTCTTTGACATCTGATGTTCTCACGAGTACAATAATCACACTCTGGGACCACTGTGTGCTGCATACCTTCATAACATTCGGGTTTGTACAGGCAGCTGAACACTGAGATTCGCTGATGAAGTTTGGCTCCGAGTTTGTGCTGCAGAGGCACTCGTGCCTCGCCCCTAAACCCCCATAGCGGTGTGATGCAGCAAAACACACGCTGTTACACTGCTCACGCGTGAAGTTTCCAGGTGTGGAGGAAGAGAAGATAACAAGCTCACTCCGTCCCCCTCCTCCACTGCTGCTGTCCTCAAGACAAGCAGCATAGTTGAGACCTGGAGGAGAAGGAAAGGTTTTTCAGTCAACACACTGCAAATATATTTTGATTCATATCTCATTTAAAACTTTAATCAGCATCAGACCTTCTCTGTCCAAACCAGCAAAATAAATCAAAAGAGGTCAACTCATGAGAAGTTTATTACTCTTACGTTTGGACATTCATTTTGACCCTGAGGAAAGTTTGGATTTGTAGTACACTTTTGTTATGCATTTTCATGGATTTACTATTTTGGCCTGTTTGCTAAACATCAAGTGCACTTGCTTGATGTCTTTCTGGGTTTTGCTTGCGAGAGAGACTTCATTTTAGGTCTAGGAAGTCCCTCAACTACTCCTATTATGTTATAGATGAATCTGAAAAGACAGGACTCCAAATGGGGAGGTTTTTGTGTTTGTCATTTTTGTGACATGTGCAAGAGTCTGCATCTATTTTTTTCCTACCACAGGTGAGCAGGCTGACATTGAGCAGGGGCTGTTGGCGCAGCTCAGGAGGGTTGTTGCATAGCATGGCGTCCGGCCGACGAACTCGCACCCCTTTATCCTGGAGCCAGCTGACCAGCCGGAACAGCTTACAGTCACAATCAAAGGGGTTACTGCTAAGGTCGCTGGAGGAGAGGAGGACAGGGAGGAAGTGGGTCAGTCATGGTGAAACATGACAAAAGAAGCACAAAAAAGTTACACATTTCAGCTTTTGCGTTACAATAACACTCCAACATTTTTGGGAAATACACTTGTTTGCTGACTCAATGGAGTTAGATGACAAATATAATATCAGAGAACTAACGGTTACAAAAACCAGCTTCTGACAAAAGTACAAAAAATACACCTTTAAACGAATATGAACGTTGTATCTTGTTTTCTGGCACATTAGTCATCAATCCATTTTGTTCAGAGTTAGAAAAGTATGAGAAAGCCCACAACTTCACCATAAGGGAAGGACTGGAGGCTGCGTCCATGCCCAGCTGTCTTTGGTCAGTAGCATTATAAGCTAACTATTGATCAAACCATAATGCCAATATTACAAGATACAAAGTGTAGTTAAATGTGACTTTTTTGAAGGAGTAGGAGAGAACTTTTAGCGTTTTCGTTATTGTTTACAATTCAATTTAATTCAGACTTAATTAAGGACACAATTTAAGGGGGTTCCATAGCACAATGAAGAGCACAGCAGAGCAGGTGGTTACACCAACATTAACAAGCATTTGGCTTGTGTTGCTGCTTCTTCTGAGCTTTAAGCAGCAGCCTCATACAGTCATTATAAGCCACTGTGATTCTCCGCATGCTGCCTTTTTTTGTAAAAATGCCACAGGTGGTAAGTACATAGTGAGGTACACAAAGTTTTAAAAAGAGTGGTCTTCACAGTCACTGATCTCATACTGAAATTACAAGCCAACATGTTTGCTTGTGCGTACTTTCAACGCTTATGGTCTGATAAATCATCAGCCTAACTATTTAGCCTCATTGCACACTTTAAAGGTATAATATGCAGGACTTTTTGGGTGAGCAGAGCAGAGCAGGCAGGACAAAGCCTGCCCTTCGGCTGCATTCATTCAAAATCTGTCAATGCTGCATCTTCCTGCAGGGTTGTGGAGGAGGTGTGGGTGTCTTTATTTGTGCTTTGGAGCGTAAATGTCATGAAACAATCAGAAAATTATGTTTTATTTCAATGATTCACTGCTTTAATCTCACTAATGCCGCTCCCCCTCCTCATTCACTCCATAGCTTGCTCGGCCATCGCTTCTCTCTCTCTCTCTCTCTCTCTTTGTGTCTTTACAAACAGCAACCGACAAATGTATCATACTTTGTCTTTAAGGACATTGCCAGAAAAGGAAGAAATCAGGAAACACAAATTTTCTGTCTTCTTTACTTCTGACAATAATGATATTACTCTTACATTATGTCAAAATCTTTACCATATTATGGACATATCCTCAATAATTGACCAGCACTACACAGACAGAAAATCACTATATCATCAGAGTATATAAATGAGGTGGTTAACAAGAAAATTACCATCCATCCGCCTGTTCCACATCCATTTAACTGAATTATTACTTCATCTTTAGAAACTTTCAGTCATGCCAGTGAGCCAGGCTGCACTATACTACGGCCCTTTGACATATCAGTCTGCCATAGAAAAGCTGCATTCCTTTTCAATAGCAGACAGGACAAAGAATATCAATGAGGATATGTATATTATTGAATAGTCTGTTAAATCACACTCTTTTCAAGAACAAATCTTGTGTTTCATCTAAAGGCTTAGTGAGGAATAAGTACTACTCACTACCTTCCACTCCAGTCTGAAATAAAGCTTCATTCATCTTGTGTGTAGGCGAGATAACTGGAAACGTGTTGCTTATTTAAGCATGTGTGATCAGATGTATGTTTGTTTTTTCGTGTGTGACTGTGTTTGTATGAATAGGGTCCAATTACATTTGATTTATCATGTCATATTTCTATATTTATTGGAGACACAAGAGACAAAATGATGCAGAGAGAAAAGACAATGAATTGCGATGACTTACATTTGAGTTAAATTGCAGAGGTTGTCGCATATTCTTTCTTCTATGGTGGTGATGAAGTTGTTACTAAAATCGCTGAAACAGAAGACACAAATCACTGTTGACATTAAAACAAGTCTTTAGTCACTTTTTTCGACTGTACCGGTTTGTGGCAATTGCTATGATACTGTCATTTTGGCAAAATAAGTGATGAATGTGGTGTGAATTTGCCATTGATTAAAGAAGTGGACATTCCCACGTCATCTTTACAAAAAAATGACTTATATAACTCAGATATATAACACAACACAAAGCTGAGTGATAAAAAAACTAACTGAATCCCAAACAACCAAAGTGCTGAGTAAGGGATAGCTTAGCATAGGAAGGCTTTTGATGTTTCTCTCCACTTTGTTTCCAAGCTGCTCTCTTTCTTTTTCTTTACTCCCCTTCTCTCCCCTTTTCCTCATTCACTCATGTTCTCCCTCCCTCTCTGCTCTATCCAGTAGGCTACATAATGGGGCCGTTGTGTGGTGGTTTTGGAAGGAACTGATGGAAACCACCAGAGTCCTCTCTTAACACACACACACACACACACAAACATGCTTAAGCGCCCATTAAATGGGTGGAAGAAATAAGGTAATGGATGGAGGAAGGGAAAGATGGAGGGAGGGGTGGAGGGAGGTTCAGCGGGAGCCTGGAGCGGTAAGCTGTAATTGAACTTAATGGTGCTGTGATTAGTGTGTGTGCGTCGCTGTGTGGGTACGTGTGTGTGCAATATACAGTGTGTGTGTTTTTTTGTGTGAAAGCTCTCTGGTCCAGTGAGCTCACTCCAGGGATTTCTGCCTATTTAAATCCAGACTAAACCTAGCATTTCTCCCTACTGCTTTCTTTTTCATCTTCCTCATTCTCCTCTCCTCTCAACCTTGGGTTTGTGAGGTCATCATCTTCTTTAGACTTTGTACTCACAGGATTGACAGTGGCCCACAGCAGAATACTCCTCTGGGGAGAACATTGATCCTGTTCCCTTGAAGATACCTTAAAGATAGATAGATATACAGTATATATAAATATATAGAAGAATATATCGACAGAGCTGCAGATAGATTGGTTTTAAAATACCTGTACACACACACACACACACACACACACACACACACACACACACACACACACACACACACACACACACACACACACCAAACACACACACATACATACAGAGATGCAGATGGATTGAATGTAGGTAAAACGATGTGAACACACAAACATATACTGCTATTCATACTCACAGCTCTCGGAGGCCAGTGAGACGATCTAGCAGGCTGGTGTCAAGGGAGGAGATGTGGTTCTTGGAAAGATCTCTGCAGGAGCAAACCAACATGTCCACATTTAAAATGCATGCCAGAAGGGCAAAATGTTTACAGGCACACACACTCAACGGACGTTACAAGTAATTTACCATATCAATGTGGAAGTTTAAGTGCTGGGAAAATGTAATGACAGCAAAGGAGAGAGAAAATGAGAGAAATGTTTAGCTCATACGGAGGTGGAGATCAATAAAACAGGACACATCAAATATGACGTAGCTGTGCCAAAGAACACAATACTAAGAACAATACAGGAATTTTTGGTTAGTATATATTTTTTGCTATGACACATCACAATACAGCTGTTGTCAGATAAAAGATAAAATAAATAAATCACATATCATAACTTTCAACTTTTTAGGACCCAGAAAAATAGTTGTGTTTGAGAAGGGTTACCCTTGATTTTTTTTCAGTTCATTCAGTCAATGTGTTCACCAGCCCATGAGTCAGTGAACTTGCCCCTAACTCATAGAGTAGTGACAGAAAACGGTCTCTGGCCAAATGTAAACTATGGTCAAAATGATTGCATGGCGTGTATTTGTGTGTGTGTGTGTGTGTGTGTGTGTGTGTGTGTGTGTGTGTATGTGTGTGTGTTAGACCTTACAGCTACCAAGATGCCCCAACATGTAACGTGTAGTGGTTTAATTTGGCTAATTGGTTTGTGAATTATTACTGGAAATAATTTTCAATTAAACACTAGGAAATAAATCTCTGTAAGTCAGGATGTGAATGAAAGGAGGAAGAAGGCAGCTAATGAGGAATCTCCTGTAGATATCACTCGCCCACATTCACGTATTCCTGTACAGCACTTCATCAAATCACAGACTTCTTTATGTTTGTTTGTTTATTTATATAGAAAAGATACAGTATATGATTTGCAAGGAAATATTACAGGCAGCATATTACAGTTACAAGTGGCAATCATATAGGCCTATATAGGGTGGTGAAGTGATTTCAGGACTCTTTTAAAATGCCGTGAGTTTAGTCTTTGGTCAATTTATATATACATATATATATATATATATATATATATATATATATATATATATATATATATATATATATACACATACATATGCATATATTTATATATATAAATATTTATATATATAAATTGGGGATGTATAAATTGGCAATACAGCATATCTCCAATAAGCTAATACCAGCATATAGTAGGACATGCAAACATGCTGTACACACAGCGTTAACGGTATGTGCAGTACACAGAAACTAAACGCTATCATACTGATCAACTGGAGTCAGCGAGGCACCATTAAAAGCGAGTCAGGAAATGAGAAAACTGAATTGTTTGAACAGTGGAGGTGAGTTGCCAAGACATGAAGAGCAGAGGAGGAAGCAGGACAGAGTCGAGCTAAATTAGGTGGCTTTGGGATCCTGAGGGTGCCTTCACAGCCAAGCCTCAGTTGCACGTGAAAACGAAACAAAGGGGAGAGAAAAAACAAGGAACCAGAGGTTGTGGGAGGACAAAACACACCATGTGTGTGTTTGTGTGTGTGACAGACGATCTTGAGTGTGTTCATTTGACACTAATTTCACGGCAACAATTAAAAATCAAAGTCTAAGACAGGAAAATGTGTGTTTGACTGTATGGGAATGTACACCCTTTTTCTCTCTCTTTCTATGTGTGTGTGTGTGTGTGTGTGAACAGAGCAAGACGCCCATTCCCAAAAGGAAACATCTGTACATTCCAGACAAGCTGTGTAAGAAAGATGGAGAGAGAGAGAGAGAGATCTCTGCTAAACCCATCAGCAGATGAAACGGGACAACACTGAGACGCGCCTCTTAAAAAGCTGATCAGTCACACATTAGACTGACACCTCGCCTTATGTAATGATCTCAACATCAATGCCAGGTGTGTGTGTGTGTGTGTGTGTGAGTACAACACAACTGTATACAGAAACGTTCTTTTTGACCTTATGGGCAACGCAGCATGGACAATAGGGGATTAAGTGGAGAGAAAGTGTGTATGTGTGTTTAACGTGACCATATAATGTGACCTTTACCATGTCTATTAGCAACAGGCTCCCGTTCTCTCAGCTACCTCTGGACACACATGGTTTTACTAACACACACACACACACACACACACACACACACACACACACACACACAGACACATACACACACACACACAGCACACATATGGTTCTGTTTTACTAACGGTGTGGCCAATGATCTAACCACTCCTTATAAGGCCTGTCTGGTGCCACTTATTCTGAGCTGGAGGATGAGAACACACACACACACACACACAGTCCTCATTGACTACTCTGTGCTTGGGCAGATGGAATGACACAGGAGAAGTGGGTACGGGCTCTGGAAAGGAAAAAATAAATCTCAAGAGAATGAGACAAAGAAAGCCATTAAAGTCGATTTATTTTGGTTTGACTTCTTCCGCACAAAAAGTTTTGTGATGAAAACTGTGAGGTAGGTCTGATTGTTGGACAGCTTGGTATCTGCTGTATCGTGGTGGCAAAGTGGTCCAAGTCCCCGTAAGTGAAGGCCAGCGCTCCACTAACCCACTAAACACAGACTGCTCTGCGGTCGCTTTCATCCCCCTCAGCCTCCCTGCCTGATTCCTTCATTTCTCCCTCCCTCCCCCAGTCACTTCTCCCAATTTCTCCTTTTTTCCCTCTGCTGCTTTGTTTATATTCAAAGGCTGAGCAGACCTATATGAGTCTGACGGGAGGGGCAGCAGGACAAAAGCAAAGTCGGGGTTAAGGATGATCGAGTTAGAGGAGAATAAGGCCGATGTGAAGGGAAAGTAGAGAATAAACTGAGAGGGAACCAGCAGTGAGCGACACAGGCCAGGTCTGGAGAACAATCGCCCCACTGTGGGCTGCCTGTCCCATGGGCGCCTGTCATAGCTTGGCCAGTCTCCTCCACACTGCTTCAGGTGAGAGCTGACAGCCAGCCCCTCATGCCTGGGCCATAAGTGTGTGTGTGTGTGTGTGTGGGGGGGGGGGGCTGTCTAGTGGGGTACTTTCCCTACTGAAGGAAGAGAGGGAGCATTAAATTAGGGGAATGGGGTGAGGAGTTAGAGAGACAGGGGTGTTGAGTGCAGAGGTTTAGGCCAAAAGGCCAAACATTTTGCTTCCTGGTATGTCTGTCTGGGTCACAAACACTCTCCTCTCCTCTCCTCTTTTCTCCTGTCCTGTCCTGTCCTCTCCTCTTCTCTTCTCTTCTCTTCTCTTCTCTTCTCTTCTCTTCTCCTTTTCAGAACATTCTGTCCATTTTTCCAGCTGCTGCTGCCTGGGTCGTCTGGTATCCAGCTGGCAAGTGAGGGGCAGCTGTGTGCAGCAGTTCAACACACTCACTCAAAGACCAACGCACATACATACACAGAAATACTCACAAACACTTGACACGCTGTCAATGAATGCAAGAAAAACAAAACTCCTGTAACACTGTCTTGCACTCATCGCTCTTTTCCTGGTAAATGAAACTGTGTGAGATATCTTGAAGTCATGAACTGTGGGCCTGAATCAAAAATAGCTCTCAGGCTTGCAGTGTTTCTGGGGTGTGACTATGAATAGGGAAAAAAACAACTAGTTATTAATTCAACGAATGAAGCAAACAACGAATGAATAGAAAAGCAGACAAAAGTAAATAGGATAAAATAAAATTGAGCACACAAAAGTAATCAATTAAAGTCACGTTTATAAATGTGTCTTTGATTGGCATTTTGTAAATAGCTATGTGGACTTATAAATCATACACATTTACTGAAACTAGCTAACAACGTAACAGAATAATGATGGTATCAGCTTCTGTTTGTCATACTCCACTTCCCTCTAAATATTGACATGGTCTGTGTGTTGTACTCATTCTCACCCTACGTACTGTTTCTATAAATACCAGTTATGGCATATGCTTGGTTTTTGTGTGTTTGCATTGTACATCTGGTCCCTTCAAATTTACATTTGAACTTTGACAGGACTGAAACATGCTAGTTAATTAAATGTTGATCTAATTATCATTTCTTTTATGTCAAATATCAAGTGACGACATTAACAAACTGCAATCAATAAACATGTGTTTTTCTATGTCTTTTAATTTATGACAGGATGGTATCATCAAAGGTAAGACAATTAAATGTTAAGCAGACTTTGCATTTGCTTTATAGTAGTGCAGACAATATATTCCACCCAAAGGTTGTGCAATTCATGAGCATAGCCTTCGACATCTTAATTGGGCGTATTAGCATACAATTAATTTTTTCTTTTTGCACTAAAAACTACAGCTGAGGCTGTACTTTGTATACACATATTCAGTGATAAACCAAAATCTTGGAGAAACTGAAATTTTGACGGGATGATGAAGCTCGATGAAGATTTATGAGATCACCAAAGTAACAATCATAAGAGAACATACATGTCTGTACCAAAAGGGCATGGTAATCTATCCAATAATTGAAGAGATATTTTGGTCGTGGACAAAAAGACGGACCGACTAACTGACCCACCGGCCATGCCATTCACAGAGCCATGTCGCTAGCATGGCAACATTCTTTAAATGTATCTAAAATCAACAATTTAAAGCCTTGTACAGTATGTTTGCAAAGCACACCTTGGTTAAAGTGACAATTCTCCCAAATTATGAGGATTTAATTTACAGATTTGACTCCAAAAATCTTCTCAATGAACATGACGTCTTCTACTGTACTCCTGGCTAACTATACCTCAAACGGTAAATGATTTATGTTCTAGGAAATTCCTTATAATGAACATTCCTAAAGACCGCACTTGCTCTGATTGTCATTTATTCTAGTTTGCCGCTTTTAGTGACTGGAACAAGTTAAAAAAAAGGGCTAAAACTCCACACCTTCATTCTGTTACCCTCCTTTAATATCTCATTACAAGAGATAGTTTCTGATCACTGCACCTGCTTTTGAATTTGCATCTCTGAAAGTTTTAATTTTGTCTGATGCTGTTTTATTGCACAACTTTTAGCTTTGACTGGTTAAATAAAAGTAAAAAAAAAACCTCTTCCTTGTTCTTGTATTGACGGGTTTAAAGACTGGGGGAGCAGGGGGGGATTACATGCAAACAGCAGACTAACTGGTGGAAATCAGGCTGTTGCATATGGGCACAAGATAAACAATGGTTCAAATGTATAAAACAAAATCATGTAAGCACTGTGTGTGTAAACCAACAAAAAGTGTATATGCATATCTAAAGACTTGAACATAGCAGTAGATTCAAGGCCCCATTGCCCCAAGCAATCAGGCTGTGTACACAGGACTGTAGTGTAATATATTTCATGTTTGTAAAAGAGCAGAGAGTGTGAAGCATGTCAGCAGTTAAATAAGCCTCCGGCACCATCGAGACAAGCAAAGCTGCAGCCATATATGCCAATGAAATTACTAATTTGGCTCAGCCCTCCACACCATGAGCTATAGGTAACAACCACTTCATCTTTTGCTCCCTATATTGACTCTTCACTGTGCTCTCTGCTCTTTCTGCTTGTTTTTCTAGTTGCATCAGTTTAATGTGTTGCTTGCAGGTTCACTGGCATGAAAACAATTCGACTCAAATTTAATTTAGCACCCACACAGACAGGTCCACAAATCGGAGGATTGATTTTCATTATTTCCTTGTTCTTGTGATCATGTTTCAGTTGCATTTTTCTTTTACCTGTGAAAAGGTTGCTGTAAGTTTGAAAATGACATGGGACATTTGCTGCTTAGTAATGGCAAACAACGTTCCTTCACTTGAAACTGCAAAATTAGCTTTTTGTTACAAATTTGAATTATATTACGACATTGAATGAAAATGAAACCCACTACCGACTTGCAGCATCTCATTCTGGCAGGGTTTTCATTCCACATTTTAGAGGCAATCCAAAACAGACCAATTTAAAATGTTCAGCCTCAAAGATGCTGGTTGGCATTTAGATATCTTTATGTCTTTGCAGACTATGAAGGGAGTGTTTTACTGCAATGCACACACACGCATGCACATACACACACACACACACACACACACACACACACACACACACACACACACACATACACACACACACACACACACACACACACACACACACACTCTCTCTTGCAATGGCTGTTTGTATCTAAATGCAAGGAACAAAATCCAATTATCACTCTCCACTTCTTTCCGGCGGATTTAACAGGGAGACAACAGGTTTGTCAAGTTGTTTTGTCGAACTAGAGCAAAAGTAAAATGTTTCCTCTCCAGTGAACTTCTGCTATAGTGTTTTTCACTCTCACTGGTGAGCACAACACAGTCCAAAGGGTAACATTTCAAACTGGCTGCATCCATCTTTTCCGTGTCAAACACTCAATCTCTTAATGTAAACAGAGGCTGTAAAAGTGTCTGTGGTCAGCTTGAAATTGATCAGTTTGAATGGATTCCTGGGTTACACCTCTCGAAACATCACGTTTTAACATGTTAAATCATCAAAGCAATGATGCTCTTCCTTATGTATTTAGCCATATATTATATCAAAGTATGGCTGTTTGGAACACACTGAGCATTATGCTGAACCGCAGAGTGGTGGATTATGCTGCAAAAGCGAGTCTATGGATATTTTTACTGTCACTATCTGAATCCACTGAATCAGAATGAATTCTAGCTGAAAGACACGGCTGCTGTTCTCTGGTGAAGACTATACTGCATGTTTTGAGTGGATTACTTAAAAGAAGATTTTTAGCTCAGATATTTCTGTCAAACCCTCTCTGCATATTGCAATGCATGAACAACGTGATTGATGTGGCTGAACATTTCATGTACTTTATTTAATAGCATCAATTTGTCACTGTCAAACCTTGCTTTTAACTATCTCACAGATTGTATCCTCTGTTACCTTGTTAGTTCGCAGTCTGTATATCCGTTTCTTTTTTTAGGCTTTTCTGTCTGTGATCACACAACACATCTGGCAAAGCTTCGGCAGGAAGAGATGCAGCAAACTGTGTGAGTGATTCCCACATGTGCACAAGAAAGTCTATGACAGAGCAGCGTATTTTGTGTCAGCCGTCAGTTGTGTTGGTGTTGGAAGGTGTGAGCAAGAAGAGAGAAGAGGTACAGTACTGAAAACTAAACAAAAATGTAAGAAACCTTCAAAAGCAAAAGACCAACGCACACACAAACACACACACACACACACACACACACACACACACACACACACAAACACAAACTGCTGTGTAACCACCACCACCACTTAAATGAGTTAATAATGAACCTTTCTGTTACCAGCAGTTAAAAATGACTGAGTGCATGGACACACACACACACACACACACACACACACACACACACACACACACACACATGGAGGAGGAGAGCAGGGGAGCCGTCTCGTCTTCTTCTTCTCTCCCTGTTTCTTCCCTCTGGAATGTCTGTGCTTCTGAGAGTGATGTCATTAGTTACTATTGCCATGGTAACACAACAAATTCTCCCTCGCATATAACCAGTAGATTCAATCTTTCCTTTCCCATTTCATTAAAGCCAGTGTGTGTGTGTGTGTGTGTGTGTGTGTGTGTGTGTGTGGATGATAATCACCTCTGGAGGAGGAGAGGAACAGAAGTAGGAAAGGCACAAAAAAAGTGAGAGAATCTGAGACTGAGTCCTGTCCGTGTGACAGCTGTGAAGCCTCAGCACCAAGTGCAAAGCCAAATCTGTTCCCTGTAAAGAGACGTGTCTCGAAAGCGCATCGCCATGCGTGCACTGTGTCTGTGTGTGTTTGCATCTGGCTGCCATAGTAGCGCCACACAATTCTCCTGATAGGAGCATGAGTGCGTTTACGGTTCAGGTAAAAGGTGCACAGCCCGAGACGGATACAAGTCCTTAACAACACAAGGAAAGTTAGTTTGGAAACTAAATAGTTACTTTGCTTTGTTACTTAAAGACACAGCGCTGTGGAGACAGGTCTGGCTATGCGAGACTAAGCAAAGTCTGATGATGACGGCTGACTCAGTCTGACAACACAGAGATCAGCCCGACAAATGTTTGTATTCAATACAAGTGCAAAGCACCTGTGGGCGTCTCTTTGTTTTATGAAAAGTCTTCCGGGCTTGTACTGTAATATTAAAAAGGATGTACTTCTACTCTGACATGGCCTCTGAGTTCTTTTCTATTTGGACTGACTTAACTGACCTTAATGTGGAATGTACTGTATGTGTGAAGGGTCAAATGACTATCATAAATATGTATTTCATTTCTTTATAACCTATGACCAAGATGATCAAGCCTTTGAAAGGAAAATAACAGCAATGCAAGTTTAAAATACGAAGCAATACATTCAATTATGTGTTGCCAAAGAAATTGATCTGTTACACCAACCCCATGGCTTCCACTGTGAACTGAATATATGTTCCAAGCTGTGTACTTTCAGATGGATGTTGTCTGAATTTCTCATTCACTTTCTTTGTCTTCTGTCCTAGGAGGGACACAGCCCCACGATAAGTTGTGTCACAGCAATCTGCATACTAAACAAAGGCTGCAGAGACTTTTAAAAAACCTGAGTGCGATCCACAAGCATTTCCCAGAAGTAACTTCAGAATTGCATAAACCGTCTGTATGAAGTGTTAAGAGATTTTTATTATGTGTGTGGGTTGGAACAGATGGACTGGTGTGCAATGGGAATGCTTTTCTCCAACTGCACTCTGTAGTATGTTAAAATACTTCACTACCACTAGATGATTCTTTTTTTTTTTGTCTAAAACATTTTAATTTGAGGCTAGGCAGGGGCACAGAGGAGAGGAGAAGAGACAGCACTGCTTCCACTTTTTGTAAATTAGGTGAAATGTTCTTGCTTCACTTTATTACTGTCTAACCTTTCCATTCATCAGATGGAATGCTGTTGCTTTTCACTGAAAGGAAAAATGTGTAACAAACAGTAGTGTGTGGTTACCAACAACTTTGTGACATTAAACAGAAAACAAGACCAGGACCACAGAGCATGTGTGCATATTTAAGACCAGACTACATACACATATACATGCTATATCAATATTTCTAATCCTTGATAAAAAAAGAAGCTTTTTCTAATCATGAACCAGGATTTTTCTTATAAGAAAAATACCTTCAGAGTACAATTCAGCCTGTAATAAATGCCATAAGATTACACAATGCTAATATAACACAAAAACTACTTTAGAGTCCAAATGCACACGTTCTGGCTAAAAAACTACTGCTGATTAGTCTAATTGTTTGAATGTTAATGCACAATTAAGTGCAGAAAAAATACAGGAAATTCAGCAGTAAATCCACCATGCCTCTCTCTCACTCTCTACCACTGACACACATGCACTACCAGACACATTGAAAAATATTAACATCAGAATCTCACTTTTATCATTTTACCAAAGACAAAGCCTATGAAATTATCTCTGATGAAAGAAAACACTCAACATGCACCTGCAAAGCATTGAAACCACCGTGATATTAACAACAATTCCAGGGTTTCCTGCAGCTTATTCTAGTGGAGGCGCCTCGCCTCGCTTGAAATAAAGAGCGCCTCAACTAAGGTGGTTAATTACACTTCAATAAAATTAGCATGACACATAACTAAGTTGTTAATGAGGTGACATGTGTCCGGATCTGAATGTCTATGCTAAACTGTCTATCTGCAATACGGATACTAGTTTTTTGTCTATTGTGATAGTGAACAGATTTTTTACTCCTCCAAGGTCTCAAGCAGTGCCAATAACAAACTGGACTGATACCACAGAGAGAGAAATCCAATTATATCCCCCACTATTTATATTTGAAAATGAAAGCTAAAGAATAATGGCTTAAATTACCTTTTCTTTTCAAGTTCAAGGCCATATCTATTTCCCTATTCCCCTACCCTAAAAGAGTTTGACACTATTCACTGGAGGATATGCTTTAAAAGCGCCTTGTAGAGATTCATGGAAGCCTTGATGAGAGGCAAAACTATACTCAATAGACGGTGAGAAAGGTGACTTTAGGAGGGCTTATATCTAATACATTACATCTTCCAGACAGTCTGGCCTTTGCCCCGACAAGTCCCTTTAAATAATGAGTGGTGGGTAAGACAGGCCAAGCACTGCCTGCAGCATTATGAATACCGTCAAGTTCTCTACTGGATCTTGGCTGGATGTCTCTTCCTGAAATGTCATGGCATTAACTTAAATATCTGGTTTCATTCCATGCTTCTGCTTATAGGGTGGGAGCAGCAGACAAGAGGCCAAATTAGTGAGGACAGTAATGTTCACAGTGAGTCACCTCCACATATTATGAGGAAGTTTATCTCGATCATTGCAATTAGCGCTCCAATAGAGTCTGACGTGATTAGAGACAGATCCTGCTGCAGGGTCTGCCTCTAATTAACGTGGTAAGTAAGCTTTAAGCTTGTTGATATGAGGGGAAAAAGGTTTAAATACAATCTAAATAATAACAAATATGCACACTGCCTTTAGTTGTAAAGAATTTGTGCTGAAACACACAGTTTTATCTTCAAACAAAACCCAATTTAAACGATATTTCTATGCTTATTTCGTCAAGTCTTTTCAAGTAAGCAAGTTCCAAAATAATGTGCAATAACTTTTAGCCCTGGTTTCGGGTAAATATCTAACTTAAATAAAAGAAAGTAGTGTGAGGGGAAATAAGTAATTGATAACATATGTCTTCCGTCGGTGCAGAACAGAATGTTCTTGCTGCAGCAGCACCAGAGGCTGAAGACTGATCTGCACCAAAGACACCAGCTTCACTTCTCTGGTGACCAACTCAACAGAAACTACCAAACTAAAACACACACATCCATACACCCACACACACACACAGTGTCACTAGCAGTCTGGCCTTCAATAGAAGCCTGCGCCACACACAAAAGTAACCTTTAAGTAGGAAGTCCTACTCTTTTTATATTATTATTAACCTTCTGTGTATTCAAAAGTTGCGTGCTTTTCTAGAAATATCATTTATATATTTTTCCGCTTCTGTTTTTTAACAACCTACACTAGTGCGCAGGTTCGGTGCAAGTTTTTTTCAAGGCCACATTAATCCAACCCCCACATCTGTCAGAGTGCATATGCATGGCTCCGGCTGCAACAAATGATTATTTTCATTATTGTCTAATCTGCCAATTATTTTCTCTTTTAATCAATTAAGCATTATGTGTAATATAAGATCATGCATTCCAAAACAAAACGATTACCAATATACAAAGATACAAAATGCAGAAAAGCAGTAAAATACACACATTTAACAAGAACCAGCAAAATGTTTACCATTTGACTCAAATCATTAATCGATAATCAAAATAGCTGCTTGTTTATTTTCTGTCAACCAATCGACTGATTAATGACAACAACAAAAATAAGAGCACAAAAAAACTAACTTTTTAATTTCTCAATTTAATTTCTGGATGATGCAAAAAAGAGTGAGATGTTCTAAATAAAAACATGGTGAACCAGCTCCAGTTATTGGTCACCACATGGCGAACAACACATCAATACACCCAACAATAAAATAATTTGTCAAAAAATAACAAAAATATATAGTGTACAAAATAAAAAGTAGCATATTACCTGCTTGCCACGTTAATTTAAGTAAATATGCCCCATTGGGATTATTTTAAATCTCAATAGGAGTATGTTTTAAACTATTCCCACCATTAAAACCTAGTTATATTGAGTTAATGTACCCTTCACTGTACATCCCTGCCCTCCTCAGACTGTTGAGTCACTTTACTTACAGCACGTTGGTGGCCTGCGGGATGTCTGCCGCTGCTGGGGCCCTCTCCAGCCCGATGTTGGAGCAGTTGACGACGCAGGACAACTGGGGCCCCGGCAGCGTGCAGCTGCAGTTAACGGGACAGGGGCTGCAGCTCCTGCCGCCGTCCCCCTGTGGCCCGGAGCCCCATGCCTCCAGGCAGCAAAGCGCCACAAGCAGACTGGAAAAGAAGCTAAACCTCGGGACGCAGACGCCATGTTTTCGCTTGGATAAAGTCTGTCCATTTCCACAAGGCATAGCTCACTCACATCTCATCGCCTCTGATGGTGTAAGTCCTCTCAGTCTGGGAAGGAACAAACGACACAGGACAAAGGCAAACAGACGCGTCCCTTTTTCACGGCTTTCATGTGAGGAGACAAAAAGAGAGGAAGGGATGAATAGACACCGTTATCTCCCCCTGCGTTTTCCTCTATTCCGTGGATCGGATCCCCTTCTTCTGAAAATCTAACGGAGCTTCTCCAGAATCCTTCCAGGGAGAAAAAAAAAGTTTTTGAGAACTTCCTCTCTCCTCCTCTTTCCACTTCATGCAGTTCTCTGAGCAGCCGCTGAGCGCGGAGCCCTGCACACTGCTTCATGACCCGTCATTCCTTCTAAATGTAAAAGCACTTAGTCTAATATTCTACTCACAGTCTTGTATTGAACACAATTTACAAATAAAATAGAAATAATTACAAAAAGTAAAAAAATATATGTAATTGGTGTTCATTTGTAATCTAGTAGCTACTATATTATTTGTGGTTGTCTCTCTTTTACCATGGTAGTTATTAGATTAACAGGCCGGTGGACGTAGCCGTATTGTCCCCTATTGACCCCTGATTAATCACATATTTACTGAGGAATATGTGGCAATTTGGTGAGTCTGGTGAGATATGTGATAAAACAATGGCCCTTTGACATTTCAACTGACATGTAGTATCCACATGTCCCCGACCAAATTAGCACTTAATTACAAGCCAATTAAATGATTAATATGAACTGATATCCAATGAATAATATCAATAGGATTCAGGCACCCTAAGGGTCTGGGGCTCTGGGGTACTTGATTGCTTTCCCCAGTTGATAATAGCCTTGCTCAAGGTGCAAAGTTCAATTTATTCGTTCAATCAATCACAAGCAGTGCTCCCATCCCACCCTGGGTTGATTACAAAGCATGAGAAAATAAACACTTATGTTTTGTTGGGCTCAAATGTGAATTGTAATCTCAAGGTTAGTCCTCATAATAGTGGTGTTTATTTTCAGGTTGGTGCTGACACCAGAAGGTCCACAACATTAAAGGTCAGCTCTCCTGTCTGAAATACAGAGTCTCTCTGGGCTTAATCTCCTTATATTGGAGACCTTTCCGTGTTTCTAATGGTAGACTAATAGAAGCTGTACATGGGCTTTGGAGGAGGTGATGGAGGTTTTTCATCTGGCAGGTCTGTCTTGATAGAACGTCTGTCTCTGGGTGTTTTGCTCAATAAAACCCAGCATGAGGTTGAGCCAAGCGAAGGTGGAAGCTCTCTAAACTCAATCAAATCAATTTAATTTCAGATAACATTTCTAGATGTTTTAGTGGCACAACAACAAATTTACAAATGTGCGACAGCTAGGGTTGTCACGATACCAAAATTATGACTTCGATACGATACCTGCCATAATATCATGATACCCGATACTTACGATACGATACCAGAATTCGATACAATACCACAAATACGATATGATACCACAAATATGATACGATACTGGTATATTTATCTATAATAGTAATAAATAAAACATCTGTATGGTTCCCTTTTTTACCAGCTTGTTCCTGCCCAGCTTTTTGAACACTTAACTAAAAATAAAAAGAATTAGCTCAAGATCCACCCTCAGGCTCCACCAGCATGGAGCCATTTTGCATCAATTGTGTTTCATTTAGTACACTTTTGTGTGCATTGTGACCTCATGATCATATAGGCTTGTCGTCAAACTAGGCTAAGGCTACTCGTGTTAGGCTGTATATGGGTGGGCTTGGTTCATGTTTATAATCACATTTGCTTAACTGTCGTTCTTTGAACTCTTTGAACTCTTCGGGGTGTCTGTCTGAAAGGTGCTTTGCCATGTTTGACGTGTTGCCTCTCTTGGTCTGTGTGGCTTTGAAACAAGTTTTGCAGACGGGTCTCTGTATGTCAGTGGGCTTTCCTTCACTGTCTGCAATGTAGCCAAAGTACTTCCAGATTTCACTTCTGGCATCTTTTTTTCCAACAAGCAGAGGACGGTCGGCAAAAGCTCCTGCACGTGATGCCATGTCTCCCCTGATCGCTCGCTGTGAGTGAGCGCTGGGTAGCCCCGCCCCCTTGTAGTCAATGCGTGCAGGCAGCATGACAGGGAGCGGAACAGTGAGTGCGCTCTGATCGCGCGCTATTTTAATGAAGTATCGATACTAAAAATATGCAAAATCGTATCGTTTTCAACGTACGGGTACCGCGGTACCTTTTTAGTATCGATACACCGTGCAACATTAGCGACAGCAGCATGGGCTAATCAGTCTGTGTGCATGTGTGTCTGCTTTTCAGTATCTCTGCAGAAGAAGAGCTACATGTCAGTGGATGAAAGTTGTGCCCCCTATTGCAGCCTCCACTAGATGGATTCTGAAATAATTTAAAAGATTTAAAATATGTACAAAAATGCATGAATTTTTCAGGAGTAAGAGATCACTGTGCATTCCTTTATCTTGAGGCAGTGGTAGGTCTATGACTGCTGCTGATACGGCCTCCTTCACCCACAGAGATGTGAAATTCTTTCATCTGAAGTGTGGAAATGACACACATCTGCTGTGATTTGATTGTGAAATAACAGTTGTAAAGCTTCTTTCACATTTTAGAAACACCCCCCCCCCCTTCACTTTCACCCTCCCTTCTCTCTCGGCAGTATTTCCTGAAGCAGTGCAGGGCACGTGTTAGAGGTGTTTCCTGTGTGTTTGAGTTGGCCAGGGGCCAGTCATCCTCGCTGCAGGCATCTGGGGCACTGTACAAAGAAAAGAAGAGTCCCACAATAACTCTTGCGCTCTCTTATCCTCATTGGCAGTATTTCATTGCAGAGTTCAGACTTGAGAAGCAAAACGTGTGTGAATGGAAGAGCGAGTAGCTCAAATGTTTTAAGGCCAAATAACTCAAGTTTTTCACAGCGAGTATATGACGTTGTAATGAATTTGCACTATTTGAATACCTTACAGTATAATGCTATATAGTCAATACGTTTTGTTTCTCCTTTAAGCTTGTTTAAACCATATTTTTTCAGTTTGTGATAGCTCATAATCTGTGTTCCAACTCTTAATTTAAACTGTATGATGTTTAGATTGAGTGAAATATTCAAAACAGAAACTGTTGTTATTTATGGATGAACCATTCAATCAAATGGAAATAATTTTGATGCCATTGTTTATACATATTTCCTTCAAGCTCAGCTTAACATATTATGTATTTTTGTATGAGTTTGTAAAGACCCGTGCCAAACTGCTTGGAAACAGTGAGCATTTTTATCAAGCAGAAGCATTATGACCAGATATGACCTTATTAAAATGTGAAAAAATAGAGTTTCACCTTGATGCATGTCATGATTTTATCCAAGACGGTGTGTTCTTTACAGAGAACATTTCATCTTGGGGTAAAACTGGTTTAACAATGAAGCTTTGGATACTTTCTCAATTGCATCACCCATAATTACAGTCTTAGAGTCTCAAAGACTTCACAAGCCCACATTTTATAAAGACACAAAATGATTATCATCACTGTCAAGCACAGAGAAAATCTGGGGTGTTTGACCGGAGACCACTGAGCCACCAGAGCGCTCCCTGAAGAGACACATTGATTTTGTATTATGTTAAGGTTGGTTAGCTTTAGTTGCATTTAATCAAATAATCTGGATTTCAGACAATAATGTGATTATTTAAAAATTCTGCTCCTCAAATGATTCTAAATAAATGTGTAAATGCACAGCCATGTTAGCGCGTTTCTGAGGCCGTATTTAGGCTAAATATTTAGTCTTGATTTTAGATTTATTCTGGTGATATTATGATATACCGTATATTATGGATACCAGAACATTCTTTGTATCAGGATATGGATTTTGGCCAAACAGCCCATCTACTGTTAATTCATCCTGTTCTAACCATAAAACAGTCAGTCCTGTCGACTAATGAAGCTGCACTGCTGAACCACTTCATCCAAATGCATGAAATGTAGTATTTTGTATTTGTCTGGCTGAAGGTAAAATGAGCTTGGCTCCTGTTTGGTTATGGGGAGGGTCCTCCAGCCCGGCAAGGAAAACAGCACTTACTGAGGCCTCCGTCTGTGTTATTGTAGGGCTACAGGAAGAGGGGGAAGAGAGAGGGGAGGGTCTGGAGAGGGTGAGGGAGCTGGAGGAGTGGACGAGTTGTTGTCGAAGACTGAAGGACAGGGAACTGAGGTTGTGGCAAAGAAGAGATGATGATAGTGATAGAAGAGAGTAAGAAGAAGAAAACATCTCCGGTTAAAAGGAGGCGATGGTGACTGTAAGAGTTCACTGAAAACAGAGGTGAAATGCAACAGTGAAAAGGAGCTTGTTTCCGTCGTGTTTATCTCCTCACCATTTATTATACCAGGCATATCCTGAAGAAGTACTCAAAAAAGTACTTTTACTAAGGCTAAAGTACAAATACTACTGTGTAGAAATAAAGTCGTAAAATTTTACTTCAGTAAAACTACAAAAGAATTAGTCAAGTACAATATGTTTAAAGTATAAAAAGTACTTATTATGCGCAATGGTAATTTTAGAATGTTCTATATTTAATTACTTAATTGAAATGATTGATGCATTAAATACCATATTACTATAATGGTGCAGCTGTAAATATCCTGCTGTAAAAGAAGGTGAATGATTACATTTTGTATTATTAATCTGAATCTGCAAAGTATTAAATAAAGATACTAAATACATGTAGTGGAGTAATAAGTACAACGTATCCATCTGAATTGTAGTAGTAGGTTGGTCCTGAATGTATTTCAATCTAGGCCTTTATTATAAACTAACAATGGAAATATGTTTATCTATTAATAGCAGTAAGTGGAGTGAATACATGCATAATCATCCACTCTCCATGATGAGCTACATGTATGCTATGTATACTTTCTATGTACTGTGTGTGTTCAGGTTTTTGTGGAGTTTTTCCCTTTTCTGTTTTCACTGTTGCTGCTGTAGGCATTAGTTAACACTATTACTTTTGTCATTTGTGTGTTGATTAAATTAGCACATTAACTTTGTGGTGGTGTGCTGAACTGCATTATATTAAAAATATGTTTCAAACATAAAAATAACTTAAACGCGATATATCATGCTAATCTTCAGGTTCAAACTTGTATTTTGGGTTTCTACTTGAACATGTTTACGTGTTTTAATGTTCAGAAAACTTTGTATTTGTCTCATACAGTCTGTCTGAATATACATGTATTCCCCCTCTGTCTGAAACGCTCTGTTCTAGCGCCTGTCTTCCGAAAAGCCCAGTCTGCTCTGATTGAGTTGTGAGGAAAATATGGTGAACCTTTGCAAAGGTAGTTCTCAAATCGTGGGTGGAGATAATCAGATGGGTGGCTGCATGTTACATAGGAAGGGGAGCCAAATCTGAATGGCTTGATACCCAAATGTATGTCCACAGCGTATCTTCATACAATGGTTTGTATGATATCGTATGAAAAGTCATACCTAATTTTTTGTGCGTCTTCTTTTAAAAACTTGCAACACATTACCACTCGCATAGTCTTTTCAAAATAAACTTCCGTCTTCACAGAAAACAACTCAGTTAGGTTTAGGCAACAAAAGCACTAAGGTTTAGGAAAAGATCGTCGTTTGGGTTCAAATAACCACGGAAGTGCCGTTAACTGAAATGCACTATAGTCTCGAGACAAATAAATTAACGTTGACTTCTTTTTTCACATGGGGAACGAACAGCGGTCTCCTTGCTGAAAGATTGGTGTTTGTTGGACCCATGCACCTCCCCTCCCTCTCACCCTGTGTGTGCTTTTGCAGTGTTTATACTGTCTCGCTCATGATTACGTGGATGACATACATACAAAATGATTTAGTGGGATATCGATGAATTACGGCACATTATTTTTTGTAGGTATAGCTGCGAATGCTGGATGAGACCAACCTGATGTCCACAAGCCTTGTCTCCTTTAAATAATGTAATTCAGATCCAGAGTTTGATCATATATATAGAAACTTTATAGTATGGAGTACAAACAACATATGAAGTACAATAATGAGAAAAGAATTGCACTTGGCAACCTAAAATACTTAATTTACATTTACTTTACATTTACTCATGCAACTAAATTAACTTAAACATATATTGATGGATGATGTAAATAGCACTTTGGCAAATACGTTATTTTGTATTCACTATGCTTGCATTCTTCAGTGAAACAAAATGTAATACTTATCTATCGTGTTCCTAACCTTGAACTTAAAAATAGCCAACAATTAGAAATTAATTTTTCGGGATTTTTGTATTGGAATACCTCAAATTTTCGGATCACTAATGTGATGCTACTGTACATGCATAAACATGACTTGCAGCTTTTGTCCTGTGATTACTGTATTTTATCACTTATTGTTTTGTATTAAACACTCCATGTAAGTCAACAACTCTGTATATTTTGTTCTTCTTTTCCACAATAAAGTATACTGTACACAGTCACAATGATAAGATGGTACATTATGTGAAAGCTACAGCGTCAAGTCAACAGTTCTCAACAGAGAAAGCGAAAAATGTTTTTTGAAAGTTCAATTAACAAAAAAATCTTTCATAGACACAAACATTTGTCCAGATTCTTTGTTGACTGTAAATGTAAACCTCTGAAGGACGTTTTCTTAGGAGTTGGCAGTGAGAGCATTGCCAGTCACTGCTACACAATAGTGAACATACAGAAAAGAAGAGAATTCATTCACCCTCGAAGAGACTTGGAGGTATTAATATCTAGCAGATGCACCAAGGCCAAACAACTGACAGTAGTGTTCTCCACCCGAGTACAAACCACTGCACAGTCACATACGTGTCTAAATTTGATGATAGAAAATGACCATGCTGACTGGATGATGACCCGTGTTAAAACTTGATTGTACAATGCGGAAATCTTCTCAACCTGATTGAGACTGGGTTTGGTGAGATATAAGACAGGTCTATTATATCACCATCATTTAGTTTTGTTTATTTTTTTTTGACAGAGGGAAAGAGAGAACAAGCAAGGGACGAGAGAGTTTATTTCTTTGAGGTATGTGACACAGTCTCCTTTGCCACAGTAATAACTGTAACAAAACATTGATATTTAAATAATCAGTTCATCTTTTTTCCAACGTTTTGTTTTTATTGATTTGATAAATTCTCTTTTATATGTCCTCAACTGTTTCCAGCCGATTGTTTGGCTTTAGATGTTCCAATTATTTAATTTTTCATTTGTTTGAGTACTGTCTCATAATGTCCTTATTTTGTATGGCTTATGGGACGTGTTCTCAGGAGTATATTGTGTTTTTTCTGTGTACCCTGTTCTAAATTAAACTAACATTTCTTTATTTGTTTATATTTCGAGCAGGAGAGTATTAAGATGCTTGTGTTTTCACTGACACTAATATTTTCATTCTCTTTTTTCTGTGGCCAGCCGTGTCTTATTCTCTCTCACATACACACTGCCCACAGGACAATAATGTCCTTTGACAGGCTGGTAAGGTCAACCCTTGGGCTGTGTTATAGCTTCACTGCAGGGGATTGTTCTGGAGATGGGCATAAACCTTCAAGTCTTTACCCAACTGACACTTAGATATTAACTGAAGAATGTGTGTCTATCTAAGTGTGGTTTTATCAGAATGTGTGTGTGTGTGTGTGTGTGTGTGTGTGTGTGTGTGAGTGTGTGCGTGATAGTGCAACCATGTTCCCTGCAGAGAAGGAAGGAAAAAAAAGAGGTAACATGGTAAGCTACAAAGCAATGGAAGTTAAGGATAAATGTTTTGATCATAGAAGCGTATGAGCATCATGATGTAGATGCTCTGTCTGCTGCTCTACTGTCCAAGTGTAAGTGTGTAAGTGTGTAAGTGTGTAAGTGTGTGTGTGTGTGCAGAGAGAAAGAGTCACGGGTAGAAACAGTCTGGTAGATATACATTTTTGTGACTGACATTTAGAGATGCACATAATGAGACATGCAGCTTTCATAATAAATCAAATGGATAGACAGGAAAAACTAAATTTTGAAAGCCTTAAAAGAATTAGATGTCTCACCCCTTTTATGACGTAAAATGAAACACATTACATTATCTTATATGTTGTAGAAAGAGTTATGTGAGCGTTCCATATGAATTGGACTGTGACAACAGCACAAACCGAACATAACTATATACTACTTTCACCTGTTTTTGAACTGCGAGTTTAAATGAATTACTTTGCAAAAAAATAATATCAACAGGGGATTGAACAAATCCACCTGCTTCTGCGTTTCTGTGCGTGGAAAACTGTGTCTCCAGTTGCATTGGAAATCTTATTTAGCATGCGTGAGCCATCAGTCAAAGCAATTCATCAGCAGGACATTAAATGCTAGCTTATCTCTAATAACACTGTGAGTGGGCTTCACATGCCCACATTACACATGAAAAGGAAACTGTTAGCAACCTCTTTTCTACTGGGTCGTCTTGTAGAATGTGGCAGTGGAAATCTTACACTGTGGCAGAACAGATGTCTACCTGACCTTGACTTCACCACACCAAAATATTTATGTCAAGGAGAAAAAGCTTTCTTTAAGTAAGGTCTAAGCACTTACAGTATTGCTGGATTGCTTTAGCTCCATGTCCATGCACCTTGCAAGGTGTAATAGACTAGATCCAACCTTCCACATAACCTGCAGTCCAAACCATATTTTCTGGAAATTGTCTGCACAGTATTAATTTAGCATATAAAAGGAAGAAAACAATTAATAGCTGCGAATGTCCATTCGTAAATGTCCCAGTGGGCCCTTGTTTGCCAGCCCTGCTGGTATTCGATCAATTTCCAGATGGCTGGTTCTTCACTATAATGAAAAGTGGCAGCGAGCACGACTCCAAATCTTGAACAGTGTATCGGGTGCACGGTAGTGGCAGGGACAAAAGAAACAAAGCACCACCACTCACAGATAAAGGTTCTTCTTGTTTATTGTTGTCCACAATAAAAAAAAGAAGAAGACCCTTGTGTCTCTCAGGTCAGGGTGTGATTAAAGGAACAGAACATATTAAACGCAACATGCGATGTTCCCGGTTTGACTTCAGCCAACGACCTTGCATGTTTTGATTCCTGTATCTGTCTCTATTGTGCTGTCTCATGACGGCAAAATGACAAAAATATATTATATTTAAAAACACGCTGACACTTTTTAAGTTTCACTACTGATATGTGCTTTTGTAATATACCAATAGTTAAATCCTTAAACCCAAAATAATTTAGAACATTACTACTACAGTTTATACTTACATATCTCTGTTTGTACTGGAGATGACTGCATTCTTCTGCCGGAATACATCTTGCTTTGGCAAATAGCACTGACTAATCACCATTGAGTTGAGGTGAGACTTATAGTACACGTAGGCTGGAAGGTTGAGTCAGTATGAACAGCAAACAAGGAATTAATTGATTTATACGGGTATTGATGCTTGTATAACAACCCTGTACAGAGAAATGTTTTACCTGAACATTATTGCACAGAAGCTGCCTTCTTGGCCTGGATTAGCCAAATCCAGTTATATTCAGGTTTATTGAGTGTGGTTGTGTTGGGTCAGCTGTCTTTTACTTCTGATGATGTGTCTTCTGAAAAATACTTACCTTATACAGACATGCTGGGCAGTATCCAGTAAGCACAGGGGTCTTCAGGATAACACACTGATCTTTTGGTCTGTGGTTTGTGGACACTAGTGGCGCAATGGGGCAATCTTTTTATGAGTGGGTCCCTGTTTTGTTTGTATTGTACTGTATTGTAAGTACAAGCTTGTACACATGTCACTGAATGTAAACATAATTCTTTGTTTACGAGATATATTTTTTTGGGCGACCGTGGCTCACTGGGTTAAGAGGGTTGTCTGGTCGACGGTTCGATCCTTGGCTGGGACGTGTCATGTGTCGAAGTGTCCCTGAGCAAGACACTGAACCCCTAACGGCTCCCCGGGCGCCTGTCATAGGCAGCCCACTGCTCCCTATATACAGGGATGGGTCAAATGCAGAGACAAATTTCCCCCTTACCGGGGTATAATAAAATAAAAAAAGATATCTTGAGTTAAAGAGCACCTTTAAAGGTGAAGTGTGTAGGATTGAAGGGGATCTATTGATATAAATGGAATATAATATTCATAACTATGCTTTCATTAGTGTATAATGACTTGAAACTAAGAATCTTGAGTTTTCATTACCTCAGAATGAGCCGTTTATATTACCATAGGGAGCGGATCCTCTTCACGGAGTCCTACAGCAGAACGGACAAACCAAACACTGGCTGTAGCATTTCATGTTTTTATACCTAATGGCCACCGTTGTTCTCTGAAACGCTTGGAAAGGAAGGAGTGAAAGAAGGGGTATTAAGTTGACTGCAATCTGCAACCTCACCACTAGATGCCACTAAATCCTGCACACAGCCCCTTTAAATCACCTTTGGCTGAGTTTGTAACTACTTGACTGTTTGGTGGCTTAATCTAAAGCACATAATAATGTTTATGATGAGCATATGTTCTTTCACGTTATTAACCTGCAAAATAACTAATGGAATAAAAAGTAAAAAGAGTAAAAGTGGGCTGACCAGCAGAAAAAGTAAAGCACAAGTATCTAAAAGTGTACAAAACTGAATGTAAACTAGTTTCTGTTCCTCTTGTCATTTTGACGGGTAACAGCTCGAAATATAACCCTTCTTTCTCTGTCAAGATCAGAGCCCCACTCCTTTGCGCCTCTCTCTCTCTCTCTCTCCCTCTCTCTCTCTCTCTCTCTCTCTCTCTCTCTCTCTCTCTCTCTCTCCCTCTCCCTCTCTCTTTATCTATCTCTCTCTCTCTCTGTTTCTCTCTTTATCTCTTTATCTCTCTCTGTCTCTCTCTTTCTCTCTCTGTGGAAAGAAAGTTAAAGGATGAAAGAGAAGCTGGGAGCTGAGACTGAGACAATCTGCTCAGCACCACGGACAGCGAACAATTGGGCGCTCGGACACAACCTATCCATCGATATTGGAGAATTATATGCGAATCAGAAGACTGAACTGAAAACGAGGAAATTGGGGGATCTACTTTTAATTTGATCACACACAGACTTGGGCTTTTTCACTGCTTCCCAAAGTAAGCATGTCCTCGTCTTCTCGTCTCTGAGTAAATCAATAGCGTATGTGTGATTTAAAAATGTAGCTTTGCAATGAGAGTATTACGATTATTGAGATAATTAAGCTGAGTTGAGATACTACCATTGCAGTCATAACCTACATAAACAGTACTATCACCTATATTCATAAAGCAGGCATTATTATAGAGCTCGTAGTATTAAAGATCTGCCGTGCGTAAAAGCTGTGGCACTGTTCCAGCGTGTCGCGCAACACAGCGGATGTGTGTTTGCAGGCTGAGAATGAGACTATACTTTGCTACGTAAAGAGGAGATAACAATTAGTGGTTCTCTGCGGTAACAGCAGTGTAAAATTGTAAATTGTTAAAATGTAGGATACATGGCAACACATCTTTGTCTTTGGAGTTGGCTCATTACTCACCGTTTCCAATGAAATAGCACCGGTTCCCATCTGTGGTCAGAGCGCACACTCTCTCGCTTGGGCGCCCAATCACACAATTAAATGTAAACTCTAAATTAGATATGGATGAAATAGGTTAAACCACTTTTTCTTTGTTTTAATCTGATACCTTGTAGTGTGGTTGCTGGTGATTCTCCTCCTGATTCTGTTCCAAATCAAGCATGGAATAAACCAGCATGGCAGAAGTAAAGGTTCTCTTCTAAATCAGTGAAAACACCAGGGGGACAAATCTGCATCTGGACTATGTGCCACCATCTTCCCCTCTGAAAACCACAATGGAGCCCCCATCGGACCTCAACTCATCCTCTGCAGCCTCCAACCTGTCCACGCAAAGCGTACCCTTTCAGGGCAGCAGCACTCTGATGACAGCGATCATCTCCCTCACAGTCTTCATGGTGGGCCTGACTGGCAACACGCTGGCCATATATGTGGTGCTGCGCTATGCCAAAATGAAGACAGTCACCAACATCTACATCCTGAACCTGGCTGTGGCCGATGAGCTGTACATCATCGGGCTCCCCTTCCTCACCACACAGAACGTGCTCTCCTATTGGCCGTTTGGCTCCTTCCTTTGCCGCGTTGTCATGACGGCAGACTCTATGAACCAGTTCACGTCTATTTTCTGCCTGACGGTCATGTCCATCGATCGTTACCTAGCTGTGGTTCATCCAATCCGCAGCACAAAGTGGAGACACCCCCGCGTGGCCAAGGTGGTGAGCGCAGCCGTGTGGGCCGTGTCCTTCGTGGTGGTTCTGCCTGTGGTCATCTTTTCTGATGTTCAGGTATAAACTGCAGTTCTGGTCACCCTTTCTATTTAGGAGCAAATTAGCTTCAATTAATATCTGCCCCTAATAAATGTCTTTTTTTTTAAAGTCGTTTTCTACTCAGTCCAGTAAAAACCTCATAACACAGTAAGATCATTCCTGTTCCTTCTCAAATTGACATTAATAAGGCATTTATTTCAACAGATTATTAACTACAAATGTATTACTTTCCCCCAGCAACGTAATAATAATAATATTAATAATAATTAGTTTGTAATTTGTTTATTTTACCCTGATAGGATGTATTAAGATCACTCTTTAAAGATACGGGGTAACAAAAAATACGATAACAAAATACATGTCACAAGATCAGAATTAAAGGAATAATTTTCCATTGTTTGGTAAATATGAAGCTAAAGCAGGCAGTTGGCTTAGCATAAGAACTGGAAACAGTTATGTTCATGTAATTACAGTAAATAAATCAACAGAGGCTGACTGAGACATTTAGTGGAGGTTATCCAGCATGTGTTCATATTTATTTGTGTTTTGTAAAAGTTGCATTTGTGGTTACAAGATGAAACTATTTTAAAGGTAAAAGTGCATTCAAAGAAACTGACACAAGTGATTTATAGAGTAACCTGCCCAATAGCAAACTAATGATGAAACAACAATATTGTTCTCCTCAGCTCTATGGAGCGTGTTAGCATCTTTCAGCTCTTTGTTGACAGAGCTAAAAGGAGAGTAAATATTAGATTATTATACTATACAGTATTATTATATTTGCCCGCAGGTGGCCAGAAACACAACTCTATAGCTCTGTAAATGCTGTTTAAATAAGCAACAATTTGCTGACAAAACCTCAGAGGTATAAGAATACCTTTGTCTACATGTACCTTTTGGAATTTATGATTTGACATGAAGAGCTGTGAGGAAAGAATACGTAAGTTGTTGTTGAAATGATTAACACAAAAACTCAAGTCTTTTGAAGTCTTAGAATTCCAGCAGAAGTAATTATATGTGCACAGAAAGAAAAGCATTGCAGTAAGTTCTCTAAGACAAAAGCTTTTAGAGGTAAGGTAGGCGGAGAATGCAACTTGCTTTCATACATGCTGTGCTTTACTGCTGAAGACCTTTGGTTTGATAACAATGGGGGACAAGTTGCTTTCTGGTTTTACAGTTGTTTCTTGTTAGCAAACAAAGCACAGTGATGTCTGGAAATCTCGTCCACAAATGCAAAATGTGCTTCTTCAAACCCTTGGAAAGTACATCATGTACATTTTTTATTTCCTCAAAAATCCCGTATAATTTAAGAGCTTTGTAGTTTAACACAAATCCTGTGGGCCCCACACTTACTCAAGGTTTGACTGGGCAGATTATGGTTGAATCTTTAATTTATTTTACTCAAGTGATTTAATTTCCCTTTAGGACACATTCAACTCCTGCAACATGAACTGGCCAGAGCCAAAGAACGTGTGGTCGACAGCCTTCATTCTCTACACCGCCACGGTGGGCTTCTTTGGACCGCTGCTCATCATTTGCCTCTGCTACCTACTTATCATTATCAAGGTGTGTGCACACGTGTGTGTATAAAGCCGAATAAAAAAGCTCATGTATAAATACATACTGAAATCTGTATCAACATAATGACCATTTCCATCATACTTGACATTCCTCATTTTCATCGTTATCACTCATCACATATTCATCCTGTTCACCATCATCATCATGGTGAAGATAAAGTCATCAGGGGTGCGGGCGGGCTTCACCAAGCGCCGGCGGTCGGAGCGCAAGGTGACGAGGATGGTGGTGGTGATCGTGGTGGTGTTTGTGCTCTGCTGGCTGCCATTCTTCATCATCAACATGGTCAATCTGGTGGTCATCATTCCGGAGTCCAGTGCCACTGCCGGCATCTACTTCTTCGCCGTCATCCTGTCATACGCCAACTCCTGTGCCAACCCGGTGCTCTACGGCTTCCTGTCGGACAACTTCAGACAGAGCTTCAGAAAAGTAGGTTTTATCCTCTGGGTATTAAAACACTGTAAAGAGGAAGGTTGAAGAAGTAGTTGAAGCTTGTTAATTAAAAAGTTATATCTCTGTTTGTTTAATTCTTACAAAAACTGAAGTGAAACAAATCAAACTGTTCATTTCTGTCTAGGTTCTGGATGATCATTTGACCAACAATACATCTGACAATGATTGGTTGCACGTAAACATGAACTAAAAACTCATACTACACATAATTAGGTTAAAAGGAAGTTTGGTTTTGGGATAATTTACTTTACTGACTTGACTTTTTAGTTTTTACAGTATTTATCCAGGGAGCAAATAAACCACGCAGTATTAACCAAATAAGATTATAAGGGTGACAAGTCATCTTACTTACTTACTTTAATCTGACCGGTATAAAGAGCAGATATAAAAAAAAACTAAAACCGTCTGTGAAGCTTGGCTTACTTGCTTAATCATCTTGATGTGTAGCTTATTCGCTAACAACCCAGCTAGCCACAAACTTGTTCAATAAGGTCACCTTGTGTGTATTTGTGAAATCTTTACTTTGGCACAATGCACAGCACTTTTCCCCCACAGATCTGACCCAGGGACACTGAAATGAATTTGGCTGTGAGCAACTCATAGACTGACACCAATTTTCACCGGAATTGTCGAATTTTTCTAAAAACAAAAAATGATATTCTAACAATATGAAAGAGGATAAAAGATCTACAAATAGTGGCTTTAACTACCTTTGATAACACTAGAACTGATTTCAGAATACTTTGCTATGTAACAGGGTGTCTAAAATGACAGTATAACCATTCTGACCAGATCTGCTCTCTAGCCTAGTTGTCAAACGCGGTTTCTCATCTTACCATGTGTGTATGGTTAATGACCTTTATCACAATGGCTGGAGATTTGTTATGTAGTCCCTACTGTCAATTGTTGTTGTGGCCCTGCAGGTGCTGTGTGTGAGTAATGTGAGGTGCAAGGCCAACGGTGTGGATGATGGCGACCCCAGCGCTCCGCGCACTGAGAAAACCACAGCACACGAATGCCTCGTTCTCTCCCCTCGTAACCAGGCCTACCACGACCCCCAGAGCAGCCAGGTAGCTACTGTTTGTGTGTTTGTGTGTGGGAATGCAAGTGACAAGGAAAAAAAAACAAAAAACATGTTATAATAAAAAGAATGTATGTTGAGTGCAGCGCTGATGCTATTCTGACTATTTTCAGGACAATTAAGATGCTTGGCTAACATAAAGTCCTTTAATCATACACACAGCCACTCTCTGCATCACCAATAAATGTGATGCATCAGGTTTGGCATTTCTACCGATGAAGAGTCCAACAACTAAATGAATCAACAGGCAGGTGTGGGCAGCTAATTGCAGAAGGATGTAAAATGAATGCTGCTGTGGAGGCAATGAAAAAATCTGAAGGTGGAAGTGAAAGATTATGAGACTACAGTAGGTTTATACGTGTATATGTGTGCGTCATAAAGAAATCGAAAGGAAAGGAAAAAGCTTTGATTCAGGCAGCATGCTCAGTCTCTGAAGCGTTGAGCTTTTTGTCCAATTAAATTACTCGTACAAGAGCAGTGAGGTGCATTAGACTGGCAGAGTGACTCTGATGAGACTTTCCCAAAGCGCCTTCAAGTGGTTCAAGGTGATTAAAATGGCAAATTCCTCCATAAGTCAGTGTGTAAGAGTGTCTACAGAGTAAATGTTAATGAGTCCAAGTGCTCCTTTATTGATTTACAGATCTCTGGTTATTCTCAGAGTTTAACTTCATGTCATATCTCTTCATCATCATGCGACCAAAAGCAAATTAATACTGACAAACGCACGCACAGACCATTTTTTATATTTACAATACCACTACGGACCGGCCGAAGCCAAAGAGTGAGATGGTTCACATTCCTGGTCACAATCAAGTATGTTTTGTCTCAGACAGGATCAGTCTCTATTTATTCTCCCAACCAACAAATAATTCTTGATACGATTTAGAAAATAGAGCCCACACGAGAGAACTGGGGAGAATTAAAAGGAAAAACGGGAAGGTAAAATTAAAGTTGTAATCCATGAAATCTTAGTCCATAATTTCTAAATGTAATTTGGGTGGTGTGACATACCTACGGCTGATTTGGTTAAGCACGTGGTTACCGTGGTAACAGCAAGTACAGTTCACAGTAATACCACAGGTTTGAGAATTCTGGTTCAATTAGCAGTACTGCTCTGATATGGTGTCAAGAGAGAAGGCAGTGAGGTTTATGTAGGATTACATGCTGCATCATTTCCTGCAAAGCCCTCATGTGTGTGAAGACAAATTTGTCACAGTTCAGGGGAAGAGCAGAGACTCAAGAGCAGACACAGACACTGGAGACGAGATGATGTAGAAGGCAAAGTCTTTTACTAGGCTCCAAGCAGTCAAACACAGGAAGTCAGTTTGTAAAGGCAAACAAAAAACAACAAGGAGCAGGCAAAAATCCAAAAACCAAGAACAAGGTAAAGTAACAAACCATAGAAATTGACACGAGAGAATACTGCTGGAAGGCGATGACACACGGGATAGGACAAAGACAATCTGGCAAACACAACAGGGAAAGCAGGGGAGTATATATGTGTGGGGTTGGCAGAGGGAAAAATCAGGGGCAGGTGATTGAACGCAGGTGTAGTGAATGAGAAATCAGGGAGATGGGCGGAGACCAGGGCGGAGCCACACACAGACACAGAAACACAGGAGGACACACATGAGACTAACGGGATGTTAAAAGTTTAAATCCAGTGCAGTGAATGGGGGGGCTGGGTCGCTAACAATTGACACTATTGTTATTCTTATATACATTATTATGAATGGGGTTTTATTTCATGAATGTCTTAAGGATTCTATCTTGAACTTTATTTTCTCTGTATTTGTTTTTGTGCTTGTTTTCTGAATTAAGAAATACAGATAGACCTCTCAGCAACTTTTACCTCGCACACACGTGAATTTCAATGAGTATATTTTTGTTGGGAGAATGTCAGGAAGTAATGAGGTAAATTGAAACAACGGCAGCGGCAAAATTCAAGGTGATTATTGCAAAAATATCTTATAATAGGCTTGTTTTTGCAGAATCATAATGTTTCATCGCAGCCTGCTAGAAAATATTCAAAGGCCTGATACTGGTCCGGAGTTTGGAAACCTCTGCTTTAAACATAATGTAGACTCATCCCGCTAACCCAGAGATATATTATGTTAATTCATTAATTTAAATCTCCCCACTTCTTTTGATGCCTTTTTCCTTTATTCCCTTCCTCCTTGACTCTGGCCCTCTTCTTCCTCTTTCTGAAGATCTCTCCTCATCCTCCAGGCTCGCCTATCTCCCACACAGCAGCAGACCTGCACCGCTCCTCCCCTACATGTCAACCCTCCTCCACTTGCCCAGGAATGGGACCCACCACAGTGGCCTCCACAGCAGCCTCCAAGGTAACCTCCGTGGTAACCCTGGCTTAACCTCCAACCCTCACTGCCCTGACTACGTTCTCCTCTCCTGCATCCATAGCTCCACTGGAAAAGTAGCCCACAAACGATAAACATCAGGTGTTTTATGAATTGAAAAGAGAAGCTGAGGAGGAAACATGATATGAGACTACAGCAGTGAATGCAGAGGGATTGGATCAGCTGATGCTGTTCTGCAGTTGCAATGTAAAAATCCATTTCCAGGACTATTTTCTGAACACTCATTTGAAATGCATTGCAGCATTTATGATCCATTTCAGTGAAACAACCTCATAAATATTTTATATTTTTTTCATGTCTCGATATCTCTACCTTTATGAATCACCCAGCTGTCCATTTTTCTTTCCATCCAGCCATTTGACATAAGTGCCTTCTCAGCTGCTGTCAGCAGGTATCCCGGCTCCTAAACGGACAAAGGAACATTCACACCTTACTTCTCTCACTTTCGGTTACACAACATGTAAGAATTAATTTACTTTTCAGTACCAAAAATGCCAGAGAGGACAAGCCAGAGAAGATTTCATATCATAAGTTTATTTGGGTAAAACAGGCCTTACAGGGTTTTCTTTTGCAACCACAAGTTGTGATTTAGTCTGAAAAGATGATTGGTGTTTTCAGATAAAAATGTACCTCCTCCAACAGCATAATGCACTATTTTGTTTCTGTATTATAGTAAAAAGGCATTTTCCTGTTTCAAGCTCCCACTCACTTAAATGGGTAAATTGTGATGATTGAAGTTGACATCTGTACAGCTTTGTGGAAAAAGTCTGCTGTAATCCTTTTTGAATACCGTTTGTATTCCAGATAACGGCTTGATTGCTGTTTACCAGCTTCTCAGTCACAGGAAATGTGACTCTGTCCCTGTGTTTTCCTGTCAACGTTTAGCCAGCTTTGAACACAGACTCTCTGACCTCTTTGTATATATGCCTTTGAATTTGTGTCTTTGTGCATTTGCGTGTCAATTATGTGTGTGTTTATTTGAGGCGCCTTGTTTACTGTATAATAGAATACATATGTGGCTATTTCTGATCAGACTCAACTGGCACAGCCTCCATTAGCCTTTGAAATGCTTATAGTGCAAATGTGTCCGCCATGAAGCTTTTAATAGGAAAGGTCAGGGGTTGTTTTTGCGATAGGTGGGAGAGGATTACTGCACAAATTCCCAAGAGTGACTATCGCCTGTTGAGGCGATATTATTGCTGAATGTGATCAGTGCAGAGTGCGGTCAACCACACCGACGTCTTTTCTGTCGGTTGAGGCTGCAACTTCGGCAGTGAAAAAGTTCCTCAAAGTTGAACTCCACACGATGTATATTTGCTTTGCCTCAACATGAGTTAATCAGACTGTAAACAAACTTCAAAAAACAGGAGACAATTTGGACACAGCTTCTCTCTTTGCCACTGTACAAGTACACACACACACACACACACCTAGTATAAATGTATGGTAGGACACTTAAAGTATTGCTTTATTAATGCTTATGTAAACAGTTTCTATTTCTGGTCTTTATATCACATCACCACAGAACCAATGTGTTTATAATAGCAGTCATTGTGTTATTAAGTAAAAGCTGACTGGAATGAAATAGTGTTCACGTTAATGGAATTAGTTAATGAGTAAAATGAGTTTTGTGTTAGGACACGTAGGAGTGAGAATGAGTATAGAAAATCTCAATGGTGGATGCGTAATGAAAAAGAAAATGAATCAGGGGCTTGCAGTGAAAAGATGCTGATCAGGTGAATATAATAATGGGAGGCGATGACAGAGAAACTAATGGAAGCTGAAAATGTCAAAGCTGTTCAGAATGAAGGATTTCCAGTGCAAACATACTGTGCATTTTATTAGATAACATATAGTTGTTCAGATGCTTCAGTGTTGTATGTTTGTTGGGTTTCTTTGGAATAAAATGATGTGATTAAAAAACAGATATTTCTGAACTTCTGAACCTGGTATGTATACTGTATACCTACACTGATATATAACCTTATGATTTGACTTTGCATGTCAACTATCCTGTCATGTCTTGCTACATTAGATTATTTCTATGCATATAGCAACCAGTTAAATTCTGCATAGCAACAAGTCGCAAGGCATGACAGGGACTAAGTCACGTGTAAATATGTGTGACACAAACAATGAGAAGAAAACCTATTGAAGGACTGAATCACGCATACATACATATTTTTTTTCTCTGTGCCTCTCACTGGTTTGAAGTGGACGGGGCTTAGTGAGAAAAAAGTGATGTCATGTACTCCCAAGCACCAGTTTAAAATTTTAAATGTAATGACTGTTGGTGGGTTTGCTTTTATTGATTGTATCGGTCCAGTCTGATCACGCCACACCCACACAGTCCTGATGAGTTGATGAGTGTGTTAAAGGAGCACCGTGTAAGACCTGGCCACATGCTCCAAACAAACAGGAGGCAGTTTATATCTACCAATCACAGTATACATTTTACAGTCATCAGTCATAGATATACACATAAAAAGCCAACTACTAACTCACAGCAGGACGAGAATACGCACACATTTGGTCAAACTGCTGAAATAAAAAAATAACACTGCTATCTAAAAGTCTTCACACGTGTCGTCGGTCTATATTGTGTTTACTGTGCTGCTAAAAATATTTTATGAAATATATATATTTCCAAGGTAAAGAGTGAATCTCCATGCTTGAGTTTCAGGGCTGTGTTGATTGGTATTTGTTGCACCATCTTCTAAACTAATCTAGTGGGAGAGAAGGCAGAACTCACACCCTTATATTGTGTCATTTTCTCACTCTGTTTTTCTCTTTCCCAGAAAGGTCTTTGGAGACGGCCCATCTTTGTAATGACCACAAACTGGATGTCAGGTTGACTCGCATTCATTACTTATGCAGCCTCTGCACACAGAAACATATATACACATTCTCAATCGCATTATGTAATAAATTATACATTAATTCATCAAATTATTTATGTAATTCTGTCCAGATGAATCATATTCATAACTGTAAACTTTACCCTCAAATCAATCATGCTGTGTTAATTGCTGTTACTCACTCTTACACACAGTTCCATTTTGGCACTTCTTCTCTGTAACATTATGATTGACATTTGCCAGTCAAGTTGCCATCAAAGCTAGTAGGCTCCCCGCAGAATGTTTTCTTTCTGGATTAAGACGTGACGTTAATTAACTGGGGTTTGAGTGTCACTAATCATATCTGTCTACACAGTCAAAGGCTGACTGTTGTTTTGCTCCACTGTAAGGGAGAATGAGACGAACATACAGAGAGCAGGGCACGAATAAACTCATTTTACTTTTAAGCTCAAAAGCCCCTTTGCAAAGGATCTTAGTATCTGACACTACCACCAGTAGGCTTTACTGTAAAACACACAGCAATCAACATTGCATTATAAAAACACAATTGTCTAAGAAAAATGGACCAAAAATACTTTTCATACAATTTCAAGTCACAATTTGAGTACACTGTCCAAAGTAAGTAATATTAGTATCAATAGACAGCTTGATAATGTATTAAAACATTCCATAAAACATTTCCCATAAATGTTGAGATGAAAGTTCAAGCATGGAAACAACGAACAAAGAGTTGTCCTGTTGTCATGGAACAGATTTTTCAGAGCACTTTGCTTTTGTGATTTTGTTTGTAGTTGTTTTCATGTCGAGGTTGAACTCGACTGTGCTTCTTTGCTTTTGTCTGTATGTGTTGTGTTGTATGTTTTCTTTAATGCCATCAACCTGCCAAAGACTGAAAATGTAAATAAGCCTGTATGTACAAATCTGTCATAACATGATGAAATCAAGAGCTTGTGTTAATTAATGTGAAAATTAAAGTTTCAATCTCAACTCTGAAGCCAACTTGGACTAAATGTCCTATAGTGCTCGGAAAAAATGGAAATTTTAACATCTACAATTCTGGGCAAACTCCATCTGCTTACGAGGAATATGTGATATGATTGAATGCTTCAGAACGGCTACTAAAAGGACCTCTTCATGAGATTATTTTGCCAATTGCCCATGAATAGTTAAATAACCTTAAAAATGCCAAAATCATTGATGATATGTAGTTACTGCTAAATCAAGTGCTTTCAGTTTTGTAGTAAAGCAAATAGGGAAAAAGAAAGAATGACTAAGAGACTTTTTAAACACACAGCATTGTGTGCACATATGGCATCACACAAAGAACAATTCTCATGTAGGGGAGGACCCACCTGGGCCTCTATTAATAACTTGGCAAGAATAATATCACAATGTATTCCGGTAACTATGTCCTCCTACCAGCCAATGATAAACCTTAACTCACCAACGTCAGTTCTGTTTCTTCTCTCATATCTATTGTATTGTATATATTAATAATATATTGTATATATTATATTGTATGTTACGCAGTCCTTAACAATTGATAAAGCTGCATTTGCATGTTCACACACACACACCCGCACACTACTGTGCTGTGGCTTGATTTTCTGCTAAGTAAAATTTAAATGAAAATAACACAATACAAACCTGTTTTTTCAGTTCTTGATTGCTGCCCTGCAGGCAAGGTCAGAGCAAAAGCATTGACCTTTAGCTCTGCTTTTGTACATGCAAACAAGCTTTAACGCCCACACATGCATGCAAGTATGGGCATGCACACAACGCAGGAAAGGCATGGCCACACACTGAATAGATCCTCTCTACTGACACCTTTATATCTGCTATTGTGCTCCATGAGGCTGTGTGAAGACATATGGTGACAATTGGAGTGAAAGAGAATGAAAAACGTGTGAGAGGTTGAACATGTGTCTTTAAACATAAAAGAGCGGTGAGACATAATCTATATAAGAAGTGGAGAATGCCTGAAGTAGACATGCTGGGTTAAGCCACAGACTGAGACAAAGGGCTGATGCAGTGACCATTTGTCCTCGGCTGTCTGAAAAGCCATTGATTAGAGCATTATCAGGACGTAAACATTGGTCAAACACACACAAACAAACGCAATAAAAGATGTGTCTGTATATCTAGCCAGTAATCAAGACCCTTTGGCAGCCACTGTTCTTCTCCCATTCTTTTATCTCTCCATTTACTTATCCTTTTGTGTTTGCAGTTGTGTCATGCTATTTGGGAGGTTTTGCTCAGTCATCTCTTCCTCTTGCATCTGTTTCAAACCCACATTGATCAGCTTCTCGTACGTTATTTGTGTTTTCTTTCTCCATTTCCTGTGCTATCCACCTCTCACTTCATGCAGACCAGGGCCCTATTCCTCGTACGTCGGTCAACTAAGTCGATCAAATGTCCAATTATCCAGCTTGAATTACCGAGATGATTGAAGGCAGGATATCTCGGTTCCTCAAAGGCTGATCAGCGCTCAAACAGTCTCGCTAAATCGAACAAGACCTCAGTCATCAGGATAATTGGGCGTGCCCGTTTTACATCAAAGGGGGTAAGCATCGATCACCGAAACCATGATTTTCTAACAGTACAATAGCGAATAAAGTCAAAGAAAGAACGTCTTTTTTCTCCGCTGGCGAGCAGGAGATGATTATGAACGCATATGAGGACGTCAAGACCATAATCGTGGCTAAATCTAACACCGCCATCCCTTCCATTCGTACGGCTTGCTTACGAAAATTACGTCACAAAACATGGCCGTTTATGGTATCCCAGCATGCACAAAATCCTCATCTTTGCAAAGAAAACATCGATTTTCTTTTATTTTATATGGTTTTTCACAAAAGGAGCCCAAACACACACTGTCCAAAGTCGCCATGACCGCTGCAAGTCAGGTCTTGCAGCATTTCGACGGCAAAAGATACAGTACAGACCCGACTTTACTAGTGAATGTACTAGCGGATGTTACCATGGAGCTAGCGGCTTCAGAAAAGGCTAGTAATTATAGTAGAAACCTAATACATCCTTCCCATAAGCTGTCAACCAACATGTTCATAGGTTTCACTTTTCAAGTGCGGTTTTTTTCTGATGAATCTTTTCATGGACAGAACACTGTATAATGGTCATACTTTGTCCTATCTTCTTCAAATACATTTGAGGCAGGTGTTCACTGATAGTGTAGTTACAGCCCTATACTGTCCTTTACCTGTACAGATACAGCCATAGGCAGTTATTTATACTGAAAGATACTTTTTTATTTTAGACGGACAAAACTCTTACATTTTTACTGACTTCAAAGGCCCACTGCTCTGTTTCTGTATGACCAACATTTCCGTATTTTCGTTTCATCGAATGAACGGTAAAACAGACGATCAAAACGTACACGGACTGATCTCGAAGAACTCTCTCCTATAAAACGCTAATCTAACTAATATCGCTCCTTCATCAATGGGATGAGGAAGGGAGATGACATTTTTGCCGGGGGAGTGGCAAACTTATCCAGCTTCCTTCAGTGAGCCTGCTCTGGAGCAGGTTCACGCTTATTGATGTGTTGCCATGGTGATTGAGCTAAACCTGCTTCGAGGAACCGGAAAAGCCTGATGTATGTGATCTCATCCTCAAACTTATCCCGCTAACTCAGTTAGCGACGTACGAGGAACAGGGCCCAGGACCCAGTTCAGTTTGTTTGGTTTGTTTAAATATTAAATATCACTTCTCTCCCTTCGGCAGCCAAACCGGATTCTGTTTTGTGTGTCAGAAGCCTGTGGCTGTAAGAAATGGTGAAGACCATTAATGTCTGAAAACGTCAGTTGTATTACTGAAAACAATCGTTGGTCACTGTTAACATTTTCTTTTGTGCAAAGTTACGGATGAATGTCACAAATGGGGACTGGAGTCAGAAAACATGGTTTTACTTTTACAATCTTTAGTTTATCCAAAACAAATGACGGCATGGGTTAGCTTACAAGTCTCGTTCATAAAAACAACAGCTGAACACCTACAAGTTTCTACTTTCTAATAACGTATTTCATAAGATCGAATGATCCGTTATTTGAACGCAGCCCTTGGGATTTTTGTTGATGTCATAATGTTCCAGGGGGCGTGCCGTGACCCTAACAGACATTACTGAGTCAGTTTGCTGACTTTGACTCTTCACCACTTGAGCTATTGTTACAAAAACATGGCATTGTAGATACATACCTGCAAACTCATAAGGGGTGAAAAAGGTGACGAGTCCAAAACCATGTCGGGGGGGGGTGCTGGTGGCATGAATTTTCATTTCAAATATGATCTTTAAAATGTAGCATTCTGGTGTACTCTGAGAATAACATTAAGTGATAAGACCATATTTACTTTAAGCAAAAGAATCATTAGTTATTCAGTTACTGTATGCGCTTATGTATCATACTATATATGTGTATATACATGTATGTGTAGATTACCATATAGAACTAGGAGTTTGAATATGTGTGTGCGAATCTGTGTATGGGCAGATCAGTATGTATATTATTCATAATCAGAAATTCAATCAACTGAAGCAGTGAAAAGAAATTGTGTGTGATTCTCTCTATTCTTATCATGAGTAATTTCTTTCCAACGCAGGTTCAAGCTTATGGATGTGTTGCTATGGTGATTTTGCCAAACTTGCTTCGTGGAACCGAAAAGCCTGACTGATGTAATCTTATCCTCAAAATTATCCGAAGAACTCAGTTAGCGACGTACGAGGAACAGGGCCCAGTTCTCCTGCCACTGAAAGATAATCACAAACAAGTGAAGAGAAACTGTGTATAGAGAGGGACACAAGGTAACTAAGAGAGTGTGCAGTTTTCAGAAAGGATACATGCTTCGTCACAGTAAACATCCTCCACAATCAACTGACGCACCTGTTCAGCCAACCATTGTCATTTTGAAACTGCTGGGCTACACTGATGGGATGTATCATTTCCCCAAGATCAGTGCTTACTAAGGTATTGATTGGTTCAGTGAGGCACCACCTGGATCAATCAGTAAAATGTTGAAATAACAAAGAAATTAGATGCAGCATTGATTTCTACACGTTTCATCAAAATACACTTAGGGATATATCACATGCGACGGACGGACAAGGTCCTCACTGTTTTTACATCTTTTGTTAAGGCTTTGTCACATTAACATTTAAAAACGGTTACATTTTGTGGCAAAATCATTTCATACCAATAAAATTGCTATAATCAGTGGATTTGCTCACTGGGTTGAGGTAAAGATTCGAGTTGAGTTCCACTTTGTGGTGAGATTATGCAAAATCGTGCCGCTAACCGAGAGCAACCTGCCTTCACAGTGCTGCAGAACTGCAGGGTCAAAAATGGAGGCAGCTATCGCAGCTTGTTAGCTTTTATTTGACCTCACAAAAGATACTTGGTTTGCACAGAGTTATGTATTAATGGTATAAATACGTCTTTGAATAAAGTGTGTGAACTGTCCTGATAGCGGCAATGGCTTGCTAACTGTCAGTTAGCAAGCTTTTTAGCTCTGACAGCTTTCTTAATCCCACTTCAATCCCTCTTTTAAAAAAAATTAAATCAGGTAATATCGTGAAGATGAAATGCATTTACTGTCTGGAAGAGCAAAAGAGTTGAACTGAAGCCTCTGCAGAAATCCTGTGTGTGTGTGTGTGTGTGTGTGTGTGTGTGTGTGTGTGTGTGTGTGTGTGTGTGTGTGTGTGTGTGTGTGTGTGTGTGTGTGTGTTCAGGCAGAATCATGTTGAAGACCCCCTGGCGAGATTATGAGACTTTTGGACTGGACAGCGAGGTCCACATGCGAACGAAATGAGGAGCAGGGGTGTTGAAATATGAAAGGCCACGCTGTCGGCGGTCTGCATTTATCGCAGCTCCACAGCACCAGCTTCTCTCTCTCCTCTTGACACTTTCTGCCAGTCCTTTCTCAACTCTTCGCCGCTCTTCTCAGCCCTCTCAACTGCACTCAGCGTCAATGTGCTGCTCCTTTTTTCCTTCTTTCCTTTTCTGCAAAAACAAGGGTGTAATGTAGGACACATTAATGTGTAGGACACATTACACCATCACACTGCTACTCCAGATTCACACTGCTGCTTGTTTGCCATCGTACCAGTAGCGGTGCACCTCAGCTGTAACACTCACTAATGACTAAAAGCAGGTTTCTGAGTCTTAAGCACTGGGGGTGCATTAGGCTCCATGTTAGCGCCTCGTCTTCACTTGCTGTCACCTTTATTTTTTTGAGCTGCCAACGATGCATATGTATGAGATGTGAGTTTAATTGATTCACTGCTGGGGAGAAAAGATGAGGGATCAAGCAAAGTTTGAATTTGAATGTCAGTCACGGCCAATAAAACAAAGCGTCGCCATAACACTCTTCCATCAGCTTGAGTGGATGAAAGCATGGACCCTGGGAAATGAAAATTAAGAAATTAGAAAAGAAATTACAATGAATTAGGGCTGATGTCACTTCATCTCTCCTTAATAAAGATAATAAAGGTAAGTATTTTTGTCTTTTGACTACAGAGTCTGTCTAATGTGCAGCAATGAAAGCAGAAGGTTGCGGTTAACATTTCATACAGTTGCCTAAAGAAAGAAAGGGCCTAATTTCCACTGGGGATGGGGGACATGTCCCATCAGTGAAAAGAGGTCCAATATCAGCAGCTCCATTGCAGCTCATTAATTGAATGTGAACCTGCTGTTATGCTGCCAAATGTGCACATGCATATACGACATAGAGAAAGAAAAACAACAATAACCAGACTTACAAAAGCACATACATACAAAAGAACATAGCCAACAAGAACAAAGGCAGACATCTTTATTAAAAACGGCAAATAAATGAGTAGGAAATATCCCTCTGCAACTAAATGGCCTTTATTGTAATTCCATGTGCTATTTTATTAATTTTTTTCCAGATAGCTTGTGTGCAATACATGCTCTGTGTTTCTTGTAACCGTCAACCCCATCGTCACAGGGGGACACTAACAGAGAGGGAGGTTGTCGGGCTGAAGAGGAAGGCTTTTCTTGATGCTCCTGACACACTTGAAAGGTGGCAAGCTATTAAAGCTGCAGCTGCTGTAACTGCAGAGATGAGAACCCCAGGTGTGGGAAGACATTCAATGAGGGGAGTAAGACAAAATGAACGTTTGGCATTTGAAAGCCAACCGCATCAACTGTGCAGTTAGTGTTCACTCACAGCTAAGAATGATTATAAAAGTCACAGCCATGACTGGCTGAATTTAGAAAACGTTTGTGAGCTCCCTGTTTATAGAGATAACAGGAGAAACATCTTCAAACACATTGATAAAAACACACAGAGTTGTTGTAGTTTGAAGCAAAAGTTTCACCTCAAAATAAATGTCATGCCCAGTCAAGATAACCCAACGTCACAGACAATGTCTCAGCCCACGACAGCAGCGATTGATGAGCCGAAACAATTCAGTCTGTGTCCAGCAGAAAAAGCTCTGATAAACCTCTACCTGCTCAGCATCAAACAGCAGACAGTCACAAACGTACCGTAAAATAACTCAACAACACTTTTTGACACAAATCCTAGTCACCTGGTTTAAAGACCTGTGTTTGTTTGTTTGACACGGGTAGGTTATTTCTGTCTTTACAATACGTCATCATCACACTCGCGGAGCAGGTTTTCTGAGTGTCTAATAATAACGTGGATGGGTTTATATACTTGAAAGCCCATTGTGTCACAGATGCCAGAGGTTGCCGTGTGCAGCGCGGTATCATATGTCGAGGGGCGTAACAAAGCGTCAGTTTTAGACGCTGTGGGAATAAGAACGGGCTGGAAATAACAAAGCTTAATGATATCATAAAGTGACAAAACAAACTGTTTTTGTTATCACATAATTATGTCATCAACTTATTACGCTTTTTTGAGATTGTAAATTAATATAGAATGAGAAAACTAATGAAAAGTTATAGTTCCTCTAAAGTGACACAAATTAATAAAGCTCTTTTTTTCGGCATCCAGTGGACTAAAACCACCATGAAGACTGTCAATCATATGTGTTTTCCTGCACGGACCATTAGCACTTTGTTGATATCTGTAGAGAGACGTACTGTAGACACAGTATGCATGTATAACACTTAAATGGACTAAATTTCTTCAAAAACTTTTAGTTTTTCACTTATTTGTAATTAGTTTTTTACTGCAATGTCTACAATCATCCACTCTTATCTTAAGTTTTGTTTACTTATCTTAACTTCTACTGCATATATCTTTAAGAGCAAAATAAAAAATGTTCTGTAAGTAAACCTTACTTGTTTGTTTTGTATATTTTTTCTTACAATGTTGTAATGTTACACAGCTCTGTTCACACATCTCTGTATTCTAGTAGATCTTCACCTATTGTATGTATATTTGTTATCTTTATTTCACAATTACATAGTCAAGCTGTAACCATGTTAAAATCAGATTAAAGTCACATCGCCACATTCCTACAAAATGTATTTCTCTCGATATTCCTGGTTCACTGCTTATTCTATATGGACAGTATGTAACATTACATTTAATACTGAGTAAGTGCAGTCCTGGTGTCATGAAGCTTTCAAGGGACGAGATAAATGAATCCTGACAATAAGAGTGATTAAAAACAAATACTGGTGATGAATGTGATGGCACGTACACAAACCATAAATGATGACCATCACCGCAGCTTTTCACGTCAGGCAGCTGAACTTCAGTAAAGAGGGTTCGACACTCACTTGATCTGCTGTAGTTGTCTTCAGATAAGCCTGATCAAGTCCTCTTGCTACAACATAACAGTCACACTTCACGTCAATGACACTGTCACACTGCGCCCGCTGCTGGTGCTCTTTCACAGTTACACCCTTCCAAATTACGTGGATTACTGTTGGATGTTGGATGTTGGATGTGATTTTGTGTATACCAATTTATTAGGAAGAGCCTCACTTTTGCATCAGGTGACATGTTCCTCTATTACAGTGAATCTGGGCACTGTGGGTTATTTTCAGTTGATCTAACAAGCACTGCCCTGCTGCTGCAAGTACTCAATAGAGTTGCACATTTAAACTTTAAACTTTATTCATCAGGAATTGCCACCACAGTGTGTTAATTTACAGTTGAAAATAGTCCCCGACAAATGCACTATTTACACTATTTAGCCTTTTTAATGAAAGTATATATTTGTGTCCTATTTTAAAATATTTCTTAGGTAGGAACTATAGTGCTTGGAGCAGACAAACTGGGGAATAGAGTAATGCATTGTTAATTTTGGTAACAATAAGAAAAATATGGAACAATGCCAGCCATATCCTTAAAAGCTTCCAAATTGACATTTTATTCTAATTAAAAAGTTACACATCACCTAAAATATCAGTTATGTTTTTGTTTTACCTGTTGCTGGATATTGTGTTGTATTGTGTTACTATGTAACTACTACATGTCACAATAATTATTTGTATGTTCCTGTAGGGCACCCATGTGATGGTAAATTTCCACTGTGTATCTTCTTCCTGTTTTATTAGATGACCACTCAGTGTTTTGACCCTTTTGTATTAACAAAGTTAATAATGTCAGACATGATCAGTAAGTGTCCTCTCAGGTTGAGTAATATTGGATGTGTGTCTTAATCAGGGGCTTGATACTGTCAACTTAGATAGGGGGCTGAATGGGGATGCAATCAGTGGACCAATCAGTGATTAACCATTCAATGGTTGATCAGTGAATGATCACTGTTGTCCAGATGTCCTAGTGGTGAACTCCTCCTATCCCACCATGTGCTCAATGCCTTTATAAGTCATACACAACCAACACTCTGGGCCCATCCTCTGCAGACTGCGTTGCAGTCAGTATGACGATGAAGCCTTCTCTGCGCAGAGAATAAATACTTTAAGGACAAACTTCTTTTCTCAATGTTTCTTGTTTCAGTATTCACTCTTATAGGACTCACTCGGTACTAATGAATAGTTTTTTCCACCACACCCATGCCATTGGTGACTTTCTACTGAATAAAGGTTTCAATCAATCAACACATAACATTTACAAGAATCTAGTAAAATAAAATGAAATACAGTAAACTAAATAAACAATATAACACTGTATATTTAAATAATTGTGTTGGAAGTGTTAATGTGGCAAGACACTGCAGAAACAAGTAATAGTGATTTATTTCCATATTGTAGCAAATATATGTTGGAATGAGAGAATAGCATTTCGAAATTCAACAAACAGTGAAATCCACACCCTATGATGACTGCACCTTTTTCACACTGTTGCTCCACCTTCTTTCTAACTCTCTACATTTGCTTTGTTGTCTTTCTCAGTTGTTCTCAAACATCAGAGGAAGAAGCAGTGACAGGATTCACTCACACTCCCTCCTGACCTTATATTAAGGTAGGCAGCGTTACATCCGTCTTCAAAATTAAACATACATACACAGGCTCAGAGTCAGGGCGGTTGTGTTTACATGACTTGTGGTGAAACCCGTTTACATGGTTACATTGTGACTCGCCTGTCTTAAGGGGAAACATTACAATTTAAGGTGAAGCCTTGGTTTAAGTTAGGTGAGTTAAGGGTTAGTATTAGGCTGGTAGCGGTTATGGTTAGGGTAAGTCTCCAGGAAATTAATTAATGTCCCCAAAAGTCATGAAATCACGACTGTGTGTGTGTTTCTAGGGTTTCATGTGTGTGCCAGTAAAAAAAATGTTTTTAATATGGAACAAATGTTAAGTTAAATCTGTCCAACAGACTATTTTATAACTTTTATTTGATGCCTTGAACATGATGATAAGTTTATTCATCAGTCCTGATTATGTGTTTCAACAGAGCAACAGTGCTTATTAGAGTTCAGTGGTTTTTGATTCACAGGTGGACCAGTTACACAAGATCTTACTCACCCACACACGCAGAGCTCGATGAATGCAGCTTAGAAAAACACATGCAAACTAGAAATGTGCTCTTAGGGCAGATCTATGCCAGGTGTTTCTGCAATTACCACTGCTGTATTGTGTGATTGAATGAATACAGTCGTATAGACATCGATAAGGAGTCATAAAACACACTTTATTCAAACTCAAAAACAAGCGCCGATGGATGCAGGCAATCAGCTCATACAATCGTGTCAAAACCAAGATTAAACTAAATTAAACGATGCACTCAGCTGTGTTATTGTAAGCGACGTGGGTGTATGATAAGGAATAAATCAGTACAACACGTTCTGGGTTTTTCTCATAACTTTAGTGAAGTCCCGACACCGAACCAGACAAGCCAAAACCTTTCCTCGTTCTCCTCTCTCATTACTTAACCATATAACCTCCAGCTGCCTGACCAGCGTGTAGCGCCGATATCTGCTATCAGATCGTCGACTTAACATAACTAGATACTAAATATGTGTACACAAGATGATAGACAGCAAATCAATATCATACTAAACTTGTGCTTGGTCATTTACAATTATTTTTAAACCTGTTTTTTAAGTGATTATGTTTACATCACACAATTTCACTCTTACATTATCACCGCGCGGCCCCTACCGGGGGCTGGTTAAGAGTAGTGAGTGAGGAGCCTGCAGGCTGCCAGTGGCAGTATAAAAGAGGGATTAAAAAGTGTTTTGCGAAAGTGTGAGTCACTGCAACCACAAGGTATTTGAGCATGCAGCCATAATTGGCCACCCAAAATATTATGCAGTTTGCGGCAGCAGAGATTATGCGTGGACAGACACAGAGGTGCGCAGTTACTCACGGAAGTACACACACACATATACGCGTATCGCATGAAACTGAAGCAGCTGAATGGTGTTCAGTCATCATTCAATTTATTATTTACACCTGTGCTTTTCCTACTGTGACATGTAAAAATGTCTTCTGTAAAAAAGTGTATTGCGTTTATACGGTATCTGTCGTTGTGTGCGACGTGCAGTATTTCTTTTTTTACTTGTTTTTTCGGTATTTGAATTACGTTTGCTTGTGTATTTTGTCGTCGTTTCATAAGATGTAATGCATTGGCCTCTCTCAGCTACCATAACATTTTTCTGTGACATTTTGCTGGACATGTTTTGCGTTTCTCAACACTGAATTCAATCAGCCAGCACTCCTCAGCAGAATAAGGATAAGGAAAGGGATAAGGATAAGGATGTTTATTGTCATTGTAAAAACATACAACAAAATTAAGTTGGCGACTCATCAGTCAGTACAGCAGCAACAAGGTAAAAAATGATAACCCTTGTACTCCCAGTCAGTTTCACTACAAATTCTCAAAAGTGGCTCTTTTGCATTAGCTGCTGACAGGTGTGTTAGAGAAGTCTCTTACATGCAAATACATTTCTGAAATAAACCATTGGACATTGGGTACTATTTGTATGTTTGGTAAAACAGAGAGATGAAAGTATAATTTACACAAGTTTACCTACAGTAGAATGAGACGTTCGGTCATGAGAGAGGAGGGAGTGGCACTTTAGACAATCTGTTCCATTATAATGTAAAAATGCAATGTCACCAAACCAGCTTTACTTGCATACTCACGTCATGGAGAGAGAGAGAGAGAGAGAGAGAGAGAGAGAGGGGGAGAGAGAGAGGGAGAGAGAGAGAGAGAGTTGCAACTGATCATTAATTTATCTGAAATGCTCCTCAACTTGATTAGCAAGTGTTCATGCTTTAAGAGAGAACATTTTCTTGGTAGGGCTGTGCCACATCCAATCAATTTCAGCAAACATCCCAGAATGATTTAATGCAAAAAAATGAAGGTATCAAACACGCATTACTACTTTGCAGTTAAATATTTAACATTTAATCCAACACGAAAAAAGCAGTAAATAACACTTTGATAAACACGTCAGGACATCTTATTTTTGTCACCATCACAGGGAATTCAGTTTAATATAATAATATATATATCATATAATAATATTCTGTATAATATAATATACATATCATATAAAAATATTCAGTGTAATATAAAACACACACACACATATATATAATTCTTTATATATAACTATATATCCATTTCTCAGACAGGTGCTTCATGTCCCTCACTCCCTAACTGTCCATGCTGGATCTGCCCCCGTTGTTTTAAAAAGCTGAATAAGTTATTACCATGACTGCATCCAGCGAGCCAAACCTGTCTGGTATACAGCTACTAGAGAAGCTTCATCTACTGCTTCTCTTTCCCGCTAGTCTGCTGTCTGATTGTGAGGTCAGGCTGACCTGGGATCAGCTCTTTCACTGTAGTTTCTCCTCTCAGTTCTCCTCTCAAACGGGTCTTGGAGGAGCAGTGCTCGCGCTGGCACTAGCCTGTAGAGACTAGTCCTGACGAGGACATGCAGCTTGGGGCAGAACGAAATCTGCCCCAAACTGAATCTATTTGAGGACGCTGATTGGCTAAATTGTATGTCACTCATTTATATCTTTAATCAGCATTAAAGCATCATTGGCTAAACTGCTTCATAGACCCGCCTCTTTGGGGCAGTTTCTCCAGCGCCCCAGCCAGCTGAGACGTGCACACACGGAGAGGACATGCAGACAGGCGGAGATGACGTGCAGGAAAAGCATATATTTACCCCAGATATCATATTTTACACATATTTCAAAAACACAAATATTGACAATTTGTATAGTTTATTATTATTATTATTATTTTTTTTTATTATTTGTAGCTCAAGGGGGCGGCGCCCTAGCGCCCTCTATTGACCAGCCGCCACTGGAGGAGAGACATTTTGACCACCCAACCTGCTCTGTTCAACATCTTCCTTTTGCTTCTTTCAACTGATTTGTGGATTACAAGGATCACTCTGGTCCCTTTTTTGCTGTATTTTATCTTACTTACAGGCTTTTTCCCCCTGCTGCTTTAGCAGCTATCATGGAAAAGGGTCAGGGACCTCCTCCGGGAATGCCAGCACCACCGTACCCAGGTTTCTCTACAGACAGCACTGGAGTCTACCAAGCTCAGCCTGTGATCCATCCCAGTAAGAGATCACTGCTCTGTTCAACATCTTCCTTTTGCTTCTTTCAACTGATTTGTGGATTACAAGGATCACTCTGGTCCATTTTTTGCTGTATTTTATCTTACTTACAGGCTTTTTTCCCCTGCTCCTTTAGCAGATATCATGGGAGTGGGTCAGGGACCTCCTCCGGGAATGACAGCACCACCGTACCCAGGTTTATCTACAGGCTACAGCACTGGAGTCTACCAAGCTCAGCCTGTGATCCTTCCCAGTAAGAGATCACCGACCTTCATCTGAGTCATTTTACCTGCATATTTTAGTGGAATGTAGCTCCTATATTCTTGAGTTATTCCTGTAATTTTAGTCCATGTGGTAGGAGCCTTTTGGCTGCTTGTTAATAATTTGAACCTTTCTCAAGATAAATGTCTCCTCCTCATATCCAGTTCAACAACCTGTTTACAGCATACAGCAACCTCAAGTCATACAAACCGGTGAGTGTCTCTCTCCACCTGTTTCTAACAAGTTTAAATAACTTTGAGTATGCCGAATATATAGGAACAATTCAGAAAGCTTTGAGTTTGGTGACGGGTTGGTGAGGAGGTGTGGATTGTAGCTGTTAAAGGGTGATGGGTTTCTCCTTCACAGTGAGCCAGGTGGTGGTGATGCAGTTGCCGTCTGATTGTCCTGGACAGATGATGTGTCCTCACTGCCGAAACAGTGTTGTCACTAGAATCGAGCACATAAATGGACTTTGCACCTGGCTGATCTGTGGCTCACTGGGACTGGTGGGGTGAGTAAAGCAACCCTACAAACACAAACACACACACAAGTTCAGAATTTCTTTTATGGCTTAAATAATGAGCTGAATAAATATACTACTGAGAGTCATTAAATTAAGTTTGTGAAGAACGATGATTACCATATTAGAGTTGATGTAACTTAATGTCTCAAATATATTGAATTTGTGCTTTAAGTTCATTAAACTTAACTCAGTAGGTTTAACATTTTCAAAACTCATGAGACAATTTTGAACCACTCATACCTGAGTTCAGTTTAATCGCATAGTTTAGGTGGAAGGGAAGCTTTTTAAACAGCTTGAAAATGAGTGATGAAGTTTTATTTTAACTTTATTCTGAAACTCCACACCAGCTGCTGGCTTTGCTGTTGGATCCCCTTCTTCGTGGATTCTTGCAAGGATGTGGAGCATTCCTGCCCCATCTGTAACAACGTCCTGCACATCTATAAACGCAATTGAAACAGCACTACAGAGTCAACTCTGCTGAAGTGACAACAAAGGAAGAGGACCGTGACTAAATAAACATCTGCACAGGAGCCGAACCCCTTTATGCAAACACATCAGACGTCAGCATGAACCCTGTGCTCACTTGTGTAAAATGTGGGCTGTACTGTGAATATGGGAAAAATCTAATCTAATCATATAATTTCTTAACTTAACCTGAGTGCTCTTGTCTCAATACCTGGGTGTTTAATTCAAGCAACAATGTAGGGTGGTTAAAAAAAGCATGAGTCTTATTTTATTTCATTTAAATCAGTCTAGTGGATTCTTTTATACAGGTTTTTTTAAGGTTAATTTAGTTGTTTTTTCATTGAAATCTAAAAGTAAAAACAATTATTGGAAAATAATAGGAATAGCTATTACATATCAATTATAGGATAATCATCTTAAATTAGGCTGTTTATTGATTAAACTCATTCCTAAAACAGCTGAAAGCCTTCTATCACAATAATAACCAGCTCATTTACTTGTACCATGAAATAATTCAAAGCAATAAATCACCAAATAATCACTGTTGAAATGTAGCTTTCACTCTTTTATTTCTTGTGACATCGAATGCTGTCATTATGCAATTACATATTAAAAACAAGTTTAAGAGAATATATTTTGTGATCAAAATGTAACTCTTAACAGTAATGTGAATATAATATATTTATATATATTTTTGATCTCTGTAATGTTATCATAATGTAGTCAATATAAATGGTATTTATCAAACATAAATAAGTTAAATTCCTAAAAAACACCAGGTGCTTTGAAAGATTGTGAAAAAAATGTGCCAAAATCCTGCAGTGCCATCTAGAGGGGTAGCAAGAAAAATCATTTGTGGTGCAATATGTTCACATTGAGCTGTGCTCAGGGGGTCATCATCCATCCAAAAAGTTGAGTTAGAGAGTGAGTTTCTTCTAGGGTTTACATAATTCTCTTGAGATAATAAAGCATACGTATGCTGCTCCTTGCAGCGCAAGAAGCAGGCTCTCACAATCTATCCTGACATTTATTTTATCAAGGTAAGCAGCATTATGTCTGTCCTCAAAATGAAACATTCGGCTCAGATAGCAGCTTTTAGAAAGAAAATGCTACAAATAAATAAAACATGGACCCAGAAACACATTCACCAACATAAACAAACGCAGTGCAGATGCAGAAAACATAAGCAAACAGAGAAATGTCACAAGCCAAACACCACAGAAATTCAACAAGACACTAAAAACGATGACTATGTTGACCATTCGTTAATTCTGATAAAAAAAATGTGTATTTTAGTTATAACATTCTGATTTAGTATGAAAGTTCCTTCTTGACCTTAGAAACTGAAAACTTACTAGCTTTTTTGAGATTGTTTAATCCCATGAAACTCATCAAACTGATAGAAGGCTCCCGAAAAATGAAAGTTGATCTTGGGTTAAGATCTAATTTGCCAAACATTGTTAACATGTGATATATCTAAACCTGGGACGTTGTGGTTCAATGGCACGTGCTGTAAACACTTAGCTACCAAGGCACTCCATGGTGGGATATCCGAATCACAGAATCAGATTCACAAACATATATTATTGTTGTTGCATGTTACCGTAATCAGGTTTAAGTGTCCGATGAAAAATGCTTTAGACTTTTTTCACAGCAGACATTTTGACTTGTCATAGCAGGAAAAGCACATGCTGTCACATTCTGCCTTTCTATTGACACCCCACTCCCATTAGTTTGGCATTACACAGTCTGAAGAACCGCAACGCATTTTGGGGCGGTTGAGTATGTCCAGTAAGCTCACGTCTCATACTCTTGCTATCCATCCAGGCATTTCTCGCATACACAAAATCCACACACTATGCAGTTGGAACGCACTACATACTTTATTTTACATCATATTAGAATGTTAGTATGTGATTTTGAACAAAACCATATTTGCAATGCGGTTTGCCTGGACACAGGTCTTACTAATAACATCAACGATTGGCTCCATTCCATCCCCTGACTGGGTCACTGAGCCATCACGAATTTGTTCCACCTGTGTTTTTCCTACTATGACAAGTCTAAAATGTCTACTGATAGAAAATAATTATACTTTGTCTATTTTTTGCTTGCAAAAGGCACATTTGTTTTGCTTTGGTTTGCATGTGAAAAATCAAACATTTAAAACACAATTAAAACACATTTACGTAAAAACACAAGACACAATAGAAGCTACACTAAAAGGAGCACCGGGTACTTCATGGTGAGGACTGAATCAGTTCATTCATATTAAATACATAGATATAAAGGTAGCAAGCTTTATAAAGTGTCCTTACTAAATATGTATATCTGTGTGGAGTTTGCATGTCCCTCCCCGTGTCAGCGTGGGTTCTCTCCAGGTTCTCCGGTTTCCTCCCACAGTCCGAAGGCATGTTTGAGTTTCCGAGCAGGAAGAGTCTTTGCTGTTCCATTTACCAGAAGAGGTCTAATCGAGTAAAAATGCAATGTCACCAAACCAGCTTGCTTGCATACACGGCATGCAAGAGATTCTGATGTGTGCCAGTAACCCTGGTACCTCTTGCTTTGAAATGCTCTTCAACTTCCTTGTCAAGTGTTCAAAGAGAGATGCAAACATAGATAATGGAGACACCAGTCCAGACCACTGAACATACCACTGAACCTATTCCATTCAACATTTTCCTTTCAGAGAGATCAGAACTTGTTATTTGGATTACAGGGCCTTACTCTTTTTTTTTGCTTTTTCCTCCTCTTTTTAGCGGATATCATGGAAAGGCCTAGCGAACATCTTCCAAGAGTACCAGCACCGTGGCCTTCTAGTCCCATTGCGGACTACAATATGCTCTACCAACCTCAGCCTGGCGTCCAACCCAGTAAGATATAAGGGATCTTCATCTAAATGTAGTTCCTATATTCTTGAGTTATTCCTGTCATTTTGGTCCATGTGGCATGGAGCCTTTTGGCAGCGTGTAATTAATTAAAACCTTTCTCAAGCTAAATGTCTCCTCCTCATATCCAGATCAACAACCTGCTTACCCGTGTAGCCCACAACAACCTCAGGTCATACAATCTGGTGAGTGTGTCTCTACAACTGTTTCTAACTAAATTAAGTAACTTTGAATTTGAAGAACATACACTGATAAAAAGTACTGGCTTAATCTACTTTAGAAAATGAAGGCAACGTTTTTGCATCATATTATGTCAATCATGCAAGACTTGTGCAACATAAACCTTAATTTTTGTAGATAATAAATGATTTTGCAAATAAAGTTAACTACATTTTATTATGTAGACCCAGCTAATGTATCATTTTACAATGATTTTAAGCCATATTTGTGAGAGTGTTGCCTGACAGATCATTACACTTATTATTTCAGCGGTACAATAGATGAGAAATCTTTCTCCACCCAAACACATGGTTTGACAGGTTCTCCTGCCGCAACAGAAACTTGTGACAGAGCCATAGCTCCAGATTAACTTCAAACTTGATGTTTTCTTATTAGGATACAAATATAATTTATATCGTTAATATCACAGATTTAATTATGCTACATTCACATCCGCTCAGATTCATTTTTTTCAGTGTAGGAGATCTTTGAGTTCAGTGACGGTGCGATGAGGAGGTTTTGTATCGTAGCTGTTAACAGGGTGATGGGTGTCTCCCTTACAGTAGGGACCCAGGTGCTGATGATGGTAATGCAGTCAAAGCCGACTGATGTTGCTGGAGAGATGAAGTGTCCTTACTGCAAAACCGTTGTTATCACTCAAGTCGGGTACAAAACTGGCAGTTACACCTGGATGGTCTTTGGCACACTAGCAGCCTTCCTGTGAGTAGAGAACCCAACACACTAATCACAAGTCAATTCCACATAAAATGTATTGTTTTCTCAAGTGCAGTAAACTCAAAACTCATGAGACGACTTTGAACCAATTACTTATCCTAAGTTCAGTTAACTCACATTTCAAAAGCAGCAGGGGAACTTTTTAAGTTGAATCGCCTTAAAATCATTCACAGTGTACACTGCCACACATAACTAAGTATTATTATGACTTTATTCTGATACTCCACACAGGTGCTTGTGTTTCTGTTGGATCCCCTTCGTCATGAATTCTTGCAAGGATGTGGAGCATTCCTGCCCCCACTGTCACAACGTCCTGCACATCCATCCAAGAATGTAATAACAACAAAAAGTAGACAGACTTTAATCATGACTAAATATACATCTGGACAGGAGCCAAACCTCTCCATGCAAACACATCAGACAAAGCAAAATACTTTCTTAGTTTTTGAAGTGAAACTTTAAATATCCACCACTGATGAAGAACAGATTAGAAGAGAATGGAGACCTCTTTGTGCGGCTGCAGTGTTTACTGATGTAAATGTGCATGATGCAAATATGGGTCCAAATCGTATTATTCAGTGGGATTTATGTTATGAATTCTATTTCATCTCATTTTCCTCTCATTTTTTTTTTTTTCGTCTTTATTCCCATTTTTTTGTGATCATTGTATGAATATTTTCCCTCTTTGTAAAGCACTTTGTTCTGCATTTCTTTAAATGGATAAGTATCACATATGACTTATTTTTCTTAAATTAAATCTGTCCAGTGGATTCTTCAAATAAAGTCAAAATATGTCTGTATTGCTAATTTCCTTTTTTATAGCATGTTGAATGTTTTTATTGAAATTTCAGCTCTTTGATATGTTAACAAAACATACATTTATCATGCATACTGTCTCACAGGTTGGGCTTACAGGAATACTTAATTTAGAGCTATTATTAACCTGCACTTGTCCTGCTATGTGTCAAAATGGCTGCTGTGACAAAGGTTTATTCTGTGAGAAACTCTTCCTTTATTTTTAATTGTATGCTGTATTTAATGGAGAAGAGGCTTTACATGCTCTAATCCAGTATAGGTGGTAGTATGATTGTTGGTTTGCAATTTCACCTATAAACATACAGAAGGTATATCAAGAGAAGGTATATCATTATGTATTTGCTGCAGGACCAGAGGCCTAATCTCAATCTCCACACTGATGGGTTTATGGATGTCCCAACATCAAACTGTCAAGTGTTTAAGGGCTCTCACTGACATTTTGAGCCCTTTATGAACACTTTCCGTAGGTCTGCATTTCTGCAGACTTTGCCTGAGGTAATTACCCACAATTCCTAGCGTTGTGACGTTAAACCAGGCGGCAACCTCCGGTGCTGCATTCTCTCTACTGACCGATTAAATAGAATATGAGAAAATGACCCGACTTCTCACTTGATTTATTACCTCAGTAAACATTGTAAACATGAGTTTATGGTCTCAATCGCTAGTTTCAAGTCTTCTTGAGCATACAGCATGATGTTCATTTAGTAAATTATTGTCCCTTTTAGAGTAAAATACACCATAAAGCAGAATATGCTTCAGGGCGGGCTTACTGTGATTGACAGGTCGCTGCCACTACCTGAGCCATACGTCACTCATTACAAGATGGCGACGCCGAAATCGCTGACCTCGAGCCTTCATAACGGCAGTCCATAAACCAATGGTTGACGTCACGATGACTACATCCACTTCTTAAATACAGTCTATGCGTTAAACACCGGTTTACCAGGGGAAGCCTGCAGGCGTAAACAAGGATATGCCATGGGCTTTTTCAAATTAAATTTACACGGAGACATTAACATTAAGAATTAAATATGGTAAATAACATGTTAAATTAGAGAAATGCAAGCACATTCATTTTACTGTGTTATTGTCTTCCTTTTACTGTGTTATTGTCTTCCTTTTACTGTGATATTGTCTTCCTTTTACTGTGTTATTGTCTTCCTTTTACTGTGTTATTGTCTTCCTTTTACTGTGTTATTGTCTTCCTTTTACTGTGTTATTGTCTTCCTTTTACTGTGTTATTGTCTTGTCCTTGTTTGACCTGCCAAGGGACTGCAGATGCAAATTAGCTTAAGCTACAATCTGGTACAGTGCATCGAATGGTGACATTTATGTTTAAACTGTACATGGTCCCTTTTAAATAAATAAACATAGGCACACCTGGTTTATTCGTTAATCATTTCTTTTAATTTTGTTATTGAAGCTGTTTTGACAAAAACAAGTAAATAGATTATTTGACTGAAAAGGAGATGTTAAAAAATACCCTTGCGCCACTCAAAAAGGACCTCAACTAACTGGACACTAAATGAAACACACTTATAGCCCACTTCATAATTAATGGGAAAGGCACCCTGTCATGTGCTGCCTCATGGCTGACAGGGGTAAACTGCAGACCTCCAGCTGTGGATGCCTTTAACTGTGTGTCTGTGAAGGTGCCGTAGTTTTTGGTTGGGATCGGTAACGGAGAACATAGCTCGCCGTGTCCTGGCGAAAAATAGGTGAAATGATGGTGAAATGATGGTAGTACTTGTAGTATGTTGTAGTACTTTATATATGTTTTTGAGTGAGTAAAATGGCATACATTGGCCATTTTATCAGAATTTGTTCGTTACGTAGGTTTTTGATCTCTCATAAAATATAATTTCATGCGTTCTCAAAAGTGATTTGAACTACATGTGCACACTCTGTGTGCACTCTGTTTCCCCCCCGGTAGGTACCCTTAAGGGACCCTCTCGTCAAAAAGAGGTTCCAAACTGAACAGTAGTGCAAGGATCATGGTATTAAATTAACTAGGTAAACAAAACAAGCTGAACAGTAGTGCAAGGATCACCAACAACAGCAAGCAGGTGTTGTAGTCATTTGAAGGATGATGATCTGGCCAGCAGAGAAGGCTTTGCAGGCCCTGACGGCCCGCCACTGACTTACACCTATGACGCCAAATCCAAACAGATCACAGGAAATGTGCATGAGGCCACCACACACCCCACGTTCCTCCTGGACTGGTGGACCCTTTACTCCAGCGCTGTGGTGCCCATGCTGCAGGAGCAGTAAGGAGACAAGCCTTTCCACTCCGGATGTGTGGAGGTGAATGATCATATTTGTTTTATTCGACCTGCAGGCTTCCAGTTACACTACAAGTATTTGTTATGAGTCTATTCCATCAGATAATGGGCAGAGTTTGAGATTTAAAACCTTTTTTAATTTATTTTTTACATTGTTTGGTTGATTTGCCTTTTTTTACAAGATAAAAAAGGCAAATTCTGGATGATATACTTCCTTTTCTGTCTTCCAATTCATCTCAAAAAGTTCCAGCACAGTGACATGGTCACTTTTGAGAGGGAAGAGATATGGGTATGTATTTTATAGCTAGCAGTCAATAACCGTTTGTTGGCACCTGGTTTAATGCTATTACTGCTCTTACTCTAAAATCAGAGCTTCCGCGTGTGTTTGCCTGTCGCCATTAATCTGGAAAGGCTACGTATAACTAGTTCAGTGCTTCGAAAAAACTATGCGCGCAAAGGATGCGATCTGTCTGGGCTGTCTGTGTCTTCATTTTTCCTGCTCAGTTTCACTAATATGTTTTATTTCTTTTTAAAGGATGGGAGCTGTACTTCAGCTGAACAAGCCGAAGCCCAGATGTCCTCAGAAGAACGGAAGAAGAAATGGGAGCAAGGCCAGGCAGACTACATGGGAATGGACTCATTTGACAATATCAAGAGAAAGCTTGATTCTTTTCTCAAATAAAGAGGCAATGAAGCGGGATATCAAAGTAGCACTTGTAGTTTTTCTCAATTAAAGAAGCAATGAAGCGGGATATCAAACCAGCACTTGCAGTTTAACATGCCTACATTGTTATTATATGACTTTTAAGATGAAGTTGAAACGTTATTCAAGAACATACATTTTCTTTTTAAAGTTTTATTATATTAACTGTGAAAGAAAGAAACAAGAACAACAACGTACCACATTTTATGTAAACCTTTTCAAAAGTTCATGTCACTTTTCTTTGTGCAAAGAATCACTTTGAGTTCAGCACCTTTCATTTTGCCACAGGTTCTAACAGCCAACACAGCAATACTGTAACAACTACAGTACCTCAACATGTAACAAACATAGCAACTAAATCAATAGAACAAGTATTCCACTGGCAGAAAATAAGTAAAAGTACAGAACACACAACATGTGACAACAAATTACACATGATGATACAACCCAAATAATAGCTACTCATGCAGACTTTTTTTTCCTTCTTTTTTTTTTGTTAAAATCCCAGTTTTTCTTCCAGCCTACTTCTATTTTAGCTGTAAAGTAATAGTGGATTAAAAAGAGAATACTGAAAGTTAAATTATCTGGATGATAAAGAAGTTAAAGGGAGAACAATCAAAAAGAGTCCATGGGGAAACTTGTGTTTTGCATTAATGTGTTCAATGGTGGTGATAATTAACTGCAGTTATACTATATAGTTACCTTAGGATTTAGCCGTGATAAATAATTTCTGATGCATAAGGAATCTCATGTGCTACTTTTCTAAATATACACACATCTTCCTCTTTACTTTATAAACTTTACTTTGGACATACTACGGTTTTGATCTTTCCCCCCCCAACAGGAGTCTGACAACAGACACATTTACCATGTAGGGATCTCTATTAGGTACAGAAATGGATCACTGTAACACTGGTGTTTTCGGTTTGAAGCTGTAAGTATTCACAGGAAAGCATATTTTAGAGCATTTATCGCTAAGGATGCAGGGGACATTAAATGTCTACTGCATGGCGCCTACACTGCAGTGCCTTCACTGCTAAATGTAGTGAGAAAAACTACATTTGCAATACGATGAAGGTAACTCCAACTATTGGAGCACACTGGCTTGAGCGGCGCAGTTGCACTGCCTAGCTATTGTAGTACCCTCTTAGCTTTAGCTATGTCTAGCAGCAAAAAGACTCCTTAGACTGCACAAGCAAAAGTTTGGTTTTAATTGGAGGTGACAGAGTCCTGGGCGGTGTCCTGCGGAGGGTTTGCTGCTGGTGGACTGCTGCTGAACATCAGCTTCCTGATGATATCCGCGTAGAAAGGTCCATAGACAGACTTGTTGTAGTTAACCAGGGAGATGAACTGTGCTCCCATCAATGCTAGTTCAGGCTTGATAGCAGTCAAGCCAGCTGGTACCTGTTCAAGTTTGATCTTGGGTTTAGGATCACAGATGAGGACTGTAAAGAACTGCTGCACCCGATCCTCTGCACAGAGACAAAATGAAGAAGAGGAAAGGTTAGAAAAGGCCAAACAAATCTTCATGTTTGAGTAAAAACGTAAAAACTCTGTCTTACCAACGAGAGTGCGGATGGGATTGTCCTTCTGAGTGATGATGCTGCAGATCTGCAAGATATAGACTACTATAAATTTATATTCTTTTAGAGATGAATTGCCATTTAACTGTAAACCAGCTTTTTACAGTTGCAGCTCTCTGTGGTGGAGGTCATTTTAAGAACCCGTGCTTATACACGCAGGAGGACATGCTGAAAGGATTACTTTTGGACTCATGGCGAATTTCTTCGGAGAAATCTGCAAAAAGGTACGGTGCGTTTCAAATTTTGTACTGTTTCGCTGTGTGTTGCTGTGTGGCTGATGGATTGGTAACTTTTGAATGGTTTGAAGGAGAGGAATTTTGAAGCTTTCGCCGGACTCGGGGTGGAAAGTAACTCAAAAGTAACTCAAAAGTAACTAAAAATAAAGAGTAACTTTTAAAATAAAGTAACTCAAAAAGTAACTTAAAATAAAGTAACTCAAAAAGTAACTAAAAATAAAGAGAAACTTTTAAAATAAAGTAACTTTTATACACATGCTATACTATGACTTTTTATGATTGTTTCATCATGTTAAACTGACTTGTCGAAATGAAGTAACTTCAAAAGTAACTTTAAAAATAAAGTAACTTCAAAAGTAACTTTAAAAAATAAAGTAACTCAAAAGTAACTAAAAATAAAGAGTAACTTTTAAAATGAAGTAACTCAAAAAGTAACTAAAAATAAAGAGTAACTTTTAAAATAAAGTAACTTTAAAAATAGAGTAACTTTTATAGACATGCTATACTATGACTTCTTATGATAGTTTCATCACGTTAAACTGACTTGTCGACATGCTATACTGTGCTATAATGTTTATAACTGCAGCGACTCCCTTCATCAACACCATGCTGTACTATGACTTAATTAAATTAAGTTGAGTATCTTCAAATATGAAGTAACTTTAAAAAGTAACTAAAAAAGTAACTTAACGACATGCTATACTATGCCGTTTATAACTGCAGAAACTCCCTTCATCAACACCACGACCAGTGGCTGGACTCCAGTGGGATTATGCCTTATCTGACCTCAGCATCACCAGCCCTCGATTGACTTCCTTCAGGATGGAGTCCAATCGCCAAAGATGTTGCACTAATCAAAATTTGTACAATGTGTAAAAAATTATTGTGAAATTCTAATGAAGTCTCTCCTGGTTGAATGGTTGACTTTTATGACTTTTTCAACATGCTGTACTATGACTTGTTAATTAAATTAAGTTGAGTATCTTCAAAAATAAAGTAACTTAAAAAGTATGTTCAAAAATGAAGTAACTAAAAAAGTAACTTTTTTTCCAAAGTAACTAAAAGCTAGGGGTACAGTGTCTTGCTCAGGGACACTTGGACACATGACACGTCCCAGTCAAGGATTGAACCTTCGACCTTGCAGTTACCAGACAACCCTCTTAACCCAGGGAGCCACGGATGGAGGATGGAGTCCAATCTCCAAAGACGTTGCACTATTCAAATTTGTACAATGTGTAATACATTGTGAAATTCTAATAAAGTCTCTCCTGGTTGAATGACTAATAAGACTGTTTTTGACTTTTTTCGACATGCTGTACTAAAACTAAGTTAAGTTGAGTAACTTCAAAAATGAAGTAACTTCAAAAGTAACTTTAAAAATAAAGTAACTTCAAAAGTAACTTTAAAAAATAAAGTAACTCAAAAGTAACTCAAAATAAAGAGTAACTTTTAAAATGAAGTAACTCAAAAAGTAACAAAAAATAAAGAGAAACTTAAAATAAAGTAACTTTAAAAATAGAGTAACTTTTATAGACATGCTATACTATTACTTTTTATGATTGTTTCATGTTAAACTGACTTGTCGACATGCTATACTGTGCTATAATGTTTATCAGCAACTCCCTTCATCAACACCATGCTGTAATATGACTTGTTAATTAAATTAAGTTAAGTATCTTCAAAAATGAAGTAACTAAAAAAGTAACTTTTTTTCCAAAGTAACTAAAAAAGTAACTTTTTTTCCAAAGTAACTAAAAAAGTAACTTTTTTTCCAAAGTAACTAAAAAAGTAACTTTTTTTCCAAAGTAACTAAAAAAGTAACTTTTTTTCCAAAGTAACTAAAAAAGTAACTTTTTTGCAACTTTTAAATTAAGTTGAGTATCTTCAAATATAAAGTAACTTTAAAAAGTAACTAAAAAAGTAACTTAACGACATGCTATACTATGCCGTTTATAACTGCAGAAACTCCCTTCATCAACACCACGCCAAGTGGCTGGACTCCAGTGGGATTATGCCTTATCTGACCTCAGAATCACCAGCCCTCGATTGACTTCCTTCAGGATGGAGTCCAATCGCCAAAGATGTTGCACTGATCAAATTTGTACAATGTGTAAAAAATGATTGTGAAATTCTAATGAAGTCTCTCCTGGTTGAATGGTTGACTTTTATGACTTTCTTCAACATGCTTTACTATGACTTGTTGATTAAATTAAGTTGAGTATCTTCAAAAATAAAGTAACTTAAAAAGTATGTTCAAAAATGAAGTAACTAAAAAAGTAACTTTTTTTCCAAAGTAACTAAAAGCTAGGGGTACAGTGTCTTGCTCAGGGACACTTCGACACATGACACGTCCCAGTCAAAGATTAAACCTTCGACCTTGCGGTTACCAGACAACCCTCTTAAACCAGGGAGCCACGGAAGGAGGATGGAGTCTGATCTCCAAAGCCGTTGCACTATTCAAATTTGTACAATGTGTAATAAATTGTGAAATTCTAATGAAGTCTCTCCTGGTTGAATTACTTTTATATGACTGTTTTCGACATTCTATAATAAGACTGTTTTTGACTTTTTTCGACATGCTGTACTATAACTAAGTTAAGTTGAGTAACTTCAAAAATGAAGTAACTTCAAAAGTAACTTTAAAAATAAAGTAACTTCAAAAGTAACTTTAAAAAATAAAGTAACTCAAAAGTAACTAAAAATAAAGAGTAACTTTTAAAATAAAGTAACTTTAAAAATAGAGTAACTTTTATAGACATGACTATGACTATGACACTATGACTTTTTATGATTGTTTCATCATGTTAAACTGACTTGTCGACATGCTATACTGTGCTATAATGTTTATAACTGCAGCAACTCCCTTCATCAACACATGCTGTACTATGACTTAATTAAATTAAGTTGAGTATCTTCAAATATAAAGTAACTTTATGAAGTAACTTTAAAAAGTAACTAAAAAAGTAACTTAACGACATGCTATACTCTGCCGTTTATAACTGCAGAAACTCCCTTCATCAACACCACGACCAGTGGCTGGACTCTCTCCTAAATCTAATGAAGTATTTGGAAAAAAAGTAACTTTTTTTCAAAAGTAACTAAAAGCTAGGGGTACAGTGTCTTGCTCAGGGACACTTCGACACATGACACGTCCCAGTCAAGGATTGAACCTTGGACCTTGCGGTTACCAGACAACCCTCTTAACCCAGGGAGCCACGGATGGAGAATGGAGTTCAATCTCCAAAGACGTTGCACTATTCAAATAACTTTTTTTCCAAAAAAAAAGTAACTCTTTTTCCAAAGTAACTAAAAAAGTAACTTTTTTCCCAAAGTAACTAAAAAAGTAACTTTTTTCCCAAAGTAACTAAAAAAGTAACTTTTTTTCCAAAGTAACTAAAAAAGTAACTTTTTTCCCAAAGTAACTAAAAAAGTAACTTTTTCCCAGAAGTAACTAAAAAAGTAACTTTTTTCCCAAAGTAACTAAAAAAGTAACTTTTTTTCCAAAGTAACTAAAAAAGTAACTTTTTTTCCAAAGTAACTAAAAAAGTAACTTTTTTTCCAAAGTAATTATAAAAGTAACTTTTAAAAAAAAGTTATTATAAAAGTAACTTTTTAAAAAAAGTAATTAAAAAAGTTACTTTTAATTGCAGAAACTCCCTTCATCAACACTACGACCAGTGGCTGGACTCCAGCGGGATTATGCCTTATCTGACCTCAGCATCACCAGCCCTCGATTGTCTTCCTTCAGGATTTTATTTTTTATTTTTAATTTTATTTATTTATTACACTATATTTATCCCTTTATGGGGGAAAATGTTCTCTGCATTTGACCCATCCCTGTATATATGGAGCAGTGGGCTGCCAATGACAGGCGCCCGGGGAGCTAGGGGTACAGTGTCTTTCTAAAGGACACTTCGACACATGACTGCAGCAACTCCCTTCATCAACACCATGCTGTATTATGACTTAATTAAATTAAGTTGAGTATCTTCAAATATAAAGTAACTTTATAAAGTAACTTTAAAAAGTAACTAAAAAAGTAACTTTACGACATGCTATACTATGCCGTTTATAACTGCAGAAACTCCCTTCATCAACACCACGACCAGTGGCTGGACTCTCTCCTAATTCTAATGAAGTCTTTTCCAAAGTAACTAAAAGCTAGGGGTACAGTGTCTTGCTCAGGGACACTTCGACACATGACACGTCCCAGTCAAGGATTGAACCTTCGACCTTGCGGTAACCAGACAACCCTCTTAACCGAGGGAGCCACGGAAGGAGGATGGAGACCAATCTCCAAAGACGTTGCACTATTCAAATTTGTACAATGTGTAATAAATTGTGAAATTCTAATGAAGTCTCTCCTGGTTGAATGACTTTTATATGACTGTTTTCGACATTCTATAATAAGACTGTTTTGGACTTTTTTCGACATGCTGTACTATAACTAAGTTAAGTTGAGTATCTTCAAAAATAAAGTAACTTAAAAAGTATCTTCAACAATGAAGTAACTAAAAAAGTAACTTTTTTTCCAAAGTAACTAAAAAAGTAACTTTTTTTCCAAAGTAACTAAAAGCTAGGGGTACAGTGTCTTGCTCAGGGACACTTCGACACATGACACGTCCCAGTCAAGGTTTGAACCTTCGACCTTGCGGTTAACAGACAACCCTCTTAACCCAGGGAGCCACGTATAATGTTCATAACTGCAGCAACTCCCTTCATCAACACCATGCTGTACTATGACTTAATTAAATTAAGTTGAGTATCTTCAAATATAAAGTAACTTTATAAAGTAACTTTATTAAGTAACTTTAAAAAGTAACTAAAAAAGTAACTTAACGACATGCTATACTATGCCGTTTATAAATGCAGAAACTCCCTTCATCAACACCACGACCAGTGGCTGGACTCTCTCCTAATTCTAATGAAGTCTTTGGAAAAAAAGTAACTTTTTTTCCAAAGTAACTAAAAGCTAGGGGTACAGTGTCTTGCTCAGGGACACTTCGACACATGACACGTCCCAGTCAAGTTTTGAACCTTCGACCTTGCGGTAACCAGACAACCCTCTTAACCCAGGGAGCGACGGAAGGAGGATGGAGTCCAATCTCCAAAGACGTTGCCCTATTCAAATTTGTACAATGTGTAATAAATTGTGAAATTCTAATGAAGTCTCTCCTGGTTGAATGACTTTTATATGACTGTTTTCGACATTCTATAATAAGACTGTTTTTGACTTTTTTCGACATGCTGTACTATAACTAAGTTAAGTTGAGTATCTTCAAAAATAAAGTAACTTAAAAAGTATCTTCAACAATGAAGTAACTAAAAAAGTAACTTTTTTTCCAAAGTAACTAAAAAAGTAACTTTTTTTCCAAAGTAACTAAAAGCTAGGGGTACAGTGTCTTGCTCAGGGACACTTCGACACATGACACGTCCCAGTCAAGGTTTGAACCTTCGACCTTGCGGTTACCAGACAACCCTCTTAACCCAGGGAGCCATGGAAGGAGGATGGAGTCCAATCTCCAAAGACGTTGCACTATTCAAATTTGTACAATGTGTAATAAATTGTGAAATTCTAATGAAGTCTCTCCTGGTTGAATGACTTTTATATGACTGTTTTCGACATTCTATAATAAGACTGTTTTTGACTTTTTTCGACATGCTGTACTATAACTAAGTTAAGTTGAGTAACTTCAAAAATGAAGTAACTTCAAAAGTAACTTTAAAAATAAAGTAACTTCAAAAGTAACTTTAAAAAATAAAGTAACTCAAAAGTAACTAAAAATAAAGAGTAACTTTTAAAATGAAGTAACTCAAAAAGTAACTAAAAATAAACAGTAACTTTTAAAATAAAGTAACTTTAAAAATAGAGTAACTTTTATAGACATGACTATGACTATGACACTATGACTTTTTATGATTGTTTCATCATGTTAAACTGACTTGTCGACATGCTATACTGTGCTATAATGTTTATAACTGCAGCAACTCCCTTCATCAACACCATGCTGTACTATGACTTAATTAAATTAAGTTGAGTATCTTCAAATATAAAGTAACTTTATGAAGTAACTTTAAAAAGTAACTAAAAAAGTAACTTAACGACATGCTATACTCTGCCGTTTATAACTGCAGAAACTCCCTTCATCAACACCACGACCAGTGGCTGGACTCTCTCCTAAATCTAATGAAGTATTTGGAAAAAAAGTAACTTTTTTTCAAAAGTAACTAAAAGCTAGGGGTACAGTGTCTTGCTCAGGGACACTTCGACACATGACACGTCCCAGTCAAGGATTGAACCTTGGACCTTGCGGTTACCAGACAACCCTCTTAACCCAGGGAGCCACGGATGGAGAATGGAGTTCAATCTCCAAAGACGTTGCACTATTCAAATAACTTTTTTTCCAAAAAAAAAGTAACTTTTTTCCAAAGTAACTAAAAAAGTAACTTTTTTTCCAAAGTAACTAAAAAAGTAACTTTTTTCCCAAAGTAACTAAAAAAGTAACTTTTTCCCCGAAGTAACTAAAAAAGTTACTTTTTTCCCAAAGTAACTAAAAAAGTAACTTTTTTTCCAAAGTAACTAAAAAAGTAACTTTTTTTCCAAAGTAACTAAAAAAGTAACTTTTTTTCCAAAGTAACTAAAAAAGTAACTTTTTTCCCAAAGTAACAAAAAAAGTAACTTTTTCCCCGAAGTAACTAAAAAAGTTACTTTTTTCCCAAAGTAACTAAAAAAGTATTTTTTTTCCCAAAGTAACTAAAAAAGTAACTTTTTAAAAAAAGTAATTATAAAAGTAACTTTTTAAAAAAAGTAATTATAAAAGTAACTTTTTAAAAAAAGTAATTAAAAAAGTTACTTTTAATGACACGCTGTACTATGCCGTTTATAATTGCAGAAACTCCCTTCATCAACACTACGACCAGTGGCTGGACTCCAGCGGGATTATGCCTTATCTGACCTCAGCATCACCAGCCCTCGATTGTCTTCCTTCAGGATTTTATTTTTTATTTTATTTTATATATTTATTACACTATATTTATCCCTTTATGGGGGAAAATGTTCTCTGCATTTGACCGATCCCTGTATATATGGAGCAGTGGGCTGCCAATGACAGGCGCCCGGGGAGCTAGTGGTACAGTGTCTTGCTAAAGGACACTTCGACACATGACACGTCCCAGTCAAGGATTGAACCTTCGACCTTGCGGTTACCAGACAACCCTCTTAACCCAGGGAGCCACGGAAGGAGGATGGAGTCCTATCTCCAAAGACGTTGCACTATTCAAATTTGTACAATGTGTAATAAATTGTGAAATTCTAATGAAGTCTCTCCTGGTTGAATGACTTTTATATGACTGTTTTTGACATTCTATAATAAGACTGTTTTTGACTTTTTTCGACATGCTGTACTATAACTAAGTTAAGTTGAGTATCTTCAAAAATAAAGTAACTTAAAAAGTATCTTCAACAATGAAGTAACTAAAAAAGTAACTTTTTTTCCAAAGTAACTAAAAAAGTAACTTTTTTTCCAAAGTAACTAAAAGCTAGGGGTACAGTGTCTTGCTCAGGGACACTTCGACACATGACACGTCCCAGTCAAGGTTTAAACCTTCGACCTTGCGGTTACCAGACAACCCTCTTAACCCAGGGAGCCATGGAAGGAGGATGGAGTCCAATCTCCAAAGACGTTGCACTATTCAAATTTGTACAATGTGTAATAAATTGTGAAATTCTAATGAAGTCTCTCCTGGTTGAATGACTTTTATATGACTGTTTTCGACATTCTATAATAAGACTGTTTTTGACTTTTTTCGACATGCTGTACTATAACTAAGTTAAGTTGAGTAACTTCAAAAATTAAGTAACTTCAAAAGTAACTTTAAAAATAAAGTAACTTCAAAAGTAACTTTAAAAAATAAAGTAACTCAAAAGTAACTAAAAATAAAGAGTAACTTTTAAAATGAAGTAACTCAAAAAGTAACTAAAAATAAAGAGTAACTTTTAAAATAAAGTAACTTTAAAAATAGAGTAACTTTTATAGACATGACTATGACTATGACACTATGACTTTTTATGATTGTTTCATCATGTTAAACTGACTTGTCGACATGCTATACTGTGCTATAATGTTTATAACTGCAGCAACTCCCTTCATCAACACCATGCTGTACTATGACTTAATTAAATTAAGTTGAGTATCTTCAAATATAAAGTAACTTAATGAAGTAACTTTAAAAAGTAACTAAAAAAGTAACTTAACGACATGCTATACTCTGCCGTTTATAACTGCAGAAACTCCCTTCATCAACACCACGACCAGTGGCTGGACTCTCTCCTAAATCTTATGAAGTATTTGGAAAAAAAGTAACTTTTTTTCAAAAGTAACTAAAAGCTAGGGGTACAGTGTCTTGTTCAGGGACACTTCGACACATGACACGTCCCAGTCAAGGATTGAACCTTGGACCTTGCGGTTACCAGACAACCCTCTTAACCCAGGGAGCCACGGATGGAGAATGGAGTTCAATCTCCAAAGACGTTGCACTATTCAAATAACTTTTTTTCCAAAAAAAAGTAACTTTTTTTCCAAAGTAACTAAAAAAGTAACTTTTTTCCCAAAGTAACTAAAAAAGTAACTTTTTTCCCAAAGTAACTAAAAAAGTAACTTTTTCCCCGAAGTAACTAAAAAAGTAACTTTTTTCCCAAAGTAACTAAAAAAGTATTTTTTTTCCCAAAGTAACTAAAAAAGTAACTTTTAAAAAAAAGTAATTATAAAAGTAACTTTTTAAAAAAAGTAATTATAAAAGTAACTTTTTAAAAAAAGTAATTAAAAAAGTTACTTTTAATGACACGCTGTACTATGCCGTTTATAATTGCAGAAACTCCCTTCATCAACACTACGACCAGTGGCTGGACTCCAGCGGGATTATGCCTTATCTGACCTCAGCATCACCAGCCCTCGATTGTCTTCCTTCAGGATTTTATTTTTTATTTTATTTTATATATTTATTACACTATATTTATCCCTTTATGGGGGAAAATGTTCTCTGCATTTGACCGATCCCTGTATATATGGAGCAGTGGGCTGCCAATGACAGGCGCCCGGGGAGCTAGGGGTACAGTGTCTTGCTAAAGGACACTTCGACACATGACACGTCCCAGTCAAGGTTTGAACCTTCGACCTTGCGGTTAACAGACAACCCTCTTAACCCAGGGAGCCACGGAAGGAGGATGGAGTCCTATCTCCAAAGACGTTGCACTATTCAAATTTGTACAATGTGTAATAAATTGTGAAATTCTAGTGAAGTCTCTCCTGGTTGAATTACTTTTATATGACTGTTTTCGACATTCTATAATAAGACTGTTTTTGACTTTTTTCGACATGCTGTACTATAACTAAGTTAAGTTGAGAAACTTCAAAAATGAAGTGACTTAAAAAGTATCTTCAAAAATGAAGTAACTAAAAAAGTAGCTTTTTTTCCAAAGTAACTAAAAAAGTAACTTTTTTTCCAAAGTAACTAAAAGCTAAGGGTACAGTGTCTTGCTCAGGGACACTTCGACACATGACACGTCCCAGTCAAGGTTTGAACCTTCGACCTTGCGGTTAACAGACAACCCCCAGGAAGCCACGTATAATGTTCATAACTGCAGCATCTCCCTTCATCAACACCATGCTGTACTATGACTTAATTAAATTAAGTTGAGTATCTTCAAATATAAAGTAACTTTATAAAGTAACTTTATAAAGTAAGTTTATAAAGTAACTTTAAAAAGTAACTAAAAAAGTAACTTAACGACATGCTATACTATGCCGTTTATAAATGCAGAAACTCCCTTCATCAACACCACGACCAGTGGCTGGACTCTCTCCTAATTCTAATGAAGTCTTTGGAAAAAAAGTAACTTTTTTTCCAAAGTAACTAAAAGCTAGGGGTACAGTGTCTTGCTCAGGGACACTTCGACACATGACACGTCCCAGTCAAGTTTTGAACCTTCAACCTTGCGGTAACCAGACAACCCTCTTAACCCAGGGAGCCACGGAAGGAGGATAGAGTCCAATCTCCAAAGACGTTGCACTATTCAAATTTGTACAATGTGTAATAAATTGTGAAATTCTAATGAAGTCTCTCCTGGTTGAATGACTTTTATATGACTGTTTTCGACATTCTATAATAAGACTGTTTTTGACTTTTTTCGACATGCTGTACTATAACTAAGTTAAGTTGAGTATCTTCAAAAATAAAGTAACTTAAAAAGAATCTTCAACAATGAAGTAACTAAAAAAGTAACTTTTTTTCCAAAGTAACTAAAAAAGTAACTTTTTTTCCAAAGTAACTAAAAGCTAGGGGTACAGTGTCTTGCTCAGGGACACTTCGACACATGACACGTCCCAGTCAAGGTTTGAACCTTCGACCTTGCGGTTACCAGACAACCCTCTTAACCCAGGGAGCCACGGAAGGAGGATGGAGTCCAATCTCCAAAGACGTTGCACTATTCAAATTTTTACAATGTGTAATAAATTGTGAAATTCTAATGAAGTCTCTCCTGGTTGAATGACTTTTATATGACTGTTTTCGACATTCTATAATAAGACTGTTTTTGACTTTTTTCGACATGCTGTACTATAACTAAGTTAAGTTGAGTATCTTCAAAAATAAAGTAACTTAAAAAGTATCTTCAACAATGAAGTAACTAAAAAAGTAACTTTTTTTCCAAAGTAACTAAAAAAGTAACTTTTTTTCCAAAGTAACTAAAAAAGTAACTTTTTTTCCAAAGTAACTAAAAGCTAGGGGTACAGTGTCTTGCTCAGGGACACTTCGACACATGACACGTCCCAGTCAAGGTTTGAACCTTCGACCTTGCGGTTACCAGACAACCCTCTTAACCCAGGGAGCCACGGAAGGAGGATGGAGTCCAATCTCCAAAGACATTGCACTATTCAAATTTTTACAATGTGTAATAAATTGTGAAATTCTAATGAAGTCTCTCCTGGTTGAATGACTTTTATATGACTGTTTTCGACATTCTATAATAAGACTGTTTTTGACTTTTTTCGACATGCTGTACTATAACTAAGTTAAGTTGAGTATCTTCAAAAATAAAGTAACTTAAAAAGAATCTTCAACAATGAAGTAACTAAAAAAGTAACTTTTTTTCCAAAGTAACTAAAAAAGTTACTTTTTTTCCAAAGTAACTAAAAGCTAGGGGTACAGTGTCTTGCTCAGGGACACTTCGACACATGACACGTCCCAGTCAAGGTTTGAACCTTCGACCTTGCGGTTACCAGACAACCCTCTTAACCCAGGGAGCCACGGAAGGAGGATGTAGTCCAATCTCCAAAGACGTTGCACTATTCAAATTTGTACAATGTGTAATAAATTGTGAAATTCTAATGAAGTCTCTCCTCGTTGAATGACTTTTATATGACTGTTTTCGACATTCTATAATAAGACTGTTTTTGACTTTTTTCGACATGCTGTACTATAACTAAGTTAAGTTGAGTATCTTCAAAAATAAAGTAACTTAAAAAGTATCTTCAACAATGAAGTAACTAAAAAAGTAACTTTTTTTCCAAAGTAACTAAAAGCTAGGGGTACAGTGTCTTGCTCAGGGACACTTCGACACATGACACGTCCCAGTCAAGGTTTGAACCTTCGACCTTGCAGTTACCAGACAACCCTCTTAACCCAGGGAGCCACGGAAGGAGGATGGAGTCCAATCTCCAAAGACGTTGCACTATTCAAATTTGTACAATGTGTAATAAATTGTGAAATTCTAATGAAGTCTCTCCTGGTTGAATGACTTTTATATGACTGTTTTCGACATTCTATAATAAGACTCTTTTTGACTTTTTTCGACATGCTGTACTATAACTAAGTTAAGTTGAGTATCTTCAAAAATAAAGTAACTTAAAAAGTATCTTCAACAATGAAGTAACTAAAAAAGTAACTTTTTTTCCAAAGTAACTAAAAAAGTAACTTTTTTTCCAAAGTAACTAAAAGCTAGGGGTACAGTGTCTTGCTCAGGGACACTTCGACACATGACATTTCCCAGTCAAGGTTTGAACCTTCGACCTTGCGGTTACCAGACAACCCTCTTAACCCAGGGAGCCACGGAAGGAGGATGGAGTCCAATCTCCAAAGACGTTGCACTATTCAAATTTGTACAATGTGTAATAAATTGTGAAATTCTAATGAAGTCTCTCCTGGTTGAATGACTTTTATATGACTGTTTTCGACATTCTATAATAAGACTGTTTTTGACTTTTTTCGACATGCTGTACTATAACTAAGTTAAGTTGAGTATCTTCAAAAATAAAGTAACTTAAAAAGAATCTTCAACAATGAAGTAACTAAAAAAGTAACTTTTTTTCCAAAGTAACTAAAAAAGTAACTTTTTTTCCAAAGTAACTAAAAGCTAGGGGTACAGTGTCTTGCTCAGGGACACTTCGACACATGACACGTCCCAGTCAAGGTTTGAACCTTCGACCTTGCGGTTACCAGACAACCCTCTTAACCCAGGGAGCCACGGAAGGAGGATGTAGTCCAATCTCCAAAGATGTTGCACTATTCAAATTTGTACAATGTGTAATAAATTGTGAAATTCTAATGAAGTCTCTCCTCGTTGAATGACTTTTATATGACTGTTTTCGACATTCTATAATAAGACTGTTTTTGACTTTTTTCGACATGCTGTACTATAACTAAGTTAAGTTGAGTATCTTCAAAAATAAAGTAACTTAAAAAGTATCTTCAACAATGAAGTAACTAAAAAAGTAACTTTTTTTCCAAAGTAACTAAAAAAGTAACTTTTTTTCCAAAGTAGCTAAAAAAGTAACTTTTTTTCCAAAGTAACTAAAAGCTAGGGGTACAGTGTCTTGCTCAGGGACACTTCGACACATGACACGTCCCAGTCAAGGTTTGAACCTTCGACCTTGCGGTTACCAGACAACCCTCTTAACCCAGGGAGCCACGGAAGGAGGATGGATTGCAATCTCCAAAGACGTTGCACTATTCAAATTTGTACAATGTGTAATAAATTGTGAAATTCTAATGAAGTCTCTCCTGGTTGAATGACTTTTATATGACTGTTTTCGACATTCTATAATAAGACTGTTTTTGACTTTTTTCGACATGCTGTACTATAACTAAGTTAAGTTGAGTATCTTCAAAAATAAAGTAACTTAAAAAGTATCTTCAACAATGAAGTAACTAAAAAAGTAACTTTTTTTCCAAAGTAACTAAAAAAGTAACTTTTTTTCCAAAGTAACTAAAAAAGTAACTTTTTTTCCAAAGTAACTAAAAGCTAGGGGTACAGTGTCTTGCTCAGGGACACTTCGACACATGACACGTCCCAGTCAAGGTTTGAACCTTCGACCTTGCGGTTACCAGACAACCCTCTTAACCCAGGGAGCCACGGAAGGAGGATGGATTGCAATCTCCAAAGACGTTGCACTATTCAAATTTGTACAATGTGTAATAAATTGTGAAATTCTAATGAAGTCTCTCCTGGTTGAATGACTTTTATATGACTGTTTTCGACATTCTATAATAAGACTGTTTTTGACTTTTTTCGACATGCTGTACTATAACTAAGTTAAGTTGAGTATCTTCAAAAATAAAGTAACTTAAAAAGTATCTTCAACAATGAAGTAACTAAAAAAGTAACTTTTTTTCCAAAGTAACTAAAAGCTAGGGGTACAGTGTCTTGCTCAGGGACACTTCGACACATGACACGTCCCAGTCAAGGTTTGAACCTTCGACCTTGCAGTTACCAGACAACCCTCTTAACCCAGGGAGCCACGGAAGGAGGACGGAGTCCAATCTCCAAAGACGTTGCACTATTCAAATTTGTACAATGTGTAATAAATTGTGAAATTCTAATGAAGTCTCTCCTGGTTGAATGACTTTTATATGACTGTTTTCGACATTCTATAATAAGACTCTTTTTGACTTTTTTCGACATGCTGTACTATAACTAAGTTAAGTTGAGTATCTTCAAAAATAAAGTAACTTAAAAAGTATCTTCAACAATGAAGTAACTAAAAAAGTAACTTTTTTTCCAAAGTAACTAAAAAAGTAACTTTTTTTCCAAAGTAGCTAAAAAAGTAACTTTTTTTCCAAAGTAACTAAAAGCTAGGGGTACAGTGTCTTGCTCAGGGACACTTCGACACATGACACGTCCCAGTCAAGGTTTGAACCTTCGACCTTGCGGTTACCAGACAACCCTCTTAACCCAGGGAGCCACGGAAGGAGGATGGATTGCAATCTCCAAAGACGTTGCACTATTCAAATTTGTACAATGTGTAATAAATTGTGAAATTCTAATGAAGTCTCTCCTGGTTGAATGACTTTTATATGACTGTTTTCGACATTCTATAATAAGACTGTTTTTGACTTTTTTCGACATGCTGTACTATAACTAAGTTAAGTTGAGTATCTTCAAAAATAAAGTAACTTAAAAAGTATCTTCAACAATGAAGTAACTAAAAAAGTAACTTTTTTTCCAAAGTAACTAAAAAAGTAACTTTTTTTCCAAAGTAACTAAAAAAGTAACTTTTTTTCCAAAGTAACTAAAAGCTAGGGGTACAGTGTCTTGCTCAGGGACACTTCGACACATGACACGTCCCAGTCAAGGTTTGAACCTTCGACCTTGCGGTTACCAGACAACCCTCTTAACCCAGGGAGCCACGGAAGGAGGATGGATTGCAATCTCCAAAGACGTTGCACTATTCAAATTTGTACAATGTGTAATAAATTGTGAAATTCTAATGAAGTCTCTCCTGGTTGAATGACTTTTATATGACTGTTTTCGACATTCTATAATAAGACTCTTTTTGACTTTTTTCGACATGCTGTACTATAACTAAGTTAAGTTGAGTATCTTCAAAAATAAAGTAACTTAAAAAGTATCTTCAACAATGAAGTAACTAAAAAAGTAAAATTTTTTCCAAAGTAACTAAAAAAGTAAAAAAAAATTCAAAGTAACTAAAAAAGTAACTTTTTTCCCAAAGTAACTAAAAAAGTAACATTTCTTTGAAGAGTTGGGCATCATTCAAATAGAAATCCTTACTCAAATACAACCTTCAGTCACACAGGCAGACATTGCTCAGAAAGCATGTGGTGTTCGTCTACTTCTCAGGATGTATTTCAGTACATTAGCTCCAACACTTTAAGACATCAAATAATCAAAAGCAAATATAACGAACAAAAAAGTTGAACTAAAATAAGTTACTTTTTGCAAATTTAGTGTTGAAATTTGTCATACTTTATGGCGTTTATTTAATGTTGATACAATTTATGTTTCATTTCACACATGCATACTAAACTTAAGTGAAAACTGATCTTTGCAAAGAACAAATACTCTATAACATATATCTGTTGGTTGCCATTCAGCTAAAAATACTGCAAGCAAAGAGTTGTTCCGGCCATGCATTGGTAGATGCTACCAGTTTATAGGTCTTGTCAGATTTTGCATTAGACTTACTCAGTGTTAATGCGTGTATCAAAACCACCTTGTGGATTCATAGTTTGTGATGTGGAAATCACCGGAAACCTCTGCTAGCAAGGAAACCTTTCACTAAATGCTGGTTATCTGTGGATGAATCACTCTTAATATTTGGCATTAGAAATCCTCCATGACAACACCAACGTGAAATGATGCTGGGACCAATCAGGGGACTTCACACACTTGAATTCATATGAAAATGTAAACTTTATATTCAGTAGAAATTCTTGTAGATGTGTTGATTTGGGTTAACAATGTAACTCAATTAGTCATTGTGAGTCAATTAAAACCATTTTATTTTCCAATATAAAAATAAGACAAACAAATCGTGATTTCCTTTTGCATAGATAAATAAATAATGACAGGTGGCACAAGTGTTGTTTTGATTTGGTCCCTTGAAGATCACCTTTAGCCCTTATATGTAACAGGGAGTGCTCTGTTAGTAAAAAAATACATATATTGCAGTAAATATTATTTCTCTTATTACATCCTCATTCACACAAAAAGCATAATGTCCCTCAAAAGAATATAAAATGCTATAAAACCCAGTATTATTTAAAACAAATTTCAGTCCGGACCAAAGTCATGTCATGGTTGCAATTTTATTCATTTAATGTGTTAACTACTACATATTGCATCCAGCTACAGAGTTTTGTTTAAAAAACAACAAAAATACACTGATTTTATACCACATACTCACATATCAGTTCCACACTTTATGATATGGAAACAAAATGTATTTGGTCTAAAGAGTATTCCATGCTTTTGTGTAAAGACAAGATTCTTAGTAACAGAGCCCAAGTAACAACTTAGCCCAAATAACAGGGAAAATGCATCGTAAACAAATGCAAAACATCTTTATAAAAAAGCATAGCATACATGAAGCATATAGCCCACATTGACTATATTCACTTCAGGACTGTACTGGTACTACACAAAGAGAAGAAGACAAAAATATTGGTACTGTCAATTTCTTTATAACCCCTATAGTTTCTTTTTGATTGTTATTTAATAACACCACAATTACAAAGGTAATACAATTGAGGAATGATACAAATAAGATGTATTATACAGAATCACCAGTTTTTATTATCTTATGTCTTATGGATAAAAAAGATCACAATAAGGAATATGTTTGTATTATTACTGTATGTTAACAGCTCACTCAGGTGACTTGTCCCCTGTAGATAAATAAGAAAGAGAGAAAAAAACATGGTCATTAAATATAGTTTCATAAACTTTGTTCAGGAACAGGGCCACGCCCAGAACACAGCTCATTTCCTCTGCACAGAGTATTTAAGCACAACGAACCGCCGTTCACTCCCTCTTCGACTCTCGTCTTCACATCCCTCCCCCCCGACCCCGTTTTTGTCATCCTCTCTCTCTCTCTCTCTCTCCTCTTGCTCTCTCTCTCTCGCAGGATTTCAGGAACTACGGGGGACTCTGCACCGCCAGAGCTTCCGAAGAGACAAACCCCACCCTATAAGTCTCCAGTTCCCTCCAGCCACCGGACATCTACGGTCCCCCATCGACCGCCTAACCTCCTTTCTACAAACCCTCCTCTTCTCCCTTACATCCCTTCATCTCTTTATCCCTACCCTGCATCCCTTCATCCCTCTACCCTACATCCCTTCATCCCTCTACCCCTACCCCTACCCTACATCCCTCTACCTCGACCCTACCCCACATCCCTTCATCTCCTCATCCCTACCCCACATCCCATCATCCCTCTACCCTACTCCCCTTCATCCCTCAACCCCTTCCGCTTCTTGAATCTAACAATCATTCCACGATGCATAAACCTCTCGAAACTCATACTGTTATTGGTGTGGTCCTTGTTAGTGAATTCCACATAGTTCATCGTGTTGAGACATCCGCCATGAGAACAAATTGTAGCTCATACTCACAAATGATTGGTCCAATGGTGAGGGTACTCAGAGGATCAGAGTTGGAAACAGAGCGGTAGGTCCTACTTGTGCAAGGCTATACATGGTGGGAAAAAAATACCATCAAAACCCAGTGTTTAAACAACATCCGATTATGGATTGATGCTATTGATGAAGTGAAACATGTGACTTACCGGAACACAAGAGGAGCTCCTCCGATCACACAGGCTGAGGCTGCAATGAAGGTAAACATCTCTGTATTCATTCTGGAGCAGGAAGAACAGGGCAGTGAAACGAGCCCGGAGGGACGAGCCGCTCTCCACCACTGACACCTGTCTGCGGTCAGTGGGACACCTGGGGGGGAGAGGATGGAGTGGGTCATCTGGACCATTACACATAACCATACAAGAAACCTTTCTCCAATTTCCATTATACGACACAAACCACCCGCTGAGGCTCAATAGGGATACTTACTTGTTCTGAATGAGAGGGTACTGTGTGGAACCGTCAGGGTTTGATGAGTGAGTGGCGTAGCAGTCCTCCAGAACTACTGCAAAGCTGGGATCTCTCTCCTCCACAGAGACGCCCACGTACAGCGGCGAACCCACTGGCAGGGTGACCAGGCCCCCTGAATAAGTCTCTGTGTAGTTGGAGGTGCGGAACAGAAACATGGAGGCGTTGGCTTTGGCACCAGAGCTTGAAATGCCACCATCCAGCCTGTCAGGAAAAATATGCTTTTTTTTGTTATGGCAAGTCTTATGGAAAGTGTTTTTCTCCAGTCTTTTCTTCATCTTCTTATTGTTGTATTGCTTTTACAGTATTCCGTTTGTATACAAACAATAGGCAGCAAAATAAAACGTTCACTATATATTACCTATCTAGTATCAGGTATATTAGATCAGGTATATCATTGCTGGTGTTCTTGTGCTGTTGTGGTGAACTGTGCTGTGTTCTTCAATCCATAATCAGCAGACTAACTGTCACTTAGGATGGAGGGACCCACTTTACAGCACAGCATTGCGACTGCTTGGGAATCCGATGTCCAACAAAACCCATGTTGAACTCCTCACTTCAGGATTCAAATTCAGTAACAGGAAGTACTATCCATACTGGATTATGGAGAAGTCATCCGTTATGCTCATGCTGCTGCCACTGGCCCTAAACCATTGGTTGACATTTATCACTGTACCACTGGATTCTTCACACTCACCACTGTAAATGATATGAAAATGTTGGATGGTCTTCACTGACATCTAGAAGGCATCAGCATGACTGTGTTTACATCTATAAGATCTTGCTATCTAAGTTGCTGAGGTATTTAACACCATCATTAAGGTCAGAAATGTATGTTCACACCAAGATGAACGGTTCAAAGCAACATATAAACAAATCCAATTTTCACCAGGTTTGTCCCTATTTTTGTGATATGATGTTAAAAGAATAATTAGAAAAATGTTATAATCACTTAACAATTATACACAGAGGAGCTTCATTATTTAACAACATTAAAAGGCTGCTTACGCCAGGAATGGTCTGATAGCCACATTCAGGCTGGTGTCCGTGTCCAGGGGATAGGCGCAGGAGAAGGGAAGACTCACAGGAAGGACGAAGGACGCGTTGTTTATTGGGTAGATAAATAAACTATTGGAGTAGATGGCATGTGTGCCGTTGGTCTGCAACACAAAGGAGGATTATATTTTTAATCAGTAGAATGGTTATGTCAGCTGCCAGCAGTGGTTAGAGAAACTGTCCTTGAGTTGGAGGACCTGATCAGGTTTACAGCAAAAAACAAACAGTAAGTCTTTACCCTCAATGTGTTTCCACAGGCACCGGCCGCGGCCTCCACTTCGAACCACACTACGTCATCGCTCACTCTGACCCAGGAGCAGTGGCGGGCGGCCATGTTTCCAGAGAAGGGGCTCAAACCAGAGGATGTGAAGGAAGCCAGATCCAGCCCCACCTGGAGTTTATCACGGCCACAAATGAGCTGAGAAGGCTGGGGTGGAGGGCGTTGAACTACAGAGAAAGATACAAGGTCACCAAATAAAAGTGTGAGAGAAATGAGATAAGATAGTTAACACTATATACCAGATGACACCAAGACGAGACTCTCCATAAACCTTCACCTCAGTATGTCATTTTTATTGTATTACAGTATGTCAAAACATTTAAAAATATAAAAGGACACTTACATTCACAGATGACACTGGCATCTTCAGAGTGACCACAGTTATGGACCCCAAACCCTAGATGTCTGCAGTCTGTTATCGATGGTTCATTTCCAAAACAACTGACATCGTCCAACCAGATGGGTCCGCTGCCCTGTCCAAAAGCTGCATTTGATAGTGCTGAACGAGCAGTGCCACAGCCCAGCTGTCTACACACCACGTTGGCGTCCATCAGATCCCAGCCGTCGTCACACACTGTCCCCCACTGTCCATCATGGTAAACCTCCACTCTGCCAGAGCAGCGGTTGTCAGAGTTGACCAGCCTCACTGGTGAACCAGCTAACAGAAAGACATGCAACATAATAATGTTGATATGAGACATGAAAGATGGACCTCATGAAGACGAGGATATCTTTGAAAAAACAACATACAGCAGCTTTCTGTTTACAATGACAAAAATTGTTTAAGGCTAAAGAGCCTGCAGATTATAAAAAGAGTAGTGTAAAGCACATATTTTATATTTCTCCAGTAGGTGGTCACTAAAATGTTCTCAGCTAAATGTTACACCATAGACAGCATGTTACTTAAAGAGACTTCCTTGCCTTTAGCTTCACAGACGACTCCAGCATCCTCACTGTGATGACAGTTGTGAGATCCAAACCCTCTGTGGCTGCACTCGCTGAGCTTTGATTCGTTGCCTCTGCATGTGACATCATCCAACCAGATAGGCCCTGTGCCCTGTCCAAAGCGTGCATTTTGTGGTGCTGACAGGACCCTGCCACAGCCCAGCTGTGTGCACACCACCTGAGCATCAACCAGGTCCCAGCTGTCGTCACACACCGTCCCCCACTGTCCACGGTGGAAGATCTCTACTCTGCCAGAGCAGGAGCCGTTTCCTCCATTGGCCAGGCGGACCTTCCCCTCAACTGTTGTGCTGTTGCCTGCTGTTGTTGTGCTAGTGATGTTGGTTGGAGCCTGAGTGGTGGTGAAGTACGCTGGTGTCGGATCAGGTGAAGTTGGTAAAACTGCAGGGCCTGTTCTGTTCACCTCTGTTGTAATAAAAATAAAAAAGATGATTTTTTTTGACCATTCAAGAACAAGAGTCTAAAACACTTAGATTGATGGATTAACCCATAAGAACCCAAACCCATTTCTCCTTAAAGGAAAATTATAGGGGATATAAAACAGACTAAATGGACCACATGGAACACATTTCTGAAAATATTTTCGAAATACTACCCCCTAGTGCCAAAGATCTGAAATGTTACTTATATGTCACATTGGGCTTTCAGGTATAGATGTTTTCCTCATTTGAAAATCAATCAATTTGGCCTTTTTTTGCTTGGTAACAAAGATATGCCTTTTTATTTGCATTTCCACAACAAATATAAAAATTATAACTTTTATGGTTAGATTTAACCCAAAAAACTTTTTCAGATTTGTTTTAAAAGACAAGAATGTCTTCTCCTTAGATGCACCACACTGTATCGTTGATGACTTTGTTGTTACAGTTTAAAGATGTTTAAAATGGAACAATACCTGCACAGTAAGCAAAGTAGCATCCGGGTGGCTTCACAAGTTTGTAGACATAGTAGTCTCCATAGCATCGCTTGACATGGATGACGCGTGTGCTAAAATAGCAGCAGTTGCCAGCATAGGCACTACACACTGTGCGATTTACAATTTCATCTGATTGTGTGGGATGAGGCTCTGTTATCCACATGGTAGCAGCTGTTCCACACTTGTTTTGTCCTACACACCTCTCAGGAATATGAGCACTGGTTTGCTCCAGAAGGAGGCGATACCAGCCTTGCCACTCAATATAAAGGTCACAGTGATTGAGATTCGATGTGTAATTCGTTGAACGCCAGTCATCATCCAGTACGGTGTATTGCTCACAGGGGTCAGCACAGCGCAGAGTCCCATTACTACTGATGCAGTCCATGCCTGAAGGACAAACTGTGTGTCCACAGCTGAACTGGACAAATTGGGAAGAGGGGCCCGCTCTGGTCCTGGAGGAAGGCTCCAGGCATATGAAGGAGCCTGGGGTGTTTTGACAAACCTGAAGTGAGGTGCAGGGTGAGTCTGGGAGGGAGCACTCGTCAGTGTCCACACAGCCCCTGTCCGGTGACCAGTGATAACCTCGGCTACAGCAAGAGTCACTGCATAGTTTTGTATCGTAACAGGTGAGACCATCGCCGACAAAGCCATCTTTACAGACACAAGAGAGCGCCTGGTTGGTGAAAGAGTCGCCTCGTTCTCTTGACTCCAGGCAGCTGGCTCCGTCATGACACGCATCACAGCTGGTGACAAGTGTCCCTGTGAGACGTACGAGAATAGTTTGATAAGTGCTGCTGATCATTTTTAGTAGTTTGTCCAAAAGAAAAGGTGAAAATAAAGCTATTACATGCAATTGCCATGAATGAACTAAACTTTTCTAATTCAGGATCATTTGTATTGAGGTATTCTATGAGTACAATTACACAGAATATAAATTCAAATCACTGAGTGATACCTGTGAAATTACATCAGATGTACAAGTGTGTGATTGCCGTCTTTTACAACAAATTTAGATAATTGCCTTTTAACAATATTGCCACAGTTTATTATATATTTGTATTAAATTTATATATTTCCACGAGAATAATTAAAATCACCACTGAATGTGAGGTTTTAAGCTGTCTCTTACAACTGCACCCGTTTTAATTAATCAATATCTGAAAATGATATAATAATGTGATATTGATATAGGAAAGTGAGTGTGAAATTATGTACAAGAACTTTTCATTTGATGTAACGGTGCGGTCTTAAAAAATGGCATCTAAATGATTAGTATTTAGGTAAATGTAATAATGATATAGCTTCAGTTAATCACTGGGATAGGAATATGCAACATTGAGAGTGCCAAATCTACTCAGGGATCAATTTTAGGGTACAATTTATTCTGTTTACAATTTAAAAAAAATATCCACAAAACAATCTATTTAAAATGACGTTGGTTGCTTGTCTTTTTCAAAAGGGGAAGTAAGATTACACAATTGATATTTATCATAAGGAAAATATTTCAGATGGTTTACCTGAAGTGCTTCCTGTAAAAATCGTCAAAATACTGAGCAACAAAAAGAAACCAGGGACCCCCATTATGGACCACATCCTCTACACAAACGTGCTGAAAAAGACAAGAAAGATATCTTAAAACCACATTTTAAAATGATGCTGCCGTGCATAAAGGTCACTACTCTGCAAGTCTTGTACTTACCTTAAAGAGACTGTGTGGGAATGCAGGAGCTGGTGAAAAAGTTAAAGGTAGAAATTGCCCAGTGAGTAAGAGTGTGAGAATTTATAGTCTGTCTGTTAAAAGACCACATCAAGCAATCATTGGTGAAACACAATCAGGTCATTGAGAGCAGTGATTCATGTGACATCAAAATAGTTACTTATTAATAAAAATAAGACAAAATAAAGATTAGTTTCAAACAGTACTGGCTGGCACACAAAGTCCTGAGTCAATGTGTTTTATGGTGCCACAATCAATCTCATGTCAGCGTTGAAACATTATGGAGACCTCTCAGTCTTCAAAAGTGTGCACATTCCAACGTTAATGTACTGATATGCCCATCTGTTACCACCTTTTGTCAACAGTGACTGAAATAACAGAGAGTGAATCACGTTTATTCCTGACCTTGTAAAGAATATTTTGACTAAATAATTTTCACTCAAGTTTCACTCACTTGTTTTTTTCAGAGCTTTCTAAAGCATCTTTCAGTCACGGTCTTATTTAGCCACTGGCATCCATTTCTGGAAGTGGACCATGAATTTGGATTATTTTATCAAATAAAAGTCCAAGGAAGCCGTACGGTCATACAGTTACAAATATAGATCATGCATTAATTAAACTGGCACTGCACATCTCATCTAAGTAACTATTACTGTATAGCATATTTTTCTGCATCGTGCATTTAACTGTCTTGCTTTGAAAAGGTTTTCTTTGAAATTCTGAGCATCTCTCTTACACTGCGGGAAACAAACCACTGCACGCTAGAGTGGATGACCTTTCTTACATTGTCAATTTGATGTATTGTGTTTTTATTATATTGGTGTCACTTCTTATCAATATTTACTGGCACCATTATGGCCCTTCCTGTAAATGTTATCTCCTATTTCAAAACTCTCTTACTCTTTTGTGTTTCATACGGTAATAGTTGACAGAGTACTTTGTTCTACCAGACAAGAGAACTTATAATCATTTACAACACTTAATGCTGGGAAGTAAAGTATTCTATGAAGAGATTCAAACATTTCTTTGAAGAGTGATGCATTGTTCAAATAGAAAGCCTTACTCAAATACAACCTTCAGTCACACAGGCAGAGACATTGCTCAGAAAGCATGTGGTGTTCGTCTACTTCTCGGGATGTATTTGAGTACATTAGTTTCAACACTCTTTTAACCCTAGCCCTATTTTTAGGCTTCTGCTCGAAAATACTATACCCATACTCAAAGGGGCCTTACTCTCTAACTACAAGGTCTATTTGAATAATTTCAATTGATTAATAACACTAAGAAAGATGAGCTTTGGTGAGTTGTGTAAATATTGTGTATATGTTACTGGTTAATAGCAAATGAAGATGGCACACAGCTCCATTTTGAAAATGTCAGGTTCGCCTGGTGAAAAAGCACTTTTATTGATAATACTATATTAAATGAGGCCCTGTTAAGCCTAAAAACCACCCACCATCATAGCAAAGCATGGCAGTAGTCATACCATACAAAAAATAATTGGCGTTGATAAAGTGAAGCAGGCCAGAGCTAGAGAGATTTCCGTACGAGAGGTCACGAAAGGTCGTAATTTGGGAATCAGCTGCTCCAGCTGTTCCATTGTACTTTTATATACTATATAACTATATATTTAACTTCTTCTATCACTATACATGTACAATCTATCACATACAGCAGTTTGGCATCATTTTTGAGAGCTAGAATCCTCTCTAAGGCCTCTCTGTGCCGGCGACTTACGCGCTTCTGCCTGTGTGTATGTGAGGCTATCTCAGCCTGTGGTTGGTCAATCCCATACTATGACACCTCTATAGATGCCTTGGGATCTAGCCAATGCAGTGAAGGCAACGTGGTTTTGATTGACAGAATCGTTTTCCGTATAAAACAGATACGCGCGGCGCGTAGCCCTGCGTAAAACTGGATTCACCAAATGTGAAACGTGGTCCCCCAGCCTTGTTTGACCCCCCTTTCTCCAGGAAACAGTTGAATTAGACAGGAAATAGATAGCAGCAGTGTATTTTAGCGGGGAAAACGGAATATTGGACGCTTTTCTTCATGATTCATCTCAAAGTGAGTGGCATTTATGAATTTGTCTGCGGGGTGTGTGGCTTGGTTTTGTCTGCTTGTTTGCTGGTATCTTTTGAACGGTTTCACGGAGAGTAATTATGAATATATCGCTGGAATCTGTGTCGAATGTTAATGCTGTTTGATAGCATCTTTGTCCGTGTTAGCTTCTAGCTTCGTGGTCAGACCTTTCTTCGGAGTGCATGGCTCGCCGAGTCACAGCGAAAAAAACATGATATTGTGGTAACTCTTCTTGTAAGTTGTATTAGATCGTGTTTTCAGTGTGTAAAATGTTATACATGATTCAGTTCATCAGAAGTTCTTCGTTAAGCCGGTATGCAACATGTTTGTAGGATTATTATATTTGTTTCTGAAAATTGCTTTCTACGGTACCGCTCGGTACCACTGGAACCCCAAATGGGGCTCGCTCGGGCTCAAGATTAAGACATCAAATAATCAAAAACAAATGTAACGAACAAAACAGTTGAACTTGATGGGTTTTTGGAGCTTTGTCATGAATAGACATGTCTTTTCCTATCTTAACATTCCTTTACTAGACAAAGAAGACATGAACAGCTTTACTAACACAGTTCCTCAAAATTACCATACAGAACTCATAGTAGTCCTGAAAATCCACAACTTTTCCCGAACACGTAGCCTGGTTAATAATCACTAAAACTGGACAAATGAAGCTCTAGCGTAAGTTCAGACAGGAAGACTATACTCTTGCATGCCTAAGCCCATAGCTTATTTTCCATACATCTGCCATCACTCCTCATGCAGGCACACTCATTATTTCCTTGCTGTTATTGTTCGGGGCTGTCAATCATATCAGCTGTCTAGATCAGCTGGTCTCTCTATCCAATAGCACAACGACACAAGGACATCGTTAGCCTATCATCTAGCTGCTGTCTTTCTTTAAATATGATTGTCTCTCTACCTTCAGTTCATTCAAGCTGCTGTTACGCAACCCTCCACCTCCTCATCTCCGCCCAATCTTCACAGATTCATCAACTTCATCAACTCATCATTCTATCAACCTCATCAGCCACCATCACCACCAGTGTCTGAACTCCACGGGGGGATTAATATTGTTGCCGCTCAGGGTAATCACAACTCGATCACAAATCTCCTCGTTGAGTTCAAGTGCCAAAGAATTTCTGTGTAACTCATTAACACAGCATCTGTCATAATAAATGTTAACTACTAATCATTCACTTGTCTCTCCTGATTGAAATAGCCGATGGTTTATTGGGTCAAAACGGGTCAAATTTGACCCTAACAGTATGTAAGGGTTAAGTGAAAACTGATCTTTGCAAAGAACAAATACTGTATAACATACATCTGTTGGTTGCCATTCAGCTAAAAATACTGCAAGCAAAGAGTTGTTCCGGCGATGCATTGGTAGATGCTACCAGTTTATAGGTCTTGTCAGATTTTGCATTAGACTTACTCAGTGTTAATGCGTGTATCAAAACCACCTTGTGGATTCATAGTTTGTGATGTGGAAATCACTGGAAACCTCTGCTAGCAAGAAAACCTTTCACTAAATGCTGCTTATCTGTGGATGAATCACTCTTAATATTTGGCATTAGAAATCCTCCATGACAACACCAACGTGAAATGATGCTGGGACCAATCAGGGGACTTCACACACTTGAATTCATATGAAAATGTAAACTTTATATTCAGTAAAAATTCTCGTAGATGTGTTGATTTGGGTTAACAATGTAACTCAATTAGTCATTGTGAGTCGATTAAAACCATTTCATTTTCAAACATAAAAATAAGACAAACAAATCGTGATTTCCTTTTGCATAGATAAATAAATAATGACAGGTGGTACAAGTGTTGTTTTGATTTGGTCCCTTGAAGATCACCTTTAGCCCTTATATGTAACAGAGGGAGTGCTCTGTTAGTAAAAAAATACATATATTGCAGTAAATATTATTTCTCTTATTACATCCTCATTCACACAAAAAGCATAATGTCCCTCAAAAGAATATAAAATGCTATAAAACCCAGTATTATTTAAAACAAATTTCAGTCCGGACCAAAGTCATGTCATGGTTGCAATTTTATTCATTTAATGTGTTAACTACTACATATTGCATCCAGCTACAGAGTTTTGTTTAAAAAAACAACAAAAATACACTGATTTTATACCACATACTCTAATATCAGTTCCACAGTTTATGATATGGAAACAAAATGTATTTGGTCTAAAGAGTATTCCATGCTTTTGTGTAAAGACAAGATTCTTAGTAACAGAGCCCAAGTAACAACTTAGCCCAAATAACAGGGAAAATGCATCGTAAACAAATGCAAAACATCTTTATAAAAAAGCATAGCATATATGAAGCATATAGCCCACATTGACTATATTCACTTCAGGACTGTACTGGTACTACACAAAGAGAAGAAGACAAAAATATTGGTACTGTCAATTTCTTTATAACCCCTATAGTTTCTTTTTGATTGTTATTTAATAACACCACAATTACAAAGGTAATACAATTGAGGAATGATACAAATAAGATGTATTATACAGAATCACCAGTTTTTATTATCTTATGTCTTATGGATAAAAAAGATCACAATAAGGAATATGTTTGTATTATTACTGTATGTTAACAGCTCACTCAGGTGACTTGTCCCCTGTAGATAAATAAGAAAGAGAGAAAAAAACATGGTCATTAATTCCACATAGTTCATCGTGTTGAGACATCCGCCATGAGAACAAATTGTAGCTCATACTCACAAATGATTGGTCCAATGGTGAGGGTACTCAGAGGATCAGAGTTGGAAACAGAGCGGTAGGTCCTACTTGTGCAAGGCTATACATGGTGGGAAAAAAATACCATCAAAACCCAGTGTTTAAACAACATCCGACTATGGATTGATGCTATTGATGAAGTGAAACATGTGACTTACCGGAACACAAGAGGAGCTCCTCCGATCACACAGGCTGAGGCTGCAATGAAGGTAAACATCTCTGTATTCATTCTGGAGCAGGAAGAACAGGGCAGTGAAACGAGCCCGGAGGGATGAGCCGCTCTCCACCACTGACACCTGTCGGCGGTCAGTGGGACACCTGGGGGGGAGAGGATGGAGTGGGTCATCAGGACCATTACACATAACCATACAAGAAACCTTTCTCCAATTTCCATTATACGACACAAACCACCCGCTGAGGCTCAATAGGGATACTTACTTGTTCTGAATGAGAGGGTACTGTGTGGAACCGTCAGGGTTTGATGAGTGAGTGGCGTAGCAGTCCTCCAGAACTACTGCAAAGCTGGGATCTCTCTCCTCCACAGAGACGCCCACGTACAGCGGCGAACCCACTGGCAGGGTGACCAGGCCCCCTGAATAAGTCTCTGTGTAGTTGGAGTTGCGGAACAGAAACATGGAGGCGTTGGCTTTGGCACCAGAGCTTGAAATGCCACCATCCAGCCTGTCAGGAAAAATATGCTTTTTTTTGTTATGGCAAGTCTTATGGAAAGTGTTTTTCTCCAGTCTTTTCTTCATCTTCTTATTGTTATATTGCTTTTACAGTATTCCGTTTGTATACAAACAATAGGCAGCAAAATAAAACGTTCACTATATATTACCTATGTAGTATCAGGTATATTAGATCAGGTATATCATTGCTGGTGTTCTTGTGCTGTTGTGGTGAACTGTGCTGTGTTCTTCAATCCATAATCAGCAGACTAACTGTCACTTAGGATGGAGGGACCCACTTTACAGCACAGCATTGCGACTGCTTGGGAATCCGATGTCCAACAAAACCCATGTTGAACTCCTCACTTCAGGATTCAAATTCAGTAACAGGAAGTACTATCCATACTGGATTATGGAGAAGTCATCCGTTATGCTCATGCTGCTGCCACTGGCCCTAAACCATTGGTTGACATTTATCACTGTACCACTGGATTCTTCACACTCACCACTGTAAATTATATGAAAATGTTGGATGGTCTTCACTGACATCTAGAAGGCATCAGCATGACTGTGTTTACATCTATAAGATCTTGCTATCTAAGTTGCTGAGGTATTTAACACCATCATTAAGGTCAGAAATGTATGTTCACACCAAGATGAACGGTTCAAAGCAACACATAAACAAATCCAATTTTCACCAGGTTTGTCCCTATTCTTTGTGATGTGATGTTAAAAGAATAATTAGAAAAATGTTATAATCACTTAACAATTATACACAGAGGAGCTTCATTATTTAACAACATTAAAAGGCTGCTTACGCCAGGAATGGTCTGATAGCCACATTCAGGCTGGTGTCCGTGTCCAGGGGATAGGCGCAGGAGAAGGGAAGACTCACAGGAAGGACGAAGGACGCGTTGTTTATTGGGTAGATAAATAAACTATTGGAGTAGATGGCATGTGTGCCGTTGGTCTGCAACACAAAGGAGGATTATATTTTTAATCAGTAGAATGGTTATGTCAGCTGCCAGCAGTGGTCAGAGAAACTGTCCTTGAGTTGGAGGACCCGATCAGGTTTACAGCAAAAAACAAACAGTAAGTCTTTACCCTCAATGTGTTTCCACAGGCACCGGCCGCGGCCTCCACTTCGAACCACACTACGTTATCGCTCACTCTGACCCAGGAGCAGTGGCGGGCGGCCATGTTTCCAGAGAAGGGGCTCAAACCAGAGGATGTGAAGGAAGCCAGATCCAGCCCCACCTGGAGTTTATCACGGCCACAAATGAGCTGAGAAGGCTCAGGTGGAGGGCGTTGAACTACAGAGAAAGATACAAGGTCACCAAATAAAAGTGTGAGAGAAATGAGATAAGATAGTTAACACTATATACCAGATGACACCAAGACGAGACTCTCCATAAACCTTCACCTCAGTATGTCATTTTTATTGTATTACAGTATGTCAAAACATTTAAAAATATAAAAGGACACTTACATTCACAGATGACACTGGCATCTTCAGAGTGACGACAGTTATGGACCCCAAACCCTGGATGTCTGCAGTCTGTTATCGATGGTTCATTTCCAAAACAACTGACATCGTCCAACCAGATGGGTCCGCTGCCCTGTCCAAAAGCTGCATTTGATAGTGCTGAACGAGCAGTGCCACAGCCCAGCTGTCTACACACCATGTTGGCGTCCATCAGGTCCCAGCCGTCGTCACACACTGTCCCCCACTGTCCATCATGGTAAACCTCCACTCTGCCAGAGCAGCGGTTGTCAGAGTTGACCAGCCTCACTGGTGAACCAGCTAACAGAAAAACATGCAACATAATAATGTTGATATGAGACATGAAAGATGGACCTCATGAAGACGAGGATATCTTTGAAAAAACAACATACAGCAGCTTTCTGTTTACAATGACAAAAATTGTTTAAGGCTAAAGAGCCTGCAGATTATAAAAAGAGTAGTGTAAAGCACATATTTTATATTTCTCCAGTAGGTGGTCACTAAAATTCTTTCAGCTAAATGTTACACCATAGACAGCATGTTACACAAAGAGACTTCCTTGCCTTTAGCTTCACAGACGACTCCAGCATCCTCATAATGACGACAGTCGTGAGATCCAAACCCTCTGTGGCTGCACTCGCTGAGCTTTGATTCGTTGCCTCTGCATGTGACAGCGTCCAACCAGATAGGCCCTGTGCCCTGTCCAAAGCGTGCATCGTGTGGTGCTGACAGGACCCTGCCACAGCCCAGCTGTGTGCACACCACCTGAGCATCAACCAGGTCCCAGCTGTCGTCACACACCGTCCCCCACTGTCCACGGTGGAAGATCTCTACTCTGCCAGAGCAGGAGCCGTTTCCTCCATTGGCCAGGCGGACCTTCCCCTCAACTGTTGTGCTGTTGCCTGCTGTTGTTGTGCTAGTGATGTTGGTCGGAGCCTGAGTGGTGGTGAAGTACGCTGGTGTCGGATCAGGTGAAGTTGGTAAAACTGCAGGGCCTGTTCTGTTCACCTCTGTTGTAATAAAAATAAAAAATATGATTTTTTTTTTTACCATTGAATTGAAGAACAAGAGTCTAAAACACTTAGATTGATGGATTAACCCATAAGAACCCAAACCCATTTCTCCTTAAAGGAAAATTATAGGGGATATAAAACAGACTAAATGGACCACATGGAACACATTGAGGTATTCTATGAGTACAATTACACAGAATATAAATTCAAATCACTGAGTGATACCTGTGAAATTACATCAGATGTACAAGTGTGTGATTGCCGTCTTTTACAACAAATTTAGATAATTGCCTTTTAACAATATTGCCACAGTTTATTATATATTTCTATTAAATTGATATATTTCCACGGGAATAATTCAAATCACCACTGAATGTGAGGTTTTAAGCTGTCTCTTACAACTGCACCCGTTTTAATTAATCAATATCTGAAAATTATATAATAATGTGATATTGATATAGGAAAGTGAGTGTGAAATTATGTACAAGAACTTTTCATTTGATGTAACGGTGCGGTCTTAACAAATGGCATCTAAATGATTAGTATTTAGGTAAATGTAATAATGATATAGCTTCAGTTAATCACTGGGATAGGAATATGCAACATTGAGAGTGCCAAATCTACTCAGGGATCAATTTTAGGGTACAATTTAAAAAAAATATCCACAAAACAATCTAATTAAAATAACGTTGTTGGTTGTCTTTTTCAAAAGGGGAAGTAAGAATACACAATTGATATTTATCATAAGGAAAATATTTCAGATGGTTTACCTGAAGTGCTTCCTGTAAAAATCGTCAAAATACTGAGCAACAAAAAAAAACCAGGGACCCCCATTATGGACCACATCCTCGACACAAACGTGCTGAAAAAGACAAGAAAGATATCTTAAAACCACATTTTAAAATGATGCTGCCGTGCATAAAGGTCACTACTCTGCAAGTCTTGTACTTACCTTAAAGAGACTGTGTGGGAATGCAGGAGCTGGTGAAAAAGTTAAAAGTAGAAATTGCCCAGAGAGTAAGAGTGTGAGAATTTATAGTCTGTCTGTTAAAAGACCACATCAAGCAATCATTGGTGAAACACAATCAGGTCATTGAGAGCAGTGATTCATGTGACATCAAAATAGTTACTTATTATTAAAAATAAGACAAAATAAAGATTAGTTTCAAACAGTACTGGCACACAAAGTCCTGAGTCAATGCTTTTTATGGTCCACAATCAATCTCATGTCAGCGTTGAAACATTATGGAGACCTCTCAGTCTTCAAAAGTGTGCACATTCCAACGTTAATGTACTGATATGCCCATCTGTTACCACCTTTTGTCAACAGTGACTGAAATAACAGAGAGTGAATCACGTTTATTCCTGACCTTGTAAAGAATATTTTGACAAAATAATCTTAACTCAAGTTTCACTCACTTGTTTTTTTCAGAGCTTTCTACAGCATCTTTCAGTCACGGTCTTATTTAGCCACTGGCATCCATTTCTGGAAGTGGACCATGAATTTGGATTATTTGATCAAATAAAAGTCCAAGGAAGACGTACGATCATACAGTTACAAATATAGATCATGCATTAATTAAACTGGCACTGCACATCTCATCTAAGTAACTATTACTGTATAGCATATTTTTCTGCATCGTGCATTTAACTGTCTTGCTTTTAAAAGGTTTTCTTTGAAATTCTGAGCATCTCTCTTACACTGCGGGGAACAAACCACTGCACGCTAGAGTGGATGACCTTTCTTACATTCTCAATTTGATGTATTGTGTTTTTATATATTGCTGTGTCACTTCTTATCAATATTTACTGGCACCATTATGGCCCTTCCTGTAAATGTTATCTCCTATTTCAAAACTCTCTTACTCTTTTGTGTTTCATACGGTAATAGTTGACAGAGTGCTTTATTCTACCAGACAAGAGAACTTATAATCATTTACAACACTTAATGCTGGGAAGTAAAGTATTCTATGAAGAGATTCAAACATTTCTTTGAAGAGTGATGCATCGTTCAAATAGAAAGCCTTACTCAAATACAACCTTCAGTCACACAGACAGAGACATTGCTCAGAAAGCATGTGGTGTTCGTTTACTTCTCGGGATGTATTCGAGTACATTAGCTCCAACACTTTAAGACATCAAATAATCAAAAACAAATGTAACGAACAAAACAGTTGAACTTGATGAGTGTTCGGAGCTTTGTCATAAATAGACATGTTTTTTCATATGTTAACATTACTTTACTAGACAAAGAAGACATGAACAGCTTTACTAACACAGTTCCTCAAAATTACCATACAGAACTAGTAGTCCTGAAAATCCACAACTTTTCCCAAACACGTAGCCTGGTTAATAATCACTAAAACTGGACAAATAGCCGATGGTTTATTTGGTCAGGATGATGGATGAATAGAACATTTCATCATCTTGAAACCAGCTTGTGGCTCGCTGACGGCCAGGACCTACAATGGGTGTTGTAAAACTACTAAAATAAGTTACTTTTTCCAAATTTTGTGTTGAAATTTGTCGTACTTTATGGCGTTTATTTAATGTTGATACAATTTATGTTTTTTTCCACACAGATACATACTTAACTTAAGTGAAAACTGATCTTTGCAAAGAACAAATACTGTATAACATATATCTGTTGGTTGCCATTCAGCTAAAAATACTGCAAGCAAAGAGTTGTTCAGGCCATGCATTGGTAGATGCTACCAGTTTTGTATAGGTCTTGTCAGATTTTGCATTAGACTTACTCAGTGTTAATGCGTGTATCAAAACCACCTTGTGGATTCATAGTTTGTGATTTTGAAATCACCGGAAACCTCTGCTAGCAAGAAAACCTTTCACTAAATGCTGCTTATCTGTGGATGAATCACTCTTAATATTTGGCATTAGAAATCCTCCATGACAACACCAACGTGAAATGATGCTGGGACCAATCAGGCGACTTCACACACTTGAATTCATATGAAAATGTAAACTTTATATTCAGTGAAAATCCTCGTATAGATGTGTTGATTTGGGTTAACAATGTAACTCAATTAGTCATTGTGAGTCGATTAAAACCATTTTCTTTTCCAACATAAAAATAAGAGAAACAAATCCCAATTTTCTTTTACATAGATAAATAAATAATGACAGGTGGCACAAGTGTTGTTTTGATTGGGTCCCTTGAAGATCACATTTAACACTTATATGTAACAGAGGGAGTTCTCTGTTAGTAAAAATACATATATTGCAGTAAATATTATTTCTCTCAATACATCCTGATTCACACAAAAAGCATAATGTCCCTCAAAAGAATATAAAATGCTATAAAACCCAGTATTAGACTTCTGGTCCAACGTTGCAATGGTAATGTAGTGCTGTTGTCTCAGAGAAGATTCAAGTCAAGTTGAGCTGTACACCTAACAACCAGTGAATCAGTTGTCGGAGGTAGTTCATCACTTTTCAACTTGATACCAGCTCAATAATCTCAGATCACAAATGTCACTGATCACCGTTCAAACTCTTCGACTCCATCTGCAGCGCCGCCTCCACGCTGTCTGTATACCTGAAGCCCTGCAGATCAGCTGCTAGGAGAACCTCCAGGACAGAGAGCTAAAGGTGGGAGGACGACAGATACAGAGGGTGTGAGATAAAAACATATATTTAGTTGTGTTGTTATAACAACAACAAAATTCTGGCTCCGAACAAAAAGGCATTACCTGCAATCTGGAAAAGACCAGTTGCACTTCTCGCAGGTTGAACTGCCTCAGCAGGTCCCTGAGCTCACTGATCACTGTGTAATCTATGACGCTGACATGATGGCAATCCAGGACCACTGACCGGGGAGGAGACGCTGGGGGAGACATGTCAGAGGGGAGAAAGACAGGTGGTTAAATGAGAGTAAAATCTGAAAGAGAGGAGGTGGTTAAACAAGACAGACATCACTACACACTACCGTAAGTGTCCTCTAAACAAAGACAGACTATCAAACAAACCCTGCAGTGCCTGAGTGTGTATGATGTGGCTGAGATACTCTGTGGCAGGAAAACTCAGTCCATTGCCCAACTCCATCACCAGCACACCGTGATCAGACACCTGCACACAACAGGAACATGATGGGAACACAGAAAGAGAAAGAGCAAGAGTTAATGCAAAAAGATGCAGCCCTCTGGTGCATTGAAGCTATTGTAAATGGAGAAACATGTGTGGGAGAGTAGAGCTCTGATACTGTTGATTCTAAAAAAACAAACTAGCTTGAGGCATCAAAATCTGCTAATCCAGTGAATTCCCCTGTAAAATAGGACTGCTCATGTCCAGTAACGATGCCCAAGCTAATTACTGTTGTACCTTTACAGAAAACAAAGACATGCAAGTCGTCCCTGTAGTGTCACACTCACTGTCCTGTACAGAATATTACCTTTATCTGTGGTCTTGCTGTGTTGTAGAGCAGCAGAGCTCCAGATACAGCTACACCTCCTACGATGCCGTACTGCACCTGCCAGAAGCTCATCAGGAACGTCACAACAAACGGCAGCAGGTCCAGCTCTGTGGGAGACACGCGAGCATGAGGCCACAATAAAACAAACAAATTACATGCGAGACAGAGAGGACACCTACTGTGTATCTTCCACATCTTGGCGACGACACGATAATCCACCATGGGAGCTACCGCGCAGATGATAACAGCAGCTAGAGAGGCTTTGGGGATGTAGTAGAAGGCCGGCATGAGAAACGCCAGGGAAAGCAACACTATCACACCTAGAAAAAATAGAAAACACAAAGAGAGAAGGGGAGAGATTTAGAGGGATTCCTCTTTTCAAAACTAAGACAAATGCACAGACTCAGCAGAAATGAAAACTAAACACAAACACCGAAATACAAGAGAGAGAGAGAGAGAGAGAGAGAGAGAGAGAGAGAGAGAGAGAGAGAGAGAGAGAGAGAGAGAGAGAGAGAGAGGAAGGTATATGAAAATAGGCTTTTTTTGTTGTTACAGACGAGGATTTAAAATGCATAAAGTTGCGTATGCCCTCATGCTGGGCTGCCTCTGTTTAAGAATAATGTTGCCTCTGTTGTCATGTCTGCTAAAGACAGTTTTCCTTTCACCCTTCCACCTCTGACCTCCATGACAATGCCTCAACAAACGAGAGAGAGAGAGAGAGAGAGAGAGAGAGAGAGAGAGAGAGAGAGAGAGAGAGAGAGAGAAAAGGAAGCAAGGAGACTGAGAAGTGTGTATCTCCACAAGAGGGCGGAAGAGATACAGTGAAAAACGACTGTGAGGACTCACTGGTGACGATCCCTCCAGCTGGAGTGCAAACACCAGTCTGGGAGTTCACTGCTGTCCTGGATGTGAGGAGGAAACATGACACTGTAAATATTGGACATCTGAGCTCTCTCTGTTGCCGTCTCTCTCTCACACAAACACACACCTCCCAAAGCTGCCAGTGACAGGGTAGGCTGACACAAAGGAGCCCATGATGTTGGTCAAACCAATTGCCAGCAGCTCTTGATTGGCATCAATTCTGTAGTCGTTCTGACTGGCTGAGGAGAAACAGGAAGTTAAAATCAGTCGAAAGATGAAACACTCATTCTTTAGCTGCCTTGATTTTCTGTTGCTAATAGGTGGGTTTGGTTAAACTCATTGTGCCTTCTTGAAGGAGCTAAAAAAGTCTACAGCTACGCTAGCAGCTCTTTGGTGGTGCTTTGAGCTAAATGCTAACATGTTTACAATTAAAATGCTAACATGCTGATGCTAAGCAGTTATGATGTTTACCATTTTCACGATGTTAGTTGGTAATTAGAATAAAACACAAGTACAGCTGGGGCTGACGGGATATCATTAGCTCTGCAGGTATCTTGTCATAAACAAAGTATTGGACTAATTAACAATTGGGCCCGATGATGGCGTTAGAGTTATAGAAGTTATTACAAGTCATCCTGTGTGGGACATGGATTTCTGTACCAAATTGAATTGCAAACCATCCAATAGTTCTCGAGACATTTCACCCCAAACAAGAAATATTAACCTCATTGTCGTGCTGGGGGAAAAGTCAGGCGATCAACAATTCATTAGGATTCATCCTCTGAGGATCACGAATGTCTGAACAAACTTTCATGTAAATCAATCTGACAGTTGTTGAGATAGTTCAGTCTGGACCAAAGTGGTGACAGACCGAAGTGGCCCTTCACTGCTAAGTGTGGCTAAAAACACTTACCAAAAGCTTTAGCAATAGCAATGCTTTCCAACAGACCCATGAAGGGAATCACAGCGAGCGCTCCTCCAAAGCCCTGCACAAAACACACAGAGAGGAGGACTGGCTGATCAGCTGCTCCACTTGTGACCTGGGACGCTTTTTGGGGAAGTGAAAGCAGCATCGTCTCTCTGCTCCTTACCTCAACTATCTCTCCAAAGGAGACGACGGTGCCGTTGGCTGTGGTGTCTGAGGTCGGTGGAGGTCTGAACGGCGGGAGCCCCCGGGAAGTCTCCCCAGTGACCGTAAACACGGGATAACCGTAAGCATTCCAGGAAAATGCTGCGAAGGATGCAGCCACGACCACAAGAGCGTTACGCACTGACCACGACAGAGGAGACATGAACAAAAGGATTAAGATAAAGATATCTGTATCCTGGCATACCTCACATTCAAACCAAATAAAATAATATACAATCATTTTGGCTATTCATTTTTCTTAATCCTTTGTAAAACACCGTCATTGTTGTCCGTGCATTTGAAGAGGACAAGCACATGCAGACACATGGTCACAACCACACAGGTACTGACTGGTAGCAACAGTCCACACTAGTTTCCTGGCGACTCTGGAGCAGGTGGGGGCGTCCTCAGAGCCCAGACTCGTCTTCATAAACGACAACATGACCAGCAGAGCGAGACAAAGCAGGCCCAGCACCACATCACCTATCCTGGCCTCTGGGATCTTGTAGAAGGTGTAGTAAACCTCCAGGAAGAACTCGTGAGGAATGCCCTGGACTCCCAGAATATTCTAGAAACAGAAACAACGGGACCACCATCAGCTGAAACCACTGACACCGAGAAGAGTTGTAGATCTGAGTCAAATATAAACACAGTGGGTGAACAAGAGGAGTTTTTGCTTTTTAGAATGAAGCAGTCACTACATAATGAGTTTACACACACAAATCAATCAAAATGCTCTTTTATTTTATATTCTTTCAGTTTCTATATTTGGCCCAGGTCACACAAGTGACAATGACAAGATAAAGATGAGTGCTAAAAGTGGCACAAGAAGAGGAAAGCCATCAAGCCAGTAAACTGACTCAGCAATACAGAAAATAAGCTGCTGGTCTTACCAGACCAAGTGAGGCTGCAGCAGTTTAACTCTCACCTTGACCTGGCCGAAGCCAATGGTTACCGCAGCAGCACAAGTGAAGCCTTTTATAACGGGGAAAGAGATGAAGTCCAGCAGAAAACCTGCAGAAGACAAGCAACGCAATGAACGATTTACCGAGCGATGGCACTGACCTTGAACTAAAATAAAATAAAATAAAACAAAAACAGTTGAGAGATGAACAGACTTCACAGAAAGTGTGTGTGGTTAAGCAGAGGAAGTCATAGATGTGGTGGTAGGAAGTTGCTCTCCCGCTCTCACAAACTAATTTCCTGTTTGCTCACAGTCTCTAACATGTATCTCTAGTTTCTAATACTGTAATGCTGTTGTATCAGGTTTTGATACAGAGCTAACACTTAACTTACAGACTGGAAGATGTAACAATAAAATATCATTGCTACTGGGAAAAAAAACTAAAAACATTAATATTTTGCTAAGTAAGTAAGTTCGTTCCACTCGGTTCATGCGTGTCGACTACATTAAGACCCCCCCCCCCCCATCACAATGTTTCCACTTGATCTCAGCAGCCCTGCTCTACTCACCTAATCTCAGTAATGCCATTCCCGCCTGGATGAGTCCACAGAGCAGGGTGAGCAGCACGGCTCGGTGTGGCTGCCCCCCCACCACGGAGAAACACAGCAGGGACATGATGGCCGTGGGACCCAGTGTCACATCCTTAGACGTCCCCAGGAGAGCGTAGATGAACCCCCCCATGAAGGCAGAGTACAGTCCGTACTGTGGAGAGAAATGCTGTTAGATTGATTGTAAATACTGATTTAACCACCTCTCCTCTCAAAAATGTGTTTTTCTTCTTATTGCTTCACTAGAGTTTGACACTATAAACCTTCTTTTCCACATTAATCTGCTGAAAGGGGAAAGTTTCCCTGTGCTCACCTTAAATTTGAGTTTAATACACGAGCGAACAAGCAGGATTTTGTGACACCATAGATTTTGAGGCAAGTCACGGGTTTAATATGCAACTCATACAAGTGTGATGTGGAAACTTGAAACCTCCAGGTCACATACACGGAGAATGGACTTTTAAGTGAAGTAGGAGACACGTTGTGTCCAGCTGTCCAACTTTTGAGATGAAACATATTTGCATAGTCATAGATGTAAGATTTTTCATTGACGGAGAAGGAATAGATGTAATCTTTAGAATAAGAGTATTGTCTTCAAATGTCTTGTTTTGTCCCACCAACAGTTCAGAGCCCAAATATATTCAATTTGTAATCATATAAGACAGAAGAAAGGCAGCAAATCCTCAAATTACAGAAGATTTTTGACATTTTTAACTCACAAGAATGCCAATAACATTCTGTCAGTCAATAAATAGTTTCAGCCGTAATGATGCATAAAAAAAGATGATGATCTTTAAGTGAAAGCAATCAGTTAAAATTGAACAGAACAATACAGGATGTTATTGATAGACACCACCATGAAGAGGGGACAAAACACAAGGAGGGGATGTCCATTTGGTCACTTCTACTGTTCATGTTATTCTTCCTGGATGTTTTGCTGGACGCAAGGAACACCAGCGACCCCTTTGTGGAAGGTAATGGGGCTCCAAAATAAAGAATAAAGAATACCGGAGCAAGAAGATTTTAACAACTTTGTGACTGAACATAGTCCGGCTGAGATATCTGAAAGGAGAGCTAAAACTAAACGGAAGTTGAATCCAAAAGGATGAACCATCACAAATAAACCCAGAGGACTCACCTGCACGGGGAGGCCGGCTACTTCAGCGTAAGCCAGCGCCTGCGGTACAGTCGTCAGCCCGACGGTGAGGCCTGCGAGCAGATCCATCTGAAGCCACTTCAGCTTGTACCTGGGCAGCCAGGAGAGGATTGGCAGCCAGGCCTTCAGGGTGCTGAAGGAGCAGCAGCGGCAGCCTCGGGCCGACAGTCGGCCCAGAAGAGGCCGATCCATTGCACAACTATTAGAGCTGAGGAAGGAGAACCTGGAGAGGACGACGACGGAAAAGATGATGAGACAGCAACAAAGTGCACAAACGTTAAGTGACGCTTAACATGTGCATGAGAAGGTGGTTCCACAGTAAAAGCCACTCACACAAAAGGATTAAGTTTCCTCCTCTGCTTTATATGTCATTCATCAGCTTTTGGAGAGTGCTGCCGGTTCTGCCTCCTCTTTACCCAGAGGCACAGCCTTCAGGGAAACACAACAGCGATGTGCTCTGTGCGCATGCATGTGTCAGTTTGTCTGTGTGTTTGTGTGTTTTTCTTGACAAACACACGGCACATCAAAGAAAGTGGACGCCATATCTGCAGACGCATGATGTGATCTGTGTGTAATGACACAAGAAAAAAAAAAGTCTTATGTCAACTAACTTGCAAGCATCACATGACGGTCAGATGACAGGTAAGTGCTCTGTATACCTGACTCTGATCAGGGATTGTTTTACAACTCCACAATCACCTTCAAGCCATAAAACTCCCTCACAAAGAAATGTCCCCCCCCCCCCCCCCCCCCTTATTCCTCAGTGTTAGGTGAGTTACCAGTAGCTTCATCTTACACTGCAATGTTTTATTTATCTCTCATTGTATCCTATAATGTATTTATGTTACAAAGGCCATTATATTCTACAACAATCAGATGTTGCATAGCTGTGTGACTGGAACAAACAGAAAGAAAGAAATTAAGATAGAATAGAAAGCACAACACAGTAAAATAGAATAGAATAGAGCAGAAAGGCACCACCATAAAATGTAATAGAAAAACAACACAATAGAAAACACTTCAAATTAGAAGAATAGAGCGGGTAAACAACACTATGTGAGATAATACAACGGAATAGAAAAACAACCAAATAGAATACAAAAGAAAACAACACAATAGATTAGAGCAGAAGAAGAATAACAAAAACATAGGACAGAATAGAAAACATCAACCGAATAGAATAGAAACTCTTACTAAATCTGGTGTCTTCTTCTTTATTATCTAGTTCTGCTGTGATTTTCAGGTCCTTTTGTGTCAACGCGTTTCTTTCACCATTTCCTAAAATGTAAGTCAATTCACTGATGAACTCCGAGCCAGGTTCCTGTTTTCTGCGCTCATGTGATCTGTGTCATGTGACCTCGGGTGGGCGGGGTCTAAGTTTTGATGCGGAAGACGGTGAAAACAAATCACTGACGAAGATGTAGCTGGTACATAACTCGAGCTGTCACTTTGTGTGCTGTAGGGATTCATTTTGACGACTTCCTTTGTTTCACGTTTTGAATGCTTTCTTTTTTTAGGCTCACAGTTGATGTTTCAAAGCCAAACGAGCAGAGAGTTTGAGAGTCAGTAGGCGAGATGAATGGATAACAGTGAAGAGCGCTACTCATCATCATGCTGCTCGAGTTGTTTTTCCTCATCTCGGTATCATGTTGTATCGGAGAGTCAAAGAGGAGAAATGTCCTGCTAATAATTGGTGAGTGGACTTGTAGTTTTAAAGACTTCAGATGCCTTTTGAACTGGACTGGACTGATGCTGAAATATACAGTTATAACCTGTAATGAATCCTATTGCATTATACAGAGAGGTTGTGGGTGAATGGGAGCAAATCCCTGCAACCAGGTTACAAAGTGTTGTCCACATACTGTTGGCCATGCAGTGTAAGGGCTCACAAATGTGTCTTTTCCGTCTTCCAGCCGATGATGCAGGTTTTGAGACGGAGGTCTACAACAACTCTGTGGTCCACACGCCGCACCTGCGCTCTCTGGCCCAGCGTAGCCTGGTGTTCAGCAACGCCTTCACCTCCGTCAGCAGCTGCTCCCCCAGCCGCTCCACCATCCTCACCGGCCTGCCGCAGGTAAAAACACACACACACACACACACACACACATATGGAGGCCTCTCATTTGTGCACGAAGGCACCATTTCTTAGGTCGGTTTTGATGTGTTTTTAGCACCAGAATGGCATGTACGGGCTTCATCAGGGTGTTCACCACTTCAACTCGTTTGACGGAGTACAAAGTCTACCGCGGCTCCTCAGCCAAGCCGACGTACACACAGGTGAGTAACAATGAGACCAGTTTATCTCAAGTCTACTCTCTCACATGCTCTCTTGCCTCAAATCACCATTTCATCCCCTCTTGCTCTCTCTCTCACCCACACAGGTATAATTGGGAAGAAGCATGTCGGCCCTGGATCTGTTTACCCTTTTGATTTTGCGTACACAGAGGAGAACAGCTCTGTCCTCCAGGTGGGGAGGAACATCACCCGCATCAAACTCCTGGTCCGCAAGTTTTTCCAGACGCATAACGAAGAAGCTTTTGAACGAAGGCGACAGAGAGAAGAGAATAAAGGCAAAATAAAAGATGAAGAGAGGCCTTTTTTCCTGTATGTTGCCTTTCATGACACCCACCGATGTGGACACTCGCAGCCCCAGTACGGAGCTTTCTGTGAGAAGTTTGGGAATGGTGAAATGGGGATGGGTAGGATACCTGACTGGACACCCGAATATTACACACCAGAACAAGTAAAGGTCAGTGACGAACAGGTTTTTAAATGTAGAAAGAAATCCCACTTTCATCAGAAAACAAGGATCATTAGCTGTAAACATATGTATGTGTGTAAAACAACATGCATTTTAAAAATATATACCCGTTTAAAAATTGTTGTTACAGAGTAGTACACATTTCTACAGCAGCAAATTTGATAACGTAATCTTTGTGATCTCTCATGATGTCCCATCAGGTGTAAACATGTACATTATTATTTTCACTTCTTGGTCACACTTCTACCGATGCAAACAAAACCACAAATCCTAAAATTAAAGTCAAAGGTTTGATCCGTGAATCAAATCTCCGAGCTCCTAACACATATTAATCTGGTCTGTCCTCGTCTCGGGTACTTCAGGTTCCTCCCTTTGTGCCGGACACACCTGTGGCACGAGCTGACTTGGCAGCACAGTACACCACGGTCAGCAGGCTGGACCAAGGTATGTAACAACACCTACACATAATAAAGACACACAAAAAAAGAGGATAGAGAGAAGCCACTCTTGTAAGACACTGAGCTAGAATGGTGTGAATTTTTCTCTGCAGGTATCGGTTTGGTTCTTCAGGAGCTCAAAGACGCTGGTTATGAGAACGACACTCTGGTCATCTACAGCTCGGATAACGGCATCCCCTTCCCCAACGGCAGAACCAACCTGTATCGCTCCGGGACAGCAGAGCCCATGCTGGTGTCCTCTCCAGAGCACAGGGGGCGATGGGGAGACACCAGCCAGGCCTACGTAAGCCTGCTGGGTAAGAGATGGATGGCACAAAGAGGTTGGGGAGGCTTTTAAAAATATATATAAAGACCGTAAATTCTAGCAGCCAGGCGCTGAGAGCACGGTGTCCATAGCAGGTTTGATTCCAGTTTAGTGCTCACAACAGTGGCAGCCAAACTTTTTTTGGTTTGTGACTCTTTAAAATGAAGCAATACCTTCTCCTTAGTCATCTGTCTGTCTCGTGACAGGTTATGGCCTTAGTGAGTAATGAGTTGCGAGCAGCTCAACCAAAGAGTGATTTTTCTGCGATTATTACAGGCTGAAAATTTAAATGTGTTCCAGAATTCTTTCCTTCATCATTTTTTTGAGCACTCAGATTTATCTTGGGGCCCCTCGTGTGTTCGCAGGTTGGGAACCACTGGCTCACACAAGTGAATGAACAGGGAAGTCAATGTGTTCATCTGATGCGCTCAATCGGCCACAAGAGGGAGACTTAGCAATGATGCATCAGCAGCAGATCTCAGATCAAATAGGATAAACATAGAAGATGATAAATAATTATCATTTAAAATGATTAATATGGCAACAATTCACATATATAACTAGTAGGCGTATGTTAGACAGTCACATGTTAATATAAAGATGTTAACAGTAGGTCATAATAGAAACACTCACTCTCGTTTCTCTTCTTCTCCCTCTCTCTCTTTTTTTTTTTGGCAGACATCACTCCCACCATTCTGGACTGGTTCTCTGTTCCCTACCCGTCCTACAGCCTCCCCGGCGGCCCCGCCACCCCGGTCCACCTCACCGGTCGCTCCTTACTGCCTGCCCTGGTCACTGAGCCCCGCAGCTGGCACACCGTGTACGCCAGCCAGTCCCTCCACGAGGTCTGTGAGCATCATCGCCACTGTCACAAACAGAAAGCACCAAGCACAAGGCCTTCACCGCTGCACTGTCGTTTTGATTTCAGGTAACCATGTACTACCCGACCCGCTCCGTCCACCAGGGGGCGTACCACCTACTCCACAACCTTCACTACCGCATGCCCTTCCCCATCGACCAGGACCTGTACGTGTCACCCACCTTCCAGGACCTGCTGAACCGCACAAGGCTGAGTGAGCCCACTCACTGGTTCAAAAGCCTGGAGCAGTATTACTACAGAGAGCGCTGGGAGCTGTTCGACTCCAGGTCTGTTACAGCTCAGGTTGTTCCATCGTGTTTTGGGTAGGGAACATGTTCACCATGATGATTAACAGATAAATGTCAGTCACGTTTGGTAAATGAGCTTAGAGGTCAAAGCCCGAAAGAGGAGCGCTCACAAAACCTGACCTCGATTGGTGGATGACATGAGTTCCTCTGATTTAAATGAGCTGCAGCGGCCACCGTTCATATTTTAGTCATTTAGTCATAAGGAAATGTTCAGAAGCTAGCACCATAAAGGAGAGAAAGTGTCCTAAAACAAAATAAAATTTGAATATTCATAAGAGAAAACTGGTGCACTTCACCGTTTGACATTTTGACCCTCATTGGAATTAAGACAAAGCTTTATTTTATCATCAATAGTTTACCAATCATTTTCTAGAAGATTTCCCAGAAAGAAATATGTAATCTGATACTAATTATAGGGACCTCATTATAAGGCAACAACATCTTGTCCTCTCGGTTTATGAATTTATGAATGCTCCACCAACACAGGACAGACCCACTGGAAACGAGGAACCTGGTGTCAGACCCGTCCTACAGCGATGTGCTGGAGAGCCTGAGGCAGAGTCTGCAGAAGTGGCAGTGGGACACGGGGGACCCCTGGGTCTGTGGACCTGACTATGTCCTGGAGGACAAACTAGAGCCGCACTGCAGACCACTCTACAACGGACTCTGATGGACTCTAATGGGACTTTTACTCATCTGGATTGGCATGATGTCCGTGTACATGATCTCATTCTTCTTATAAAATAAATGACATTTGTAGTTTTATTTTTGTATGCCAGTGCTGCTTTAAATGTTAAAAAATAAACACTTATTACTAATTCCTAACATTGTTTTTGGTAAAGCATCATTCTTCATGTATCCAGATAATTTCATCATTCAAGTCCTTCTTATCTGTCTCTATACATTAAAGGAACATTTCGCCATCCTCCAGACCCCCTCATTACCCTGTTTCATAAGGAGGGCAAAAAACAGTTTTTGTTATTTGATTGAACAAATGTAGATGCATCCCTCTTTGTTTTTAGTCCCCATCACTACTGTTCTGCTGATACACAGGCCGTAGAGCTCATGACGCATGACTTATGAGGTCGGCAAATCCATCAGTAAAAGGGTTTGTATTGATTCCTCAGAGGATTCCTCACTTTGAAGTAAGAATGATTCTCAATCCATCCGTGTAGAAAGCAGTTGGGACGGAATACAATTTGGATCAGTCGACTATTCACTCGTGTTTATTGATCTCCTTTTTTATACTTCTAATCTGTCCATTTTTACTCATGTTGAGGTTTTCTAAAGCCATGCGCACTTTGTGTGTGATTTTCCAAATCCAAAAATTATATCAACTGACTTTTCACGGCATGGTGTCTGAAATCAACCAGATTCTAGAAAGGAAACAGTCAGCCTTCTTTAAGTTTTCAAATGTATTGATGTTTTTAGATAATCAGGACATTTTAAATGTAATAATTAGTTTTTCAGATTAGTGAGACATACAGAGTCCCTCCTCATTCATGTATTAACTGTGGGCATCTGACGTCATTCTGATTTCCACAAACGTCGGATGTCCCTATACATCTCCAACCCCCTCATACTCTATTACCCCCCCCCCCCCCCCATCCAAAACTGATCAATTTGGATTGGTCTTTTTTTCTTCTCCCGCATAAAGACGGATCACCATCCGCCCACCTCAATTCTGATTTGACGAACGTCCTGGGTCACGATAACGTCGCTCATTCAGCCTATATAAGCAGCGGGAAGTTTTTCAAACACCCAGCAAAACATAAAGTCGGCCTCTGACCAACAACAGACGAGATAAGCGCCGTTTTCCTTTGCGTAAAAAGTGCCAAGACGGTTCCAGACATGGAGAGGTCAGTCAGGTTTGCCGTGGTGTGCGTCGGAGTGTCTCTGCTCATCTCCTGCCATCCAGTCGAAGCCTGGTACAAGCAGTCGACCGGGCCCAGTTACTACTCGGTGGGTCGTGCCTCCGGTTTGCTGTCCGGTATCAGGAGGTCGCCTTACGTGCGGAGGTCCGAGTCCGAAGAGACGCTGATGGAAAGCGGAGAGACGGCAGGTAACAACCTGATTCCAGAGACTAACAGGCAGATCTCCATCCTAAAAAGCATGGTAAGTATACGATACTACAATCTTTATTCCTGTTTAAGGGGGTGTTGTTGTTGTTTTTTACACTGATGATGAAATTAAGAAAAGACGAGTAAAAATAGCTTTCCGTTCAGCACCATAAGAGCCACATTTATAAATATTGAAAGCACACAAACCTTCGGCAGATATTAGACAGCACATTTGTTACCTTTGCTTTCATAAAGACGACGACACAAACTGTTGAGATCAAAATCTTAACTCAAACGTTGAACAACTCGTGCGTAAAAGGGCAAACCAGTCAGCGCTACAGGTCAAAGCGCAGACATCTGCATTAGATAGTGAAGAAAGATGGTGACAAAACGGTCATTGAAATGTTCAGAATTTTAAATCATCATTACCCACGGACAAAACCTGAATAAAGGAAAAATATATAGGAAGAATGAAAATATGGGATCTCTCTATAAACGACTGTTAATTAAACACTTTTTTTTTTATTACGGCAAGAGCCTACTATTATTTCTGCTCTGCAAAATAGTAGTATTATTAGTATTATTAGGGCATATCCGGTTGGTTTGAGGAGACTTTTCAGTTCTTAACTTACAATTCTTTCACCCCTTGTTCTCACCTTCTGCAGGCCATCTGTGTGAAGGACATCTCTCCAAACCTGAAGAGCTGCGAGCTGTTGCGGGACGGGACGGGCACTTTCCAGTGCAAGGCGGACGTCTTCCTCACCTTGGACTCCCTGGACTGCCTGTCCGCGTGAGTCCCAGTCGGATCAGCGAAGACAGTCCTGGTCCTCCACCGAGCTCCGGGAGCGCTTCTCTGGACACAAAAAATAAAGGAAAGAAAAGAGGGATGGATGAGGGAGTAGAGGTGATGGCTCAGAGGAAAACCTGATCACTGTCGACGATGGACCGCTGCAGACTCTGAATGTTCTCTTATTTAAAAAAGAAAAGAAAAACTCAATCATTGTTCAGTTTTACTTTAGTTGTGTAGACAGGAAAGAAAGAAAAAAAGTGCGAGAGATGTAAAAACCATCTTCTTTCCAGATGACTTCCCATCCCAACATGTAGCCTCTGTTGCCGAAATGTATTAAATGTCCAGAAAGTTGACTGCAGAGCAGATTTCCTGTACTTTTATTTATTTTATCTATTAAAATGAACAAACACTGGTAACCTGTTGTGTGGCTTAAATTTGTCTTTAAATATTCAACTAGTGGGGGATGGAAACGGGAAAATAAGTGATCCACCACTGCCTTAATTTGCTATACCTTCATCAATTTACATGATTTTCTTCAAACCTGCAGTTTCAGTACAATACACAGTATACAGACCACAAATACATCAATGTGAGAGAATGGCCTATAAGACTTAAAGAGATACAAATAATTATTCTGAAAGTGGAAAAGACGAGAGAAGAGAAAATATGCGTTAATTACATACACATCTGAAGCATTTAAATTACACAACAGCAAAACCCCTTCATCATAAGGCACTTGGGGTGTTTTACATTTTTCTTTCATCTTCAGTGTTTATATCAGAGAGTATCAGTCATTACCATATCTTGTTTATTACTGGAGTCACAGAGGAGCTGGTGTGATAGCACAGTCAGTTGTCAGGGGAGCCTTCACATCAGTCAGACCCCGGCAGAGTTAATGCCACACAAATCACATATAGGAAGCATCATCCTGGTTGACAAATCAGGGTTAGTGAGTGTGTGTGTTAGATAAAGGAACAATAATCATCGGCATGAAACACAAGTCGGAGACTTCAGGGAGGTTTCTTTACATACACCCCATTTCTTATATTAAAAAAGCAGCGAGTGGAGGCACAGATTACAATGAGCCGAGTGTGAGAGGATGAGTAAACACAAACTGGGGGGTGCTTTTAAAGTGATCACCACCTCATTAGGAGGGTGTGACGCACGGGATGTGAACAGACACAGTGATGGATGAGCGGAAAACACACGATGGTATGCATGAGGGAACCCTGCACAGAGGAAGTAACGAACAAACAGTAAATCCTCACCCCCTCTCTGTCCCGCCCCCCCCCACATACATACACACACACACACACACACACGGAATAAATGGCGTGTGTATATAACAAGTCCTCAAAATGTAACTTCACCATTCATAGTCTGATTTTGTAGTACAGTTTAAAATATAAATGCCCATTTCTCAACACAAGGTTTCAAAAATTCATCGTTTTAGGGCTCAAACCCAAGAATCAAGCATCACAGAGGATGAAATGCAGCAGTGGCAAAGAGCGTCAGAGCCTCCAGGCTGCACCTGCAGAGAGAAAACGACGTGTTTGGAGCTGAGGATCTTCATGTCATTTAAAATGAGACATCCAGCACCGACTGTCCAGTGAAGTCGGACCTCCGCTGGCAGTTACAGGAGCGACACAGCCTCCAGATTCTCTTTGATTATCGTGTCCATAACCACCTGGAAGACAACTTGGATGTTGGAGGTGTCTGTGGCCGTGGTGAAGTGGTGGTAGATGAGTTTGCTGGGAGTAGTGTTGAGCGAGGCGAAGGTGGCGGCGATGAAGCGGGCCGACGAGTCCACGTCGCAGTCTGCACCTGAAAGGGGAGATGAAGAGGGGGATGAAACATCTGGCTCCTTTCCACAGAAAACTGAAAAGGTGTGGATGTCAGCCAGCCGTGCTTGTACACCGGGAAAGATTGTGAAGTAGCTCAGGTAACTTGACAAAACAGAAATTATGAATTGCATTTTTTGTGTTTCAGAAGAAAGAAAAAAACACCACAAATAAGATTCAAAATTCTTGTGAGGCTGGTCTGTTTTACATTTGTTGTCACAATAACCCATAAACTAGCTACGACAGGGACAGGAGGACAGGCATCACACCATCAACTGAGAGTTCATGAAAAACTACTTACTAAGCAGTAAAGGAAGAAGTATTCAGATCCTTTACGTAAGTAAAAGTACAGTAAAATGTACTTAAAGTATCAAAGTAAAACTACTTGTCACCCAGTGACTAATATATGATCATATTTGACATTATTAGATCCTTTGGCCCTCCAAAGAGTCTCAGGATAAATTTGAGGGGTGTACTTTTTCTGTAGTCTTGTTTTTTTGTTAAATATTTGAATAATTTAAAGTTATTTAAAAGATCATACATTAATAGTTTAGAGAAAAAAATCCTCATAGACGTCTGAAACTTGACAAGAGGACACAACCACACACAGTACTCGAGTAAATGAACTTTGTTACTTTCCACCGCTGTTACTAAGTAAGCAGAGAAAATATTAAGCTAAAAGTAATGGATAAATGGTTCAAACGTTCAGCTTCAGTTCAGGTAGTATTAGGAATGCAGAAAAAATGAAACTAAACCTGAACATCAACAATTTTAGGATGATCTTGCATCAAAAAAATGTTAAAATATCCACTTTCATATAATTTAATGGTATTGTAAAACATTCAGATTCAATTAATTCAAATAAACACATAGAGAACATGACGGGCTGGTGTTGGTGAAAGTGTATATGTGCTCATGTGATAGAGCTGTGAGGGAACATCAGATGAAAACGGTAGGGAGCCACTGTCATCAGACTGGTCATCAGATCTGAGGTCAGTGTGAAATGGACGCTGGCTCTGCTGGCTGACCCCAATCCCAAGAGTTTTAGCATTTATATTGACATTTGCATGAGAGCAGAGAGGACACAGCCCCTGTAGATCCCACTGAGACGTGGGGAGCAAACTGCTGAGCAGAGTGGATACAAAAATCAAAAAAAAAAAAAAAAGATTGATTATTATCAGTCTGTCTTTATGTTTAAAAGCCCCTAAACTGTGAATGTTGGTCTTTCCTTTTAATGTACTTATGATTGAAATAAAGCCATAAGTACATTATGGCTTTAATGTACTTATAATATTTTTGCTTAATAGCATTCCTAGATGTTATAAGCATTGTCATTTTTAACTGGGACATTTTGCATGGATATCTCTAAATTAGTGAGGTGAAATCTTTGTTTTGTATGATTAAATATTTAGAATTTTAAAAAGCAGTTTTATATTCATGATACCCAGACATATTGTCTCGTGAAAAACAGGAACAGGAAAGGTGAGCTTGACATACAATCTATTATTGTTCATTGTATGATGTATATGATGATTTAAGGGCTACACCTTTGAGTAAAATGTCCTTTTCCGATGGATGATTATGTACAACTTTACCTGTGTTTTAAAAAGGCAACCTTTGTTTGCAGTAAACACCCTCTGGCCACTTTATTAGGTACACCTATACATTTTAATGTAATCCAATACAACATGTCTGCCACAAATTTTACATTTAATTAAATTTTACATTGCCTAATAAAGTGGCCACCGAGTATAATTGTATATGTAACAAGTTCTGTTCATTACTGACAATTGTTTCACCCCTGCAGCTGTATTTCTGGTGTCTTATTAATACGTCCATGTGGACAGTTGTATATGCAGGACATAATAAAATGTACATCAGTCCTACCTTTAAACTGTGGCAGGTATAAACGCAGATGTCGCCCAGAGTGTAAAATCTTGTCTTGAAAAAGGTCTATCTTGTTCATGAATAAAATCTGCAATAAAAACACACACAAAAAACAATCAGCTGAGAGAACGAGATGCTCATCACAAGTCTTCACAGATATTTACCTAAAATGTGACAGTCAATAGCTGTGTTGAAACCAGCATGGGGTGAGGATGGCGGATCAATGAGCTCCATCTACTCATCAGTGTGCAATCAATCACTCACAGCTACTACTATATAAATCTCTGGGACTCTACTGTTCTTTTTTTACTGCTTCTAAACTCAACTTGTGCTCCTCTGCCGCCACATCTCACAGGAACTTTTGGTTTTGTAGTCAACCAATTAAAACTAAGGCCAAGTGTTGTCTTTTCCGGCCCCTTTGATCGCAAAAACACACATGGAAAAAGATAATAACGAGAAGGATTAGCAGATTTTCAATGAACAGGATACGGAGCAACACCTGGGTGTGTAATTATCACTGACCACCCACAGTGAAGAGTTAATTGAGGTGGAGGTTACAAATTTCCCTCCCACGTTAAAAAGGTATTAAACACTTTTGTTTAATGAGCCTGTTAGACATGTTAACGTGCAGGCCCACACACAACCCTGCACATAAACATGTCACACACATTTAATTGTCCATTTGTCTCTAATGAAGCCTTGAATAAAAAGAACTTTATGGTTGTATCAAAAAGATTGCTGAAAGAGATACTTTAGTGTAACTGTCTTGTAAGTCACTCATCCTCACGATCTCAATATATCAAACCTAAAACCTAGTTCTATAAAGGCTCGACAGAAATGTTAAAAAACAGTGATCACGGTGACAGGCTTCTGGAAAAGTTGCAGAAAACGCTGCAGAGTCAACAGCAAGTGATGCTCGCATCAACGTGCACTGACTTGTCTTTTAAGTGGGCTTTAAATGAGAGGTAAGTGGAATAAATTGAACAAGCTCGTTACACGCTTGTTTTAACGCAATCATTTACCGGAAAGGAGAACGGAAAAACGCAGAGAGGGGAAAATGTCGCCTCGCCAAAGCTCACCCTAATTACAACTCGCTGTTTAATTACGAGTGACGGAGGACTCAAGAGACAAAGGGATGGGGCTGGGCCCTCACAGTGTGTGTGTGTGTGTGTGTGTGTGTGTGTGTGTGGAAACAGCATTTATCAAATGCATTAGTGTTATTCTTGTCTCATGGTGTCATAGAGCTAATGGGGAGCCACAAAAAGAGTTTGCTTGTGTCACCTCCATGTTTTCTGTCCACAAACTGAACTGTCAAACTTAATTGCGGTTCTCACCCTCTTCAGCTGGACCCCTTTTGTCCTGTTATTTTTAAATATAGCTGTAGCTACTTGCCAGTCCGGATGAGTGGTGGATAATTCAACTACAACAGAAGTTTCCACAAAACTTATTTTCCAAAATAGAATCAAAAGTGAAATACCGGTAACCTGATTTGTTCGGGTCCTAAGCCCTGACCAATGGGCTATCCTGACCCTAACTACTCAAGGTCAATGCCTAACCCTAACTAATCGTCTCTGGCTCATCTAGCTACGCAGGGTGGGTCTTGCCAAGAAGAGCAGTGGGATCGATAACTACGCCACTTTGACATGTGGACAGGAGGAGCCGGGGATCGAACCACCGACCACCACACAGTCTGAGCTAGCTAGCAGCTAGCTAGCAGGCTGTAGAATCTTAGTCCGGTCTACTTTGGGTCTGATCAATCTGTTAATAATGTTCCCCACTCAGGTGCAACCTAAAAATAAGGAGGACAAAATCACTCTTTGGTTGACCTGGTCATAATCCATAGGATGCCATGTCAAGGGCAAATACATTAGTAGCTTTGTTTTAAAATCTGTTTTAAACAACTTTAAACAAACTCTTCAGCTTTAGTGCATATTGACATATTATCAGCCAGATATCTATGAATAAATGATCTTTTATTGTGTCAGTCATTGTGACTCAGGAAACCATTTCTCTGCACGATACCAGGAGGCAACTCTCTCAATCTTAAAGCTTAGATGACATTTTTTTTAGGTCATCTTCATCCTGAGGTGAGAGACTGATGCATTTCTCACCATGGATGTGCTGCGGAAGAAAAAGTTGTTGCAGATGGAGGAGAAGAGCTTCATGCTCTCCTGAAGACGATTCTGCAGAGAGAAGACAATAACACCATCAGGTAGCTGCAGAGGAGCATTTAAAACGTGGTCTATGAGGACATGACGTAATGACGATTGGGTGAGACTCAACAAATTCTCTCTAGTTGCTTTGTCTGGAGAGCATGAACATTTGTGAGGGAGGGATTGAGTGCAGCCTGTACCACGGAAGGGTCTTCCACCAGGGTCATGTCGTAACCGCTGAGCGCCACCACGAACAGCACCGCCCTGACATCCTCGAAACAACCGATCCACTTCCTCCGCTCAGTTCTCTGGCCTCCAACGTCGTACATCCTGTACACAGAGGGGGGAAAAAAGTTTGACAAGTCACAACGAGGAATTGAGCTGAAGAGGGGGAATTGAAGGTGCAGCTAAAGCTTTCTCCAATAAGAGAAATGAAAAGATCTAAAACAACATAAAGAGAAACTGTTTTTATTTCTTGAAACAAGCTGTAATACATAATAGTCGACTATTTACACATCCGGCAGACAAGGAGCAACATTTGCATTCATTTGGAGCGGTGTATCTGGCAACCTGTTGAATGTAAGTTCAACACTCAATGTCTTTTAGCCATGTCGCTTTAGCTGCTACATGCTAAATGTTCACCAGCTAGTTGCTAAATGTGTCTGTCTGAGCTTTTATGTTGAAAACAGCTGCCTGTTGCTGCTGGAAAAAGAACAGTGAGAGCGAACCAAATCAGTTACGTTGTGGGCCGTAAAACCAAAACAAGGAGCAGAAAGAAGCTAAAACACGCCATTATAATTAAATCCACTGTTAATATAAAAATTTGAGCAGCTTTCACAGCACTCGACTTAACTGCCAAGATACATCAGAGGAATACATTCAGGTTAGGTCACGTAAATTAAGCAAACATTCCAGCAACATTCAGCTTCGTACTGAGATTGTAACTTAATTACTTAGCCAGGGACCTGTATGTGTTTTATCCAGAATGTGTAAACTGTATATTGTGTGAGGCGCTATAGTCGGGTATGAGGCGAGGGGCTACAATTTGTGTCACACCATTTCTAGGATAAGCAACACTGTTAAACAGTCAGAAAAAGCTTGATCTCTTTTTCTTATTTTAAGTAAAATATGTAAATTGTGCATATTGAGCGGGCTGCACAAGAAATGGACCTCACTCTTCATCAGTCTGATTGTCAGACCTGTGGTCCACCCACACAGGTGTTTGAACATATTTCACTGATTAGAGCTCCTCTCAGGACCGTGTTGGTGTGTCTCATCTCCGTCACTTCTCGGCTGTGTCCCATACACTAGTCATTGCATAATAAACAAACACTCTATAGTTTATAGCAGTTTACTCTTTAGAGAACTGTGAATTGAGATTTTGGACACTTATCAACCACCTGTCCGCTGTAGAGTCGCACGACTGTAATTTTCACATTTACCAAATGGAACAATGCATTGTGGGACTGTTTATTATATAGCATTATATAGTGCAGACATTTCACACTGAGAATTTGGGCTCTAAATACAGTGCACTATATAGAAAACAGTGAACTTACACCTTTATTATTATCTTTAGTACGCAGAGTTTGATGGCCTCATGCAATTTTCAGCATACCTCTGCCGAAAATCAACCTGAGCTAAGTCTAATCAGCATAATAACTGAAAACAACTGCGTGGGTGTGCAGCACCTTTAAATGTTTGCCTTCAACAGATTAACCCATTCTGTCGACATTTTGAAATGTCATTGCAAAAAAAAACACACAGGTGTAATTAATAACCCTGATGATGGCTGCATCCTATTCTGGTGTGCAACATTCAGGGCCTTGATCTGTGCATGCTGGCTCACTGTAATGACTTATAACTTTAATAAAACAGAGCCAGCGTTAATGTAATTGACTACACCTGTGCGTTTCCTGCCGTGACAAGTCAAAATGTCGGCTTTGAAACCGGGCTTATTGACGCAAACCCTGCCAATAGGCCCATGATAAAAGTGGGAGACGGGTATGCAATGCCGAAATAATTATTAATTGGATAAAACAAAAAAACAACTATTAAAGATGTTGAGAAAGGCAAGTAACAATGAAAGCTGTGTGACAATTGCAGAGGGATAAGAGAGATCCACACTGTGATTCTGGGCCCAGGTGCAATTGATTTAGCAGGGTGACACACTCCAACCAGGGACCTTCAAGAGAGTGCGCACACACACACACACACACACACACACACGAAGCAATGACTCATACCAAGGAGAAGTCATTTTGTCCATACGCTCTTAAATATGACAATTTCTGGCCTCCCTTTGCTACTCAGATAACAAAACAGCAGTTTATTTTCTGTCTTATTTTCGAGGCAAGAACATTACATTATTATTATGATTAATATTGCAAAAGACATAAGTAGGAGAACTTCAGGCTTATTTATCTATTTATCGTTCACCAGACAGTGAAGGCAGCACTGTATTCAAGTTATTTACCAGCATGTGTGTGCAATTATGTGATATGAAATCACATTGTGACTGACATGTCCTTTATCAGGATTCAATTTCCAGTAGAGAAGTGTAAGGCTGTGCTTTCAGTGTGTTCATGACCGTCCATACTGATAGTACAGCCTACTGTAGCACTGAGGGGTAGCTCTAATCAATGACAGATTGTATTGGTTTTGGATAAGGTCAGATATTCCTAAAATATGCGATGTACACACACACACACACACACACACACACACACACACACACACACACACACACACACACACGCTCTCACACAAAGACAAGTGTGTCGCACATCTCTGAAGACCGGGCTCCCTCTTTTTTCAATTTTCCCCAAGATAATAACAACATTTTTCCCCGAGACAATCACAACACGGCAGCAAAAGAAGCGTAAAGGTCAATGTTCTCCAAAAGGACAAGAGAGAAAAACACAACAGGAATGAGAGCGGCAGAAACACACAGAGACAGACACAGATTAGTTTGTCCCACTTCACCCATTTTCAAAACCAGATGTGCCATCTCCCACCTTCCATTTGAGCATCCATCGAGTTAATGCCACTCTTTATTGAGAGGGGAAATGAACATGTGGAAACACAGATGCGCAAAGAGGGAAACAAACAGCGGAGGGCGTGCAAAGTAAAGATGCGGTAAGATTCCCGATGGACATTTTCCGTGGAAAATGATGTGCGACACAGAACATGTCAGTGAAGCTGATGCTTCATTACACAAACCTAGTCGCAAGCACATGTGCACAACGTCACACACAAGCAACACACACCACGATCCCCTCTCCATGTTAGCTTTCATATCGTATTCAGTCACGTCCCGACTCCTGCTTCCAGCAACTTGCCCTCAAACGAGCGCGAGAGGACAACACTTTTTAAAACTGACAAAATATACGGTAAATCCATTAATACAAGTTATTAATTACAGACGGAGGAAGACAGATGTGTGACTTGGGCTGAGGACTTCAGACATGACTAACGCCCGGGCCACACAGCTGTGCTAGCAGCTCTGTGACGATGTACTTACGCACAGTGAGGCTTTTAAGATCAGCCTGCTAACATGTTCACAATTTAAAGCTTTGTAGGAACACAAAGACTTGTATGAACTCCAGGAAAGACGTGCTTCAAAGATTTAGAAAAAGCTAGTGAGTGGACTCATTTGTTGCTGAGATGTGGCAGGAGTAAATGGGAGAGATGTAGAAGATTTCAGGTCCATGAGTAATGATGAGTAATAGAACAAACTCGAAGCCCCAGTTGTCCTAACTTTAATATATCAGTTTATTCCAACATAAATCTGATTTTAGAGATATTGATACAGTTTGTATGCATAGACTCGTACTAAATTTCCTTAAATAATATTACATTCACTCATCCTTATACAGTGTATCTCACATCATAAAGAATCAGGTATTGTCACACCACATTGGAAGAAGGAAAACAATGTTGTGTAACCGTTGGTCGAGACTCTTTACCACGGGAGTCGCACACATCTACAGGGTCCTCATCTGATCTTAAACCTCCAGACACCTAGAGCAAAGCCTCCCAGCATGCCACGGGTGAGGGACTCTAAGAAAAGGTTAATTACCATGAAAGCATAATTTTTCTACAACTGCACAGGTTTTAGTTTGTGATGTAGACTGAAAAGTGTTATAAATTATTTGTACTTTACGCATTCATGATTTCAAATTACAATTATGAAATGAGTGTTTACATTTAAAATAATATTACTGTGGTTTGGAAACACATTTTGACTAAAAGATTAGGACCGGAGTCTGTCTATGGTGCACGCATTTGCTATTATTTATATAATTATCTAGATGAAAACTGATTAAGCTAACTGTACAGACAGCAAACATGTTCCAAACGTTGACCCTGTCTGTATAAATAAATACTTTTCTTTATATGTCACACTTTGTCTTCAGCTCACATAGTCCTCTCCTCCTTCACTCTCTCCACACCGGCCCTTCTTGCACCATAATGTTCACCCTCATCAGCAGTGTTGTAATGGTAATTATCAGAGCAGTTGATGTTAATGATGCAGGAAAAGACCCAGATCGTTATTACACTGAGGGGTTAAAGGTCAAACAGGACATCTGTATGCAAACTAGGTCGTGTCTGGGTGTAAAAATGTGAGACGTTATGCTCTTACACACACACACACACACACACATTTCTCATTTGCATGTACACACACACACACATGCAAGCCTGCACACACAGAGACGCTAGGAAGACGATGGCTTGATGTCATCCCTTGCACGGTTAATTAAGTGTTTGAATAACAGGATAATGAGACCCGGTATGTCGTTAATGTACCAGTTATTCAGGGTGGGAGATTTTTGTCTGTGTTTGCAATTGCATTGGTTCCATTTTCAAATAATTCATCCAATCAAAACTGACAAGACATACTTTATATATTTTATAGTGGCTAACATGACTGTAAATCAACTCCTGAGAACATGTGGTGTAAATTGCAGTTTTTCCAATAGAGGATAAGTGGTGATCAGTCAGACCCCCTCATTCATATATTTTACAGCTCGTCTACTTTACCGTCCCACGCAGTGACCATACACATGCACAAAGCACACGTAGCAACAAAGACGAAAAGAAGAAAAGATACAGAAGGGTAAAAAAATAGGATAGAATCCAAAACATTTAGCACACAACTTCCTGTGTCAGAGCCTACGAGAACAGTTAAGACATTTTCCCGAAAAACACACATGTACTTTCTTTCCGATAGTTAGATGAGAAGATTGATACCACTCTCATATGCGAGATCCAAATGCAGGTGAGGGAGCAGGATTGAGGCAGACGACTGATATCACACTTCATCGTACTGTGTGCGGTCATTACATCTCTGTAGATGGTGTTTAATGTGAATTATGCAAATCGTGAACATTTGGTCACATTCATTACTCGGACTATTAGGTTCCACAGAGGGAACTTAAGTTTGATGTTAAACACTGCGAAAGCATTGCACATCGTTAATGTTTTATTATTTAATTCTGTGTTTACTTCTACATATCAGATTCCTCACAGTACTTATGTTTTCCAGTTAATGTGAGACACAGCAAAGAAGACTATTTTATTGTTTGAGAACCCCTTCAAAACTCATTGGAGTTTCTCTGAAATGTAGGCTTTATTTTACAGTTGCCTCACAAGTTAGAGAACAAATAGGAATGGATGAATCCATGTAAACATTGCCTGTAGACAAATCTCACATTCAGTTGACCTGATGCACATTGACGAACGATTCAACAAAGATCCCGAGGCAGACTCAATACATCGTGGCTACATGCATAGACCACTCAAAGCCAAAGGCCTGCACTTTTTTACATTCAGTCGTGACTTGAAATTTGTGGATTCAAGTATACTGAAATACTGAAGGAGTGAGCGCTGTATAAAACAGTAAAGTTCAACATAAAGCAATTCTTAAATAATAAAAACGGGATTGCAGGGCGCAGATGCTGGCTCTGATGAGAAACCTTGAGTATCAACCAACAAGAGGGAGACAGTCATTGAACTGTAGGAGGCAGTTTCACATTGTGTTAGCTACAAGTGCAGATGACAAATGACACATTTCTGACTCATTGTTGATCCCTGTATCAAACGGTTGGATGGACCTCCTTACAGTCAAGAAGAAATAGCCATCACGTGTTATTAATTTATAATCTCTCTAGTGTTGAAGTTTCCAAACTACCTCAAATGTAAATCTTGTATCTATAGTAGGGCTGCAACTAACGATTATTTTAATAATCGATTAATCTGTCGATTATTTTTACGATTAATCGATGAATCGGATCAAAAAAAAAAAGCATTAATTTCCAACCCTTTATTCAAAAACAGTATGCTTTATGCTTTACATCTGCCAATTATATCGGGTTTTTTTTAAATAAAGTGCACAAAAATATGTATATTTTTGTTTAAAGGGACCTGAGCTGTCAGAACAATAAATCATTTATAAAAAATAAAGAAAAATACAAATCAGAAAACTTAACAGGATTTGTTTGAACGTCAGAACTTGTTCTCTACACTACACTCACAAACTCTCACACTCACAGACACACAGACTCTCACACTCAGACACGCACTCAAGTTCACTTGAAGCTTATTCATTAAATTATTACCATCATTGTAGTAAGTGCAAGTTAAGTTAATTTATACACCACATTTAAACACAGTTTAAGATGACCAAGTGCTGTAAAAAAAATTAAAAAGTACAACACACACAAATATATTTGTCAACAATAACCGATATGGGACAAAGCACAGAATATATATACATGACAACAGATTGAAAAATGAATGGGCCAAAAAAGGCGAGTGAATAAAAACGTGTCTTTAGTCTTGCAAACTATACCACCCCTGCTTTACTACTGTTATTAACGAGCTAACGCTAACTTGTCATGCTTGTCAAACTGGATAACGAGTAAACAGCAGCACCAGTAGAGCTACTGGAGGGACGTTACGTCCCTGATAGCAGTCGACTCCGGGGCGGCTGATCTGTCGCACTCGGTTCGGCCATGCACGCCGGATATGCCCCGCCTACGGATCGCGCACCGTCAAACAGCGTTACGGGTCTCTCCGGTGGTCTTTCCTCTACCTCCGCTCTGCTCTGCCCTCAACTCAACTTGTTTTTTTATACTCAAACATCTCCGCGACTTATTGAGTGGCGTAATAATCGCGCGACACAACGAATCGATAATGAAATTCGTTGCCAACACTTTTAATAATCGAATTTTATCGATTTTATCGATTCGTTGTTGCAGCCCTAATCTATAGCACACTATCCAGTAACTACTTAACCTTAGACATCCCTCATGTAAGAGAAGATAGAACTTTATTAATGCCAAAGGAAATTCTTGTGCCAGAGATTGATCAAAAATTACAACAAAAGATTAAGAAAAAACAATAGAATAAAAACAATGTGTTTATTATTATCTGCCGTCAAACTAGAGTTGTGGATTCTCATTGGGGATTTTAAAGCTATATTATCTGATGTTTTTCTTAATTCTATTAACTGCTTTTAGTTCCTTGTTATTGTGTACTTGTGTTATTTCTATTTTGCTATTTGTGTTCTTGTGATTGTTTCCTGTTCTCAGGTCTCTCTTGGAAAAGAGATAAAATGAAGAAAATAAAAACTCCAGTGTCTATACTTATAGTGAAGGAAATCATTTGTTAACTCATTAGTTAGTAAAACTACAAACTCTCTATGTCGGAATGGAAAAACTCAAGCTCGCTCTTTCTGACAAACACAAACCACCAACTTCTCCAAATCCCTTTAATATCCCTTTTGTTGCTAAGTTTGAAATAATTACATTGACTTATGCTAAGCTCTTCATCAACCTCAAGGGCTTGATCTCTCCAAGTCACAGGCACGAACCTACACAACCTCACACACACACACACACACTCCGTCCTGCAGCACCACCTGGGACTCTGCGCCCCCCTTTCAGGTCTGACACCGTCACCTTGTGGTGACGTCACCATCACACTGTTTCACAGTGAAACAAAACACATTCACAAATGATTAAAAAGCAAAAACAACAAGCTTCTGAGTGACTCTACAGTGACGCAAACAGTACGACTGCGAGGAAAAAGCTGTGCCGCAGAACAGATACGGTTATCATCAAAGCGTTTGTTTGAGGGGAAAACTTTTCCTGATGTGAAATACTGTCAAATCCAGTCAAATTTGTGTATGGCATTAAATGCAAGAACACTCTCAAGTCAGTGGCATCCAGAGACGTAAAAGAAGCATTTAGATTTGACACAAATACCCCTGACTGAAGGCATCTGCTGACAAACTGACTCGCTCTACAATGTTTATATGCTAAACAGAGATCTTATGAAAAGCTGAGGTAACGTGTTTTATCATTTTAATTCCTTATAAGATGTAATGTTGAGCATGGATGACAGGTTGTTATTGTGGTAGAGAAGAGATGCTCCTCAGGTAGACATTACTAGAGGAGAGTAATCGGATTTTCTTGAAGTGACACACACACAATAAAATGTGTGTGGTGCTGAATGTATCCTTGTTATCCCTCCGTCCATGGACCATTAGTCTTCCCATAAAACCAAACTCCGGAAAATCAACCACCATCCAACACACTAAAAGCAGACCTCTTGATTTTCATTTCTACGGATCACAAATGTTTAGTGTCAATTTGTCCAATAATCTGTTTTATGATCAAACACACGAAGAACTGACAGGATTCCCATCAGCCCCAGAGTAGTTTGTGTTTAGTGCTAATTGGCAAATGTCTGCATGCATATATGTTAAACAAAGATGATGAGCAGGGTAAACATCATACCTGCGTCATCATAGAGAGTTTGGCATTTTAGCTCAAAGCTCCACTGTGTACAGTACAGCTCTCAGAAATATCTTGATTGTTTTCAAGGATACTTAAATTAGAGTTTCTCAATTGATTTTCATAAAATATACTATATCAACCTTCAGCCACTTCTCTTAGATATTTTTTTGTGTACCCAATTTCACAACATCTACTTGTACAGTTAGTAGTTTCTTTAATTTCACAGGTTTCACAATTTCAATACTTTTAATTCCAAATACAAGTCATATATCCAAACATATATGTAAAAATCTGCCACGAACTAGTGATGTTTGAAATAGCTGAACATTATATTCTAACATCCACTAACCAGCAGCTAATGAAAACGGTCAAGTACTAAAGTTGGCAGCGAATGCTCATGATTTATAGTGGATGTAATTGTGTTGATTTTCTGCTGTAATTTTCTGCACATTTTGTACATTTTGTCACCTCTAAACAATAAAACTTCCTCAGCCCTTCTAACTCTCACAACTTCCATTGTTCATGCACAATTTACTCCAACTTCTTTCAGTGCTCACATTACAACCAACACTTCAACTGACGTTTTTCAGTTTAACCACTTCAACTGACACTTGAAGCTCAACTTATCCTCGGCTGACATTTCAATTCCTTTCAGTGCTAGAACTTTGACAGAATCTTCAAATAATTTCAGCACTTTTACTTCAAGTGATACTTCACCTGAACTCAGTTCACACTGAAACTGAAGAAACTTTTCACTTCATTGAGCTGTTCTCTCTTAACTGACACTTCAATTTATTTCATTTTCTGTATTTTGACTTTCCCTTCAACTGCAATGTTGCAAGCACCATGGAGCCATTTTCTTCAGAAAATGTTGCCATTTCCAGTTTTATGCTGGATTTGTATAATGCATTCTTAAGTAAGTTAGGTAAGTTGTGATGATAAAACAAAAAAACAAAAACGTCCAAACAACAAAATGAGCAGCTCCATCAGTGTATAGCATTAGTGTTTCTAGCGTGGGCTTTTTCTTTGATGCTGGTTTGTTATGCGTCAGTCAGGCTGCAGAGAAATCAAGTTAATTAATATCCATCGCCCTGTCTTAACCATCGACAGCGTCAGGAAATGAGTTCAGCCATTGGAGGATGATAAAGACGTTGGTATTATGACACTTCATTGATCAGAGATGAATATTGTCATCTGACATCAGCCTCAGATACCTGCCGTCTGCTTCTTCACTGATAAGACGTAGCCCCTCATGCTCTTGTATGCGTGCGTGGTCAGTAGATGTAAAGCCTAACGATAGCAGTCATATTGACGTATTGAATGAAGCCACCCATCTCCATCTCACATCTTGGGCCTATCACATGGCTGTAGACAGAGATAAGCGTGTCACAGCTGAAGAAGTGAAGTAAGTTGGTATGACAGGCGCTTTTGGAGAAGTCAAGTTCAGCTCGGACTGAGTCACTGGTTGTAAGCACTCTTATTCTGGAGTATTAAGTCTTAATAAAAAAAAGAGTGAAAGGCGTCTACCTGAAAATGAGACGGTTGACTTTGAACTGGGTCTCTATCACGCCTGTCGTCCTCAGTCGTACTCGCAGAACGTCTGTCTCTGTGGGCACGTAATCTGGAGACGTGATGCGGGTCAGGTTCTCAAAGAAACTGCCAAACGAGGAAGAGGAGGAGGAGAGAGAATGGTGAAAGACAGAGGGGAAACGGGTGGGGGGGGAGAGGGAGAGGTAGGAAAACTTAATAACCGGCAGACAAACTTGAGATCAAAAGAGAATCAGGTATCAGTTGCGGGTGTCTCGTACATTGTGTGTGTGTGTGTGTGTCGTGGCCATCAGCTGCCAGGTGGCGGGTAGAGTGTGCAGTGATAAAGCTGCAGGCCCAGGGGGCGCAGCAGCTCATCACCATGAATATTCACACTGCGGTTTACCATAATAACACACTGAGGCTAAGCTTTCAAACACAGATTAGCTATTAAAACAGCTATAGTGTAATCAACTGTATCATGTGTGTGCGCTCAGTGAGATGTGATCTTTTCACACACACACACACACACACACACATTGACGTCGCCACCTACCTAAACTGACTGTGACATTCTCAGCTAGTCATCCTGCATCAGTTTCTTGAACAGGGACAAACATCCTGCTGGTTAAAAAGCACACTGCCTGCCGGACGCTGCACAGTGAGAGCTTCTATTTTGTACTTCTGTCTTTGTGAGGACCCGTCTGAGTTTTAGAGAAAGGGGTCATTTTTCATTTGACTACATTTTGACCAATCCTCAATTCTTCTGTTAAAAAAAAGAAGTTATAAAAACCCACTGTACACTATGTGCTCAGCATTAAACATCACAGAAACACAGTTAGATACTAGCTGGTGAACATAGTGGATCATTTAGCAGTTAGAGACAGGAGTTATCATTCCTCAGGAGTTGGTAAAGACCAAAAAAAAGAGCTAAAAAAGAGTGAATATTGGACTCGCATTCATCAGGTGGACAGAAACACAACTCCAAATGAAATATCATGTTGCTCCGTGACTGCTGGATGTGTCAATAAGCAACTGTTTGATATGTGAATGTCATGTTTCAGTTGTCTCCAAAATGCCACAAAAAAAATCTGAATTTAGCCTCAAGGTTAGATTTATAAGATAGACTCTATTGTCTATCTTGGACACATACAGTACAGAATATGTTGTAAACAAGCTGAGCCAGATTATCTAAGTTACTTTATTTAGTAGAAAAATCAAAAGTGAGCACATCTGAAATGTCTGTAATAATCCCTAATTTTACAGGAAAACTGAGTACTTACAACTACACAAAGTAATTTAACTTGATCCTCGAAAATCCTTGAAAATGTGTGTGTTTTTTCAGTCGTCTTAGTATTATTACCAATAAGAGTTATTGCCTTTCTAGATAAAATAAGGTCCAAGTTGTACTAAATTGGAATAACCCTTTAAAGCTAAGGTAAGGATCTGGAAAATGTATTATGTCAATAAGGGTCCTCACAAGTATAGAAGTATGAACATGCGTGTGTGTGTGTGTGTGTGTGTATGCCTCAGGAAAGTGGAGGGTGATGGTGATGTTCGGTGGTTCTCAGTGGGAACAAGGGAGGCTGTCGGTGTAGATAACCCCAGAGCCGAGGCCTCTCGCTGGGGTAGAGGATGAGAACAGACAGCCTCCTGGTGGGTTCCAGCTCTGTCTTACACACGACATCCTTTCTACACTCCTGTCTTATTTTCCTCTTCATCCTCACTTCTTTACTTTCATTATTGTGCCTGCACACGTTTGTCTTTTCCTTGGATATGCACATTTTTAAACATTCACTGTAATCTTTTTATTTATACCGCTATGTTTGAGCATTTTTTTGTGTTGCATTGCTTTGCATCCAAAACCAATAAAAAAACAAACTCATGCATGTATTTTAAAGATGTGAAATAGATGTATATAATACCCATGCAACACACATTACTTGGGTTTGTCTCCCTCCCTCTTTCCTCTCCCCAGACTCTGATTCCCAGTGACAGCGAGCACACGGCCGAGCATCGGCTGCTAAGTCCTGCTAATTAGACCCCTGCATCACCTCAGCACAGCGTGAGTGTGTGCTGGCAGAGTACTCACTACAGTGCCGAGTCATTGAGCTCATACTCGTATCCTCGGGCCGCCGCCGCCCTCACCCCCTGGTCGGCCAACAGACAGGACAGGGCGTGGCTAAGGAAAGGAAACAGCACCTGTTCTTCGTCAAAACAGCGCCCACACGACAGGACAGAATGGGCGTGGACCTGCAAGAAGAGACGGAGACAGATATATGGATGGATGGACGGCTGGTCAGGAAGGAGTGGAGGGCAGATGGAAAAGAGGATGTGAGTCTTAACGACAGAAAAGTTCAGCAGTCTGTCTCGGCTCTTAAGACTTGGTAATCTTTACAGATGGACACATTTATGGATATACACACAAACACATACACACCCTGGTGACATTTAATAGAGGAAATCATTTGGTCATCATATCCCGGAAAAGATGTGCGTCGTGGGTGGATAGTGTATGATTTTTGATAACTTTGACAATAAAGTTCAAATCAAATTGAACCCCACAATCCAATCACCCACCCAGTGTTCTCTGCTCTCATGCAAACAAACTGTTACTGTGTGTGTGTGTGTGCGTGTGTGTGTGTGTGTGTGTGCGTGTGTGTGGTGCTAGATGCAGCAGCTGTGGCTGCAGTGCTGAGATGCTGCTCTCTAGTGGAGATCTGGTGCAGTGAAGCAGAGAAGAGGAGCAGGATGGAAAAGACAAAGATAGAGAAGAGAGGGATTTGGAAAAAAAAGTTTGATAGAATTGGAAAAACACAAAACGTAAAAAGGAACAAACATGCAGAGAGACAGGTTGACATAGAGACGTGCAGACAGACTACCTTGTTCCTGGTGTTGGCCAGGTTGATCCGGAGGACGCCCATGCCATGGAGGACAAACTTCATGGAGGTCAGGAGGTTATCCAGCACTGCAGGCTGCCAAAGGTCAATGGTCAACGGTTAAGTTTATGAACGGCAACAGGAGAAAACTGAAATTCATCACTAACAAGGACAACTTTTAAAAAGAGTACCTCATTTTGAATCATACAGGAATAGCTCCACATGTTTAGAAATACTTTTATCAGCTTAGCTTAGCATAAATACTGAGAATCACTGTCCAAAGGTAACAAGATCTGCCTCCCAGCATATCTAAAGTTCACTAATCAACACTTTTTCATATAGTATTCATGGGGCATAGTGTGTGTATGTGTGTGTGCGTTTCCATCTATCACACCCCATGGATCAGCAATCAAATCCTATTGAGAGCGTAGGAGAGGGAGAGTCACATGTAATTCACATAGATTAAACTCATAACTCTGTTTTAGTGCTTGGAAACCTTGAGTCTTTAGTGACTGAGCAGAGAGTCAGGAAGTGTGTGTGTGTGTGCGTGTGCGTGTGCGTGTGCGTGTGTGTGTGTGTGTGTGTGTGTGTGTGTGTGTGTGTGTGCGTGCGTTATACTCTCCGTCACTCTCCTGCCAGCTCAAGATAAGCTTCACATTCCATCACGATTCTATCACGGTCTGGTCGCTCTTCTCTCTCTCTGTGTGTGTGTGTTTTAGTGTCCAGATTGAGATGTGTTGCTCTCCAAGTGAAATGTGCGAGGTGAGATAATTCAGTGAGGTGACAGTGGGCTTCATCTCACGAGGAGAGCTGGGCTGAGGGCTGCTGACACCACGGCATCAGGGACATTTTGGGAGAACCTCGGCTGACAGTGCTGCATTGATTTGCGTCGGAAATAAGCTGCTTTGTGCATTTGTCTCCCTCTGCCTGATCATCACAGTCATCTGCTCAGATATGCAATTTCATACAACACTAGATTTGTTGTATCATAACACCACATTCTTGTAATCTTACAAACAATACATATTTTTTGGTGCAGATTCTATGTTTTATGACCATAAGCATCACTAGAAAGCAGGCAGTTAGTGATATAGGGGTGATGGCAGTCTTGAGGTTTGCTACAAAACGTGTTTATGAAGTGGTCTCTGCTCTGGTAGTTACAGGTTAGTGAACAATGGACGAAGACTAAGAGAGGCTTCCGAGTATGAAAAGTGCAGCTGAGTAGAAGTAAGACACGAACAGGACGAAGAGTCTACAGCCATGGTTGCAGCTCTAAAAAGCTGTACTTAGGTGCAACAGTGCATGCATTCTAACATGCTCACGATGGAAATGCTAACATGCTGATGTTAGGAAGGTGTAATGTCCACCAGGTTCACCTTCTTCGTTAGCATGCTAACATTTGCTAATTAGCAAGAAACATACAGTCGAGGATGATGGGAATGTAATTAAATTTGCAAATATCTGGTTATGGACCAAAGTAAGGGACAATAATAATTTTGACCTAATGGTGGCGCTTGATAAAAAGTTAGGGGATCGTCACAGTTATTACAATTCATCCTCTTTGGTCCACAGACAGACCAACCAGCTGACAATGACATGCCTAGAGCCGCGCTGCAAGTGTGACTAAAAAGTACGGTCAACACAAAATACAGGCAAAGTTAGTTCTTCCTACACGTGTTCCTTAGTGAAACTCTGTCACGCTCATCAGGACATAACACCCACACAGGTGTTTTGAATTACCCTTGCTGATTTGACCTCTGCTCAGGTTATTAAAAGTACACGATGTCACAAAATTCTATGGTCCAATAAGAATGATAACAAGTAAAGGTGATTGGCCCCAATAAGTGTAATAAAACTAACATGGGAGTAAAGGACAACCTCTATGAGAGGAGGTCGAATCAGGAAGCATACGTAAAAAAGCACCTGTGTGGGTGAGTGTGGAGGCTTTAAAGATTAATGCAGTTACACACATATTCAATTGGGCCTCATGACACACTACATTACAAATGTACGAATTGAAGGGGGCATTAGAGCCTTGTACGAGACCTCTGCTAAATGTGTAGGCTAGGCTAGTCGTTAAGATTTGAAGATTTATTTCTGAATCCAAACTTGGAGCAACCTCTCATGTGGATGTTGTTCTTCCATCTTCAAGATCTTCAAGAGTTCTACCTCTGCTACCAGGGTCTCTCCTACCCTGACTGGTTCTCTATGCAAGCTTGATGAGACAAACCCAAACACTTTTGATGTTGGGTGCCTCAAAAAGCCCTGAATCTTTAAGTATCCATTCTTGAGGCAGTTCACAGTAAAGAGTAATCTGGGCTGTCCGACACTTGCGCCTGCTTTAGAAGGGCTTACGTACTGAACACATTGTAGCCCCAAAAAAGTTAGGGTATCTTAAAGTTACCCTGTGGAGTTTTTGAGGGCGTACCCGTTTTGTTTGTGTCACCTATGAGGATGCATATTCTGGAATCGACAACGTGCCAACAAACAGAGCAATGCACCAACGAAGGCAGTGAAGAAGAAGACTGCTAGTGAGTAAACATGGATGTAACCAATACAGGATTGAAAATATTTAAGAAATCAGCGTTTCGAATGTTTTATAAGGAAGGAAATACACTCAACATATGCACACACAATGCTTCTTCACAACGACAAGATTTTCCCGTGAGTTGAATCAACAATTAATAATTGGAGCTTTGTTAGCATTACAAAAGGTAGCATTTATTGGATTTATTCAATTGCTAAATCTGTCCACCCCCTGGATTTAAAGTACAACGGATTAAATTACTGCCCGTATCCCTTGTCTCTCCCTTCAGTTGGTTCATTCTTCTTTCTTCCTTCCTTCCCTCCCACCACCTTTGTCCTCCTTATCAATTGTTTCCAAGTTCCTCCCTCTATCTGACTCAAGACTTACTTTGGTTTTGTGTTGACAGTAGAGGTGGGAGGCAGAGGGGCCATCAACATCAGACACTTTGTGTGTGTGTAGAACGAGTCTTTCTCTATGTGACTAACCGTACGTGAAGTAAACTGACCAATCAGCTTGTACCGGCTGTTGCAACTAAACACACTTTCTGCCGGATGGCTACATTACCCCTAATACACAAACACTGGGCCATTCTTTCCACTGACCAATGCATGCCTACACTCACACAAACACCCACACAAACACCCACACCCACACACACACACACACACAAAGAGCCTGGGGCCACAGGTCGGTTGCTCTATGGTAATCTGAATCCACCATCACCTTCATCACACTATACCTCACCTCTCTGGAAGAGTATAGTGTAAAAAGACACTGTGTTTTCACCAGTGGTGAAAGCAAAGCTTTCTCTGCTGGCCTAGACACTGACAGAATCACAAAGTTATAGCTATTTTATTATTTAATTATTTTTCATAAATACACTACATGTATTCTAATTATTTTTCCCATTAGCTTATTATCTCATTGCATAGCTACTGTCTTCCTCGGTTGCTCTGCTTCCAGCGCAGCTTGTTTTAAGTAGAGCTTTTATCCAATCAGATTTCACCCCATGCTGTCTCTAAGTAAAACAATCTGCCCAGAGGCCTTCATAATTACAAGTGAATCCCTTTGCAGTTTAAGTAAATGGGGACGATATTGTTGATTGTCATAGTGTTCAACAAAACATTTTCAGCCCATTAAAACGTATTCAAGAAATACAACTGGGGAGGCTCGACTGTCTTTACTGGCGTCCATGAATGGAGAAGGACCTCTTGCTGTAACTGAACCGCACCAATGTACTGTACAACCATGTCATTAAATTCTTTGTAATCAAAGAAAGGAGGATGGACTTTGTCTTTAAATAGTGAACAGCAGCTTTTGTAAGTGAACTGCTTTTGTGTTTTTACATCTGCAGTAGCGTTACTACTGTATTCATTTTTCTATCGTGTCGTTTTTATGATATGGTTAACATTGTTCCCTCTGATGTGAATAATATCTGAATGGCCCGTGCTCTTCAGTGTGTGACGGAATGCGTGTTTTAGCGCTGCAGTTTTGCTGGAATGTGCAGAGGCCTGTTGAAATGTGTTATTTAAGTTTTATGTTATTTTACCTGCTTTGTTATATAAATATATGTGACTGGATATTGTGAGCGTGTTGTCATTGTGTTAATTACATTGATTTTGGCTTTATGCATTGCCCGTTAATGACGAAGCATCCCGTCATGCTGGCGTCATAATAAGGTTCTTCGGAGGTGGTTCAACTGTAGTAGGACAGCACTGAAGGCCCAGGTATAATATACACGGCCCGCCACTGGTTTTCACCCATGTGTGTGTGTGTGTGTGTGTGTGTGTGTGTGTGTGTGTGTGTGTGTGTGTGTGTGTGTGTGTGTGTGTGTGTGTGTGTGTGTGTGTGTTGCTCAGTTTACAAGGAAGTACAATAAACAGAAATCTCTCACACCTTTCCAACATTTGTTTCCTGCTGGCTATCAATACCAACACAGTTTAAAGCATTGTGGGAACTTTATGTTACACTGTGGCGATATTACAACTCCCATTACAGCAGCGTAATCTCTAAATCCATCCAGATACACTGAACTATTGTTCAAACTTGCTGTTTGGATCGGCTCCCTGAACCCAAAAAACTAACAGCCATTTGCAGTTGTCTTGTGTCGGAGCAATTTACTACAAAAGCACAACAACAAAGAATGCAGCTGAACTGACGGTGGTCTGATATTTAATTATTAACCAAAGACTGTTCTGCTAACAATGTATGACTAAGAATGGGAGTGTGTGTTTGTAGGTTTTAAGCTCTATTGATTCCACAAACCAGAACCTCACAGCCGTTCTAGGTGAGAAAGATCCCCGATTCATTGCATTTTTCAAGAAACATATTCTTGAAAAGAACACCTGAATCAACAAGGAGATTCCTGTCTGAAAAAGACAAATCAGTTCAGAAATGTTATGCATTGCCACATTAACATGTGCACACAGACACACACACACACACACACACACACACACACACACACACACACACACACACAAAGCCTCACTTTTGTTGACACAGAGTTGTGTGCATTGGAAGAGAATGAAGGGAAGTTTCAGCCTATCCAGAGTAAAGGCAACACCACGGCCTCGGGCTGCAAATAAAGGAGGGATGAGACAAAGAGGAGCCAGCTTCCTACCTTTCTTCCACTCAAACAGGCTGCCTGTCATGGTCCTAATGCAATACAAACCTGGCTGGCAGGGCCACAGAAAGACCAGACAGAGAAATAAAGAGATGGGGGTTTTCTCACTGTGCCTTCAGGGGAAATATGGTAGAACAGATAGCGTGGAGCAGAGATTACCTGTCCAGTTCAAGACAAGGTCCAGATGTTTACGACTGCATTGGTGGACACAAAGACGCTTGTTCAAGACAGCAGGTAGGGCGTCAGAGGTGGAAACAAATGCACATGTGGAACAATATGCACACAGGCTTGATAAAGAATAAGTATGTGTGTGTGGTTGGGATGGTCAGGAAAGGGCAGGGCAGGTTTGTGAGTTAGTGTCATTTTTCTAAAACAAGGGCGTAACCTGAGAACAAAAGGCAAACCCAACTGACAGCATGGAGAACAAAAGAGATTTGACTACGGGCATTTAACCCGTGTTCATACGTGTGTGCATGCTTGAACATGTACAAATATATTTGTGAACTGCTTACATTGTTGTGTAAATGCAACAAAAGGAGGTTCTGAAACCATCACGCATATAGATTTTTTCTTGATAATATTATTTTTAATTAATGCAAGAAATAATTTGTGCTTTTTAGCAGCTTTCTAAACAATGAAAATGTGCAATAGCTCAAATGTAAGGCTGGGGTATCATTTAAAAATGCCATAGTTGCCAGAGGGATTACTTTTTTCTTGTTTAATTGAAATGTCTCGACAACTTTTGAATGGATTGTTATGGAATTTGGTGCTTAAACTCAGGTCCCTCTCAGGATGAATTGTAATGACTTTGGAGATGATCTTGTTTAACCTAGAGCCATCATCAGGTACAAACTTATATTTGTCCAATACTTAAATACCTTTCCATCAGCTTCAACTGTACTTTGTGGTTAGTGCTAATTAGCAAATGTTAGCATGCTCACAAGTGAACCAAGATGGTGAATACAGTAAACCTTATACCTGCTTAACATCAGCATCTTAGCATTGTTATTGTGAGCATGTTAGCACGTTAACATTAGCATTTGGCTTCTTTAGTACAGCATCACAGAGCCACTAGCATCGCTGCAGACTCTTGGTCTTGTTTGATACTAGCAGCAACATAACTGAGTTTCGGTACCAATAATAAAACTTAAAAAAAAGAAGAAAAGTATTTTGTAATAACATGTTTTTCTAGAGAACCTCTTTAATTAACTTAATGAAATAGGACAGGTCTCAAATATGAAATGTCTGAAGACAAGCAGCTGTACAAAAACTTTGCCTAAATAAGTTTTGAAATAAATAAATACATACAGTTTAAAACTGTCAAAATGTGTATTTGAAGGGAAAACATGATTGAATCATTGATAAGGAATTAGACTACACGTTCGATACAGATTTGTGGTACTTTTGGACAGTTTTTGATACACATTTAATTCTGCACCAAAAAAGTGTCGAGGTTTGATATCCAGCCCCTCCTCAAACTGATAAAAGCATAAATAGAGCTCCTCAGGGGTTCGTTATCCTTCTTTATTCAACACAGCCCAATAAAAGAAAGCATGACGCTTGTGTTGACAGAAGGGAACTGCAGACAAGGTGATGGTTATGAGACAGAAGAGGCAGCAGAAGGAGAGAGGAGTGCAGGGAGGGAAGCTGGAGGCGTCTTTAATATCTCGGAATGCATTGAAACGTCCCAGCTGCCAGTACAAACAACTGGGACCTTCATATGTCATACGAGTGTGTGTGTGTGTGTGTGTGTGCATAATCCTGACCATGAGCAACTGCAAAAAAGATGTTTCGACAAAGTTTGACAGTGTTTTGGACATGAGATGATCAACAACTTAGTATTTAGGCGAGTTCAAACTCCACCATCTTCATCTGTGAAGCTTGCCTTGTCAGTCTGTTCCGGTAACAGGGCTGTTATTAAAGAGCAGGTATTCGCAGCATGATGAAGACAGAGAAAGGCCTCCTCAGTCATCACATACTCATTATGTATATGCATGGCAGGAAGGTGGAGAGAAAGACGAAAAGATACAGGAGTAGAAAAGGGGAAAAGAGGAGAGTAATGGACAGGGATGTGGAAAAAGATAAGCCTTCAATCAAAACAAGCTGGTGTGTGTGTGTGTGTGTGTGTGTGTGTGTGTGTGTGTGTGTGTGTGTGTGTGTGTGTGTGTGTGTGTGTGTGTGTGTGTGTTGAACCGTTTCCATTCTCCCAACCCCAGTACAACGGAGGAATCTGGCTTCCAGTTGCTCACAAACACACACACAGAAGGAAGAGCAGATACGAGCCAAACCACTGCATACCAACTTGGATCTGACCCTGTGTATCGTGAGAAAAATATCCCCCACAGGAACTAAGCATCGCCTTGTTTTACATCAAATCTCCTGTTCATCTCCGTCACTGACTCCACATCTTTAACTTTAATTCCACTCCTGTGAGGCAATAATTAAACCGAGCTCTTGGCTTCCCCTTAAGTGCGATTGTTGTCCAGCTCTCTTCTTCTGGAAACATAACACCAAGCTAATAGACTGTTATCTGTTCAAATAAAAACATCAGGCAGGGTGAACCAGTCTCCTCAAGTGTACGTATGTGTGTGTGTGTGTTTCCCACCTTGAAGCTGGTGAGCTCTTGCTTGGTGAATCCATGACTGTGAATGATCTTCATCTGTTTGACCAAAGTGCTTTTGCCGCTCTCTGCTGCACCTGGAGGAGGTTGTAAATAGGTGTTAAACTGGGTCTTTTTTTTTTTTTTTTTAATGCAGTATAGATAAATCATATGAAACTTGCATCTATAATCTGTGATCAAGTGTAATCATTGAATCTAGAATGGTTAAATTAAACAGTGGATTTATTAGTCAGTCACAACCAAATGTTGATCGAAAAATTTGAAATTGTATGTTGTTCAATGGGAAATATCCAGCGAGGGATTCAGGTACTACTCATATATGTTATGGTACATAACAGTCCTAGGGACACATCCATCAGGTGAGTTTAAGGATGTTCAGTCGTCAGTCTCACCTAGTAGGAGTATTTTAACCACATTCATCTCCCGCTTGGCGTACTCGTACAGGTCTCTGTCTATCTTGGTGCTGTGTATCCTCGCCTTCTTCTCCTCCTCCTCTGTAACTTCGGTACCGAGGCACAGTCCCATCCTGAGCACTCATCTCCTCCCACGACCCCCGGCCTGAGAGGAAAAAACAAAGGCAGGGAGTCCAGACTGGAGATCAAGCCCAACTTGTTTCTATGAGCTGCAAGCCACGAGCTCTCCTGCTAAATCCGCACACGGCAAGGGTTACTGTTAACTCTAGGAAAAGAAAAGTTCAGGCCATCTCCGACACATATCCTTCAGACTCCCTGGAGTTGGGGCTCAAACCGTACGGAAGAATTTGATTTTACGCATCGCTCCAATAGTTTTCTTTTCTTTTCCTTCTCAGTGGCAGATTTCAATGGGTTAACTTTTCGGCGACTGTCCTCAGCCGTGAAAACACCAAACTGTTGACACTGTGCGCTACTGCGGTTCAAAATCTGCCCTACCGCCTTGGCAAAGACCCAAGACAATCCTAAAAGTGCCTCCTCCCACTGCAGCCTGCTGCACAGATGGAAAAGTTTTGGGACTTCCCTGGGAAGTGACGTTCCGGAGACAAAAATGCTGAAAACGCAATTTCACCTGTGTATGCTGAGAAAACTAATTAAGCTTTATCCCTCGAAGTGGTGCAAAGTAACTGAGTACATTTAGTAAAGTACTGTATTTCCACTTTAAATGACCAGTTACTTTATCTACAAAACATATTAACTAGTTATAGAATATAATGCATCATTGTAAAATAAAGCCCCTGCAACCACAGACAAGTGTTTTCATTTATTATGGCTGATGAGACCTGCTCAAGTTATAGTTGTGTTAAGTTATGATGGATTTACAGTGTGTGTGATGTCAAAAACATCCACACACGGATAAGTGATAACGTTCTAACTTGCAACAAAACAAATAGAGACAGATGGCAAGCAAGTCAGTAAAGTCTGTGCGCACACACACACACACACACACGCACAGTCTGGAGAAGAGGTTTTACCAGATGAAGTGAGTAAAAAAAATACCTGTGGTGTACATGAGTTGTGAGCTATTCAACTAAAGAGTGTTTATTTCTTCTGGGAAACTAGACAAAAGCATAAATAATTTTTTTAAAGTAAAAACAAAAATCAAACCAAATAAAGAATGTTCTGTGATGATCGTCTGCTGATCATGTATGTTTATTTTGGGACTCATTTCAGTTTTGGAGCCACTGCACTTTGGGCACTCCTCACCAAAATATTCAGATTTCTTCCTCACAGTCATTTCTCTCATACGTTTTACAGATGAACGTCAAAACCCTCAAATGAGTTTCCTCTGGGGCCCTTGGGAGGCCCCTATGTAAAATAAATGTTAATCTTCACTATTCCATTTACTAAAAAGCAGAGCAGTGTAAACATACATGAAAAGAACTTGGACCAAATAAATGTGGAGAGGGAGATGTTTCAGTATCTTTATAGTTATGCCCCTCAGCTGACTGAATGGATCCTTCCTGCAGAAGCTCCTCTGGGGCGCTCGGGCTGGAGGATTAAAGGCTCTTTGTGTTTGTAATGTTTGGACAGTTTGCAGTTTTTGTTCAAATCTGAGAGCAGCGCGGACGAGATGGGATCGGTGGGATTTAACAGCTTCTGGGCGGCTGTGGCCTCATTTCACAAACTCGGTGAACTGTGACTATGTGCTGATCCAACAAAGATCTCATCAGGCTGCACACACGACGCTGTAAAACAGACATCAGATGACACTTTGAAATGTATTTATTTATTTATTAAAAGGGAGGTTTACACTTTGCAATATAGTGATTGAAAGGTTGTAAGAAATTCCCATCTACTATTTAGTAACTAAATCTATTTATTCCATAGACACTTTAAAAAGTCTTGTACCATTTATAATTCACTTCAGAGTAATTTGCCCCATATAACAAGAAAAACAATCAACGAATGTTTGCAGAAGCAGTTTGACCGTGATACTGGGCCCCAGTTTATTAAGTTATTGGATTCTTTTGCAAAGGAGGAGAAAAGAGGACATACTATTTTTTTGTTGTTGTGGAAACACACTTAGTAGTAGACTGAGGAGAGACTTCACCAACAGCTGTAGAGACAGTTTAGACTTTTTGATACAATTAAAAGCCCTTAAATTAGTTATAGCTTTTGGAATGAGGCACGAAATTACGGTCATTTACAGCGCAAACACTCACTCACTCACTCAACTCACACTCTCTCTCTCACACACACACACACACACACACACACACACACACACACACACACACACACACACACACACACACACACACACACACACACACACACACACACACACACACACACACACACACACACACACACACACACACACACACACACACACACACACACACACACACACACACACACACACACACACACACACACACACACACACACACACACACACACACACACACACACACACACACACACACACACACTCATATATACACGCACGGTGCAAAATCAAATCCACGTTTAAAATGAAAAGACTACTCCACAGATCACTTAACATACTAATAATAATGTTTGTCCAGGGTGGAAAAAAACAAAGTGAATTCTTAAAATCAAATTAAATCTATTATTCACAGTGTATTGAAAAACAGACTACATTCAATGTTACTGATGACACTTCTTAAAGACTACTATGGTTTAAAATCTAAAAACACAAATGACAATGTCATTAATATTTCAAGTTATGGCTTATTACAAAATGAACATACCACTTCGACACCTAAACAGGAACACATAGTGTGAGATTTCATGGACAAAAACACTACATGACAGAAGAAATTATTAAAAAGTTCCCCATGGAGGACAAGAGGTTTAAAAACGATTTTGCAGGTTAAAACATAGTATGAGCTTGTATTCTTTGTGTTCTTTTCACGGCAGATCTAATAGCTTAGGCTGGGGCCGTCAGTATAGATGAAGGCTGAGCGAAGCTAAGCCAGCAGTGCACACCAAATATTTAAAGCAGGATTCTGCTTTAAAAACAGTTCCAACATGGCTGTCCGTCTGGGTCAGTTCAGTCCACCCTCTTAAAGCTGAGTGTACCAGGGCGAGTAAATCAGACACACAACCAGGTCTGAGGTGACTAGTGAGCAACCTGAGCTGCATCTTCACTCTGCTCCTGCTGCTCTCTCCTCTTCATCGCCTCGATCACTGCCATCTCCTTGGCCTCCTTCTTCTGATTCCTGGCTTCAAACTGCAGCCTGGGAAAATGCAAGGTTGGGTGATTAAACTTGCGATAAAAAACAAAACAAAAATTGTAAGAGTCCAAATGATCTATACAGCAAGAAATCAAATGCAGATGAAGATGACAAGGAAGTGCCAAATCAAGTTACAAATGGGGAGTCGCTGACCTGTTTTCAATGATCCTCTTGACAATGTCATCAGTGGTGAGATTGTTCTCACTATCGATGGTCCTGAATATCCCCCTCTTCTTAGGCTCCTGAGGGCAGAACACACATAGTTGTCAAACCAACAGAAAGGCCAAAGTTCACCGCTAATGATGGGTTGTATTGTAAGTCAGACAAATAAAGAGCATCTGACACGCTAATGTAATGTGAATGGAATTTAACCTCAAAATGACTTTGTTGTATTTGTCTCATTCGTCTGTATACTCCTCCGCTTATTGCTCAGTGTGAATAAGACTGTGGCCCAACTTTGCAGTAGTTTCTGCAATTAGTTGAAAGACCAGAGGCCCCCATACTCACAGCGTAGGGGTCTGCCGTATCTTTGTCAGGGATCACCTCCGTCTTGCCATGACACACCAGGTCAATCTGTACAGTTACACAAACACACCTGTTAAACCACCCATCACGTGCAGAGAGAGATAACAGAGCCTGTCCCTGGAGAGCCCCTGTGGCGGCTCACATAGTCACACATTACTCATCTAGACTAGTCTAGAAGGGGCACTTTAGGGCGCAGCAGTGTGTCACTGATCAAAATAAGCAAATTAGAGCAGCACCTTTTCATTCATTTATCTCCGGCTTTTCTAACTGTGGATCACAACATTTGAAGAAAAACGAGTGACAGGATCCTTCCTGAAGACTATGATGATATGACTTGTTAACTACCTAAACGGTATCTGACAGATCTTCATGTGTTCCAGTTGACGTTTTATCTTCTGGTATTTCTCGTGTCCACAAGGGGGCACCACATGGTTCAATATGGGCTTTTTGTCATTTACAATTTACATAAATGATCTTAAGGAGATTCTGTTAAATGCAGCAACCATACAGTAATACTGTCCAAGGATTTTAGTCATCTTTGAACTGTATTTAATCTAATTCTATCTCAACTTTGAGCTGAAACTAGTTTCAAATCCAAGTTAGTTTTAAAACTTTAAACAATTTAAGACTGCAAAACATTTACCCAGTATGGTAACTTCACTCTCAGTCTTCAAACTGAAGGGACCATTCTGGTTAAATAACAAAAATGCACGATCAGACGTAGAGTCATATAACGGCAACTCACCTTAAAATGATCCAGCAGGTCTTTGCCCACTGCATAGGGAGCACCAATCACCACCTCTGACACATACTATAGAGAGACAGGCCAGTGGAAGATAAAAGAAAGACCCAGGTGTTCATTTTTAGAATGATTAAACCATCACGAGTGTCAGTTTAAATGTAAAAGTGAAACTGACGAGCACCTTTTTGATACAACACAGCTCAGTGGTGAAGGTGTTTTTACAGTTCACTGCTTCAATTCTGGCATTGAGTAAAACTGATGGCAAAGCAGAGCAATTTAGCAGTTTCAGGATTGTGTAACATGTTTGTTTTGTGTAATGTTCTCGTAAGTTGGTCGAACTTCAAAACTTGAAAGCGGACCAGCAGGAACGGAGGGAAGAGAGCCAAGTTCAGCCTGCAGCACTGTGACTTCAGGCTAGAAATAGTGATGGGAAATTGTAGTATGCTAGTACATTATATGTGACATATGATTGTGTACTGAGAGAGTGGGAACATATGGGGATCTCTGCCATTGCTTTGATAACGGCGAAGTAACCAAATGGGGGTTGCAGGTTAATGTTTAGGTGTGAAGATCCTAGGGATAATCAAAGGTAACAGAGACAAATGTCTTTGTGTGACAAGGCTCAGAAGAGGAAGGGGCTGACGGAAGGGGTCAATGGGGAGCTTGAAACTGCTGACCAATTGTGATAATGTAAAATACCTGATGTTCCCCCTGCTGTGTGCTGAGATGTTTAAGAGCAAGAGGGACACTGGATTCTTTGCTCATCCTCTGCAGACTGCATTGCAGTCAGTATGATGATGAAGACTTCTCTGCGCAGAGAATAAATACTTTAAAGACAAACTTCTTTCCTCAATGTTTCTTGTTTCAGTATTCAGGATTATAGGACTCACTCGGTACTATTGAATCGTTTTTTTCCACCACAAACTTGGCGTCACGAACAGGATCCCTTGAAAGATCATCGGGAACCAACTGCGGACGGGGACTGATCATCCAGGAGGCTTCTCCTCCTGCCTCTGTGCCTCCACACATTTTGGAGAGGACCGTTCAGTGGTTCCTGATCATCTTCACTGGGATCCTAAAGGACCTGATTGAGTCCAGATAGACTTCTGAAACATCCGGTGAGATACTGAAATTTTGAAAATTGACTGAGAGATTGTTTTGGGGGGGGTTTGTTTTTTTAAAGTGAAATTGGGATTTAAAAGTGCACTGAATTAGGATATAGAATGTTTTTGGTAATATTCATGATAATATTCATATTAGCATTTAACAGGCTTTGTGGATATTTGTTGACCTCATCTCATATAAATGCTGTTGTTCGTGAAAACTGTGGTCAGAATACGGTAATATAGGATACTACTTTTAGGAGTGTTCGAATAATATTGCTGAGTAAAGAATACGGTCATAGAATAGGGTACATATATATATATATATATATATATATATATATATATATATATATATATATATTGCTGAGTAAAGGAGGACGGGAAGACAAGGGTGAGTGTTTGATAGTCACGTTAAAATACCTTAAAGGTTGAATATCTTACAGATAGACATTAAACATTGAAGTCCTTTTAACCTAAGACGAAGAATCCGTAAGGAGACTGGAAAGAAAAAGATTAGACTTAGACTTTGAATCTGTAAGGATACATTTGTCTGTAATAAAGGGTTAGACTACGAATCTGTAAGGATAAATCTGTCTAACAGCTTAACTTTGATTGTGCCCGGAACAAATCCAAAGACTCACGGTGACGACTGTGTTTAGAAGATAAGTGTACACTTTCTGTGCCTCAAAAGGGGTGCACAGGGAAGCCAGGTTCCTCCACCTGAAGGACCTAATGTAATCATGAAGAACAAGTATGGTGAAATGAGTTGTCAACATCTGAATGAATGGGTTAATGAATGTGGGTTTTCGTCAAGGAGGATCATTTAGCATAGATCAGATTTCAAAAGTTGCAGAAATGATAGCACAATAGAAGTTTGAAAATGTGGAAGGATGAATGTGAAAGAAGGGAAAGAAAGAAAGTGTGTAAAATGATGCCTAAAAGTAGATAAACGAAGTGAAAAGGGAGCAGATAAAGCTTCTCAGAAATCTTCTTCTCTCTATCCCTCACTGCACAGGGTGGATCCTGAACTCGATGCATGTCCTCCCCCCCACCTCCACCATATGCAGCCCCACCACCTGGTCCAGCAGCACAGCAAGGCCTGCCCACACCAAGACAGCCTGACTTCAACCAATCTCCAACCAGCACTCCTGCCAGCAACCTCACGAGCACGATCTCCTCCGTCGCCAACCTCATGCAGCAGGCCGCACACGCCATGTCCCAACTAGGCAGCCCAGACAAGTCACATGGGGACCTGGGAACAACTGGAGACGCAGTGAGAGGTTCCCAACACCACTCATGTGACACCAGAAGTGGACGAGGACCAAGAACAGACGACGACGAGGAAAGACTTGGAACTCTCATTCCCGATGGTCCAAGTGGCAGGTCCAAATGGAGCAATGATGGTCCACAGACCCTGGACTGACAGAGACATGACCGATCAGGCACAAAGTTTGGTGATGAACTTATCATATTCTGCCCGTGCAGGGTCGGAAACTAACGCTAGCTAGCCCGAGGCGAGTGGATTTTTGCAGGGACTACCTAAATTATCATTCTCACTAGTCCTCATGGCGAGTGAAATTTGAGAGGCTTTATTCGTTATTTATTTCAGTTCCACCAGCGGCCCGCCAAGATTCGTCCGCGGAAAGAAATATAGATCGTGAAGCTCTTATCACTGCAGCACATGAACTAACACCCAATATCTTTTTGTGATCCAACAAAAATAATTCATCTAAAATTAGAACAAATGCCTGCTTTATTCATAGACTGCGTATTGTTTTTGGCACAGAGCGTTCACTGCTTAAACTGCCGTGGTGACATGCTGTTACTCCCCACGGCGGAATATAGCTCAGATCAAGAGGATAGTGTAGATCCTGCACAGTTTCATTCTCAAGAAGACTGGCAGCAAATGGAGGCAGACATAAATGCTGAACTTGATGTACCCATGCTAGCTGAATGAACATTATAGCCTACCGGACCCTTGACGTTGTTCTTCTGCTTCCTGTGTAATTATAATATCACGACATCATGATGCAACATGCATCAATCTTTGTACAGCCATAATGTTAAACAATAAAACTCTTGATTAGTACCTTGTATCTCTGCGGTTTCACTGTTAGATAATTGCCTTGGGAGAGTCTTCCTCCACACACACATCCCTACACCCCGTGATTGGTACATTCCCCAAAGCTTCATGAAGGACTAGTAAAGATTGCTCAGGACTAGTAGTCCTTGGGACTAGTACTGATTTTGAGTTAGTTTCATACCCTGCCGTGAGTAAGAGGCAGAGGACAAGGAGGAAGAGGTCGTGGTTTCCAATTGCAGGGGGAAGATGAGTGCTACATCTGCCAACAAAAATGACATTGGGCAGCTGCCTGTCCACAAAGAGATGACAGCAGTAACCAGGGGGCTGCAGGGACGCTGGATGTCTGACTGAACCGAGATCAAGGGAGACATGCGTAGGGGGAGGGGTACACCCTGCTTGCGAGACCAGAGAAGGGGGGGTGAGAAACACACACGCACACAATTCTAATGAAAATGACGTTTTAGAAGGTTACCACAAGTCATGTTGTCCTGGGGATCTGTACAGTAATGTGGAGAGCTGCATAACTGTGTTGTTTTCTCTTGAACAGGAAATGCTGCAGCTGTTGTAATTCAAAAAAGTATGTATGGATGAGCCTAGACAATTGCCACGTGATCTCTTCCATTGTTATGCTAAATTAGCTCAATGGAGAGATAACGTGGCAAAAGGGGGAATATGTAATGTCATTTTTTTATTTTGTCTGTAATTTTTTATTTTGTTGTAAAGATAGATCCACATTTAGTACAGTTTAGGGTATGTGCTATCCAAGTTTTGTATTAGTATTTAGTAATGTCATGAAAAACCACAACCTTTGTCAGAAATACGGCCAAAATCCAAGTCTTCTAACCCAGTGATAGGACATGGAAGGAGATTAAATCTTATACTTTTACTTTGGTAACTGTACTATGCAGGTTATAATCCCTTTCTTTGATACACACCTACACAAGTGAAAAGCAAATTCACCACCGTTGGACGACGATGTAATACCCAGAACTATGTGGCCTTAGAGGCACAATGTGTTGTCTACACCTATTCTGCTTACACATCATGATGACACCTATGTGTAAAGAATGATCCGTTTCCCTCCACAGCTTGTACTTCTCAGTAATGCTACACAAAAACAGTTAAAGATGCTTTTCAAATGTACTCGCCTCATAAATTGTTAATGCAGATGTTTCAAATGTACACCAGTGTATTTTATACACGTACGAGTGATCTATTTGATAATGATCAAAGGGGGAATTGTGATGGGAAATGTTAGTATGCTAGTACATTATATGTGACATATGATCAGTGGCAGGCCGTCAGGGCCTGCAAAGCCTTCTCTGCTGGCCTAAACAGAATCACAAAGTTATAGCTATTTTATCATTTTTCTTAAATACACTTATATTAAATAATAATAAAGATATTTATAAAAATATTTTTCCCATTATCTTATTTTCTCATTGCACAGCTACGGTCTTCCTCAGTTGCTCTGCTTCCAGTGCAGCTTGTTTTAAGTAGAGCTTTTATCCAATCAGATTTCACCTCTGTGTCTCTAGGCAAGAAGAGAGGCCTGCAGACTCACAAGTGCATCCATGTGCAGTTTAAGTGAATGGGGACGATATTGTTGATTGTCATCGTGTTCAACCAATCAGATCTTTAGTTTGACATGTTGGGCGTATTCTTTGAGTGTCAGAGCCTGCTAGCCCCATACTAGCCGGCCCACAACTACGTCAGCATTAGTGCAGCTCAGAGTCCAGGTGCAGCTCTGCCGAGAGATGCATAGTGTGCTGTGATTGGTCAGTGGGCGAGCACGTGACTAAAGTGAAACGAAATTTAACTTGCCAGCAGAGCTTAGTTGGAGGAGTAAGAGTTCAAATTGAAAGATATGGAAGAAATTATAACATGTGTAGGGTTTTGCTTGGTGTAGTTTATTTATTTTTTACCTAGCTTTGTTTTTTGAACACTCAATGGCTGGAGGAGGAGAAACGGATTTAGTGGGGGAGTTACTGATAACGCCTTTCTCAAGAAAGGAGGACATTTCAGGAAAAGCTGTAAGAGATGGTCAGTCAACCCCACAGCTGGCAGCCCTGACTCAGCCAGGAAAAGGATTTGTATGAACGGTATTTCTGTCTGACAGCGGTGGAGAAGCGTTGCACATTTTATGGCTGGGAATGTGTTTCATTTTAACTGAGCTCCTGGTGTTCAACCTGAGGACGCCATAGCACGGCAGGACACAAGCTACGGTGCTTTTGAAAACTTTTGGAGAGACTCGAGTGGATCTACAACTCAACGAACACGTTCGCAGGGAAACAGCTCCACAACTGCGGCCCGGCGGTCTGCGCCGGCCGGTGCACGTACATTATACGTGACATATGATTGTGTACTGAGAGAGTGGGAACAGGAACATATGGGGATCTCTGCCATTGCTTTGATAACGGGGAAGTAACCAAATGGGGGTTGCAGGTTCATGTTTAGGTGTGAAGATCCTAGGGATAACTAAAGGTAACAGAGACAAATGTCTTTGTGTGACAAGGCTCAGAAGAGGAAGGGGCTGACGGAAGGGGTCGATGGGGAGCTTGAAACTGCTGACCAATTGTGATAATGTAAAATACCTGATGTTCCCCCTGCTGTGTGCTGAGATGTTTAAGAGCAAGAGGGACACTGGATTCTTTGCTCATCCTCTGCAGACTGCATTGCAGTCAGTATGACGGTGAAGCCTTCTCTGCGCAGAGAATAAATACTTTAAAGACAAACTTCTTTCCTCAATGTTTCTTGTTTCAGTATTCAGGATTATAGGACTCACTCGGCACTATTGAATAGTTTTTTCCACCATAAAATACATCCCACTGTATTTAACATTTAGAGGCGTGTGTGTGTGTGTGTGTGTGTGTGTGTGTGTGTGTGTGTGTGTGTGTGTGTGTACTCACCCGACAGGCCAGGACACTCAGCGTCCTCTCATGGATGTTCATGATTGGATAATTCTTCCCCTTGTACCGATTCACTTCCTGAAGAGAATTAAGCGAACTTTTACTACCTTACATTTTCGTCTTTTAGATATCTAGCCATCTGACTTGACACAGCGGGGAAGGTTCATTTTGAGAATGCTTGCTGAGATGTGTTTGTGTGTGTGTATGTTTCTATTAAGTGCACCTGATCAAAGTGCAGACCCACGATGACGTAGGGCCTCTCCGCCTGCTTATAGACCATCTCTAAGAAGTCAACATGGCCAATGTCTGCGAGGAATTTGTGGTGAAGGCAACAACAACAACATGTACCACAGATAACACAAGCATAACTCAATTCTGGCTATTTCTGCACAATGAGGATACGGAAGAGGTCAAATGCCCCGGCCACATAGATGATGGTGTCCCCAGGCTGAGGCTCCTTTCCTGAGGCAAACTGGATGATCTTCTGGGATGTCTGGAGGAACTGCGACACTCCTGTCCATGGACTGTGGCCTTTAGGACCCTTGATTACAACAAAAGAGTAGCGCTTGACTGGAGAAATGTAGTAAATGCTGGGTGGTGTCTCACCTTGTTAAAAAGATGTTCCACAGGTATCCTTTATAATCAGGATGTATTTACATGACGAGGTTTGACTAAAATAAAAACCCATGCCACTCACCTTTCCAAAGTTGTCTGTATGCTGCTGGTAATCTGGGTTATCCTGCAGAAATTATTAGAGAGGAAAAGATGAACACCAAAACAAACATTAAATAAGGAGTGCACGATACATCAGTCTTGTGTTGCGCTGGTGCTATCAATGGATGAAATCCCAGACCGAACAGCAACTAAAAACCTATGGCGGTCAAGTACAAACTCACCATGTTGCTGTGATGGGTTTTGGTCATGAGAAGCATTCGTCCCACCAGGTCAGTGGTGGAGACACCCTGTGTGCGCTTACATTCCCGGTAGCGGCCTTCACGCTTCACCTCCTCATACGTGTCCTTGCCATCCACCGTCAGCGTGATGTCATCTGGTAAAACATAAGCGATGACATTAGTCCATCATCACATCTGGAGGTTTTGCTCACACCGTGTGCATCAGTGAGTCGGACTCGTCCACAGAAATGATACTTGACCCTCTGTGTGTTAAGGATTCAGAGAGCATCCCTGAACTGGCTCACCTCCGTGCACACAGAAGTCACAGTTGTACTTGTCCAGAGTCTCCAGGGTGGTGACGTAAGGCGCTCCTTCTACCATCTCGTCCACCCACTTGATGGCCCGTACCATCTTGTAGCGTTCTTCCTGAGTGAAGACCGGAGGACCCTTGTGCTTGGAAATCTCAGCTTTGCGAGAGGACGAGAGGTAATCTGTTATTAATTATTGGCACATCAATCTACATCTGTATTGATCCTGAATTCCTGCTTTGCTACAATGCAGAAGCTCTTCTCTCTGTATATCTGTTATTTTTTTTGTCACTTCTGCTACTTGGCTAAAACCACAACACATTTAGGAAATGTTCCTTTAACAAGTAAATCAGTGGGATGATAACCGGGTTGCAATCATTTACATTCTGCTACCCACAACCGACCTAAACAGTAACTTAGTGGACTACTGACACTTGGACTGCACTCGGCACAGACTAGAATACACCGTTACAGAAGATTTCCTCGCTCGAACCAAAGATATTTGCACTGGTCAAAATGAATAAAAGAGAGTGGACAAGCTGACAAACAAATCTCCAGGGTCACTGTGGAACGTATAAAGAGATACTTTGCATTTGTAATTTTGAACTGAGAAATGCAATACAGTCCTCGCTCCCTGACATCATTGCCAAAATTGGAACAAGTGAAGAAATAGGCAGTAAACAATACGTAATGCATAATGAAGGTGGTGGTTATCACTTTCAACAGGTCTCCCTTTATTTTACATCACTTCCTACAAATATGCAGGTCATCTAACGTACCTTACTGTCGCACAATGCAGATCCTCCCTCATGTATTCAAGACTCAGAGACAGTGGCCAATAACCTTTTATTTCATTTTTTCTTCATTCTCTTTTACCCGATAGTGTTATTCTTGTTTGCTTTGTCTTGTTGTCTAATGTTTCTCTGATGTGTAAATCTTGATTTAATAACAGTTATACTTATAAACAGTTGTAGCTGCATGATAGGGTCTGTATTACAATGTCTCCATTATAAAGGTGACATTAGAAATGTAAACATTTACACCCGACTGCTGTTCAACCTCCTAAAAGTAACCACAAGTCTCACGCTGCCTGGGAAAGTAATAATGGAAAATAATCCCACGATTCTAACCCAGATTAGCTCAGTCTGCAGGGACCAGGGAGGTCTGACTTTGTGGCCGTTTACCACAAAGTTGTGTTGATTTTGATTAGAAACAAACAAGAATTGGACGTGATTGTAAAGCACCAGACAGTGGATGGCAAAAAGCTTTAACAGAAATATCCATATCCGAATGTGTGCGGCAGTCTTACCATCTGTATGCACTCCGACGATGAGGAAGTCTCCCATGGCTTTGGCTTGTCGCAGCTGGTTGGAGTGACCGTAGTGAACCATGTCATAGCTGTGGAGACAGAAAGAAGAGGCGACAACGTCATTAGCATGGAAAACAAAATAAACTGCAAGTGCTCAAACAAAACATTCCAGAGGAAAAAACAGATATAAACACACACACAACAATAAGGGACGTGGCCTTAACGGTTAGCACCCAACAGCTATAGCCGTTTTTCACAGCTTCAACGTCTTTTAAATCTCTTTCAAATCCACCGTTGCGGTATAGTTTTGACTGGACAGCTCCTCTTGGTTTGTTGTTTAACATTATCTGATCTATTTTTATAGTGACCTTGTGAAATAGAGCACGGTGTGTGTGTGTAACCTTTGCTTTGAAAACGTGCTCGCCTTTTAACATGGCGAGTTAAAATAATAAAGGTTACTGGGATGAAAGGCAATGATTACTGTGCACAACGTGCTAATATTTGTTTGTTTTCTGTCATTAAGTAACTTCTACAGTTAATGTTTTGGCTTGCCTTTTTAAAAAAAGGACGCTATCGGAGTTCTCCTCCTCAGTTGCAGCTACGCTCGTTCAGGTTTTGATGAAAATGTGCTTTTGGTTCAGCACCCTGCAGCTCCACATTCCTACAGTTTCAAAACACTCCTAGCTCAGGACTGTCCAGTACAACGACAGACTGAGCAGCCGTAACAAGAGCAGCTGGTGGTTACGAGCCCAGGGTACATACAAACAACTGTTTAAAATAATGTATGAGAAAGGACAGGTTCATATTACACATTTATTAGTTGAATAACAGTTACCTAGAATTACTTCTGTGTCTGTAGGTCATTTCCAACAGATTGTACCTCATCTGTGACTGTACTTCCAGTGGGCAGACCTCTCCTCTATAATGACATTACCACAAGCTGCTAGTCTGAATTATCTCAACAATAATCCCCAGACTCCCTCACCTGATCAGTTAGACAGTATGCTCCCAGTTGATAGTGTCTCTTCTTCAGAGTGATATAAGCAGATCAGAGTTTGATCTCGGATCTAGTTCTTGGATTGGTTAAGATCTGCAAGTGTTTTTTCTCAATACATATTTTGCAGATGCACCGACTATGTGCCATGAGTCACCAGGGTTCCCCTGAACCCAATAACTGATACAGATGGCTGGGTATTTATTTGGGTTTTTGACACTTAACAGTAAACGGCTGCAAAATGAATAGCCACATAATATATCATCTTTCCCCCATTAGCTCCTCTTACGCCCCCTTCTAGTCACCCAAGAACAGGGAACCCTGCTCACTTCCCCAGCAAGCTACTCATGCCTCACACTGTACGACATGTTCACTATGCTAGTTATTTATAACCACACATGAGATGGACCTGAGCTATCAGAAACATGGCAACTTCCTTGTGCACCGCTTGAGTCCAGGAGAGGATTTTTGCATGGCAAATTTGGAGTTCGTTGTCTTCTCAGCAGCAGCTAAATCGCGTGATGATCTTTGACAGCAGAATCTAAAATAACAATAAAGAATTGTGGTTGTCTGGCTCATGAGTTGGTTCAACCAACTCTCACATGGGTGTGTCAGAGACAGACAGTGAATAAATGCCGTTGATGCATGTAGGCTTGTAGGCTACCCATTGAATTGCCCAAGAATAGCCCAACCCATCAGGCATGACACCATTAACACTGCAAAGACTTTACGTTAGACAACGTTGGAGGTATTAACAGCAGACTCTTGCATACAGTGTAAGGGAGCAGAGTAGGAATACATCATCTGCAGACAGCAGATATTATTTAGACGTTTTAACCATTTTCACAAGAGATACTTTTCTAAATCAGCTGTGTTTACAACAAGCACCTTGAACCTGTAAGGTGACATACAACATAACGCTCAGATGATAACAGATGTTATCATCTGTGGGTCCTTTCTAACCTTTAAATAGCCATAGTTTCAGATCCGTCTGGGTGGAGCTTCACACAAACACATTTCAAAATGCCATTGATGACTGAGAGGACCTTGCCCCTAACTCACCCCATACCAACGTGCCATACAAACAATACGTGACGTAGGCAACCGGTTCACGAGTTATTTGAATGAAAAACCAACAACAGTTATGCCATTTAGAGAGAACGTAACGTTAACTTTTATACATAAAACACGTAATAACGTTACGTTATTTACTTTACGTTAACTTCACGGTTACGATGAAATAGTTAAACTCCTGTCACCTGCAAAGTTAACGTGCGTAGCTAGCTAGCGTTAGCATGCTACCCCACCATTGGTCCCTACGTGTTGGATAACGACCGCTGTTAGGACAACACACTGTGGAAGAGAGTTTATTAAACCGACAGTAACGCTTGTACAGAGACTCACCAGCCGTCACACCACAGCCGGACGACGCGCTTCCTTTTCTCCGGGCTGTGCACTGAGCCACTCGGCTTACTCCAGCCAGCGTCAGCCCGCTGCTCGATGGTGGTGTGGTGACCGTTTTTGATCATTTCGATAGGTTCAAATGACTCAGTGGCGTTATGTGCACAAGAGGTAGAGGACGTTTCAAAGTATTTGACTCCGTTTAACTCTCAGGATTCTTTGAAAGGACGTCGTTACTCCGCCTCAGGTTTTCCTAAGCATACAGACACCGACTGGCCAACGCCTCCATTACTACGTCACATAGGACGTTGACGTTCAGATTGCGCAATCACTCCTGTCACGTGATCAGATACAACAAACTAAAGAGCGGAATTCATTCTGTGAATTGCAACTAAGTACATTTATTTTACTCAGGCACTGTACTTATGTAAAATTTTTGAGGCACTTGTATTTCCTTTGGAGTCGCAGGCACACAGCATGGAGCGGAACTGTCAGACTGGGCCAATCTAATACTTTAAATATGGAGGGGGGGAGGGGAGGTTTCGATTGGCCCCTCCCAATTTGGACTGATCCACATTTTTGTTGAAATCTTATTGGCTCAGACATTTTCATCGGGGACGCATAGACTGTACATAAGAAGCGAAGAATTGATCCAGGTTAAATTAGTATGAGCTGCCCTAAACACAAGTAGACCACTGACATTAGGTAATACCCATAAATTGACATCGTTCATTATACAACGTGAACAATGGCAAATTAATAATACTTCGTGCACGGACCGGACCAATTTGCAGGTGTCACAAAACTGTGAGTTCCCAGAATAATAGGAACATTTTACCATCTATTCCTTGTATGTGCAACATACCGTGGCAAATAAACGGTTCTGATTCTGATTCTGATTCTGATAATGAGAAAATGTTAAAAAGACATATCTTACAACTCCTACAACTCTTCCTGTTATGTCATGAGCAGTAGCTGAAAATACTTGAAATTAATAGTGACAAATATTTATCATGTTGTTAATCATCATCTCAGTCATATTAAAATATCAACACTTGTCATATTAGTGACGTCAGGATCACAGTGAAAGAGTGACATCTAGTGACCAGAATGATGTTATTTATCTTTCATCAGACAGGTTTCACTGAATAATTTTCACTCTGTCATAAACAAACTACACACAACACACTTATTAATACATTCACAATTTAACAAAAAAATAAATTAGTAATTTGACATGGTGACACTCTAAATGCTGGCGTATGGGTATTGTGCAATAACCAGACAGAAGAGGTACATACACTGATTTGTTCCCATGGACCCTCAGGTACACTATGTGGTTGTAGTAGCTTGTGCCCTTCTGTTTGCTGAACTGCGAACCATCTCTGTTATTTCTTTGGACGTTTCTGGCCAAAAGAGCAGATCTCTGCTCTCCTCCTGTAGTTTTCAATCCCAAAGTGACTCTCATGAATGCAATTAAGCATGTTGTGTCTCAGTTTGTGGAACAATGATCTGGTTTACCAGCTCTGTATTTCACATCTAAATATAGACAGTGCAGGCAGTGTGGCTGCACTGGGAATGTGGTGTGAGATGTGTCTGTGTGAGTGTGTGTGTGTAAGTTACAGTATTGTACTATAAAACACTATTTCAGTATCATACTGTCAAACACAATTACAATAGAGCAGTTACTGTAATGCACAATCATGGTAAAGGTGTTTTACTGTAAAACAGCATTACAGTACATGTACTGTAAACAGGTGATTGTAACAGTGTTAGTAATTTACCACCAAAATACAATAAAATATCTAACAACGTGCAATAAATAAAAGTTGTTTTCCTTGTTCACCTCACCAACTCTCTTTCTCAAGTCAAGAAATAATGTATAAAATAAGTGTAACTACAATTCACCCACAAGATCAACATACGGGGTGATTCTTCTGACTTTCTTTTTGAGACTTTTCTATTGCTTTGAAAGGTATTAATGATCAAATAGAAATGTGTGTGACATTGTGTTGACTAACTAGTTCACAATCAAACTTGTTGTGTGTTGTATTCAGCAACTACTGGCATGGTTATGTTGTGGCCTCTCTTGTGATAGCAAAAACTTTACTTTGATGTTGATGCCTTAATTATTTTTGAACATATCAAGAGATTTTGACTATTAATAGTCTATCTACACTGTGATGTACTAATATACTGGAGGTAATATAGACACATTTAAATGTTGCTTACTCACAGCTGTGCATAATCTATATACCAACATATATTAGTAAAATATCCTCAAATAGATCAAATGTTCCTTTATTGAATAGCGTGAGGGATACATTTATGACTATCATGTAATATGGGCGTTATATTATGAAAAGTTAATATGTGTTATCACAACAGCACTGTGGAGATATTTTTCCTCTTGGAGACAATGAAGTATAAAAGTCTAACATTGCCTTGATATTGAAAAGATCAAACCCCTTCTCCTGAATAAGGACATTATCACAGAGGAGGCCAACGAGCCACAGATCTTACCCACTCTAGTCACGTTTGAGGCCAGCAGCCAGGAGCAGGAAGATGAAGAACTGAGCTCCCAAGACAATGCTAATGCGAACAAGGAGGAGGGAGAGTTTGAGGAGACTGAAGGGAGCGACAAAAGCACTGCAGTCCTGCTAAGTGAGGAGGAGTGGGTGGACTTCTTGAAGAAAGAAGCAGAAGAAGAGCAGGAAGCAGAAGAAAGAAGTAAAGGATGAGAGTGCAGAGGATATTGAAATGCTGCAGAAAGGCAAAGATGAGGTGGAAAATACGTCAGTCAAGGAAAAGGAGGAAAAGTCTGTTGTAAAAGTAGCAGACAGAGAGGAGCAAGGTTCATTGCTGGAGGAAACAGATGGAAGCACAGAGTCAGAGATCCCCGTTGATCTTGACTATGCTGCTGATAGTGGCATCTTACAACCTCTACAGATTGTATCTGCTAAAATAAAACCCAAAACAGATGTTAAAGAGAGGGAACCCCTTCAGAAAGGACTGCCCACCATTGCAGATGACTATGAACAAGACACACAAAACACTGAGTCAGTGGACAGTGAGGAAGTGTCTGATCAGGTCTCAGGTCAAATCCAAAGATGTTGATGAGAAAAGACCTGAAGCAAATGTGGACCCTCAAGAACCAAAGAGAAGTACAGGGTTTGAATCAGGTTCTGAACCGGCTGGAAAGGAGGAAGAGAAAAGTAAGAATGACAGCGGAAGTCTCACCAAGGGAAAAACAAGGAAGCAAAAGAAGAACAAGAGCACTCCCCACAGACTGAGGAAACACAGTCTGGACCAGAACAGAGCCAACAGGTTCCTCAGGCGTCTGAGGGCAGCAGTATTGGCAATACAGTCCAAAAGGAAAAGAGGAGAAGAGCAGGAAAATGGGTAATGCATACACACGAAACATTCACTTTCTTTTCAGGGGTTATGATCAAACTTCTCCAGTGCACATATTGTGAAAAGGATACTTTTTAGGGAAGTAGGAGACATTTTATGTCTCTTAGTTACATTTTTGAAATTTTGAATATTTGTATATTTATAGAGTCAGGGTTATTCAGTGAGAGAGAAGGACAACAAGAACAAATTTAATTTAAAAAAAAACACATCAGACTTGAAATTATTATTCTAAAGAGAATATTTTCTAAGTAGATTTACATAAAACCTTTGGATAGATACTTGATTTATTTTTCATCATAATCTATACTTACGTCGTCCACACTTAAAGTAATTAACAATCATTTTATGAAAGCCTACATCAGTTAGATCACTCTACTCTGTGATCGACTGTTTCGGACATCTGTCTCTTTTCTGCCATCGATTGTTCGGCCTGGATTAAACGAGGAAGCGGACGTTCTGGGAACAGGACGGAGCTAACAAAGCCAGCTAGGACAAGCAGCCAAACTCAGTGTCTGCTTTACCCGTCGATTTTCTCTGCAGACAGCCACACCGTTATATAAACTACAGGTTAACGTTCAAGCAGGAGGGCAGGTTGCTGTCATGTTGACCGGGCCGGTTGAATTTGGAGGCTCTTCCTTCCTCCAGGCTGACGATGTCGGTGGGACGCGCTAGTTGCGCCTGAGCACTCCTCAGCTGCTGCTGCTGCTGCTCAAGTTGGCTGCTGCTGGACGCGCTGCTCGGGGTATGGTGTCTTTTTTTTCTTACCTGGCCGGTAATATTGGCTGGGCTGAAGTAACAATATGATCTCTAACAGTGTCCTTCTGTCAGCGAGCCGAGTGAACTTTCCTGTTTGACAGCATCTCACAGGCCACAGCACTGAGCGCTGATTTAAGGTGCTCCTTACCATCAGCTGTGTTGAAAACAAAGCAAGAGTGCACGTGCATACTATAGTAGGTACCTTAAGGTATGGTCACTTTGTAGAGATCATCTTCACCATTCCATTGAACATTACATGCACTCTTCTAGTCCTTTCAGCTAATTCAGTGATGCCGTCAGAAGAACTCACAGGATTGTCTCTCTAATTGATTTTTAAACAAGTATTTAACCATGTACTCTCCTGATTGACACAGTACTGTGAGCTTTCCTATAAACATTGCATTTGTAAAAAAATAGTTTACTATTGCTTTAATTCTTCATTAAATATGTGTTTTGGCCATACGCACAATTATAATGAATTTACTCCAAAAAATGCACGACAATAGTTTATTAGTATCAAACTATCCATTGGTGAAAACGAGTCCTTTAACAACAGGCCGAACATATGATTTTACTGCCTTTCTGGTTGACGGTCTTAAGCACCTCTGTTGCGTGTGTTGTTCAGAGGTGTGCTGTGGGAACGCACCAACGCACAACCTCAACAGACGTTTCCACTTCATTTAAAGTGTTGTACACATAGGGAGACATGCTGCTTTTGCTTACGTGAACTGTCAGCTCTTTGTCTCTCTGCTGACACATGAAAGCTGTGGAAAGATTGTTGCAATAGATTTGACAGGATCCAGAGTATATCTCTTAAGGGGCCTGCGACATTAGCAAGTCGGGAATCTTTTTGTCGTTTCACTGTCCGTTCACCCTCTGAATCCTGCCTGCTTTCTGTTCCTCACTCTGTACAGGGATGGCGATGCACGGCGTGTCCCAGGACCCCTCACATGGTGCGGGGGAAGTGGGGGAGCTGGCGCACACATTATCTAAAGAGACCCTCGGGTCTCCAGATGCCTCTGAGTTGGGGAGCCCGCGGTGTACGCCAAACTTTGACCTCTTCAACATGGTTGTGTCCTATAAGAGAATGGCTCTGTTTCTAGAACCAGCTGCAGATGCAGTGGAGCTGACCCGCTTCCTGCTTGGGTGTGTATGTGTGTTTGTCTGTGGTCTGCTTGAGCATCATATGATGTATATTGTAGTATTTTAATGCCTTCTTTTTTTATCCCTCAGATGGAAGATGCCGCTGTGCTCTCTGCTTGTCTGTATGTTCCTCAATGTCTTCCTCTGCACTGTTAATGAAGGTAAGATGAGGACATAGGCATTGATATTGATCTTTTGTTTGATGTTTTATTAGACGCGTGAATAATTTATTAACTTGCTGTTGTGTCTGCCTCTCTGGTATCAGTGGGTTGGATCACGGTGGGTGTGGTGGCGGTGGCGGCACCTGCTGCCCTGGGTTACCTGCAGGACAGGTGTGGAGGAAGAGCCTCAGATTCTGAGCTCCACAGGAGGCGCTTTACCGCTGTGCACCGCAGGGACCTGCAGACGGTGCATCTCACCAAACAGGAAGCCATGCTGGAAGTCAAAGACCTGTAAGACCGACACTACACGGGACGGGGTTATGTGCTGCAAGGCTAACTAGTGATTACTTTCGTTTCCGAAAAAAAATAAATAAATCTAGTTGGTATATCAAATCATAACATTTCAAAACCTGAAATTTGTTCATGTTTTTGGTTAAAAATCAATTATCGAAATAATTGGCTGTTAATTTTCTTTTGATTGATTATTCCATTAATTGACGGTTCAGCTCTAATGTGCTGCATATGTGTTTGGTACACATGCAATGAGAGGTTGTCCCTCTGTCTGTGGGTGTGTATGTGTGTGTGCGCTCCATGTTACAGTTGTTGTTTTATTCTTTTCCTACCTCATAAAACATTTGTAAAGTCGTTTAAAAACTTCTCTTTGTTTTATACCATTTTAAAAGTATATAGACTCGCTGATAATGCCAATTTCAGTAAGTTGCTCTTCTTTTAGCAGGTTTACAAACTGTGGCTTGTACCCTGGTGACATAAGTCTACGTGACATTTGTAAACGGTGTTTGTTCATGTACGGGTGGATGGGTACCTTTCTTCTCACACTGTTTGTTGTCTTCACCAGGCTGAAGCACCTGGATGACATGCTGTCCTCTGCCTGCCTGTCAGCAGAAACCTTTTACAAGGTCCTGTACTGGGACAATCACACCGAGTCATCAAGGTCTGCATCTACACACACACACACACACACACACACACACAGTATCACCTGTAGTTGAGTAGGCATCACTCAACATCTCATGCTCATGGACGTCCTTTTAACAGATCAGGTATCTTTTGCTTCTGTGCTGATGTTGTCATCCGCCTCACTAACATGGACTGAGTAGCAGTAACTAATACTCATAAGAAATGTTAAGTACATTTAAACAGCATTTTGTGATCAAATGAGGTCATATTCAGTATCCGACTAGTTAAAAAGAGTCTCACATTAAGATAACGCAGGGAAAATATTCAACACCCAAACTATCCCTTTAAGAACGAGTACATTTCACCCAGTAACTCAATGTTACTTCATTGCGCTGTGCTCTGTAGTATGTGATTTGGAATAGCAGAGGAATATATCTGTTCATGTATACACCTTCATTTAAATCCCGTCTTATGCAAGCCTAGTTCAGTGTTACTGTAACCCTGTTAATTGTAAGAATGTGCTGGTGATCAGTCACTTCTATGGTGTGATGTGTGTGTGAATGTGACCTGACATTTGGGATATCTCCTTCTAGGTTCTATGGAGGGATGCTAATATTGGCGTGCCTGCTCTACATCGCTCCTCTGGGCTGGGTGATCGCTGGGCTCAACAGCGCCATCTTCCTGTGGAACAGAGACTTCTGCAGAGGTTGGTTCACCCTGTCTGGAGGGGAGAGAGGCTAAACACCAACTCTCATATAAGAGGGTGAAGCTAAAGTTTCTCTTGTGGTTCCAGTTTTGCTGGACCTTCGGAATCTGCTCCACATGAGCCAGGCCTCGGAAGGAAAGTGTGCCGAACAGGAACACGGCCACTCGTTGGACAGGACCCCCACACCCACTAGTCTGGAGGTGAGAGGAGATGGTGTATGTAGGGTTTGAATGCTGAAGGATTTAGAGGTTGTGATTTACATTAAAACCGACCGTGGCTGTAAGCTTCTTATCCACTTCATCCCATGCCCTCAATGTGTTTCTCCTGTAAGAGTAATGCAAATCCGTCAGTTACAGCACGGCCACTGTCCGAGAGGCTGATCCTGGGACCATTAGCCCAGAATTTACATATTCATTTATGCGTGTGCGTCTGTGTTCAATAACAGGACCTGTCTCCTGGCAGCGTGGAGGAAGCCGAGGAGGCAGAGCCTGATGATGAATTTAAGGATGCCATTGAGGTAAATACTGCTCTAACTGTGCACTTTTCTACCACATGTTCTTATCACAGTTTGTTTTTTCCCCCCTAAATCTGTAAACCCCTGCTTTGTCGTATCAGTTCTGATGGGGAATTTTAGGGCTTCCCCCTCTTAGTGGTTTTGGTCTCAGTCTACTAAGATCTTTTTAGTTAATCAGTCATTGTTTTTTTTATGCCGAATGACTTATTTCCAAGAAACTCATGAGCGCATATCCAGTCAACACAAGATTTAAAGTGGTTCTTTCGTGTGATTGTGTGTGGAGAAAGTCATTGTTTCACATCTGTTGATTAATTCAACTATTAAATTAGTCGACACAGGTAGAGTTCAGCCAAGGTCTAGAGAGACCGCAAGGATAATTAAAGCAAACAGGATGCACTTGAACTCTCCATTACCAATGTAATGGACAGTTTTCAGTTTTAGATTTTTGTTGTGGAAGTTAATATTTTTGCTTTGTCATTGTGGGTTCTTGTGTGTAGACTGATGTCCCAAAAAAAGTAAATGAAATGCATTTCAATTTATGACGGATAAAGTATGCAACGAGCGGGGTTGAATATGTCCTGAAGCCGCTAAGCCTCTAAATTTAAGGAAAAAACTCAGCATACCATATTTGAATCACAGTTGTTGGAGCTTCCCATGATTGTGTGATACAATCCTCCTGTCATTATGTTTGTCCTGTTTTTCTCTGCTGTCCTCTGAACTCAGGAACATTTGGTGTCCCTGCAGGTGAGTGTCTCTCCCCCCCCCCCTCCCTCCCCCTGCTTAGAAGAGGCCACTGCACTGCCACCCAGTAAACTCACTCTCAAGCACTACGTACATGAACAAGGACTTCATGCGTAGTAACCTTGTGGTGTAGTTCTTGCTTTGCTCTTTGAAGCATGGTTTGGGGTATGCTCCTGTGTCATCACACTGAATATTATCAGTGCTTTGTGGGTAACATTTTTCTCATGTGTTGTTCTGCTTCCTAATAAGGAAACCCCTTTGGTCTTAGTGGTAAGTGGATTTCATAATGCCTCCCATACATGCATTCATCCATCTGTCTGTGTTGTTCCCCTTGGCATGAGTTCTGTGATAGTGATAGTAGCTCCAGAATGACAGGCCCATTATTGCTCTCTCCAGTAATCCCATCGTACAGAGTGCTCATTTATTTCTAGTCTGCATGACCGGCATTGTTCATGAGACATTTTGCATTAGTGAAATCAGCTTTTCCCTCCTCGTGCGTTTCAGAAAGATGGACTCATTAACGTGTTGCAGTGTGTGTGTGTGTGTGTGTGTGTGTTTTGATTGAAAGCATGTACAAGTGTTTTGCATAGTAGTATATTCTTTATTTAATTACAACATGTAATACATTACAGTTTCTGCATAACAGCATATGTATTTTAGCGTTTCTGATTAGCAGACTTTGCTTTTTCAGTTGCAGTTTTCAAACTGGCTGTCAGCTGTTCAACACACAGGAGGCAGAAACAAGTCATCCTGTTCCCTAAAAGCCCTGCTTTGTTTCTCTCACTCTCTGGCCCTCCAGCTTATAAAGTCATAGCTGGCTTTTCATTGGAGGAGGATGTGTACAAACCTGATATTAGCTATTAGTTTCCAGAAAGTGGGGAAGAGACCTTGTTCAGTCTTATTTTGGAAACGCGTAGGTAGATGGAGGTATACATGTTGGTAGGTATAGAGCAAGGCTGTCCACATATCACATTCTCACTACACGATTATAGTGGTCAAAGGAATTCGCGATCAGGAAGGTATCACGATTCTGTAGAAAATGAGCAGAAGAAAAAGATCAGTCAAATTGATCTTCAACTTTTGTTTATTGTGCGTTCTGTCTCTTTTTTTGAAAGAGGGATAAATAATTATTGTTTTACCTTTTTATGGGGTCAGTATTAGAAGGATATAATGATGCAAATAGTTTTTCTCTCTTTTGGGGGTTTGTTGTCTTCATGTTTGTCAGATAGATCAAGTGCAGCCGTAAAAGCATGCATGCATGTATATATCCATTTAGATCCAAGTATTTTCCACTTTTGTCCATCTCCCTAGTGGCCTTAGTACTTGTCATCACCCTGCTTGATTTATTTGCCAAACATCTATCAGTCAAACTGGCTGAAAATCACAATTAATTTATCCCTACCGCTGAGTTTGGCTCGGGTTCTTGGCCAGGTCTTCATTCTCCAAAAGACGAATTCCAGATTACACAGTGTGTGTGACTGCGTTTTTCTTTGTTCCTCCTCCCTCAGGAGGATGATGACGGGCCTCTTGGAGCTCCCGAGTATGACACCGTCTCTGAAAATGGTCTCTTGAGCCGCAACGAACCGATACGCAGCAAAGTGTCTAAACTGACGGAGAAACTGCGTAAACGCTACCCCACCACCAGCACAGGTCAGTCTGCTCTGACTCATCCACTGCTTCATTTAGCTCAGTGATAAAAGAAGAAACGGTCTGAGGTTAGTCTCAAATCGCAGCTCTGAAAAGATGCATTTCATTTCATATTTCATAATACTATTCATCTCTTTGTGTTTCTCTCCAAAGGCAACTGTTCCAGCTGCAACGCAGTCTTCTCTGTGCTGAAGAAAAGGGTGAGACTGGGAACTTTTAGGATATATTTAGGCATCGCATCATCGTCCTATTTAATGTTGTCTTCCTGTTCTATTGTCACGAGCTTCAATGCGACGTCTCTTTGTATCACAGAGGAGCTGCAGTAACTGTGGCAACAGCTTCTGTTCCCGTTGCTGCTCCTTCAAGGTGCTGAGATCTTGCATGGGGGCAACAGGTGAGAGAACTGACTCATTTTCACATTCAGTTTTTTGGTCTGACAAAGTTGCGTTATCTTGTCTCTGTTGCTCCTACTCTGCTTGCTGACTTATGATCTCATTCTCTCGTCATTCTCTCTTCTTCAGCTCCAGAGGCCCAGAGAGAGACGGTGTTTGTTTGTGCTGCCTGTAATTCCTCTCTCATCAAGTTATAGTGAGATGTCAGTCCCCCCCCCCAAGCCCTCCTCCAAGTTACTGAAACCCTAAAACCTGCCTTGGTTTTCAAGTTAAGGCATTTATATCTGTCCCCCTTGCCTTTAGCAGTGGCATTCCTCACTAAACTACCAGTGTTTCATATGGGACTTCTACTGTAATGTGTTAAATATTTCCTGTTTCAACTCTCAATGGAGAACTGGACCTTCAAAGCACAGTGGCTCCACAATCAAAGGACCTGATCCCTTTGCTGAGCAGAGGGAGGTGCACAATGTGCAGGGTGGAGGCCAGGTTTGGGCTGGTGGTGTCGGGTTTATAGGCTGCCGATGGTTTTGCTTTTACATGCTTTTGCCTCGCCGCATAGTCGAATATGGATTTCTTCAGCCCCTGTGCAGCAGTTTAACTGTACTGTAACGCTAGGAGGACTAAGATCGCCATTTTGAATGCGATGGTGTGAGCAGAGGCTGGCAGTTTGAATTTGGTTTGTTCCGATGAACAAAATAATGGATGTACGACCACATGAAGCTCCATATTTGGCTTTGATTGACACCGTGGCCAGCTGTGGTTGTTTGCTGTCCACCAATACACTTTAACCTGTAGCTGGTCAACAGTGTCATGTGATAAGTTCTGGGTTTGTCCAAGTCATTGGGGACAATGTTTTTTTCCACCAGCTTGAGGAGCTCACATGAGTGGAATCGATATGACATGCCATAAAACAATAGAAGCTCTATGGCAGTAAACTAAAATTGCATGGCCTGCACTGAATTACATTTTGATTCAGTTGCCAGTGATGGTGTTCTGGAGGACGGTGAACTACGACTACTATCTACTTGTAATGATCAAATTGGTGCGTCATTGTGGTCGTCCTTTTCCCTGTTGTCAGAGTTTTGGAGTAAAGCAGCAGCCTATAAGTCAAAAAACTGCCAGAGGTCCTTGGAGCCTGTGCGTTTCCTCTAACTGGATCAAAGTCGACCCAACTGGATTAAAGTTGATTAAATGGACTGAACAACCAGCCAAAATCGTCATCAGAGCCTCACTCTCTTGCAAGCAGGACTTAAAAGAATTGATGTGGAGGCATCGTATCCCAAAACGTGGATCGCGGTGGTTGTTTTAAACATGATTCAGTGATTGTAATAGTTTGCTTTGCTTTTATTGTAATCCCATATAAACTGTTACTATGAATTGTTCTTCTATATCTAATATATTTAATTTAAAACGGTGGAAGTTATTATTTGACCTAAAGATCAAGTCTGTATATATTGCCCTTATTTTATGAATGAAATATGCCACTATTGAAATAAACTCATGGTTGATTGATTTCATTAAATTAAAAGTGGTACGTGTGATCTTTTTGGTGTGGAGATGTCTGTCAGGTTCAGCTGTCTTTGCTTCAGAAGCATGGAAACAAAGTTAGGCCACATTAAAAACACTTTAATAAAAGCAACTGAATATCAAGACTTGACCACTAAGAGTAATGTTGAAGGATAAATACCACTGAATCCATTGCCCAGTTTGTTTCAGGGTTTGCACTTTCAAATAAACTGATAAGTGATTGTTTATATTTTTGAAATCCACAGAGAATCATCACACAAATCTGCAGTTCCCCTCAGATAGACTTGTCTTAACTCAACTTGCAGCTCATTGTTTGGGTTTTGTTTCTCTCTGGCTGCTCTCATCAGCTGCTTTTATCCAAACGATCTCTGCAAACATCTTCTTGCATCTGTTCGCTAACAGAGTTGTCCATAATATTTCAGTGTAATCAGAATCAGAGACAGTTTAATGCCAAGTTTGCAAAGACAAGGAATTTGACTGGGTGATTGGTGCATAACATTAATATGAATTAATATGACCTGAGTGCTGTGCTCGTGTTAGCCCCGCCCCTCGTCTCTCTCCTCCCCCCCCCGCCCCCCTCCACTCCTCCAATCTGTCCCACTAAAGCGATTTCAGCGCATGCAGGGACGAGTCCCTACGGCGGCGGATGGCAACATGGCGACAGAGGTGAGACTGGCATATTATCTCTTTTTATTTTCCTGCCGACGGTTCCTTTACAAGCATTCACAATTGTACTACCATTTAAATAAAACGGGCGCAGTTATAACGTGGTTATAACACGGCTGAAACTGTGCCACACTGAGCGGCTCACTTCAGTCACCACTGACGGCTGCGTGTGTCCTACATTATCCTGCCAGTTCCGTCCGAGCGCTGGTTGTTTTTTAAAAAACAAATGTTAATCTTCTCTCCTGTAAAACTCGTTTTTGGCGTTTTAAAAATGAAAATGATAAAGAGGATATTTGGAAATCAGCTTTGCTTCATGGAAACTGAGACGGGTCAGAAACAACGGATCACCTCCCCGCGATGTTAAGCTGTTTTGGTGTTTTTGTCTGTTGAGACGGCCCGTTAATCCGGTGATTTTGTGGACGGTGACCACACACACACGCACACACACACACATACACACGCACACACACACACACACGGAAGCATAGCGTTCAGCACCATGGACAGAAGCCACGCCGCCCTGACCTTCCTCACTGCTTTTCCAGCCTGCATCTGTACTTTCAGAAATAACATTTAAAAAAAGAATGTTGCTCAACATTTATTTTTTTCTATCAAACATACACCTTGATGCAATCAATATTCCCATCATAAACGCTTTATTTAACAAGAGGTTGGATTGCCTTTTATCAGTCTGCCTCATCGTGTTCCAGCTGATTGATTTGTTGTGAGCAGTAATGAAATGTTGTCCCGTCTTCTGCGAGCTTTGCCCCCTGTAAGATCAGAGAGGAAGAGATGAAAGTGTGTGTGTCTGTATGTGTGTGTGTGTGTGTGTGTGTGTGTGTGTGTGTGTGTGTGTGTGTGTGTGTGTGTGTGTGTGTGTGTGCGTGTGCGTGTGCGTGTGGAAAGATAGTATGTCCAATGCTGGGCTCTGCTCCAACAGACAACAAGGCAGAAATGAGTGCAGACACTGAGCCACGGAGTGATTGATCACATCTCGTCTGCTTCTCCTCTATCATCCTACATTTCCAAATCGGCTACTGTTTGTACACATTGCAAGTGAAACCGGTGTGTGGAGAGAGATGGAGCTCTCTCTGGGGACTCATTAGAGACATACTGTATCAAACCTCACTATATTTGTCTGTGTGTGTGTTTGTTTGTTCCTCCTCAGTTCCACAATCTGCAGGAGTTGAGGCACAGTGCGTCTCTGGCTAATAAAGTCTTCATCCAGAGAGACTACAGCGAAGGAACCACCTGCAGGTTTCAGACCAAGTTCCCCTCCGAGCTGGAGAGCAGGGTGAGGAGATAGCAGCCTGGGACTTTGGCTTAAAAAAAAGTTCTCATGTCGTGTTGTCCTTTGATCCTAGCCTGCTAATCTAACTGTATGCATTTGAAGGTATATTTGTAGCCATCATAGCACTAGATTGAAACTACTATTACGTTTATTTATGTATTAATGCCACCGATTGTGTTGTGTGAACTGAGATGTTTGCTAATTAAATTCAAAGCAATGTGTGGTAATCACTGTATGTAATCATGTTTATATCAAGAGAGATCCATTACATCAGTAGCTTAATATAAACATTTATAAGAACATTTATAAACCTTTGAACACCCATTACCCCACCAACTCCAAATATATCAGAAATACATGAGTAATTGCAATGTAAAAAAAAAGTATATCTGGGGAATACTATACTATACTATAGTATAGTGGATTTTGCAGTATGTGACAAAAGGAATGTTACTTCCCATGTTTCCAAATGTTTTACTTGTCTTGCCCCTGTACAGAGAATTCAGTAAAAACGGTAAAAAAAAGAAATAAAAAATGTTGGCCACACAGAACAATGTCTATATAAGTTGTATTTATCGCCTCATTAACTGCTAAAGGGGGCCTAGTGGTAAAGACACATATCATATAACTGAAAGGTTCCCGGTTGGAGTTGGGCCTTTGTTGTCATGTCACATCCCTCACTTTCTCTCCCCATGTTGCCTGACCTCTATCAATTCTAACCCTGCTACTCATGTCTCCAGATTGAGCGGACACTGTTTGAGGACACTGTGAAGACGCTGAACAACTACTACGCAGAGGCAGAAAAGATAGGAGGCCAGTCCTACCTGGAGGGGTGTCTGGCCTGCGCCACAGCGTACCTCATCTTCCTCTGCATGGAGACGCGTTATGAGAAGGTCAGACCGGCGATCTCACACTTTGACGCATTTTAATAGTCTAGGATGATGATTAACATGTCGGGGGATTCCACGGCATTTCCTCATTTGACTTCTGTCTGTGTGTTAGGTGTTGAAGAAGATTGCCAAGTACATCCAGGAGCAGAATGAGAAGTTCTATGCTCCCAGAGGGCTGCTCGTCACAGATCCCATAGAAAGGGGAATGCGTGTCGTATCCTTACTCAAATGTTTTTGGGTGCATGAAGACAAAAGCATTACAATTGATTTTGTTTATGTTTAATTAACCACATTCCACAGCAAATGTTATGGCCCTTAACTCTCCCACCAGATAGAGATATCAATCTATGAAGACCGGGGCTCCAGTGGCTCCAGCTCGGGGAGCAGCTCCGTGTCCGGCAGCACCGCTCGATGACTCGGTACTTCCTAACAACCATGATCACTCGCAAACCCTGGAGAACCTAGGACAATAATGCTACTCTTGTTCCAACACTTGGCCCACGCATCCCCAAAGCTATGCTCACACAAAGGGTTCACTAGTTCTTGACAAAGAAAGGCATCACATGCTAAAGGTGTTCAAGCTTTTAAAACACGCGCCGTGGTAGTTTGTTGCAAAGCCATGTGCATGGCGACACAGTCGTGTTACTGTACGATGCAATGTCTCAGTGAAAAGAAGAAAAAATGTGTTTTTTTGCCAGTAATACTTTGTATGATCGTACCGTTACCTTTCCTTCCTGTCCTCTCGTTGAAGTTACAGCAGCTATGTGTAATCAGGTGGGTGAGAAAAGCATGGAAGGATGTGAGAAAAGGAGTGAGGGAGGAAGTGTTGAAGACCACAAGCCTCACCAAACCTCATACCTCAGCCGCACCACACCGGACCAAACTGGAATGAACCTTTAGCAAATGTAAGGAGGACGTAGAAGCATTTGAAGGCAACGTTTCAGCCAAACTGTACAAGGAACCTCCTTCACCTCTGATGTAAATCGTGCTGTCTGGTAGCAGATGAATGTCATTCAGCCCGACTGTGTATTTTATGTAGCAGGTCTTCCATATTTCTCAACATGAAGCCTCTTTTTTCTTTGTTAGGCACACAAACATATCGAAGTACTAACCTCCTGGTTTCAATGAGTGAGACCAACTATCCCTAAATTTTAGATTATGCAAAGACATACTGTGGATTGAATGTAGTAGTAAGTAGACAAAGGATGGGTCAAAAAGTCTTCCTGAATCTTACCTGTCTTACCTTCCTTGATTTCTGAATAAGCTTCCAAAGAACAACAACTGCCAAAAACTGGCTCTCAATTGTGAATGTGTCTTTTGTTTTGGTGACATTTTGTGCAAGAGAGCGACACTTTCGTACTGCTTGTTGTTTGACACACGTGGCAATGAGGTATACATGACTGGCGTCAAATAAATACTGTTTCATCACAGCTGCACAGCTCATATTTCTGTTATTGAACTGTAAATCTACAAAACAGAACTTTCACTATGGCAGACAGAAAAGCACAGGTGGTTACGATAACATCAATAATGACCTTGTTCCATTCAGGTGTGACGGTAAGCAATGACCATAACCCAGCATGCACTGTGGCAAGGCTCTGCAACTCATTATTAAAGCTGCACTAATATTAATAATCAAACTCAGAAGTTTTCCCTCCGAATCTAGTTTTTACGCAGCTCTACTGTTTTGTTACAGTCTTACCGCTCTCATCAGTGTCAGAAGCTGTTTTCAGCGAAAGAGCTCTGATAAACCCCCCCACTGTGCGCTACCTATCCAGCACCAAGCTGCAGACAGACAACGTTAGCTGGTGAACATTCTGGAGCATTTAGCTGCTAAGAGACAGATAGTTTTGACAGGAGTTTGCAGGGACAAAAACACAGAGCTAAAAGGAGGGTAAATAATCGAGTCAGATTCATCATGTGGCCAGAAACACGACTCTAAATGAAGGATGATGTTGCTCCGTGACTGCTGGATGTGTAAATAAGCAACCGTTAGCTACAACAATTTTGTTGGGTGACAATATATAAATGTTCTGTTTACCGCTTGTGCTGCTGCCCCCAAGTGGCTCAAAACAAATCAATCGTGGCGGCTTTTAATGTTGTCATGTGATAGTACTTTCTCACAGTTTATTTGAAGTTTGAGATCCCTTTTTGTCAACTTGGCTGGGCAGGATATTTAACCAATAACTATATGAACATATTTACGACAAAATAGATACGAGGATATTTATTTTATGCTCAATAGGCCTTTTCTCACATAAGCTATTGTTACATGCTACAGTAAGAAAAGCACACGTGTGAATAATAAAATGAATCATGGCTGAATTCCATTTAGCTGCTTCAGTTTCAGGGTCCAGGTATTTTTCATGATTTCAAAATGTCTGCTGTGGAAAAGGTCTATAGTGCATATTAATGATAATCATTTTAACATGTTGCATGCACTTCAAACATTTGACATTAAATGTCAGATAAAAAAACAACATTTTAATTTGATGTAACAAGCTTTGGTCAGGAAAATTCCCTCACTGCATGCACCCAGCTCACCAGAGCAAACAGGACATGTCCATTCTGCAGGATGTCCAGATACGAGGATGTGCATTCTGAACAAACAGACTCTCTGTTACTGCATGTAACAGGAAGTCAAGTCTTTGAGCAGATGTTTGTTCGTCGTTACCCTCAAGACTACCATCCCCTGAGATCTGCCAGTGCAGAGAGCACCACGGCACACTGTAGTAAGACAAGTCATAAAACGGGAGGCTTCAAATGTGGAGACAGAGGGGGAGCGGACGCCATCGTAAAATGGAGCCAACGCTGCATGAATGGAGGGACAGAATAGGGGAGAAGAAGACAGAAAATGGTGGCGGAAGACAAGGAAAGACAGATTAAGACAACGCGGTATGAATGGTGGAAAGATGACAGACTTGTGGAAGGAAGATGCGAGTAAGTAACTGTCAGAATATCTTTCCTTTGTACAGAAAGATAGACCAGAGCCAGAGATCATTTTCAGATGGCGTCAGATCTTAGTGAAAACTCAGTGTGTCTTCAAACATGCAGACAGCAATAGTTGGTGTTTGTTGCTGCTTGTCAGTCAAAGTCTATGGAGTGTGGAGGCTGTGTATATGAGACTAATAGAGAACATCTCAAAGCACTGCTAAAGATACGACTGTTGTATCTATGAAATGACAAATCAGACCATATTTATTTGCAGCTGTTTATTAAGAGTTTGCCGTGACACATACAAAATAACAACTATAATTTAGCAGTAGCGGTAAGCCGTTAAGAGAAAAATAGAGAAAACTATTATTAAAAATATATATTAAAACTACTCATAGAGTAAAGAAAACAACAAGGCCCCTAAAGTACAGACAAAAAGGAAAGTATTTTAAAACCAGGTTTTCTGTAACATTGTATTTTCCAGTCATGGAACATTTTGATTGCATATCAAGTGATTTTCCTCACAGACCTGTAGAAACATTAAGGTAAATTAAATAGAAAACAAATATTTGATTTGAAATGGTTTTGTTCTTTTTTTAAGCACGTCATTTAAAGAACTGAGCAAATAGTTTATTATTTCTTACCTGCACAGCGGCCATTCTTGACAGTAAACCCTTCACCACACTAAACAAAAAGATGAAAGACATTTATTGGTATTCAAAACAAATGTGTTGATTTATTTAGAATTTGCAGACAGAGAAAAATACTAAAAAAGGATCATGAGTGTGTCAGCAATCCGTAACACTACTGACTGACTGCTGACACAACAATAAAAAGGAAGAGAGAGAGAGAGACTTATGTCATCTTCTGTTGTTGCTTCAAACCAAACTGAACTTGACAGTGAGAGAAAAAGACTGTGTCGACTTTAAAACATTTTTAGGCCCCTATCACAGACTGCCTGGAACATTACCCGTGTTCATAATTCATTCTGCGTACCTGCGTGTCATTAGCAAGCAGAGACGATTCCCCTTCTTTGGGATAGGCCACTTCCACCACTGAGTTCATTTCACCAGGCTGGAGGGTTCGAGTGATGGAGCTGCCGTCTGGCCAGGAGACGTACAGTACCGTCACCTGATCGGTTCCTGGGAGTCAAGGGTAGAAAAATAAATCACTGAGCATCACACAAGAAGTAAATAAACCTTTCAAAAAGTGACATCATTTCCTATGCGTGTTAGGACAACATATATGGTGTTACATGTTGAAGGAGGAGTTTTGAGATTTTGGGAGTTATTTGACAGTGTAGATACAGGGACGGGAAATGGGGGCGATACTGTTATGTGGCATGCTCTGTAACCACGCAGTTACAAAGGTGCTCTGATTCTCATTATCTTGAGGTTGCTGGGCAACTAGCACAGAAGTGCTATGGTGATGTATGGCACATTTTTTTAACTTTGGACAGACTAAAGTCTGTTTCTATCTGCTTCCAGTTTTCACAAGCTAAGGATATTGTAAGCTAGAAAGTGAATACAAGTGAATGCGTGTATTTCCCAAAATGTTGAACGATTCCTTTAAATCCCCCTGTACTTATAAAAACAATGTGTAAAAATGAAAACAATCTCTAAGTTAAGTTCAACTTATTGCTGTAGGATTGCGGTATCCCCGGTCTGGGTTTAATGTGATAAAAAAAGAACTGATACATACACGTTGAGCATCCCATTTTCTCCCTGTGTGTATGGATTATAAAAGGAAAAAGGAAGTTACCTAAACCAAAGTGGGCGACAGGCTCCATCTCACACAGGTACCCCGAACCTCCGTCGATGATGCGAGTGTGTGCTCCACTCTGACTGGTGAAGGCTGTCACCTTGGCTCCCCGGGCAAAGGATCCGAACTGGGTACGAGGGATGACCCGCAGCCAGTTGTTAGACGAGCCCTGATGAGGTGATACAGTTTAGTTTGTGGATCTTACAAACAAAAAAACACACACACACACACACACACACACACACACACACACACACACACACACACACACACACACACACACACACACACACCTGTGTAACCTTGAATACAGAGATTGGCTGCTGGGCACTCTCTCCATGTGCCAGCAGCAGGTCCAGCTGTCCGTCCCCATCTAAATCTGTCACGGTGCCACCTGTCCAAAACAAAACAGCTTTCACTGCACTGGCCTACAAAACAACTTCACTGTGGTGTTTTATCTGACGGCCGAGAGGTAGCAGAGGTGTTACGTATTCACTTAAGGTTATAACATTTTCAGAATAAAACTGATGAAAATGTGTTGTCCAGTGTCCTCTGTTCGGAGGAGTAGCTGACCTGTTCCTCGCCCCTGCGGCTCTGCAGCATCTCCCACATGAAGCTCCTGTATCAAAGGGTCTGCATCTGCTCTTCTTGACACCCTGCCAACAAACACACAAGCATCTAAATATAGCTAATAATGTCAAAAGTAATCCAGGATTGCTGCCGGTTATTTTTTGAATAGTTTGATTCCTCTTATTGGACTTTGTATTGACATAATACTTTAAATGTTACCTGAACAGCCTGTTAGGGGCGTTGCCTCTATATGCAATATTGTTGAAAAACACCTCCAGCTCCTTGTCATTGTCAAAGTCAGCAGCGATGACTGTGCGAATAGGTGAGGGGGCTGCAAATCCTCCAGTGGCTATGTTCTGCACAAAGGAAACACTGTCAATTCTTGCTCTATCAAACTGACTTAATCGTTTACCGCCACTGTCCTGCTCTACTCTCTTACCCTGAATTTAGCGTCGCTGCCCTGCAGGAAGAGTCTGTGTGGGCCGTTCCAGTTGCCATAGACGATGTCTGTCTTTCCATCGCCATTGAAGTCAGCTAGTGCTACTCCTCTGCCATGCTGGTACTGGTCCTCCACACCTTTAGAAGTTGACACAATGTTGAAAGCTTTAGTTGTGCCACTGCTGGACAAAAATATTATACTGTAGTTGGATATGAATCATTTTTAAAGCCCCTATGTGTAGGATTTGAATTCCTTACATTGGCGACTCCTAGTGGTAGTATCAAAAAAAGACACTCAGGCAGACAGCAATGCATTTTGGTACATTTTCAGAACAAAACCTCAACATTTCAAGGACTTACTTACTTACCTGATCTGTGAGGCTGTACACAGGCACAGCTGTGCTTTGCTAACATGCTCACAATGACATCAGTTTAGTGATAAACAAAATTATTTTCAAGGCAATCCATCAAATTGTTATCAAGCCGATACTCCCATAACCTAGAGCTACTACTGGTAGGCATTAAACAGTCCATAACATAAGCTGTACTCAATGACTACATTTAATTAAAAGTATATTTACTCCTGACTATACCTGCTTCTTACTCACCCGACTGTCTGGCCATATCAACAAACGTCCCGTCTCCATTATTCTTGAACAGGAAGTTGGGTCCGTTCTCGTTGTCACAGAACACGTCCGACCTCGACTCGCTCAGGATTGGTCCGACGATCACACCGCGCCCACCTGCATCAGAGAGCAACACCGTGAATGCTTCAGCTGATTCAGCACACTTCTAAACATCACAGACTTGACCTCTCCAACCTGACTCCTGACCTGTGAACTTGTTGACCCCGGCCTTGGCAGCCACGTCAGACAAAGCGACGATGCCCTTGGTGAGATCACTGGCAGCCTCATCCATTTCAAGGAGAGCGTGGGGGCCGACGCTGCCGCTGGCATAGTTGGCCACGTAAATTGAATAGCGGCCCGTTCCCTGCCGAGCAACAACAGACAAGAGAGTGAGAGGAAGGTTTTCTTGGAGGGGAATCATTGAGAAAACGACAGAAAAAAAGAGGAAATAGAGATCAGATTGTGGGACTTCATACATAGGTTTACAAAGTGGGTTCACTGACCTTTCTGTCAACACATGCAACCGAACGTCCTGCCATGCGATTGGCGACACCACGACGCACATTGAGCTCGTCCCCCAGAAGATCTTCAAAGCGGCCATTCCGAAACTTGAACAGCTTGTCTGAATAGGTTGCCCTTCCTATATTAAAAGAAAAGTCAGTTATCATGAGGAAAAAATCACTCAGCTACCTGGAATTAATGCTGGGGCAAAAAATGTTATGGACATATCATAAGAATGCACTTTTTCTTTTTTTTTTACCAGAGTAGGCATTGTTTGTGTTGAGGAAGTAGATCTCCTCACGTCCATCTCCATCCACATCACAGGCAGTAACTCCAATAGCATTTCCTGCTTGATCCCTTAAGGCGTAGTATGGAGAGCTGCTGTCATCAATAGCAATGTTCACCAGCCTGTTTTGAGTTTGATTGTACTTCAGCACCAGGTTGGGCCCATTGTACCTGAGGGAGAACATCACACATTTGTTTTGCACATTTCTCCGTCGTAGAAAATGGAAAGCAGTGCCCTCCCGGTTGGCCTTAAAATTGAGAAAACATGATGCTAGAAAACTTTCTGCGTGCTGGTGCCCCACTGTGTGCAGCTGATGGCCTTTATATATTTTTCACCTCTGCCCCTAACACAGCCTGAGTCTGCCACTGCTGTGAGTAATGTTCAGAGTAATGAACATATGAAACAGCAAACCAATTTCCCACTCACCCTGCCACAACCACTTCCAGGTCGCCGTCACCATCCACATCTGTTACAGCCATTCCATAGTTCAGTTGTGTGGGATTGTGCAGACTGTCGGGAGGAAGCATCGTCTGCGTTACAACCTGAAACATGGGCTCAGAGCTCTGGGCGTGGGACGTATGCCAGAGTCCGACCAGGAAGAGCAACAGACCTGAACCCCACATCACTGCAACCTGGTGGAACACAGAGCACAGCTGGGTAATGCATTTCAATTAATGGTGCAGATTATGCACAAGCCATTTTTAATAAAGCAGGACATACATAATGATGATGAGCACATATAATGTATAGAGACACTATGCACGAGTAACATGTATTTACAGGGGAACTCCACCAATGTTATACACCAGTTTTACACAAAACACCAAAGTGTAAAAAAAAGCCACAATTATTATTTGAAAGTGATTAATTTCTCGATGCTTGCATCCATAAAATCGACATTTTGGATCTACAGCAGAGTATCTGCACACATATATAATATCAACGCTATTAGATGTTAGTTACTGTTATTAGTGGCATGTCTGTATTACTGATGAATCTTGGTTAACTATTGTTAAAAATAAATCATCATGCACGATATAATCCTGCAGCGGTAATTATTTCTGAAGACAGTGGATTGAAGGCATTTGGTTAAAATCCGTTTTACCTGCTCCATCAGTGTATAGAGATCGAAATGATCTGGCTTCGCTGCAGCAACGTGAGTCAACTGAGCAACTTTTATTATATCAGTTGGAAAACTCCCTTTTTCTATTAAGATTCTGCACCTTACACCGCTTTTCTTTTGAGTTTACGAAACATCTTGTGTAACGGTGTGATAGAAGATTGACCAATCAGGGTGCCTGTTAGAATGTTAACCAATGGCTGAGCTGTACTTCTCTGCACGTGTAATTGAGATGCGGAAGTCTCTGTAATTACTGCGAGGGCACAGAAATAATACATTCAAGCAACAACACATTAAAATGTTCTGAATCCTGACATATGAAGACAATGACTGTTCTGATAAAAAAAAACTAATTTGAGGGTGAACAAAAGTGTTCATCGTCCGGAGGGCTTCAGCTGTTGCGCCAAAAAGAACACTATTTCCCAGAATCCTTTATGTTGTTCTACGCGTGCGTCAGAAGTGCGACGGAAATCTGTAACAAAACAAGCCAAACACGGGTAAGCCGAAAGAGGAACAATTATTAGGTATAATTCTGTTTAGGAATGTTTACAATGAAAATATATATGAACACAGTTAAAGATTGGTGCATTTTGATATCAACTTGTATGTTTGTGTCCTCAATAAACAACGATTCCAACCTCAGCGAGCGGAGGTGTAGTTTAGCTACATTGGTAAGCTAACCAACGTTAGCTAACAGCAACGTCTCAGTTTGAATGCGTTTAGTCTCAGTGTAGACTTTTCTCCCGGAGGAATGATTCGGTTAATGTAGCTAGTAAGAACAAAATATGGTTAATATTGTCCTTAAATGTATTCAAGACTCTTTTGGAAGGCGGTTAACGGTTAATAAAGATTATATTACGTATTTCATTGCATCGCCTCTTCTCGTGTCTCCTTTCTTCTATGATCCAGGTGATTTTTTTCAGCGTAATTCAATAATGGAGTCAGAACAGGCACAAGAAGACTGTGCTCCAAACCAGCCAGAAGCCACTCCTCCTTCTGAGGCAAAGAAGCCAAGTCAGGCTACCTACGTCCCCAAGCAACGACTCCAGGGCTCCAAAGATAAAGCTCAGACTCAGGGAGAAGTAAAACCAAGACCCAGGCCTCGCTACACAGACAAGGCAAGGAAGAATGCCAAGAACAAGAAGGACAAGGCCGGAGCAGCGGATATGGGAGCGCCTGTTGAAGGAGAGCTAGAGAATGGTGACCCTGATGTGAAGGAAGAGCGTTTACAGGATGCAGATGTACAGGTGAATGGGCAGCCTGAATCAACCAATGAAGAGGCCGATGCTACCTCATGGCTGGAAGCACCGGCCTCTGAGGAAGGGGAGGAGGAGAGCTGGGACACCTTGTTCAATGATGATGGAGATTGTCTTGAACCGCACCTTGAAAAGGTGAGAGCTTGGTCTGAAAATTCACACACCACACACAATCATTTGTCTGTTTTTTTTTGTACACCTAGTTAAAACTTAAGCAGTGTAATACGTGTTCAAAGAATATTTTGTCCCCTTATCATTTCCCTCTTCTCCCACCTGTTCTCACCTGCTCTCACTTCTTCCCTGTCCAGTTGACTTTGAAGGAAGGTAGGAAGAAGAAGTCAGTCCAGCAGCCCAGGTTTGATTACTACAACGTGGAGGGAGATGAAGAGGACGACATCGACGTCACCGAGGATGAACTTGCTCACATTGTAGAGATCTACGACTTCCCTGCTGAATTTAAGATCGAGGACCTTCTCAAGTTGTTTCAGTGCTACCAGTATGTATAATTCAGAGAACCGCTGCAAGCCCTGCTAGTTCTTGCTGCATTTTAAGATCAACATGGGAATCCTGACCAAAAGCAGTTTAATGTTTCAGTCAGGGTTGTAACGATCTATCGATCTGGATCAATACATTGATTCAAGGATCAACAATCTAATATCATCGATGAAAAGTAAAAAAAATAGATACTTATCATCATCATCTTTAAGATGCGCCTTTTATTTTAAAATTCCTACAGAGCCCAGTAATTAAATTGTCAAAGCATGATTAGAGTCATGAGTGAATAGAAAAAGCTGTCTAGCTCGCTGTCACTGTAGAGGAGTGAAAAAACGGAGATTAAAAGAATTGGACTTTCAGAAATGATCAGAGAAAACAGACTCGCACAACGTACAACGTTGTGATGTTTTATTCATCCTTTATTTGTCCTTAACACAAAAATAAAGATGTGTTCTATTTGAAATGCAATAAAAACATTAGTTTCTTGATAAAATGTAAGGTAAAAATGATTTCAGTATGTTTTAGGCCACTTTGTGATGCCAGTAAATATCCTATCGTTGTCCAACTGACAACATGATATCATATCGTATCGTGATTTTTAACCCCTGGTATCAGTTTTAACTTCCTTTGGTTTTTGTCATAGTTTCTGCGCTGCTGTTGTGTGATTATTTACTCACTGTGTTTTTCAGACAGAGAGGATTTGACATCAAGTGGCTTGATGACTCTCACGCCCTGGGCCTCTTCTCAAGCCCCATAGCAGGTTAGTGAAGCCCCGTGGCACATAAAGAGGGGGAATACCTAACAAAACATTATGCTCTGCATGTGAACATCATTATTGTGTCATTTTGTTTACTGCCACAACAGGAGGACATTTGTTCAATTAAAGGATCCGTGGACATGAGTAGATCCTGACAACATTATTCCTTTACTTAGCTGTTAACTGCTGAGCTTTTCTGTGGTATCGTGAATTTGAAAAGTTTGGAGTCTTTTTTTTGACATCATCTTACACATGTGCTTTTTCAGTTGTCTCCAAAAAGTATAAAATACCATGTAGATGTAGACCTGTGGAATTTGTCTGTTTTCCATTTTCAGCTCGTGAAGCTTTAAGATCCAAGCATCCTCTCATGAAGTTGCGACCTCTCTCCAAATCCTCCTCCGACACCAAGGCCATAGCTCGTAGCTGCTCAGGTACAAATACCTCGGCCTCTCCGGTCCTTTGTCCTCTGTAGCTCACATAATCCAGAGACTAACATTGTGTTCACCTGTCTTTCGATCCTCAGGCGACCTCCTGCCTGCTAAAGAGAGACCTCAGACCAGCGCAATGCTGGCTCGCAAGCTTGTGATCGGTGCCCTCGGTGTAAAGAGCAACCAGACGAAAGAGCAGGGCGAGGCAGAGAAGAAGAAGCTCCAGGAGGCGAGAGGTGTGTGTGAATAACAGAGATGTTATGTTCAGCTTATGACTGAGGTTGATGTTCTGTGGTCAGCAATACATCTTCTTTAGAAGGCCTGTTCTCTCTCTACCAGTAGCATAGCTGTTTGGGAAGCAGACCGTTGGCTGAAATACTGCAGATCCTCATCTTGAGTGGGATGTCGCTAATGTGACAAATGGTCCTGGTTGTCTGTAAGAAAGAACATCGGTTGCCAGTCAAATGTCCCCGAACAAATAAATTTAGATTTTAAAAACATGCCACAGTCTCTCCTAATCTTTGCATCACAATGTTTCACCCACAAGTGGGAGCTGTTTTTATACTTTACTGAAAAGAAAAATGGAAATGGATGCCAAGAGAAGTTGCTCTCCGTCCACTTTCTGTGCGAATCTCAACAGGTCTATAATCAGTAAAGCAGCCATTTCCCTTCACAGATGGAACATAAGTATATAGGCACAAGAAGACCACAAATGGCCGTCCACTGAAGAGCCAGTCAGGAAGTCAGGGCCTTGAGTATAGAACACTAAAAAAAGCTCCTTTTGTTCTAAGCACGGGCACACTGCTGTGCTCTTTCTGTAAGATCACAGCACACACAGGGAATGTCAGTCAGAGGCACATCTTGTGCTGAACATTGTGTCCTTGGACTGGATGCCACATATGGTCGTATTCCGAGATTCATTTACAGCCGGCTCTTCACCACCCTGCATGTGGAGAAGACGGTGATGCATATTTAGAGCAACAAATAACCTAAGTTGTGTGTAGTTAACAGCGTCTGCTGATTGATATGTTGAACTCTGTGATTTCATCTTTCAGAAGAAAAGCGCCTGGCAGCCAAACAGAAGGAAGATGCCTGGGAGGGCAAGTGATTGGACAGAAACGACTGTTTTTGTTTTTTTTATTTCTTTTTTTTAGATTTCTTGATTCAGCAGAGGCTTAAGTCTTCTCTGTTTCTTCTCTTGCTCTGTTTTTGTCAACTGGCCACTCCTTCTTACCACCACATTTCCCAGAAATGGATTCCCACCATTTTCTTTCCTTCTTTTGGCCACAGTCCTCCCCCAACTGTTACTGAAGGTCTCATCATTCACTGTCCGTTTGCCTGCAGTGTTACATCAGATGAAAGGGTCCAGCTCTTGTTCTTTTCACTTTTATGTTCATACTTTGTCCACGCAGGGACCGCTGCATCTGTGCCACGGCCGAGGCTAAAACAACCGACTCGCCTGGGTTTTCTTTCACATTGTAACCACAGTCTGTAGTGAAACACAGAGTCTAACCATTTGTCTACCCTTATTGAATAGATCTTAGAAATCGTCTTTATATGAATTCTTTTTTTTAACTGTTTTTAAAGATGACCCAAGTAAATCTTGTAAATGTGAGGGAAGCAAAGTTTCATGACCAATTACAGTACATCACTATACTCTATATGAAGACATTATTGAGATCGTTTGAGGACATGTTAGCTCGTATTATTAAACATTTTCTGAGAAGTCAAAAGCCTCCAAAAAGCGGCTGCTATTGGTCTTTTTCCAGTTTCCTGAAGACGTACGTATTGTGTATTGTGTGCTCATCTGTACACATTTTCAATGAGAGGAGTCTCGTGGTCTAAGCAGAACTGATGATGATGATGATATTTCGGTTGTCATTCATTCTGAAGGACAAATGTTGACGGACACATTTTGTCTTCATGTTGCTAACCGCTTAAAAATAAAAAAGCCTTTTTGGGAGGAAAACAAAGTGAGAAAATTAAAACTTTATTATTACTGTCATTATATACAGACAGGGAATTTGACCTCTGCATTTAACCCATCCTAAACACTTAGGAGCAGCACGTGTCCATGTGTAACGTGTCTGTCCAGTCATTACGGTAAAGAAATGAACAAGTAAACACAAGACATTGTGAATAACATCCATTTTGTTTGGTGCTAGGATATTTGAAAACGACATCCTGAACAATTAGTAGTACGGTGTCTTAAAGTGCACAGTGACAGATCTAGAGTCAGTGAACTTGAATGAAACTATTGAGCAGATATTGTATTTTAGCTGCATTGATTTTATTTTGTTAAGCTGAAGTATATCCACGAAATAAGTCGTTGAATAAGGGAAGTGCAAACTACGGTTTTGGTGAAATGTTTCCGCTCCAGTTGAAGTATTACGTGATCTAGTAGTTGAGAAAATTCCGCAAAAATGGGGTTTATCACAACTTTTTCAATCTGCTTTAGATTAAAGGATTTGTTGTCACCCTCAACATGCTGTTTTTCTTTGTTCCTTGAAAGCTGAGATTTTGCATTTTAACTAGAGAGAGAGAGAGACATCATTTCCTAATTTAGAGTTAACTTTTCCTAATTCATCCTTCTGAAACGCACACATCCAGGCTCCAGACCACGTGACACTGAGTCTCCGTCACCTCCTCAGCCAATAATCAAGTCTTATTCTCCTGCTTGGAGAAAGAGCTGCTCATTTGTTTTACTGCAACTTCTACAATCCTCTTCAAAATATAACTTGCTGTTAACTTTTAGCCCAACTAGATGTTAGTGGATGTTCTAACATAGTTATACAAACGATTGCTGGGTTAATACATGTTTGAAAAGGTGTCTTTGTTGTTTGCAGACATCATTTGATTAGAATATTAGTGTGAAAACTCAACCAGTACTATATATTTACACACCAGTGCAGTCCATTACTGCCGTAAGGAACCCAGTTTGTGTAACAGTTTAGATCATTAGCTGAGGACGGCTGAAACACAGAGCCACGTGGCTCATCGTGGGCTAATTAAAGTGCTGCAGCCTCAGAGGAGGCGGCATTACAAGTTCAAGTTTTGTGTTTATATCTTTTTGACTCAGTAGTTGACAATTAGCATGACAAAATAGCATTTGCGCTATTCAAATATAATCTCTGCAAGTATTAATCTCTTTCCAAAGTTAACTTGTTTCCAAAGATATTGATTTTATTGAAGGGAGTTATTAAAAAAACTGCTAACATTGTATGTGGTAGTTTTTATTTATGCATGCTGTTATGTAATAATTTATGTAAACTTTTTCAGAAAGTCAACGTAATGCGATATAAAGGTAAAAAAAAAAGATGAAATTGTTTTAAAATTTGGTTGTGATTTCTTTTTTATTTACTACTTTAGTTTCATGACATTTCATTTTAAATGGCCATATAGTTCAGTCATACTCTTATTCGTTTAACTTGCTGATGTCGGATCACCAAAATGTGTATCATGGTCCAAATGATAGACACAAAATGTGCTGTATGTTGATTTGTCCTCATTTAAGATGACATGTTTTGCAGATTATGTTTTTGTTTTCTAATTTCAAATTCATGTTGTGATGTATTAAACCGTTGAGGTCTCAGCTGGTCTCGGTGCACACATGACTTCCAGTGTGGAATAAAACCAAATGTGGACACATTTTCATCGTGAGCTTGCCAGAACAGACGTGGACCTCCCTGTGCTTTGTTGTTCTTGCAGCTGAACTACATATACAGATTGTAGCATGCTCTTTACCATCGTCGTGTGAGATCTGAGCCCTGCCTGTAATCTCATGCTTTACTGTGGCTTCACGAGGAGGTGATGTACCGCAGAGCAGCCTGCTGGGTGCCCCGCACACAATCATTAGATTAACTACACAAACACAAACCACTACTGAGCAAGTGGTGGTTCCAAGTGCCAACTCTGCCCTAGACTTGCTGCTTGTCATGGAGCAGATGAAATGTGAGGCATGGTCCAAATGAAGAAATCATCTGATGTCCCGCCACAATAAAGGACTCTGGTGGTGTACGACTGTGAGTCAGCAAATACACCTTAACACCCTCCTTCCTTTGTTAAATTCAAAACTTTGTTAATAACGACACTCAAACTGATTGATCACCACCTGATCAATAGCAGTGAGAGTATTATTATTATGATAATGCACACTTAAAGCTAGATCATGTCAGACTTGAGAGAAGAAATGACACAGTCTTCCTCTTGCAAATAAAAAGTTGAATAAAAATAACTGCTCCTCTATCCACCCTGAAGTTTTATTATTTATTTTCTTTAAATTTGAACTTTAACCGATACAGCCTTAGCCTTCTTTGTCTGGTATGACCAGTATCTTATGGTAGCTAATGCTAGCTCTAGCTAACTTTGGGTAGATGTTGATGAACATTAGGTTCATATTTTGGTTTGCTGACTTAGAGACTCGTCTCCACTCGTCTGCTGCCATTACAATAGCATAGCATGTTGGCTAAATGCAAGGCAGTAGTTTAGCTTTTAGCAAAAAAATATGACACATAATGCTGGATATAATATGTCTTCGGGGACCTGTTTGTAACATTAGGATGGAGTTTGAAAAATCCACAGATACTGTAAGTATAAGAACACAGAACTATCTGAACTTTGTATTACTCATTTGATTTTAATTTGTCCTTTTACATATATATATATATATAGAAAGTGATAATATTCTACTCCAACTCATAAAAGGGAAAAAACAAAACCAAAGGAAGTGACATATTTAAAGTATAGCCTATGTAATGTGACAATGGGCAGCTGTGAGTTTCCACAGTGTATGTGTTTGTCAGTGGGAATGAGGTTGGAAACAACCATAAACTACGGGTTAGCTCAGGCTCCCTGGGAAAAGATGTGAAATCTGCTGAAGGAAGCAAAGGAGTCTACATGCTGTTGTAATCAGACTATCAAATGTGCATAAGGCACTATATAACGTTGTCATTTATCTTTCCGATATAGTCATTTAAATAAGGGAATCTATTTTAGCGAGTAAGCATATTCCCCAAATCTTCTGCAGACACTGTAACATTAACCATTATCTTTGTTCTGCATTAGAAAACTCTGCAGTCAAATAACCATGCCTGAAATAACCACAGAGTTTGTCAATCTGACATTTATTCTTTTACTACCATTACCAAGTACTGTTAGAGGCGTAATGCCGTGGTATGACCACATCTCATCTGATATTACCGATGTTATACAGGTGGAAAAGAAACAAGTGAAAATATTTGTCATATATGAAATCAACAATACAAAACACAGCCACAAAGGGACAAGTTTCAACTCAAAAGTACATTAAAATGTTTGCATAAATTAGAGACCTAAAGAACAATATTCCAGAGAAGTAATATAAAACTGTACATGACAATAAATTTGCAATACATTACAATATTTATTCCAATAACGCAAAATAGCACCATGAAATAAAAATATTCTCATCAAAAAAAAAAAAACACACAGTTGTAACAGTAAATACTGCTTTAGTAATGTGAACAGTGAAAGCGCAGTAAAGCATGTACAGAGATTTGTAGACAGTCTGTTACCTGGACCATGTGGACAATAGCCTGATTGTGTACTGTAAAAGTTGTGTTGTTCTCTTGTGCCTTCATGTCATTACTTTATTAACTGTGGTTACGTTTTGATCAAGGGAATTAAATTTGTTAAAAAATTCAAAACGCATTTTTTAAATAACTACTCTACGTTTTATCATGGTGACATGATGCTTGTGACGGCCAACTGGTCTTTTTCTACTTTTTTTTGGTCTTTTCCTCTTCCTACACTTCTCCTTTAATCTCTTTGACTTTCTAACAGGAACAGTCAGTGCTGATGACAATCAATCACAGGATCCTAATTAGTCAATTTGGCATGAAGTCTCTCCCATACGATCCCAGTTTCCCACCCGCCTCCCTCTGACCCTCATCTTTCTATTTACTGCCATGTCATTGTCATTCAACCTCCTTCCCCTGGCACGTTGAGGTGTGGTGAGGAGTTGTACGGTTGTTCTGTTCTTAAATCTGTGTGTTCCTTAATTCACAGGAAGTTGTTGGAGATCTGACGTTGGTGGTCAAACAAGTCCTCCACATCGGCGCTGTAAGCATCACCTGATGAAAACAGACAAAGAAGAGAAGTGGAATAGATAGCAACAAGTAAGGGAGATAATCAGATGGAAAAAATGTATGTGCACTGAAAAAGTCTTCACACTGTACCTGCATGGCATCCAAACATGTAAACTCGTTCTCCATCGTACTTGCACCGACAGCGCATCACGTTGTTCTGGAAATCAGACTCAGCCATGTCTAAGGACGGGTTGACCTCCACCTGTAGATGAAAACAGAATAGAGATAAGATGCTGCAAGATTCAAGTCAGTCATCCTCCTCACAGTTGAGTGCAGAACCTTTCTGATCAGACAACTTGCAACAGAAAACAATGCAAATCCTGCTTATTATAATAAATATAATGGAAATGTATCCCGACTCTAATGCCATTCTTTTGCTATACATGGAAAAGTGCTATTGAAATGAGAGGTGCTGTCCACCCCATTTCCATTGTAACGCTTGCAGCTCTTCGTCCAGGCAGTTGAACCAATTGAACCACTCGCACAAGCAGTTATAGCATCCTTGATGGGCCCATGCATTGTATTACCCTGTATGCAGACGATGTTTTGTTATATTTGTTGAAAGTCTCCTTTAAACATAAAGGCAAATCTTTTACCTTCCCTTAATGAAGTTAGCTTAGCTTAGCATTAAGACTGGAAGCGGGGGGGACACCTGGATCTGGCCAAAGATTCAAAAGCCTTCCTGTAGACACCTCTAAAGCCCATGACGTACAAACACCTAGTGTATTAAGTGTAAACAAAAAGTTGTGGTTTTGTTATGTGTAGGACAAGTTCTTGGCCAGGAGCCTTGAGTCTTTGCCGGTTGCTTGACAAAGTACCTTTCTGTCTAAGTGTAGATCAGGAACACTTTTAGTAAAGGAACGAGTGACAAACACTTTACTTCAGACTTAGGAAACAACTGGCCTTCCACGAGGCCGACTGAGAAGCTGCACAATTATTGTTCTCTCCTTTCTATATGGCTCATGATGTATAAATTATGGGTTCAAGTGGTGCATGACATCACTTTCCACTGTTATCTCCACGCAGGGAAACGGGCCAGAGATGCAGATGACAGTTTTGGGTTTGGATTCAAGCAGCAGTCTATCATTAGGCTGTAGCCATGGTTGGTTGCCATGGTTTGTTGTTTTCCACCCTGTCTGCCTGCCTGCCATATATAAGAAAAGCGCACAAATGAATTTTCCTGATGCACACATCAAACAGATAACCTGACCACATATTCAACAAAGCAACCCAGTTTCATTTTTTACAGACAGTATACAAATTTAACGGTTCTAATTATATTTACAAGCAAAGATTTAAGATGTAAAATATTCATAATTATGATACTTTATAATTACATTTGCAGCCAGATTTGGTGTCAAGAACTTCATATATTTTCAATATTGCATGTATAGGGCATGCAATGATTTCAGCACATACTTTATAGTCCCGATGTAAAACAGCATATTCACTGGGTGGCAGTTGATGCCCTTTTAAAAGCTCTAGTAATAATGTGAAACAAAGGGCCCGCAGCCAGTTTTACAGAACAATGAAAGGTCGTCACTGTCATGTAAAAGACTGCGAGGTTGTGCAGTTGATTTTTAAATGACGGAGCAATCAGGAGCAATCAAGCTGAGGTGACTCATCGGTTTAAATGTATGGTCCTAAAAATGGCTGCCACCCTGCGATACTTGGTAAAGTCTCAAAGAAACACCCAGCTGCATGAAAGACGAGTGAGCATCTGCGCCCTCCCTACATCTCTCTCTTCTTACACAAATTTATGAGCAACTCAACTACTGTTGAACCACAATCGGGACCACAAAGTGCTGCTGGGTCACGTCGTCGTGGCAACGGCGAATCTCTGCTTCACGACATGCGCGAGGTTTTTATCTCTCAAGACGTGGCTCATCACATGTGTACAGACAGACCGCTCCTGCACCTAGTTTACATGCAGTCTACACACGTAAACATCTTGATTTTTTTTTTGTAAACACTCCGAAAATAATTGTAAACTGTAAACATCATCACTTTGCTGCCCCTAAGCTGCCATGAAAAAAAAAATAGAACAAATGACAGAGAAGGAGGAAAGATGAGTAGGTCACCGCAACAGATCGGATGTCTAAAAAACAGACGGGACATTTGACAAACTCCGCTTTCAAACGTACAACTAGCTCTGAATACATGTAAAGTGCTGACAGAGCTGTTCCACTGCCAATAAGCCTGCACTTTCTAAAAGGGTGGACTAATAGCAGGTCTACTTTCTATATAAATCCAGACTAAATTCACTTTCCTTAAATACGCACACACCCTGAAAACTACATACATACTATACACCTGAATGGTTCACCAGCCGCGAGCCGTTTAACTCAAATTATAGTCTTTTATCGCAGCCTTTATCTCTCGTGCGCCTTCAGATGTTGAAACTCCAACTCTGTTCTGTTTTTCTTCTCGCTCTTATGCCTGATCCAAGAGGTTGTGTAAACTACTGAAATTATGCGATTTCACCATGAAGATTAAAAGGTGGATTATTTTTTTCTCAACATTTTTGTTGGATAAAAAAAAAGTCCCAAATTAACTGCTGAGCGAAAGTTTAGAAGATGTTTTTTTTTAGTTAGTTAGTAATAAACTAGCTTCCTAACCTGGAAGATGTATTCACCAGGTCGTATGTCTGTAATGTCGATCCACTGGCAGTCAATATCGTGGCGGTAGGTGTCCCAGCAGCCAACTGAGATACCCTGCTGTCCCATGTTATAGCAGGCGTACCGTTTATGGACACCTAGTAGAAAAAAACAGTTGGAAAATACATGAGGAGAGATAAAAAGAGACTATGATGTGTAAATCTTCATTGCTGTCAGTTGCTGTGGATTTGAATTTTGACCACCAGCCTGAAATTATAACAAAAATGATTTAAAAACCAGATATCTTTCGGGAACTTTCAAATGAATAGAAAAGATTTACAAATGCATAAAGCTGTCTGGGCTTTTTGTGAAGCCAAAATCCATTTAGGCTTGGCCTCTGATCTCACAGCCTGCCGCTGACTTTGAATGCTCATTACAGGATTTCAGCTTTGCACTTCTATGTATTCTTGATTCTCTTGTTTGTCACGATTCTGCTCTGGTTTCTAGATTTTCCCTCAATAAGCAGATTTACGCAACATTAATCTGTAATCATGTCTCACCATCAGGGCAGTAGGTGTCCTCCAGACAGAAGCTGGCCTTGTGACCCTCAGCCACCTTGGTCCCATTGAGAGTCAGCAGGTCATAGTGGGTGAACACCTCAATGCTGTGGTAGTGCCTGAGAATGGGATCAGGGTGACATGACTAATATGTGAGGCAAGTAAAGAGTTTGCTGCTGTTTATATTCACACCTACATCATCCTGTGAAAAACAAAAAACCTTGAGGTTAAGTTGAAATATAGCCATAAATCCTGTTTCGTTGTTGCGAAGGCGTCAAACAGACACGGGCAACAATTGTAAAAACACAAGTGGGCAGGGAGATACTGTATGAGTTTGGTGTCGCTTTTTCTCTCATTACAGAACCATTCCCAGAACAGACTGTACCAAAAGTCAAACCATGTGTTTTCTGGTTGGGGAGGTAGTGATTGGGTTGCGGCTGGGAGAGACACCGAGCTGTGCCTCTCGTTTTGGGACACAGAACCACAACCGCTGAGATAAGAAGCCAGGCTGCTCCGAGTGCAGTCATGGCTCTGACTGTAACAACTGGGTGACCAGTGAGGAGGATGTTTATTGTAAACCTCATTTTGGAGGATTGTGTTTATTGTGTTAAATAGCAGACTTTTATATGTGTTATTTATAGTCGAGATCACATTAAAATATCACTTCACTGTGATGCCATTTCACTCGTCAAATCTGACATTTATCTTTTGCTGCAGTCATTACATTTTGTGATCTCTGGTAGAAACAGCAGTTTCATACAATGCTTCTTTTTTCTCGTGTCACCTTATAATGATGCTCCTGTGCCATGGAGGAGATTATGCAGCTCTTCATTTCCAAACAAACCCTGCAGCAGCTTAAAATCACCAAATAGTTCGTATCTGGCTGCAGGCGTAAAATGAGCGGCTTGTTGGTTCAAATGAAAACCTGAAAGCTAAGTGACACAGCGGCTTGGAGCAAACACTGTAAATGTCTGGTTCAGTCTTACCTGTGACACTGGTGCCATGTCCAGCTTTCTCTGGTGGCTCGGGGGCGGAAGTCGGCACAGCCCATGTTCATGATTCGGGAGGAGAAGCGCAGCAGGCGGCGGTGTCCGTAGGGCCAGTTCATCCTCGCGGCCGAGGAGGAAAGGCAGTTCTCCTCATTAGCACAGGTCAGCAGGTGGAGGGGTCGGTCCTCCAGGTAAGCCGTCTCCTGGACGAGCTGAGCATCCAGGACAAGGTCAGGAGCAGCTGCAGGGGCCAAGGGTCAGAGTTTAATCAAAAGAGAACTCTACCAATTGTGAATCAAGGCGGACAGTTAAAAAAGTGTCTGTTTTATTCCAAGCATTATTTTTCCTTTTCAAAACCTAAGGCTTATATTACCCAAAAGGCAACTCAGTCAAAGATACAAGTGTGTTTTGCTAGTAGCAGCTAATGTAGCCTCAAGCAGAGATGAGCAGCGGGCTACAGAGGTCTGGTTAGGTTTACTTCTGTCCAGTGGCGGGCCGTGCATTTTATGCCTGGGCCTTCTACAGTTGAACAGCTACGGTGCAGATACATGAATCCGTGCATGACGGGACGCTGGTCATTAACGGACAATGCATAGTCAAATCAACGTAACGTAACGATGGCCTGCCTCGGACGGCGCTAGCCGCTATTGGCCTATCTCGAACGATTCCGTCGTGACGCACTTTCTTCGGCGATTGCCATCCAAGTGTAAATAATATTAATTCATACATATCAAAGAATCTACGTGTCAAATTTCATGAATATATATGGACGTTTACATGTCTAAATACTATAGGAAAGTGACTTTGATGGGAGAAAGCAGAAAGAACACTCGGTGACGCTCGGGCGACGGTGGAGTTGTTGAAGCGTGATATCTTATTGTGAAGGACAGAACTACGTTCCCGGATGTGTTGACAGCATTAATGGTAATTTTGGCGAACCTGTAACAAGCGAATATCCCCGAAAAACCAGCAGCACCCAGTGTTTACAACATGGATAGAAGTTTGGACGGATTAGGCCAATAGCGGCGCACGGCTAATTCACCGGCGTTAGCGTCCTTTTAACGACTCTGGTAAAGGCAAAGCTAACTTTAATAATTACAACGCTATTTAGTTCGAAAGGTACGAAGTTAAACTTTAGTTTAACACCATTAAATCAACTGAAAACATTACACGATCATTTGTATCAATATTTTAAGTGAATTTTATTGGAACAATAGCTAAAAACGATTTGCAGAAGCCGTTTTTAACCTACAAGTAAGCGTGTCTGTTGAATGTTGTGTGCCTGCGTGTAGTATTTGCTTTGTCACCGTCAACACGAGAACATTTTGAGCATAATATGTAGCTAAATTAGTATGTTTGCAGTTAGCATCAAGCTACTTTTGTTTCGCCAGCAACAACAACGCTACTTCCGGTTTGTATTCCTTGAGAATTTAAAGCCTCTTCCTTGAATTAAATGACAAGAAATGTTGAATTTATCACAAGAACTGCACAGATTATGTTTTTAAGAAATAGTTCCTGCCTTTTATCCCCTAGCTTTGTAAGACAAAACTACATTTTTTCAGTCAGTCAGCCATACTGGAGAATGTTGACATCAACATGTAACGTTACGACATCTGGTTGTATTTTTCAAAATAAAAGACGGGATTTTCCAAACTGACAAGAAAATGCATTTGTTTACTTTTGAGTATTCCCATCAGTTCTACTAATTCTGCTGCACCACATTTTGGAGGCAGATCTATTTTTTACTATTCAATTCATGTGACTTATTTGAATATGATGCTTTATTATGAACGGTGGTGGAAAATAAATATATATATGCATATATACATTATATTTATATACATAAATATAATGTATTCTGTCTAACTCCAAACTCCCAGATTTGTTAGTTTCAAACTTGCAGTCTTCAGCCGCAGCCCACGCTGACTCAAGTGGTATAAATTGAGGCAATTTATCACATTTCTGGAGCCACAAAAGTCTTCTTTTCACACAGCAGTGGTACTGATGTGTAAAATATGTGGAGTTCCCTTTAAACAAACATAAATGTATCTGTGTGGTTGCTGGTTTTGGACTCACTTTCTACACACGTGACTCCTGCAGCCCTGCCATCTCCTCCTCTGGGACAGTAGACATTGGTGTTTCTGCGACACTGCTGGATAGACATCTCATTGCCGATGCAGTGAGTTCCACTCAGAACCACCTGACCAGCATCTGAAGAACCAGGCCAGTACCAGGTCTCCTGCACAGAGACACGAGAAGCGAACGTGTTAAACACTTCTACATGTGGAAAAATGTCAGAGCTGAAGGCAATCTCTGCTATAAACAAAGAAACCCCATTTTTTTATTGGAACTATCAGTACACATTATCACATTTTCCACTCGTTTTAAAACTACCCGTCAAATGTTCCCAGCAGCCCCCCTCAAAACACACTCACGCTGCCCTTTCCATGCACAGCTCTATTTTCGGTCTGTTTGCTCTGTGAATTTCTCCCGATTTCTCTTCACCTCACTTTCCCTCTTTTATTTTCGTTTAACTGGAAGTGGACGTTTGAGAAGCCTGTAATTACCTCAGGCCTCGGTAATAACACAGCACAGGCACACAAACAGCAGGACGAAGAGTGTGAGGGAAATATAGGAGCACACAGAACAAAAGCGTGAGGCGAGAGAGGAGAGTTTGAAGCAAAAACATTTTTTTCAGTTCTGTCGTTTACCTGATGAGCTGTTGAAGCGAAGCCCAAGCCGAGCTGTCGACAGACCACCATGGCGTCGTTGATGCCCCAGTTCTCACTGCAGATGGAGCCCCATCGTTTCCCCCCTCCGACCTCAATCAGCACCTCCACGCGCCCCTCTGATGGCTCTCTGCCTCCTGCCAGACGCACCTGAAGGTTATGGAAGAAGAGAGGGTGTTTGTGTCAGTCCGTGAACACTGCCATATGTGTATAGGCGTTTATGCGCTTCTCACCGTGGCCTGCATGCCAGTGTTGGGCACGTTGCAGCGGACCGCTACATCCTGGTTGTGCTTGAAGGTGTAAAGCGGCACCGGTCTGTAGGTACACTCTGTAATCGACTTCTCTCTGCCGGTACACTGCACACTGTTCATGTGGATGGGGCCGGTACCTACAGGAAGAGGGTGTAGAGTTGTTTTATTTACGTGTCTTACCAACAATAGGCCACATGAATACACACACACACACACACACACACACACACACACACACACACACACGTTACAGAAAAGAACCCGAGGGCTCTATAGCCACAGATGTCCACAGAGTGGGGTTAAAAGCCCAGACATGATCGGGACGTCTGGTGTGGCTCTGAAACTGAGCTTAGCCACAGAGCTCTCTGTCTAAATGACTGTACTGTGCGGCACACTGCACACCAGCCACGCTTTATAAACCAAAATAGAAACCAAAAATGGCAAAATGGAAGAAAATCTTTGAACACATCTCTGTTGGCGTAGGTGTGTGAGGCCAAGGCTGAAGCCCTATAATTTGGCCTTAAATAGCTAATGATGTCATCAAGTCTTGCTTCAATTTGCTCTCCTTTAACTGCGCTACCCATGAGCCTTCACGTCGCAACGCACAGATTCATCTCCAATATGTTATATGTTCACACGTTTATGGTAAACTGGCCACAGTGCTCCATTCTGACATTTAGCCATGTTTATTTTTCAGATATAACTGCACCATAGCACCTACTTTATTAGAGCCCTGAAAGGAACACTCGAATGAATTTCCATGAATTTAAGTAGAGTGGAGAGAAGGAAATGCACCCACTATTATAGGACATGGTATGTGCTTGTTTGGGCAGAAAGATAATGGAAGGAAATGAATGTGATTGCGGCAAAAAAAAACTTGAGTGTGTGAAAGTGGGGGTCTATTTCTTAGGAAAATGTTTAGCTCTATTATTGCTGGACAATTTAATGGCTATATTCTCATGCCCACAACAAAAGCAGTGCCAACGTAATCACGGTCTTTTTGAATGTTTGGTCCTGCTCAGTGCTGATTGCCTGACATCCTGGTTTCAAAGCGGCGCTAACTTTTCGCATACAAAGGGTTTATTTTGACAACAACACACGCCATTGTTTTGGTCGCTGGAACCTCCTAGCATAGTTTACACTGGTTTAATTGGTCATGGGTAGAGTTCCTCAACAATCAGCTTCTGCGATAGAAGTAGAAGTCGGGGCTGTAAACATTTTCTCTGGGTTTATTTGTTTGATCGGAGTCCATGGTTCTTGGAGTGCTGCGTTTAGCAACAGACATTTAGGCTGAGACGTGTTTAGTCTAAAAGGATCACTGAACTCAACCGATCATGCTCAGAGTGCGTGTTGAAGTGATTCAAAGTCGGTACCATTCAAGATAAAAGGGGTTATCAGGTCTGTAGCTGGGTCTCTTACTGATTTTATGAATGAAGAATAATCTGCTCACTATAGGACAAGATGATAGTTTTAGATTATAGTTTTTTTTTTAATACACAAACATCTCCCACCATGACCTCACTAGGCTCGGTGAGTAAATGCTGGAAAGCACCAGAAAGGATTCAAAGTGCACTTTATGTACACTGTGTGTGTGTGGCTATGTTCATGTGTCCTATCTTACCCTGTCCCAGCTGAGCCTTGGTGAGCGCCTCTTTGGCCGTCCCAAAGCCCAGCTCTCTGCAGACCACGCTGGCTGCAGCGATGTCCCAGAGGTGGTCACACACAGTGCCCCACTTCCCCTCCTTCAGCACCTCAACGCGGCCCTCCCCGATCCGGGGCCCCGCCTTCAGACGCACGACGGGCTGCAAGGAAAAAGGAAGAGTTTGTAAATTAAAAGTTGAAGCCCTGATTGGATCTGGAGTCTTGTAGCTACGGCCTCAAAAACAACATTTCAGCCTGATAAGGATATTTGGGCGGTTTCTTTGGCTAGATCTGAAGATTATTTTCTCAACTCAATGAAACAGACTATTTGGGAAAAATAAAGCATCAATATTATTATTTAAAGAGAAAGTTTTGAGAAAACACTCATTCAACCGAGTGCTGATACATTTGGTTGAGAAGATTGAAACCGGTGCACAGAAGCCGGGTATCAATCTTCTCATCTGACTCTGAAAGTATTTCTTGAGTTGAACAAACCAATTTAACATGTTAATTTGTAAAATGACTTTGGACAGAGCCATGCTACTGTTAGCCTTTTCTTCCTTCCTTCCTCCAGTATTTATGCTAAGATAAGCTAACTGTCTCCTCGCTGTAGCTTCATATTTAGCGAACGGATAGGACAGTGGTATTGGTCTCGGTAAAAAAATGAATAAATAAGTGAATGCCATGAAATATCAAACTCTTCATTTCATTTTTTCAAAATGTATTCCTAATCTATATTTGCTTCAACTTCCACCTCCACACTGACCGGCACGGCAGGTGGTGCAGGTGCTCTGCCATATCGTGTGAACTGGGATCCAGGGACACAGCGGACCACAGCGTGCATGCCGTCGCGGCATGGGACATCACTCCTGGGGAGGGACAGCTGGGCCTGGCACTGGGCCAGAGAGACCTCCACGCCCTGACACTGCACCTTCTCCACCCAGTAGGCCTTCTTACTGATCTGCGTCCTCAGTCTGGGGGTGGGGAGTGGAGGAGGAGAAAGCAGAGAGTGACATGAGAGATATATTTGTCATTTTGTCACGTCAATGACCTGTCAAGCTATAAAGTTATATCCTTGAAAAAGCAGATGTTTTACCTTGCAGACGGATCAGCTATCTTAGAGTCCCACAGTTTCCTGAAAGAAAGAGAACATCCCACTTTGGAGTTACAACTGTGCATCTTTACATCCAGTAGACTAAACAACCAGCTATACAGTCCCACAGTCTGCTCCTGTACCCAGTCTCATCTTTCCTCCTTAGTCATCCTTTTTTTTTCTTTCTTCCTTTACATGACAACTCGTAGATTCTGTCTATCAAACCTTGAATAAACAAACTGAGAGCTGTGACGGAGACAACATGCTGGGAAGGGCGTGTGCGTCTTTGGATAAACATAGCGCCCGTTTAAGTGACAGGGAGGGAGAAAGAGAGAGAGGGAGATTTACAATAACGGATCACATAACTCCCTCTTTTTCGTTTCTTTCATCTCAAACCACCACCTTGTTGTCATGACTTTTTTAGATCTTCCATCTCAACAGTCATGGGTATTTCTGTCTCAGTGTTTGTCTATATGTCTCCAGTAGATGTCTGGTTTGGGGCAAACTAAAAATAGGAGTAAGCCACTATACATTAATCCCTTTCAAGAAGCCTTATTGAGGTCTGCCAACCCCAACAGGGGTTTCTAAACTGTGTCTAGTTTCATGGATATTAGCCTACCTTAAACTAGAGTCACATTCTAAAGGGAAACAGTGTGTATACACAAAATGAGGCCCCCTACGCCTGCACACACACACATGCACTATGCTAAGAACTAAGAAAAAAAACTAGAATTCAATAAAAAGAATGATTCACAAACCAGGCAGAGTCTGGGAAGTGTCCCTCTGTGACACACACACACACACACACACACACACACACATGCACACATATTAGAGCTGACCACTTGCATCAACCAGAGTGACCACAGACAGGTGCAGCGTGACTGACGCCCTTCATGAATGTGCCTGAATTAAATGACTCACAACACCAAGAATAGACAGGAGCAGAGTTTACTGTACAACCAGATTCATGATGCAATTAAATATTGGGCAAACTAAAAGGGGATATGTTTCCTCTCCAGGAGAACCCCAGTATCCCAGTAATCAATGGTTTATTATGCACAGTACCAATATTAGATGAGAAATGTGTTTGAGGAAACCCACAATAGCCAAGCAAACTACTGTATGGAACAAAATATGTGTCTCTTTAGCTGCCTAATGTTCCACTCGGTTCACCAGCGTGGTGCTGGGCAGGTAAAGTTGATAAATCAGAGCAACTCTCTGCTGCTGTTTAAAATAAGGTTGATGAGAGCAGCGAGAGCGAACCTAAAAAGGAACAAAAAATGTCCGGTAGACCTGAGGGAAACTGCATTTGTCAATATGACCGACCACTATTCATGTAAAAAATGTTTTCTATAATTTTACATATATATATATGTATATATATACATATATACATATGGAAGATAGGAAGATATTGTACATTTTACTGGAGTTTACTGGAGCTTGAATTGTTCCAGTTTCCAGCTACAACTCAAATTGTATCTCTTTATTTCTCTGTTCTTTACTGGGTTCCTTCCTTCTTCTGTTCTTTCTGCCTTCCTTCTTTCTTTTATTCTTTCTCTCCTGACTTTGCTTCTTTTCCTATCTCTCTCATTCTTTTTTTCATTCTTCCTTTCTTCCTTCTTTCTATTGCCCTCCCCTTTTCTTTGTCTGGTCTGAAAGCATGAACATCCCTACAACTAGAGAAACCACCACTGCAGGGAAACAAGACACATAAAATAATATTTCTAAATAACACAATGGATCTAGAAGCACATAATTATCCTGATGTTGACGAGAAGTGGTCGAACTTACGATTTCTTTGTGCTATTTAACTTAAAGAGGTATACGTATGTGTGAGTTGTGTATGATGGTGTACATTTGTTTGAGTCTATCTGCTTGTGTGTGTGTTTGCTTGTTTCATAACTTGGTAGTAAATCAAAATGAAAGAGACAAACTGTAAGGGGGTATGCGTTCATGGTTCGGAGGGGGAGAGATTGCTACCCATATAATTGCCTCCTCTGCTTGGCAGTGTCTGCTGTGCGGTCGAGCAGTAGCATGTTGGTTCACACACACCAGACATGGAAATATGCACGTACGTATCAACTTTCCCTGCCTTGCCTCTGTAAAAACAAAAGCTCTTTAAAAACCCCAGCGTTGTTACTTAACGTTATGCATGACTGCATGCTGGGGAACGAGGAGCGAGTGATGTAAGTCTCCGTGAACTGGGCAACTTTTACGAGCGTCGCTTCACAGGACAAGGAAAAGCATGTCCTTTTTGGTTTTCACTCAGAGACATCTCAGTTGTTAGCTCAGAGCTGAAAGCTCTTTTGTCAGGTGGAAAACACAAGTTGGAGCTGAGTTGAGGCTCTTCCCACTCTTATGAGGAGATTTAAAAGAAGGGAAGTGAACGCAGCATCAAGCCTAAGGCACAACAAACCGCAGCACTGCTGAACTCTTTGAACCGAGAAGACTTTCTTACTTCTCAGGATCTTCAGCTCGATGCTAGGTTTTTTTATTCAACTCTGACCACACAATACCATAAGACGCACTGGAGAGAAGATCTGAGCAGAGATAACCAGTTATTATACTGCATGAATGCAAAGCTGCCTGACTGGAACAATCGACTCCCTCAGGAGACAGCAGGTTGCCACACTGGCTCCACAGCAGCCTCGAGACAGTCCCATTAACCTCCATGGAACAAAAAGTCAAAGGGGTCATAATGATGTACTTTCCATGAAATGTGGGTTTCAGCATAATTGCCACAAAGGCATAAAAAACGGAGGAGGGGAGAAGGAGCAGGGGGTTAAAGTAAATTAGAAGAACTGAAGTTTCTGTCTGCCTCAAAGAGAGTGTGGATGTGATGAAACAAGGGAGCTGGAAAATGGCTTTGGCGTTTGCCTTTTGTAAGCACAGCAAAGTGGGGGAGTATTTAAGCAGCTGTAAAAATGTGCTGTGCAACTTAACAGGCAGAGACAAAGGCAGTCACACCAAAAAAACAACAACCACATGGGCAGAGAGGGAAGTGCTGACACAGCAAAGGGTGTGCAGCAGGTTCAGTCAACAGAATATTCTTCTGGATCTCTCAGATCATAATTACAGCTGTTCCAGTGGACACAAACCACAAAGAAGAACAGGCATGAACCACAGCCAGCACAGTGGGTAGCACCACTAAGATCTGACTGTTATCATGCATGGATCGGTATAAAAAAAAGAGTCCACAGCCATGACAGCAGTTCTGTGAGGCTGTACTAAAGCAAAGCAGTGCTTAGTCATACACCAAGACACTGGACAATTTGACCTGATGATGGCGCTAGTTGAAAAGTTAAGGGATTATTAAAGTTATTACAATTCATTCTGAGGGGGACATGGTTGTCTGTACCAAATTTCAGGGCAATTATCCAATAGTTGTCGAGGCATTTCACTCCAAAACAGAAATAACACCCTCATTGTGGCGCTAAAGAAAAGGTCAGGGGATCACCAAAGTTATTACAATACAGTGTCTGTGAACCATAAATGTCTGCACTAAATTTCGAGCCTATCCATCCAGGAGATGTTGAGATATTCCACTGGATAACAGAACGCTTTCACCTGCTGGTGGCGCTGGTGGAAAAGTCAGGGATCACCAAAGTTATTAGGGTTGATCCTCTGAGGATCAGGAATGTCTGTACCAAATGTCATGGCTGGCTATCCACCCAATGTTTGTGGAGATATCTCAAAGGGGCAAAGGGGTGGACAGGCAGACCAACATTGCCATCCCTACAACCATGCTGCTTGCATGGCAAAAAATGGATATAGTCGCTAAATAGATAATTATGAATCCCATTGAATTTCTTGGCAACATCCACCCTGCGTAGCTGGTTGAGGCAGAGACGATTGGTTGAGGTTAATCATTGACCTTGAGTAATTAGGATCAGGATAGCTCATTGGTAAGGTTAGGATTAGGGTTAGGGTTAGCTCATTGGTAAAGTTAGGATTAGGGTTAGGGTTAGCTCATTGGTCAGGGCATAGGACCTGAACTAATCAGGTTACCAGTACATCTGCGAGCATGGAAAGCTGGTCGATCCCAGCGCTTGAATGCTATGCAGGGCGGGTCTTGCCAAGAAAAGCGGTGGAATTCATTATAACGCCTATAATATGTCACAATTTCTACCTCAGGAAACATAACTCTGCTTCAAAATACATGGACATCTGGCACCAGACGCCAATGATCCACTTTGCTGCTTGTTGAAAAAAAACTGTTCTCTCCATCTCAGATGTTTACTGTCGGACAAAAATGGCTGCTCCATTCGTCTCCCACGTAGCTGGGTGGAGGTTGACAAAAAACAAACAACATTCTCTGGCCTTGTCCAGTCTTTACACAAGCTGGTGGTTGGGTTCTTGGCTCAGAAATTCAATGTTTCTCCAGACATCTCTGAGGTGTTTTTCGGTGTTGTTGTCCACATTAACATTAGCTTTAGAAAGTTAGCATGGTGCAAAACCAGCTAAGCACCATCTTGGACTTGGAAGCTGTAATTGCCCAAACTGAAGCGCCAAAATGGAACTCAGAAGTTTAGCTTTTCTCACATCGCTGCATCTAATGTACACGGCTCTGAAGAAGCTCTTAATTAAGAGATAAGATACAATAAGAGAGAGTTAGTCATTGCTGGGCTGTGGCCGTGGTGGTGAACAGGGCAGCTGAGGAGATGCAGAGCAGTGCAGGACACAAGGGGTAATTATTGGCGACATGGAGAGACAGATGGTGCAGGGCAGGCCAGCGGTCAGTACACTCACCCTGTTAGCCAAGCCATAAAAAGACCTCTGTGGGCAGACAGACGGACACACAGAGGGTTGTGTTTGCATGTGCACAAGTGTGTGTGTGTGTATTTGCGTATATATTTGTGTGCACACATGGATTTTGGACATAGTTTATGTAAGGTCTCGTAAGATGCTGTGCGACGAGGGTGGAGGCAGGGATGTATTAGCATGTGTGTGTAGGTGAGGTATTGGGGTTTTTCTATGGTATGTGTGTGTAAGGGCTTTGAAGGTTTGTGTAGGTGCTAAAGTGGGTATTTATGGCTAAAGTTAGACAGATGTGGTGGACTTATAGAGACAAATTCAGCATAACAACCTGACATTGAGCAAATTATGTGTGTTTTAGGGACAACAAAAGAGTTATATTTTGTATACAGACAACAAAGAGAAAGCTGGAGTCCTGTTTCTTTTCCTACATAGCCTCCGTACAAGCTTTCGTCTGATGGGTTTTCTGTCTGCTAAACTAAAAACACATCTAAAAATACACTACCTAGTAAAATAATTGTACATTGATGGGATTCAACAGCTACAGCTCCCATGCAACAACTAATTAACAAAGACGTGATACTTTTCTCTTAAAAAGATGAAGTGTTCAAACTTTACAGTAATAGATAGGTTAGATTAGATTTAACCTGCATTAACAGATTTTTTTCACCCCCAATGCGGAAAAAGCTGCGACCTTGTTAACATGTTAGCAAACAGTTATATATATATATACATATATATATATATATATATATATATATTGACATCTAGCAGACGGTGCAATGTTATGATTCATTTGGAGTTGTGTTTCTACCTCATAGAATAAAATACCCTCTGTAGTGACTTACAGGTAACAAATATCTAATGTTATAGCCACTGAGGGGCGAACGGGAGAACTTGGATATCTATTAAAGTCACTACATTAAGTCAGAACTGCATGTATGAATTCACCTTGTGTTTCCCTCAAAGGAAAATATTCAAATATGGTTTGGTCTCCACCAACTGGCTTGCTTCACTTTGTTCACCAGCTAGCTGCTAACTGTGTCTGTCTGCTGTTTGTTGCTGGGTAGTTAATGTGCATTCGAATTTTTTGGAGCTAATGACATTGATAGAAACACAGAGATCAAACCTCCTCAGTAATGTATATACTTTAGTTGAACATAAGTGAGTCCTCAGACTTTCAGACATGCCACTCTGCTTTACATAGTGCTGCTGCACACAGTTTTCAGTGGGGGTTTCTTAATTATATGAGATTAGAAACCATGTAAGGGAGGATTCTTGTAAAGACACGCCATGATGATGATGATGATGATGATGATGATCTCGTAGTCTGGATTTGACATTAATAACATACTCTCTAAGACTATTTTAAATGTCTGCGTAGAGGCCCACTCAGCCAATGGGGCAGACAGACCTGGTGGACAAGCCGGGCTCGGCTAATGCCACAGTGGACATGCCATGCCAAGTGTGGTTGTCCTAACGACAGCAGTTGCGGTTAACCTCTACTACAGGGGGCATGGAACAGCAATCCAGGCATGGGGCCGCCTAATTCATGAAGGGATGTGTAGTCCGCCGCACTTTTCCATCCCTTTAATAACCACACACACACACACACACACACACACACACACACACACACACACACACACACACGCTTTCTCTGTCTCCCTCCTCCTCTGTCACTCTGCCGTGTCCATTGTCACACACTCACCTGTAGGTGTTTTGGTCAAACACTTCAGCAGCAGGGAATCCTAACATGCCACAGACGACACGGCTGCTGCTCAGGTCCCAGCCCCGGTTACACACATGACGCCACCTCCCAGCATGCTTCACTTCCAGCACTCCTTCCGTCACGAGGCCGCCACGGTTGCTGGACAGCACAGGCCGTAGACGAGCCTCCTCTAAGTGAACCCTGTCAGATCCCTGCAATGTTTTAAGGTGATTAATACTTGAGTGCTTCATCCTGAATGATCTGCAGGATAGAAATTAATCTTTGTCACGCACACTAAAAACATGACTTCATCTTGGCTCAAACCACACCTTGTTTAACTAAATATCTGCCAGCAGCACGCAATCTGGAGAAGAATAACACGATAAGATGACATGCTGTGTCTCAAATCATCACGCTCTCTAATCATCCACGTTACATATAGGCAGCAGGAAGGAAACTAACAGAAAACAGAGAGATTGTTTAATGTGTATGGATACATGTCATGATGATTACAAAATGGTGAAGAAAGTGTAAACTCTGCAAGTTGAAAAGACAGAAAGCCAAACACAAGCGATAACTGTCTTGCAATTTCCTCTGGTTTTGAATTTCTTGCACGTTTGAAGAAAGGGGCTGTTGAGCTTCTGGTGGTTGGGTCCTAAACTTAAGGCTGCAAAAGAGCTGGATCTGGAGAAGGTCTGGTTTTAGGTTTGTCTCTAATTATACATGTCCACTGGCCTGTGGCTCCACAAATTACATTTATGTATGGGAGTCTGAATAAATCTAAACTGGGCTGCTTCTTTGCAGTGTACTAGAAGGTGTCAGTGTGTTTTTACCTGTGCATCAGTTTCCAGTCCAACCTCTGGATGAACAGGCCCTGGTTCGACATGGTTCCCGCTCTCACTCCTCCGCTCAGACTGGGTTTGGGACTGCCTGTTCGCCTGTCCCTCTGCCTCTCGTCTCATGGCTTGTGGACCGTTCCTCGCTGTGTCCTGGCTCTGCCTGTAGGCAGCACCGTTGACCAGACGCGAAGGTAGCTGGTGCCCTTGTGGCAGAGCCGGGCTCGTCTGCGAGCTTGGTCTGGCACCACCTCGATTCCTTTGCGAGATCCGGATCTCGTGGCCGTTCTCTTGCGGCGAGAGTAAGCTGCGACGGGGAGATGTTGGGTTGCGATGGAGGGCGATCTCATGGCCTCTTGCAGACGATGAGGGGGTTTGGGCTGGGGGAGGCACAGGCTGTGGCTGCTGTGGTGGTGGGTTTCCCTGTCTTTGCTGGCTTGGCTGGCGCCTGGAGGATGAAGGAGTCTCCTGCACGGAGACAGCGGGTGAACCTGGTCTCCTCTCTGGGCTGCAAATGACCCCCAGGTCCTCAGCGTGAGTGCAGTCATTGATTCCCCAACCATTGGAGCGACAGTCTGCGATAGAGGGCTCTGTGCCCATGCAGCGCACATTGTCCAACCAGATCAAACCTAACATCAAGAAAGGGCAGTAAGTTATTAAATCAAAATAAACATCAACTTAAGTAGGTGTAAGGTGTTCAAAGCTCAATGCCATTGGCTGGACATACCTTCCCCCTCACCAAACTTGGCACTGTGCGCCCAGGTCAAGCCGCGTTGGAAGCCCATCTGTTGGCACACCACATTGGCCAAGTTAAGATCCACCTCGTCATCACACACTGTGCCCCATGCGCCGTTGTAGAACACCTCCACGCGTCCCTCGCTTGCATTGCGCCGGCCTACGCCTGCCAGACGTACAAGCATCTCCTGGGCAGACAGTGGCGGGGGGTAGAGGTGAAGCAGGAGGAGGAGTGTGGACAAGGTGCTGAGGCACAGCATCCTGGAGGGGAAAAAAAGTAGAATGGCAGAGAAGAGAAGGGCTTATGAATGGAAATGGCAGCGGTGTGACATCAGGTAAAGAGACGTAAACCAGTAGGCCTGCAGAAACCAGTGAGAGATACAGTACATGTAAAGCAGGAGCTTCTAAATATATATGCACATGTTACCACAAAAATCCAATAAAATCACACAAAGCCATGGAACTCACATTCCATACTCTGACAAAACATGTAATTTAAAACTTCTCTTCTAACCCTAATGGGACATTCCGCAGTAAAATTAAAGAGATTGATAGATGTTTTTATCCTTTAAAATAATCAGAGTCATATAAAGGACAGTCAGAAACTTGAGAAGCATCGTGAAAATGTAGCCCTCACTCTGAACCAGTCAGGGCAAAGGGAGTAATAACCAAAGCTAAAAGTAGCCTCTCCGTCCAGCCAACGGAAACTTTGGCTTTCCGCAAACCCTCAAGCTTAGCTGCATGCATTTAGCCAACAGACACAAAAGCAAATAAACACCATCACGAAAATGTTCTCACACATAAATAAAGCAGCAGGTCAACATCTGCCAGAGACGTTTTGGTTAATGAGCAATGATTAATTCATCCTTGGACCACCCCTAAAAACTTTTTTTCTGCGAGAGGGGAAGAAACTGGAGATAAGGAGAAAGAGGAGAGATCTGGTAGATGAGAGAGATACCTTATTGTAAATTCATCCACGCAGGGCTCAGTTAAATTCCGCTTTTCATTTGCCTATACATGCAACAGTACAGATAAACATGTGTACAAATTAAGACTCATGGGGGCTGAATTAAGGCTGTTAAAAGAGAGATGAGTGGATGAATTCAGGCAGCTGCAGGGATGACATCTTGAATAATGGAGAAAAAAATGTGAAATAAAGGGAGAATGCTGAAGTTGAACTCACCTATCTGTTGATCTCAGCTTGGCGTCACAAGGAGAAAGAAGGGACAGAGCACTGGAGGAAAAGAAGGCAGTGAGTTTGGTCCTGCTGTCTCTCTATTCTCCTCTTCTCCCTCCCTCTTTCTTATTCTGTCACTCCCTCAGATCTGCTACTTCGTCCATCCCTCCCATATTTTTTTCATTTATGCAACTTTTTTCTTCTCCCTTTCATCGGGTCACATTTGTCCTTTTCATCATCTTACAATGTGCATCCAGTCACATGGGCAGGATGCACGTGAGCTCAACTTATGAAAGAGACACAATTTCATGAGGATTTGTCTCTCCTTATATCACACACACACACACACACACACACACACACACACACACACACACACACACACACACACACACACACACACACACACACACACACACACACACACACACACACACACACACACACACACACACACACACACACACACACTGTCCAGTCAGTCAATGTTGGTTTTAATTGTTTGTGTAGAATGTTGTGTATCAAAGTCTTAACTAAAAAAACTCGTTGGGTAAGAAAAATCACTTTCCCCTGTGATGTCTGAAAGGCTCAAAGGGCGTGCATTTTTATCCCACACAATGGTAAAATCATATGCGTGCACACACACACACACACACACACACACACACACACACACACACACACACACACACATCCCATGCCCACAGTTGGTGGTGTCATGAAATAAATACTATGTGCTCCGCACATAAGAACGGAGCTGCCTGTCTGAACTCTTTCCCTTTGCATAAAGTTCAGTTTCATAACATTCTCAGTCGTGGCACCTCCTCACATGAAGGACGCTCCCTCTAACGATAGAGACAGACGGTTGCTCAATATTTAAGCGAAGAAGAGCTAATATTGCTAAAAATGAGGTTACAGGGCTTTAACATCATGAGCTGAACCTAAAACTGAATATGTAAATCCACAGTGATTTCTGTAGTTTGTAAAAAAATAGCAGAAATGTCTTTAGAAGTCAAGCTCTCTTTCGATGGTGTAGGGCTGTGTTTCAATTTCCCTGTTGTTGGAACTCTTTATTGTTCTTTTTCTTCAATATTATGTCGTTTTGAGTGCAGCTCAGCAGAGACATTAAGATGTGTTTCAGGACTAGAACAGATAGCTGGTCTTTACTGTAAAAAAATACATAGTATATACACATCAATATCTGTACCACAAATGTTAAACCATCTGTAACATCTTAATCATTTTAGAATATTACATTGAAATGTAAAATATGATCTAGATTTGTCTGCTGCTTTTGTGGTGAAAGAGAGCTGACTGTAATGAGATGTGACAGGAGACGAGATATCTAGGCTCAACAGCTCACTCTAGTGGAGCAAATCATTACTATATTGTTGAACTTTAGTCTCGTGTATGATGATACCGCAGCTTGAAATCACTTTTTAATTCAGAATTCTGTAACTCAAGAAGATATTTTGTCATGAAGTGAACCAGGAGGTCACAAACGTTTAGGGACATTTATTTTGTAAGGCTTCTACTATCTTGGATCTTCTGTGGTCGAGCAAGTTCAACACTTTACAATATAAGAGAACACAAGAAAATAGGAAATACACAAAGAAAGGTACAAAACCTCTTCACAACATTAATAGACAGGTTACAAAATTGTGCTGCATAATACTAAAACACAAGCAGACTAAGAAATAAATTCACTAATTTGACAGGCGGCACATACGTACAAGTTAAAAGAGTTTACTGTTGTATTGCACTTCTATAGATTACAGTAAATAATGTTAACTCTCTTTTTTACTATGTCAATTAAACATTTTTTCCCCTTGTTTTTCTTGTTGATAGTAAAATGATTATTAACCATTGAAAACATCTGTAATTATTCTGGGATCAGACTTTAGATCGCTCTACTCTGACAGTAAGTAGAGATCACTCTTTATTAAAATCAGTGATGTCAGTTGCTAAATTTATTTGAATTAAAACTCATCATCATGCATCATGTATTTGGAGGTTTTTGATAGCAAGTTGATAGTATGTGTGTACGTGAACCATGTGTATTAAATCACTTGTAGCCTATTCTACTGTATTTTTTTAGGTTAATCATTTTGTCCAAACAAATATAACATTAGAAAACAGTTAAAGCTGCTCATCTCAATTTCCCAGAGCCATAAACAAATATTATCAAGTGTCTTATTTGTCCAACCAACAGCCCAAAAGCCAAAGACATTCAAATTAATGCCATCTAAGACAAGGAAGTGCAGATGATCCTCACAGTTTAGAAAGTGGAACCATCCGAATTTTCAAGAATGTTTGCGATAAATCAATTATCAAAATAATTGATGTTTAATTTTCTAATTAATCAATGCAATACTCTTGAAATTATATGCAAATATATTTTCTTAATTTGCTTACATTGTTATTATTTTAATTTTGTAGCAATGCTAGCAGTATGGCTCTAGGGATGCTAATGTCAACCACCACTTTGGTTAAGACCATGATTGCCAACTCTCTCGACAAATATTTAAACTGTCCAAAAAAATAAAATCTATATATAATTTAATTTATTTTGTAATATAATTTAATGTAAATTATCTATATACATTTTCAAATAAAAGCCTTAACTATAATAAGCCATCTGTGTGAATTATTCATTTTTATTTTAGTTTATTAATTGTCTGATGAACTTTTATGTAGTCATTGAAATAAAACGAGACGTCGACTAAACTTTCACTTTTCAGCCTTGAATAACCTTAATTTAAACTAAACATCTACAGACAAATAGACAAATATATTATAGATCTATAGATCGATATGCTCAGTGGCTCACAACACAACAAAAAGACAAAACAATCTAGAATAATAGACGTAGAGTAATGGCAAAATCAAAGCAAATTCCACACAAACAGTCGTCGTCTTCAGTATCCCGACAGTGTGGAAACCGCTGGGTATCGTTTACGGCGAGTCATGCACTTTTCCCTCTCGATGAACAGCGAGTGGGTTTTACAGTTGATGTCCTTCTCGAGGGTAATGCGTGACTCCTCCAGGTGGGACAGGGAGCCTCTGGCCTCACTCAGCTGCTGGCGCAGAGATGCAAGAGTGGCATCAATCTGCCTCAACTCCCCTTCCAAACTGCAGACACAGGAAGCAAACAAAATGAACAGAGAGAGAGAGAGAGAGAGAGAGAGAGAGAAAGTTAAAGGAGATGGAGCAATATACTATGATGAGACAGAGTGCAGTGAGTCTATGTGTGTGTGTACCTGAACTGGGGCTCATCTCTGCAGAGCTCCATGTTGGGTCTGAGGGAGCGGAGGTAAAGTCTGGACTGAGCTACTCTCAGTGGAGCCTCTTTGTTGTGGATAGCCTGCTGTATAGCCACAATGCTCCTCTCCTGGGCCCCAATCTGCTCCAAGATCTACACACACACACACGATCATACAATATTAGAGAATCAAGTCGTCAATCAATCAGCCACTCTGTCAGTCTGTGTGTCGGTCTGCCTGTCTACCTGTGCGAGCTTCATCTCCAGCTGGGTCTTGGCCTCTATCAGCTCCGCACAGCGCTGACTGAAGGCTCGGTCCACACTGGAGCACTGGACTCTTAGATCATGAGTGGTGTCCTGCAGCACTTGCTCCACCAGCAGTCTGACACATACAAACAGCATCACTACGCTTACCGAAAACTTTAAATAATGTGTGACATTGTGTTGGAGGCTACTTTTCCAGTAGCCTCCAACACACAGAGCTTAAACACATGTCTGAACCACAGTGCGCTTTGACCTGAGACTGTTGGTGGCCTGTTCTTCCTGCAAGGCCTTGGATAGGTTGTCCTGTGTAAACTTAGTCCACGATGTGCCGTTACACACCCTGCAGCAGACCAGAAGACAATTGCACAAAAGTTAAGTCCATTGTTTGTAACCTCATGTGTTTCTAAGTTTTTAAAAATGACACTCGCACACAAGGACTCACTGGTCCTGCATGGTGGCTGAGCTGGGGTGGTGCTGTGTGTCTGGGCTCATGTTACTGTATCTTCCACCGTGGTCATCAAAGTTGTAGGCCTGGTACTTATCAGACCAGTCCAACTCTAACGTCTGCTTAGCCTCTCTGTTCATCCTAACACACAAAGACACAAACCGAAGGATGATATTCAGTTCTCTAAAGTTGAGAGGTTCAAATACATTTTTTACATTTTATACGTGGGTTTACATGTCAGGTTGTTTAACTTTCAGGATGTTGACACTCACTTTATCTGACTGACAACTTGAGCGGTAGTCCTCTTCAGAAGAGCCTGGACACTCCTGATCAAGTCCACCTCCTACAAAACGCAGAGTCACACTTTTGGTTAGTGTGTGTTAGTGAGCCCTCTGTGAGCCCTCTGCTGGTGCTGTTTTACCATTTGACACCTGTTCCTGAGACTATTACTGTAAGTTATTGGTTTTATAGAGCCACATCTAATGATTATTGGCATAAAAAACCCAAGGTGATATCATCAAATGACTTGTTTTGTACGACCAACAGTCTAAAAGTTTATATTCAACTTAATAATTTAAGACACGAAAAAGCAGCAAACATTTACAGCAGCTGAGTGATCAAATAGTTGGAATTTCTTTGCATGAAAATAGAATTGAAACAGATTAGGGTTCAAATTATTACACTCTAATCCATTAACTGACTTATTATGCAGCTCTAGTATTTTGATTGAAAAAGTAGTATCTCAATATGAACTATTAATTTGTTCATTCCCAAAGCATCCCATTAATACATATAAATTAATTAATTACTACATGCAGAAGGCTAAGAATTCATTTAATTTATTCTGGGAAAATATTTGCTGTATATCCTATATTATTCCTACTAACAAACTAAGCTATTGTTTTATCTCTTTATTTGTTAAATTGATACATTATTGCCATATTATGCTTAAATTTCACACTACCTTGTGATTATTTTCATGCAAATACATTGATCAACAGCGATGTCTCGTCTCACTGTCACATACAGCTAAAATGTATATCACATACACGTTTTGATTATAAAGCTGGTCACCTTCACCAGCTCCTCCTCCACAGTGTCTCGGACCAGGTCTGGTCCCGGCCTCCTGGCCCTGCAGTTGAGATTATCGGTGGCGATGGCGTATGGAGTCTCGGTGGCGTCCAGCGCTTTCTCCAGCCTCGTCTTCAGCGCCAATAGTGACTCCGTGTCGGCCAGCAGCTGGTGAATGTGCTGTTGCAGCTCCGATTTCCAGTAGTGGATCTCTTGTAGTCTCTCTCCCAGAAGACGTGTTCCCTCAGCCTGGGTCGTCACAGTGGCCTCCTCAGTGTCCTGGTACAGAGCTTTGGACTCCCGCTGGATGCTGCCGGCTTCGTGGCGGTTGGTACCGGCCTGTTGAAGGATGGTGTGGTAGTTGGAGAACCACTCAGCCGGTGAGTATTTAGCTGAGCGGTACCCCGCTGTGGCTGAGCCTGAGGACGGCAGAGGGACATCCAGCTCTACACGAGGCTCTTTCACCGGGACCCCCTGAGCCACAGCTCTGCTGTCATAGTGGGGCCTTGCCACTAAAACCTCAGAGCTCATTTTAAGACAGTTAAATAAGGCTACAGGTACAAGAATAAAAAAAAAAAAAAAGAAGTAAACTGATTAGCTGATTTAAGCAGATTTGGCCTAAATAAGAAATAGCTTCAGTCATGCACAGTTTTCACAGTCCTGTAGCAGACCGAGCTGTATGTTTGTTTGGTGTTGCCTGGTTACTCATGTTGGCAGGAGCAGCTCCAGCAGTAGCTCTGGCTCAGGTGACTAATCATCAAATGAGCCGATGGGTTCTTCAACATGTAGGTAGAAGTGTGTCATGATTAAATTTACTAAGACGAATCACTTGTTTATTTCAGTTCATTAAATGTTGTCACAACCCGGCTCCTAGGCTATGACAAATATGGAAAGGACACAAGGGATGATGGTAAAGTAAACGTATTTATTATAACTAAATAAAGAAATAGTTACCATTGTGAAGTGTGTCAGTCAGTAGCATCAGTAATGTAAACGTGAATGCGTGTGTGATGAAGTGTGGGGTGTTGTCAGCCAAACAAAAGAAGTATGAAGTATAACCAAAGTATAAACGAGCAGCCACTGGCAGGGATCACTCAACGTGCGCAGGAGAGAGCCAGGGCAGAGCAACACTGGAGCAGGGCTTTTATGCCCTATGAGCTCCAGGACCAAGTGCTCTGCATCAGGTAATCTGCCACTGCCTTTCCCTGTGAGTCCTTCAGGGACACAGGGACAAACCCATACTTTCACAGTGGTTAGAGGCAGGGGCCGTCACAATGTCTGGAACTGATGTTTTTTGATATCCCCATTTTTACAGAACAAAAAACAACAACAGAGATGAGTTGTTTCAACATACACTGACTTTTCTTGGTCTTATTGATTTATTACACTGAGAAGGTGCACAGCCTCCCCGTGCTCGTGAAGCGCTGGAAGACGGCTTGTTCAATAACCTCTGACCTAGGTAACGAACGCACCCCCCAAAATCTACACGTGAGACTGTCTTAGCCTGTTTAGGGAGGCGAAAACCAGGATAACTTAATACCACTAGCCACCGTCGTCTCACTTATTTCAGGCTAAACATGTCGGCCTTCCCGACTGCCGGATATCAACGGATTTAGGTGTGTGTGTGTGTGTGTGCAATAGGTGTGGGAGGACTGGATGTACTCCAGGGTGAACCCGCTCTAAAGGGCCACCGCTGCAGGAGGAAACCCGTGTGGTTGGGAACCTCGCTGGCTCTTTGTAGAAGGTGTCTGTCTAGCTCTCACTGAACAGGATGTCTCCCTAACTAATACAATAGTTAGTTTTTTTGAATTTACAACCTTTCTCCTCTGCTGGCTGTCATTCAATCACGTCAGAGTGAGTTTAACTCAAAGTTCACTTATTTCATTAGCTTTAACATAACAGTCAACATTACAAGCACGTATGATTACATTTTGATAAATGATAGAAAGTCACACATTAAAGCAATTTAATAATTGAAACGTCTCTCATCAATATGGGATTACATGCAACGAGTTTATTGATATCTGAAAATATAACGCTCTTAGGCTGATAATAAGCAATAGATCGTAACTCATAGAAATAAAAATAAAAAGAGAAACAACTCGCATTAAATACAAATAACACCTTGAGATAGGATTTCCTCTTTTTTAGAGGCCATAGGGGCCATGTTCCTTATATGCTAGTTAGGTGTTAAATTATAATGCGCCTTGAAGACTTCTCTGTAAAAGAGTCAGCCGCTCAAACCACAAGACGCTGCCTTAATACTTTTTGGGGTCTGGCCTCTCGCTCCTCAGTCAGAGAGGTGTTAGATCGTATCAAAGTTAATCTGCACTTCCCCTTTTTGCACGTATTTGTTTAATCCATAATTTTAATAAATCGTATATATATATATTATATATATATACATAAAGAGGACTTACATTTGGGGTATTAAGCTGAAATGGTCATCCACAATATATTAAAAGGAGTGCAGGTAAGTTAAACAGTTTGTTATATTAAAATGAAGCAATCATTAGGAGTGTAAAAGTGTAAAATCAAAGTTAAAGCAAATAATCAAGCAATTGTTACAAGTACTTAATACAACTGATGGTAATTATATAACAAATCTGTAAAATAATCATAGTAGTTTTCAGTACCACAGCGGTACGTGGAATGTGTTGGTCAGCTGTTAATAGACACAATACAAACAGGATCATTTGGGTACAGATTTGTCCCAAAACTGCAAGGTTTGATCACAGATGTGCTTGCTGTTCTTGCGCAGCCATCTTCTATTGGCTTCAAGTTGAATTTGATTGCAGTACGTATCCTCTGTTGATGTGTCGTTTTGGTACTCAGACTCTTGTTGGGTTTCACTTGCATCATCATAGTGTTGACAGGCGCTCGTGGGTTTGGAGGACCCCTGCTTTGAGCAAGCTGCGTCTTGGTTTTCATAAATCTAAAAAAGAATCAACAAAAGTAAACAGATAAGAGGGCAATGTTACTCAGATGAAAATGTATATAATTATTCACATGAAAATGGCCGAATAATCAGTAAGTTGGTCATTTGATTTGCTCAGTACTTTGGGACCAGATCAAGACATCCTTCCATTTACAGGTCAGATTGATGTTTGTCATCAAGCCAGAAAGAAGCCTTTCTCAACCACCTGTACTGAGCCAATAGCATCTAAATGGTACACACGATAGTCTATTTTACCACCCTAAAAACAAACTTTACATATTCAGCCACACTAATGGTTAAATCGTCAGTATGTCGTTCTGTCCCACATGTCTGTAATGTGGACTGTAATGAACTTTGCAGCCTGTTGTGGAGCATTAGCAAAGCTTTGGATTTTAGTTTTCTTACATCTGCTATACCAATCACTTCCTCTGTTTCGGCTGCCTTGTTTCTGTTCATGTTGGCTCCAGCTCCTGAAAACAAACAGCATAATATATGGTTACACAATTAATTTGCATCTATATGTGTAGGAGTTTGCCTGTGTGTGCATGGTTCTGTGCATGCATTTGTATGTGAAACGTACCTTGCACTTTGTTACATTTGTATTTATAAACTATGACCAGGGCACATGTCAGTGTGAGCAGCACAGCCGGCACAAAGAAAACCGCAAAGTGAGAAATTGCTGCATTCGGAAGAAACAAAGTGTACAAACAGAGTAAAAATATAGTCATACACTTCCTGAAAACACACATCAACCACGCACTCCCCTCACATCTGTCACAATATCAAGCAAAAAGCAGAAGAGGTGTCACCAAACTGTAGCCTCACAACATTTGGTGTTTTCATGCTCCCTTCGTATTAATAGCCAGTGTGTGTTGCAATATAACACAAATACCTTTGATCTGCTTTCCAGGTATAAGTGTCGATTGTGATCCGACATGTTCCACCACGGTGATGGTAGAGATCTCAGTGCTGGTTTGCTGTGGAAAGACTGTTAGAGAGAGTTTCTTAGGACACTTACATTTGTATCCTTAGCGCTGCTAGCAGCGGGGCTCTGGGGATAGCAATGTGTGTTGGTCAGTTGACAACAACTTGGTCCAGAGTGAAATATCTTTTCAACCGTTTTAAAGGATTGAAATGAATTTTAGTACAAACATTCACCGTCTCCAGAAGATGAAAATATACTGCATGGATTGGCACAATTTGAGGTTGAGGTTTCCACAACTGACGGATGGATCACTATGCAATTTATTTTTTTTACAGACATTGATGTCCCCAAAGGATCAAATGTTATAACCCTGACTTTTCGGCACCATATAGGTACAATTCTCCATTTGTCCAGGCCTTTGCTTTATGAACAAAAACCTGCAAAACTAATGGCATTCCCTCAGCATACTTTATGTTTAGTGCTAATTCGTGAATATTAGCATGCTGACTTGCTAAACAATGGTGGTGAACAACGTAAACATTACATCATCTACAAATCCCATTCTTTTAGTTCAGCTTTAATTTGATGAAGACTTTTGATTGAGCCTTTGCTCGCATGATGACAATTAAAGGCAGTTTTGCTATTATTTGATAGTCCACAGTTTCAGCAATCGAGGAGAGAGAAGGAGGGATTAGATCTATTATGTCATTGTGACATAATGCAGATATGAGCTACCTGAACCTGCAGGACACATTCATTTTTACACATATACTCAGACCTAATTATTGCTCTTTTCATAATCTTACCTGCGGACAGTTGAATATTGGTGTAGTTTCCAACACTCCACTGTGAGTCTGAACCACACCAGTATGTCCCAGCATCCTCTGCTTTCAACTCTGTGATTATCACCAAGAATGAGCCGGAAGAAACATCATCTTGCAGTGTGAACCTGCTTTGACTTGTCACCATGTCTGTACAGCTGTTGCGGTGGTCTCCCTTACAGAGGAACTTCCTGTTATCATGGTGTTTTGGTGGGTAGGGACACTGCATAGTCACTGGGCGTCCCACAATGCCGCTCAGTTTGTTTGACCTCACACAGCACCACTCTGTGAAACAGAAGGAGGTTTAAGGCAACACTGCAGCCTGTGTTCAGCTCAGATTATAAATGGATGTACATGATTCACATTTCCTTCAGATATTTGATATATTTTGACAAATCATACAAGTTTAAAATCAAAAGCTTTGTATCTTTAACCTTTCGTCACGCTTTCTTTATATCTATTTGACAAAACACTGTTTTCTGGCTGATTACTGTGAAAACTAATGGTTTACTACAATATGACGAGGTAGAGCTCTCACCTTTGACTTCTAGCTCAAAAGCAGAGAAAACATCCAGGCCAGTGTTTCCATGGACACCACAAAGGTACGGCCCACTATTGTTTTGGGTCAGACCGGTAATGGTAATTGTGAATTCCCTCGACACCTTGTCATCAGTAAGTCTGAACTGTCCAATTTGATTGTTGTCAGAGGTGATTATTGCCGTCTCCAGACATGTGGAGGGCTGGTTTCCTCTGCAGATGTACTTCAGATTGTTCTGGTACTCAGACTCATACGGACAACTGATGGACAATGAACTCTCCTCATTGCTTCGGAATTTGGTGGATCGCTCACAACAGCTGTCTGACAGTACAATAAGCAACATCACAGAAGTGCTTAGTATTCAGATTCAGTACTTGACTCTAAGAAGCAATATCACAATGTTAAAATATTGGCTTTTAAAATGTTACTTAAGTAAAACACTGAAGTATTGTTAGGTAAATGTAGTGAAAGCAAAGTAAAAGTTGCTTATTATGTAGACAGGACGACCTCTTTCAGTGTAACTACTGAGTTCAGGGTAGGAAATTTACATATTTTTAGGGGGCAATTTTTGCCCCCACTGACTGAAATCCAGGGGCATTTAAAAGAAAATTGGGGGCACTTTTTGAAACTTGTGAAATAACATTTAACCTTTGTTCAAAATAATAAATATACTTAATTAGGCTTACAGTATATGAGCAATTGTCATCAAATGACAATAATAAGACTATTAGGCAGTAGTCTACAGATTCAAAGTGTTTTCTTAGATTTTTTGAACAAAAAATAAACAGAAAACATAAATCAGACAATCATATTAAATTGTATTCTTATTTCTTTGTAGTTATTGTTATTATTACATTTTTAAAATAACTATTAATTATTCAGTCAACAATGCATTGATTATATATACATCAGTCATTGTGTGGAATTTTTGAGAAAAACATTTTTATAGCACCTTAAAAATTTCAAAAATGTGCCATTTGAAGGTACAAATTCAGTTCAGTTTTTGCTTAGTAAAATATCTCAATTGACTGTCAGTCAGGTATTATTAATTTCCAGCAACCCTCAAATCAAAGAATAAAGACACTTTACGCACAATTTAGGTGTATTTTCCCTTTAACTCACAAGATGCAGGTAGCATGTTTTATACTTAATGTGAATATAATTAATTTAATCTAATTTCCATTATATTATGTATACTTTATTGGCATCTTATTCTGAAAACCGGATGTTAGGCTGAAGAAACCGGATGTTGTCTCACGTTAATCTTTCCGCTTACTTTCAAAGTCCTTCGCTCGCTGTAAGTGTCTGCTGAGTTGACCACGGAGATCTGAGTGTTTGCTGACTTGACCGCAGTCTCGCAGGCACAGGTCTGATTAAGAAGCGCTCCATTTATTTATTGTTTTAGAACGTTCGGTAAAACATTCTATGGCAACTGGATCGGGTCATATAGGCTACGAACTTTTTGACAAGTTCATTAAATTGTCATTATTATTAGAGGAAATTATGGGGGCATTTTTTGCCCCTCTCCTAGTGATATCAGGGCCAAACTTATATTTCTTAGGGGCAGTTTTGCCCTTTGCCCTTGTGTATTTCCGACGCTGACTGAGTTACTGTGTTACTGATGCATTTACGTGTAAGCAGCATAGTTGGTCAATGTGGAGCTATTTCTTAAAAAACTATTTTATTTACTGGTAGGCAGTTTAATCTAAAACACTGAATCAGTTAATCAATTTTATAGGCTATTTATGTCAGATACATGCAGTGGAGAAAAGGTACAAGTAGTAGAAAATGGAAATACTAAAGTAAAGTATAAGTACCTCAAAAATTGTATGTGTGCACAGTACAACTAAACAACAATGTCTAGATGAGAGATGAAATACTGTTTTTGTTTGTTTGTTTTTTACATACCTTGTCCTACTTCCAGATTTACTTCAGTGTAGATGTCCTTTCCAGTCTTGGTCACCCCACACCAGTATTTCCCAGCGTCTGTACGACTCAGATTAGAGACAGTCGCTGTGAAGACTCGTTTCTGATTGTCATCGTGGATGGAGTATTTGTTCTTATTTGGTTCTGTCGTCTTAATAAGAACATCATCGTTGCCGCAGTCATTGTTGCACAGGTACTTCTCATAAGACTCATAACCCTCGCTATAGGGACAAGACACTTGAACTTGTCCCCCTTCATATCCAGACACATGGATCGACCCTGCTGCACTACTCACACAGCTCAGAGCAACTGCTGAGTGAAGACATGAAATGTAAAAACAAAATGGAAATGGGTAAATATTTGCATACATATTTAACTAATGTGTATGAAATATTTGTTTAATCGTATGATAGACATAAATAATGGCTGTGTTACAGCTGTAGAATAAAATCACTAAGACCAACATCAAGGCGTAGTCTGCCATGTTGAAGTTACATAAAAACATATTTAATCCAAAGAACTTACTGCACAGGGTGAAGAGCAGGTTTTGAAGGCTCCACATCCTCATTTTATTGCACTGCAGTTTCTAAGAAACAGAAACTCCAAAGTGTGTCTTATATGGAAAATGTTACACCCACAATATGTGTCGGCGTTCTATGCAAATGTTGAACCCTCTTACTTCCACATTTTGATCACCAATGTTTTTCAACCACAAAGTTACATTTGTTAAAGTTAATCTCAAAGTTAACTTACTGTCTTTGTGAAAACTTTGTAATGACTGACTTGTTTATATGACTGCTATGTGCATAAGAGGAAGAGTATGTGATTCATCTGATGTCAGTGAAACAAAGAAAATGTAATCACCTTCACTCTAATCAGACTCTAACCAGGGGGGGGGGGGGGGGGGATTAGGCCTATTGCACCTCAGTATCCCTACCCTCGGTGATAGTACTTCAGGATGGAGTCCAATCGCCAAACACTTTGCATCATATTTGATGCAGGTTTAATAAATCATTGTTCAATTATGAAACAAGTCTCTCCTGATTGAATTCCTTTTAGTTGATGGTAATTTATAAAAGGTACATTTGCCAGACGTTCAATCAACTGTTCACATTGACACCACAAAGGGGCACTCTATCCAAGCTTATACCTCACTGACAAGGCACATGCTGCAATAATGCAATTTAACAGTAAATTAACTTTCATCCTCATCTAACATTAATCCAACTATCAACTAACATATCCGACATTATACCACACCAACTTTACGCAAGACAGATCGAGTATGATAACAGAATAATTAAAGTCTTTTTCAGTTTCACCTTCCAGAAACAAATTCTAAAATGATTAACAGAATTATATAGCAATACAATTAACGAAAGTATTTTAGATTTGATTAAAAGGTAACAAATCTCCAGAGCCACATACTGTCAAGATAACGTTCCCCGTGTTGAGTAGGAGTCCTGATCTTCATGTATAAAATAAGAGGAGGGCCCCTTTAACACCCAATAGGAGAAAAAGGAAACTTTCTATATCTTTTTCACCCACACTCTCTTTAATCTTTCATAACATGAAGCCAATGGTTTTTTTTATGACTTTTTAAGAAATATTAATAAACGAAAACACTGAAAATGTCAATAATTATTACAATGACACAGTTGTTATTCTAGTAGTATACTCTAAAAGGAATGTAAGAGCTTTAAAATTCACTTTAGACTTCCTGTAGAAACATACTTAGAACCTAAAATATTGTGCCACCGTTTATAACTACCGACCCCACCCTGACCAGCGCATTGTAAAATGCCAGTGGTGGTATATATGTGGGCGAAAGCATGCGTGTATTTCCCCTGCGCTCAGCCATTCCCTCGACTCCAGCTGACCGCTCAGCTGTGCCTCTCGCATACTGTAGCACAAACTGTTTCCATATCTCACACACTCTCACACCGAAAGGTTAACATTAAGACCCCTGTGCGGAGGGATAAGCGTGTCCCGAATTAGCGAGGATGCCAAGGCGAGCTGGTCTGTTGCCAGGTTGGGTTGCCAAGGAGTGTTGGATGGGTTGGGTTTCTGCCTTTGTGGCCTGCTTGCATGTCGGCAGTGTGCAGGACGCGTGTGTTGTGGTCTTCTTAAAACTACCAAAGACAAACAAAACAAACAAACACACACACAGAGCCCCATGGTATGAGGGGGGGGGGGGCTGTTATATATAGGTGACCCTCTCGAGTCTTTATAGGCTCCATCTTAAACCGTCAAGCTCTGCGTTAATGTCTCCCTTAACGTCTTACTCTCCTGCCTTCTCTTTCTCACTTAGTCATTCAGCGTAAGCTCTATTCACATTAAGAGAGAATCATTTTCACCTCACCAAATTCACTTCCACATCTGTGGCAGCAGGAAGTTTGAAAGATTTGTGGGTGTTTACCAGGCAGGGAGGGCCTGATACACAAATGAGTTGCATTATGGGAAGCTCTCTGTCTGAACACACCTAAAAAGTCAGGATACCTCAGCCTCTGACCACTCTGTATTCAATCTGTCCGGCTTTAACTCCCTGTGCTTTAGTAGCATTACAAACTTGAAACAAAAAAAACACCAGTTTCACACATCTGCATGCCGAAAATGATTCTTGTCAGGTATAAAGAGCGGTTGTCTTTCCTGTGTAGAACAGCACACATGGTTTGTCTCTGCAGATGGAGGTGTGTGTGTGTGTGTGGGAGGGGACATTCCATCCATTCTTGCTCTTCCTGAGTAAAGAGGGAAAGCATCGCACACACACAACTGCTGACAGCAGGCAAGAGGTGTGCATACACCCCTCTAAGGTCATTCACACATCCGCCTCTGCTTTCCACCCATCAAGCTCTAAAAGTCTTAAACATCCATCCATCAGACAGTAGCTGTCATATTGACAGCTGTAAATGCCTCTGTGACAAAAACAGGATGTTGAATTGAGTTTAATTTTAAAATCAGGGCACATGAGTCTACTTTTATAAAAATCAAGAGAACATTGGCACATCATGCTGGCTGTGTTGGGAAATTTCTTTACTCTCTCTGAGCTGAGGAAGCCATGAACACACACACACACACACACATATTTACTTAGGTCACTTTTGGGGACATCACATTGACTTACATTAATTTCCTGGAAACTTACCCTACCCTAACTTTAACCACAACCTTAACCAATGACCCCAAATCAGCTTTTTCCGCAATTGGACAAGCCGTCCCCATTTAACTGGTCTTTAGTCTGAAAAGTGTCCCCAGAGGTAGCCTGAGTCACACACACACACACACACACACACACACACACACACACACGCACACACACACACACGCACACACACACACGCACACACACACACACACACAAGAGAAGCTAGCCAGCGCTGACGCACCGCTGCTCTCCTGCCAGCTAATGGTCACTGAACACTCATAATGATTTTTTTCTTTCGGGTAGTTAGGTGGATAATATGTCTTTGTTGGCAGCAGGGAGGCTGCTAACTTTTGCTCCTTCATTTTTTTGGTCCTACTATTTACTTGCCATCTGTTTTTAATCATCTGCACCTCAACCACACTCCTCAGTGTTTCATACAGTATGAGATACAACAACAATAATAATAATGCAGGATCCCTGTATACAGGCTCACAGATAGATTAATCAAATGTAAACCTTTCAACGGAAAGACAAGCTGAAGGATGGCTTTTTTTATTTTCTGTAGATATAAAGACCCTCTGAACTCATTAGCTAAACCCACACACACACACACTTGGTACATAAAGACTCACAGAGCTGCATACGGTACTTCTGTCAGAAGACTCCTACATTTTACAGAAAGCTTTTTACAAAGCAAACATTCATTTCAAGAATGATCACACAAGCAGTATCGTCATGAGAATAAAAACATCATCATTTTAGGCACAAAATTAATTTAAGCTCAACATCATTCATTCGCTGCACTCACTCAAGCAGAAACATATTCACACACACACACACACACACAGTATAGAGTCAAATTAGGACGTTTCAGTCGGCAGCTCATTGGCTAAAATGTTCAAACTGCTCAGCTGTCTTTTCTGCACAGCATTGAAAACAATCCTGCAGCAGTAACGATGGCCAGGTCTTTTTTTTTTTTTTTTTTTTAACCCTGCTTAGCTCTCTGCCAGGCTCAAAGATGATGTCGCTCCATCCTCCAAATCTCAGCCTGTTCCTCTTTGCGTCTTCCTCAACGTCTTTTTTCGGTGAAGCGCTCCACCGCGCTTTGGAGGAGAGCTCACTCAGTCCGTGTCTATTTCACAGGGGTTTGTTCCCGCTTTCTGTGCTCTGATGTACAGCTTCTGGAAGTCCTTGTAGCGAGGTGCGCAGCCAAGCCAGGCGTTGCCAAAATGGACAGAGCCAGTCAAAAGGTACTCATCCCCTCCAGGCTGCACACGGCATTGTGCGGGTACATTGATACGGCCACCCCAGCCCCGCCCTCTGGCCCCACCCCAAGCAAACACCCTGCTCTTCTGGCGAAACAGTCGACTCAGAGTCACCACAGCGGGAGAGTGGTCGTTAGTACCTGATGCTACACTTTGAAAGACGCCACTGCCAGCTACAGGGACAGGAACAAGAGAGATACATAAAAGGAGAATGATTAATTAATCAAGGATAGTAAAAACTAAAGTGTATGAATTAAAGAGGGACTATGTTGAAAACAGACATAAAACAATCTTCCTCTTATACATCAATTAATAAGAAATAAAACAATTCCTTACTCAGTTTAATACATTCAAGGGTCTTGATGATACAGCCTTACTTGGTCTGATATGACAAGTAGCTAACGTTGGCTAATGTTAGCATTAGTGTAGAGTCAGTTTTCTAAATGTCTAACTCTCCTTGTGTTACTGTTACACTACGTTACACTAGCTCATTCAGATGACATAATGATACCTTTAAACAAAAAGACTTGAGAGACACTTGGGCAATGTGGGAAAATGTAATGTGTCATCAACCTGTTGTTGCTAGTTGCCTTAATGGCCACAGTTGAGTAAAGATTAAATAGTTTGACTTTGGGTTCGACTGTTTGGGAGATACATTTATTTGCTTTCTTGTCGAGAGTTAGATGAGAGGATGCACTCTCTTTCTCTGTACGGTAAATATGTAGCTGGAGCCAGTTAGCTTAGCTTAGCGTTAAGACTGATAATAGTAACTTCCTAAAGTCTCTGCTGGTTGTATGGTAACTGGTCCCGGAACATAACCACCCGAAAAACAGCTCATTTTCGTTAATATACTTTGGTTTCTGTGCAGATTTTAACAAACTAGATATAACGTGTTAGTCAGTGAGCTTCAGTGCATCTAGACCTGTTTTACGGTTTCTTCCTGTTCCCAGCCCCTATGCTAAGCTAAGCTAACCAGCTTCAGATTTACCGTACCTTGGTACATGAGAGTGGTATCGATCTTCTCGTCTAACTCTTTGGCAAGAAAGGGAGTCAGCGTATTTCCCAAAACGTCAAACTATTCCTATAATGTGTACGTGTGCGTTTGTGTGGATGTATTTACCAAAGTCACTGGTACACACAGCCATCAGGACCTCGTCATCTGAACAGGGTTTACAGGTGACTACAATGGAGAACATGAAAGAAGAAAACATGAAACGTTTAGTACTTCAAGATAAGAAGCCACAGAAGTTCGTATTTTCACGATCCATTTTCTTTCCTCGTTAGCTTTTGTATCACCATGTTTCGCCCTTTGTCTGTGTCCCTCTCTTTTTCTCTGTTATGGCGGGTGTTTACGAGACAAAAGAGACATCCAGAGAGTGAATGAGAACAGCAGGTGAGGGAAGAGACGTAATCACAGAATTACCCCTTGACCCCGTAAGCTATAAAAACAGCTATAAAACGCCCAGACACACAGACAGACAGGCTTGGACAGGCTTTCTTCGGTCTCATTAGAAAAGCAGTCCAGCCTTCTTCTCCACCCACCCTCCCTCCCTCCCCTCTACCAGAACGCTCTACTCATACGGGTGGGCTACCCAAAATTCCCTACTTTGGGGGCGGAGGTCTGTTCTTGATTGACAGTTGAGACGATTTTCTGACCCTTTTGCTTGACCCCAACGTAACCTTTTGATTGGCCTGCTTGTTTTCATAAGTTTGACTGAGACAAGGGAGTGTGGGAGTAAGGAAGTGGGGGAGGAGAGGGGTGTCTGCGAGGGGCAGCATGTAAGTGAGTTGAAGAAACGGGGGTGAAACCGTAACGTGGTCTTTTGTCACCTTCACTTTATGTCAAGTGAGAAGACGGCCCGTGTCAGGCATGAGGAGTTTAACAGACCATTTTAACCCATTCAATTCAATTAAAATCAACTTCAAGAGAACTGAAACTTACTTGAGACATTAAAGCCTCGGTCAAACTTTAATCGTGACGCGGAAACGTTTGGATCTTTTACACTTTTTCTTTGATACTTTCCCCTCGCGGCATACCGACATTCTCAAAGCTCCTCAGAGTTTTCCATTTTCTCCGACCATCCGGCGTCTCAGTCAGAACATTTTGGATTGTGCACCAGACACCAGACATAATCTATCACCTTTTCCTCCAATGACTTTAGTTCTTCTGATGATTCATAAATAGCAAGCATGAACAGTTTGGGAAACATGCTTGTTGGTGTGTTTAAGTTCAAACATTCAACGAGTGGTGGATGAAGTATTAAATGTATTCGCTTCAGTAAAAGAAGCACAATATAGAAATACTCAATTACAAGTAAAAGCTCTGCATTCAAAATGTCACATATAGAAACAGTATATAAGTATTAACAAAATGTACTTAAAGTATCAATTAAAGTACTCACCATGCAGAATGGTCACTATTAATGTTACATCAATATACCTTTGGATCATTATTATTAGTCTGTTAATGTAAGCTGTACTTTCACGCTGTAGTTGGTCAAAGTGGAATACATCTTAACTAATTCATATAGTGTTGGGTAGTTTAATCTATAACACCACATCAAATGTAATTAGCTGATCGTAATTTTTCTATGAAAATCTTCATCTGAAAAGTAACTAAGTAAAAACTATACTTCCATTGTAGTGGTATAGAGATATAAAGTACCGTATTTTCCGCACTATAAGGCGCACTTAAAAGCCTTTAATTTTCTCAAAAAACGACAGTGCGCCTTATAATCCGGAGCGCCTTATATATGGATTAATTCTGGTTGTGTTTACTGACCTCGAAGCGATTTTGTGTGGTACACGGCGCTCTGTCAAAATGTTTTAGTACGACTTTGGTAAACTACAAAGCCGCTTGCAGCATTACGGCTACCGTAGTCAGGAGTCTCACCGGTAGTTCTGGACGAGGTGTAAGCATAAGCATGCATAAGTATCATAGCTCGCTGTGTGAGTCACGCAGACTCCACTAACTGTGTGTTTACATGTCTGTAATCATAAAGCTACAGCTGTCTCAGAACGCTGCCGTTAGCAGACGTGCTAACTAACGAGCTAACAAGCTAGGGGTAATCTGCCTCTATCTCTCAAGACACCTGCCCAGCTGTTCACTTGTTCTCACAACACAACTCAGTTTCTCACTGATGGCCATTATTTATTCTGTGTGTTTACATGTCTGTAATCATAAAGCTACAGCTGTCTCAGAACGCTGCCGTTAGCAGACGTGCTAACTAACGAGCTAACAAGCTACACTACACGATGTAAACAGTCCGTCCCCCAGATCGTCACATGATGAACTATAAGCTCGTCATATGCATCACATCTCGCTGTGTGAGTCTCGTACTATCTCGTGAGAATACGGACACGGAAGTGGAGAATCTACAGATTTCTTCAGAGCGCCCGCGCCTTATAGTCTGGTGCGCTTTATATATGAAAAAAGATCGAAAATAGACCATTCATTGACAGTGCGCCTTATAATCCAGTGCGCCCTATAGTGCGGAAAATACGGTAGTGTAAAATAGGAATACAAGTACCTTAAAGTTGCAAATAAGTACCAAACTTGAGTAAATGTACTTGAATCTTTGTATCCTACATGTAAGAAAACATATATATATTGAAGAATGGGTGGATCACATCTCTTACCTAAACCAGGGTGCAGGTATGGGTACAAGTGCGCTCCGGGCCCCTGACTGGACACCAGCTCGTATTGGAAAGCTGTGATCCTCCGGCTGATGTCTGCCTGAGGGACGGCCTCCACAAAGAGAGCTCCCTCTGCCAGGCTGAAACACTGCACTGTGCCCCGAGCCTGGTCCTTCTCTGCCAGCAGCATCCTCAGATCCCCGTTATGCTCCAGGTACACATGAGCGCCCTGAACATTGGAGGGCCAGGAGGGACACATAATGAGCTCCATCCATCCGATACCACACGCTGCCGTCGTGGTAACATTGTGGCTTCATACTCTACCTGGGAGTGAGTGTGGGGTTTGATGCACACATGGAGAGCTGCCGCGTGTCCCGATGAGGGCTCTGTGTTCGGCCGCAGGTTGACAAAGATGGCTCCTGTGGGGTAGAGCCACTCCAGAGAGCCCTGAGAGCAGCGTAGGTAGACCTGCTCCACGTCCCTGCGATGAGACTCATGGCTCAAACCACTGCAGATGAGAAGACAGACTTTCATACTCTCATCCGGAGTGAGGAACAAGATCAAATGTCTGAAAATCATCAAAATGACCAACAAAAAAGGTTAACTTGGATTCAGGATTATATAGAGCCCCGAAAATGTTCAGGTGAAATCTATAACAACATGCTAGAAAACTATGGTTAGAGAAACAGATGGAAGGGATTTAATGATATTGCAACAATCATAAAGAGCAACTCTGGTGCAGCTGTCTGCCAAAAAAAAACAACACCTCTCACTTTGGACGGATGTGGTCATTTGTCTCTGATGTGCATAAGCTATATCAACACCAGGAACTCAGAGGGCTATTAAGTCGTAAGAAGTTTGGGGCTGGTAAACTTTACAACACAGAGTGTGGAGCTCGGGCTTTCATATTTTACGACTTGGGGACTTGGAGGAGTGATCAAAGGGGCCATATAGCTGTATTTACTTAAGATAGGAACTGAAGCAGACACATTTCTGTGATCATATAAGCTTAAACAAAGCATATTTTAGATGTAGAAAGCTCGTTAAGACAGTCTCACAAAGCAGAATGAAAGAATTTCCAGTCCATAATTGATTTCTGTCGTCCTCGTGATTTCATTTTCCTCTTCGCGAAGAGTAATTGTGTGTAAAAGATTCTAATGAAGATACTGTAAATGACTGATTTCTTACGTCATAAAGTGCCTGAGCAGTAACCACAAGTAATGGCAGGCAGCGGCCAAAAACATCTTTAACTGTTTCCACTGCGGATCTGCAGCAGAATATGAAAGTCACTTATTTTACTCTGACCTTCCAGTGCTCTTCCTGAAGATTACACTAAATCTTAATCAAACATCTAATCATAACATCTAATTAGTCCTTTGAGCCCTCTGAAAACACCAGTATGCACACAAGAGCCACTTCAAAGACACAACCTCCCCTCTCACATACGACTGAAGTTCCTTTCATGACTCCCCTGCATTTGGAAAATTCAATATCCGCGGATTAAAGTCAAAAGTGCATGAAAGTGGAAGATCAAAACAGAAAGGATTCTATTTCCATATATGAACTTCTTTAATAAAGTATTAACATGCTGATCACATTCCTGAGTGATGTGCTAGGTGTGTGTTTTCCTCGATGCCTGTGATAACAGCATCGCTATAGTCGAGTATGCTCCTAAACTGAGATGGATGCGTCCTTTGTCCGGCTTCATCCTCACCTTCCTCGCCAGCTACACTGGTCGCTGGAGTACTGTGCCACCGCCCGACACAGGAGCACAGCTGTGAACCAGTGCGCAGCCCACGGCCGGAGCATGGTGGCCCTTCCGCCCCTCGGCGGTCACCAAAATCCCGCACACCGGACCCGTCGCTCCGCTGCTCCCGAACCGCAGGATCCCGTAAAAAAAAAAAGACCCAGCTCCGTTCAGCGCGCGCACGCTACATGGCGAGTTCAGTCGAGGCGAAGGTTGCGTTTGTGGTTAGAAAAACATTTTGACAAGTAAAAGAAGTAGAGAGCGCGCGCTGCAGGACAACAGGCTGTTTAAAAAACGTTTGCTCTGTGCGCTTCGCTTCGCTTCACGTCACCGGGGGCGCGTGCCAGCTGCAGACTCCACTTGAGTGACACGCGAGCGCTCGCTCCAAACCACTCCCACACATCCCCCCTGGAAGATGTGTGTGTCGAGTGTAGAGAGGCAGTCCTCGAGCTGAGAAATACCGTCAAACTTTTACACAGATGAAAAGTGGACCTATTGATTCAGAGCATTCAGTGTATCAAAATAGACAGCTGAGTGAAATATAGTAAAGTTGGAAACGTAAACAACAGCAAGATACTTTAAATAATAAAATAAACGTGGCCCATGTGACCAAACGCACAAATAAAAACGCATCCAAGTAGAACCAAACGTGAAAAGTTTTCTTTATGTTTCATTATGACTAATGATCCGCTTTTATTTTTAACCAAGTCGACATATTCGCCAAGCTTTTTTAGATAATTTCTATTCGATTCAGCACCCGGCCTGCAGGTCTTCGGATGCCATGAGAGAAACAGTACATATAATAAACATAAACAGATGGGTCACATTATCGCAGTGAAAATTAGAGCAGCATGCAGGTTTGGAACAGCAAAATACGACTCCCACAAACATTCACCAAAACCTCTGCAGTCAGTGCCAGACTCCTAAACACTGTAAAGACATTTAATTGTAGGAATATGTTTCTTTCATTTGCCATGTTACCTGACATAATCCTCACTGGGATTTAAGTGGCTCTGTTCTAATCGTATAATATATCTGTGTTATTTCACTAGTCGACCTCTTCGGGAAAAAGAAAGGCTCTGACGTATGAAGAAGTCACACGTGTGCTCTAAACGTCTGTTTGGTTCTCGGCCGGTTTTCCCGTGAGAAAACAGTCGGAACAGCAAGCATTACCGACTCGTCACATTCCCCCACACAGCCAGAGCTATGTAACGCATTTCGAGAAATGCCGAAACACAGACTCCCTTACACGCCTCCCCTCACACACAAACACCCACACACACTCCTCCATTATGTCTCTGTGGAAATGGGAATTTCCAACGCTGCTATAGTGCTGTTATGTGTGGGTATCAGGGTTCATTCAAGGAGCCGTTCTTTTTTATTTCTTATAAATTACATTTTATAATACAAATCAAACTAAATCAATCTTCCACTTCCTTTTTGATTGTTTTTTGTAAGCCAAATGAAAGCAACAATAGGCTCATCTGAAAAACACTCAAACTGAACCGACTAAATGCAAACTGAATTTAAATAAGCTCACTTTCTAATAAGTGCATCTTTAATAAAGGCCGTATCAGTTGTAACTAGTGGCTTTATTCATGACAATAAATAATTTGCTAGTTTTTTACATCAGGTTTAAGCCATTCATAAGGACGACATTTGGGTTAACAGGTTGGGAAAATTCCCTTTGATCTATTGCAACTGCATTGTACAATCCTGTATTGTATAATGACAATAAAGCTGAACCTCAAAGCTGACCACTTACCACGTCAGGGCTGCAGATCAAAAATAAAAAACAACTATTAAGCATTTATGAATGGATTACTAACATTTATAACTACTTCACTACCAAATAAAGGACGGACACCTGCGATTTGTCACAACCCAGCAACCCCAAATGATGGCTTACAACTGATCTAAAAAGCACTATATGTTAATTACCCATAATTCAAGTGATTAGTTACAACTTATATATCCTTCATAAAAGGTGATTTAAAATGGTACCCAAAATGATAATATATAACTTACTCAAATGTATCCAGGGTACATAATGCTAGGAAACAATGACATCGAGTTCTTGAGGGCCGCTCAAATCAAAATAAAAAATTGGACTGAAGGACGACTCCAACTGAGGTGTGCTGACAATCCCCCTACTGAATAACAAGACAGGTAGGGGGACTTTCTACACTTCCCCCCTCTCTCTCTCTCTCTCTCTCCGCATAAAGCACAACTCATCTGTATCACTATACCATCAACACACTTCCATCCAGTCACTGGAATTGAAAAACATAGACCTGGAGGCTGCAGAGGGAGTCTGACCTGAGTCTAATCCCGTCACCACAACAGAGGAAGTCTGAGCTGCTGAGGTGCTGTTTGACCTCATGTGCTCCTTCACCATGTGAAGTATTTACAGAGCAGCAGAGCCTCTGACCTGCTCCTCTTACCCCCACCTGGCTCCTCTCAAGCGGCCTGACAGGAGGAACGCTCCGGCTGTCCACACACTGCTTCCTCACGGAGACACACACACACACACACACACACACGCACACACACACACACACACACACACACACACACACACACACACACACACACACACACACACACACACACACACATTCCTCTATCTCTGATTACAATCTTCATGACCTTTATTAAGTCATTACTCACGCACAGCACACTCCTCTCTCTTTTTAAAAATCTTTACTGAGCAGCTGCACTGGATCTTTAAAGAGGTTGGGTGCCTTGCTCAAAGGCAGTAGTTGTTGAAAAAGCGGAAAGAACATCACTCATTCAGCTCGCAGCACCGGCAACTTCACACTGTCTTACAAAGAAGAGGGCAGTAACTACAGAAGCAGAGGAAAGGAGAAGAATAGTTTTCAGGCTGACTGCGTAAAGCAGAGAGATGCTTTCATTCAAACCAGGCTGAATAAGAACTTTCATAACTGCAACAGAACGTCCAGTACATTAGACCTAAAATATACAGATAACGCAGACTGTTTTTCAACGGTCTTCAGGGGGAAACACATCCATCCACTAACAAAATGTGTTCTGTGAGCTTCCTTGTCCATTTGAACAACAGTTTGACTGTTTGCTAGTGGCCTGTCTACTTAAAAGTTGTCAGGTAGCGGTGAGGTTGCAGATGGCCACCGACTGAATACGCCTCCGCTCACTCCTCCCATTTCAAGAGTGTGATAACACCATGGTATCTCCCAAGACGTTCGCCTTGCTTTCTTTAAGAGCAGCAAACTTCAGACAGCGGCTGACGTTACCAAGGTTTTGCACACGGCGGCTCACGTTACCCCAGTTTCACAAGCGTGTCGGAGAACTACGGTGGCCTTTCAGGTAAGCTAAAAAGATCAAAGGCCCCATCTAGAGCCAGTGATTGGTTTGTCCGTTCTGGGCTACTGTAGCAACACGACGGTGCAACATGGACTCCGTGAGGAGGATCTACATCCTATGTAGAAATAAACGTCTCAAATTGTATTAAAACAATTATACATTTCTATTATAGATTCTAGTCTTAACTTAATTGTGACAAAATATGTAGCTAATGCACTTTGTCAGCGTAGAACTGGGCTGTGGCTTACTGGTTGACAGACAATCTCTCTTTTCAGTCACACTGTGACAGACGTACACACACACACACGCCCAGACACACACACACACACCTTACTTCTATAAAGAGAGAGATGTTGAAACAAAGGAATGTGGTAAAGTTCCAGGTGAATAAAAAGCCTTCAGTGCCTGACCTCTGTCAGCTCTCTTCACCCAAACACACCCGACTCTTATCTCTTTCTCTTATCAGCTGCACTGCCGGAGAACACACAGCTGTCTAAGTGCACGTGTGTGTGTGTGTGTGTGTGTGTGTGTGTGCATTTTGTCTACACACATGCAGGTTTATTTGACCAGTGAGGGCAAGAAGGCTCCAGGGTCAGGGTCATTCATTGTGTGTGTGTTATCAGGTCTGATGTCTGCAGAGAGACGGAGAGTAAACACTGAGGAAAGCTTTGTTTACTCTCTTTCAGAATCTCTCTCATAGATTCTCCATTAGAGCTCGCTCTGATCATCTACCAAGTGCTTTATCATGAGGGCAGAGTGGGTAAAGGAGACAGGATGTATTTAGACAGAGCGTGGTCTTACTTAAACAAATCACCTCGGTTTGTTACAATATAAAATATATGGCGTCCATTTAGTGGGTCATTTCTCCAAAAGCACCTTATAGCTCCATGACTGTGTATACTTTCAATATAAATGGCAACGAAGAACTGTTTCACTCAAATATTTAGTAAAAGGCATGGTGAGCAGAGGTTATAAATGCATTAAGTGTGTGTCAAAAAAAAGCAGTGCTTTGAGCTAAATGCTAACATCAGCATGCTAACGCGTTCACAATGCGCTAACATGTACATGTTTGGGAGGTATGTTTCTCATGTTCACCATCTTATTTTAGTGTGTAGCATGCTAACATTTGTTAAATGGCACTAAGCACATATAGAGGCGAGGCTCTTGGGAATGCCAGTCGTTTAGCAGGTATTGGGGTCATAAACGAGAGAACGAGATCACCAAGGTAATTATAATTCATCCATTGGGAACCAATAATGTCTGCATTAAACTTTGAGTCAGTTATTAGCAGATGTTGGGATATTTCAGAGGATAAAGGTTGACCTGGTGATGGCGCTAAAGAAAAAGGATCACCATAGTCATAAGGACCATGAATGTCTGTACTTATATATTTCAGTTTGGACCAAAGTGGTGGACCAACCAGCTGACCACGCAATACCACGCTGCCTTTGCCAGCCTGCCAGTGTGTATACAAATTAAAAAAAGATTTATACAGTTGTGTGTGCAAAAACAATGTAATCCTGCAAAGTGAAGAAAAGTGTATCAACTGAATGGAACGTGATTTTTATCGTTTATGTCATTTTCAAGATTTGCAGATTATTCCCTAGTTTCAAGCTAAAGATTTCCTTTGTCTTATGTGACCGTAAACTAAATATCTTTGGGTTTTAGACTGTTGGCAAGACAAAACAAGCTTTTTTTAGAATGTGTCACTTTGGGTTTAAGGTAAATGTAATGAACATTTTGTACTTTTGCCTGTTTTTATAATAGACAAACCAATCAAGAGACTAATCATAAGAATAATCAATGACAAATATAGATTCTAAAGAATCTCACTTCTTGTTGAAGTGTTTGAAACACAGAGAGGGAAGAGGGGTCTAGGTGGAGACCGAGTGGTCTAGGTGGAGACCGAGTGGTCTAGGTGGAGACCGAGTGGTCTAGGTGGAGACTGAGTGCCAAGTGGATGTGATATTTTTCTCAGCCCCTACACAGCACTGTGCTGTGGGTGGCAGAGGCCGGGGGTTTCCACCTCAAACCCCCGGCTGAATCAGACCCAAACAGTCCTGCAATTTATCAAACTCAATGAATTGAAAGCCCGACTACATGGCACAGTGATTCTACGCATTCACACCACTGTGCAACTGTATGTTCAGTTCATGATAACAAACAAAGGTAGTGAAAATAAAACTTTGGCAGAGTTGAAGACCCCCTCCGGTTGTTTTTACTGACACTGCTGCGGACGGATTTACAGTAAGGCAGACCACGTCGCCGACCCAGGAAACACCGGGGAGGTTTTGTGGGGAAAGGTCTGTTTATCTTTGGGCAGAAGAAACTCTACACTCTGTGAGGTAAAATAAACTTTTTGTGCGTGTTTATGTATCAGAACTGCGCTCTCTTAAAGAGGTTATTGTTCTTTAGATTTCATAAGAGACCCAGGGAAAGACAAACAAATACGTGCAGTATCCATGTTCGCACATTTGTAGCAGCTGTGTGCGTGTATCTGATTCTGCATGGTTGCATCAGAGAAGGCTGTTGAGAAACCAGTGTGATTCCGGTCATAAAACATCCCACCCTTTTATAAGTTGAACCTTGTGTGATGACGCGCCGACTCAGACAACTTCCATTTATTTCAACACAAGTTGAGGTGTACAGGTTGGCAAATGGCAATCTCAGTCCACACAGGATTAGAAAACACAATTATATTGTATTCCTCCAAAGGTCAACATTGGCAATCGTCAGGTAAATATCTGTAATATCTGTTCTTTGTAATTCCATTACAAAATCACCCTCAAACTTTTTCTTTCTTTCAACTCCAGGTCAGGTTAAGCAGCCGTGTTCAAACTTTTCTCAGGAATAGTTTGATATTTTGGGAGATACGGATATTCTCTTTCCCGCCTCTAATTAGAGGAGAAGATCAACTACGGCCAGGAGATGTTAAGCTATTAGCACAAAGACTAGAAACAACCTCAATCTAAAAGTCAAACATTTTCCTATAACTCATTAATTAACATTTGATATCTAGTTTGTTTGATTCATACAAAAATCAGATTGTAAAAATGAACAAAAACCTGGAGTGACTGCGCCCTTCGACCAAGAAATAGTTTGGAATACAACCCAAATATTGACGTTTTAAAATTGTATTTTTTTTGGTGAGTTTTAGAGGTAATGGTTGGCCGATTTTGTTACCTTTGGACAGAGCCAGGATATCTGTTTCTAGTCTCATCTCACAACAATAACTAATAGAGATGTGTGGATTGGCCCTGGCGTCATCTGAATCCACGTGTAAGCATTAATAATCCACCCACCATCCGAATGAATTATTTTCTCAGATATAGAGACCGGCACACACACATGGACATTTCATTTGATGTATGAGTGTTTACTTTAACGATTTACTTAATATGATCAGAGAGGCTGCTCTCAGTAATTGCAAACGTTTCCATGTATGTAATAATGTCACTGCAGCGACTATCATGAAACATAGGAAACAGAAACCAAACATTCAGCTTCTGAAATAATCAATGACGTTACGCAGCTGTTCCTCATACTTAAATGCGTACAGCGGTTTCTCACTTGCCTGATGAAAAATGAAGCAGTCTACTGCGGAGAAGCAGCTCTGCTCTGCTCACATTTTAGAGAATTCATATTTTCCTCATTAATGATGTATTATTTCACATCCGCCATTAATAATAATGTTAATGTTTATGACCCGACCCGCCCAATCCACGGATTACCAAGGGTGCCCATGGATATAACTGCGATCCGCGCATCACTAATAAATAATAACTATCCCAGTGTTGTGGTTCAGAAGTGAGGCAGAGGAAACAGAGCTGGGGATGTACTGTTGTGCCTCATTAGCAGATCTGTCGACTTTGAGAACTTTCAATTTTCACACTGTTTCCCAGACAAAAAGCATCTTTTAACACTTAAAATACATTATAACTTTCCCTGATAATGCCAGTGACCCTGTCCCAGTGTTCAGTTCACCCTCAGTGAACAGTTTCTGTGCATTCCTCTTAGCCTGTTCAAGCTGGAGGGCTCCTCTTGTTGCCTCCGTCACTCTGAGCAGTCAGTTGAAATGGTAGAAATCTGTTCCTTCCTTTAGCAGCAAAGAGTTGAGGTTTTCCTCCAGAACTCCTCCGGTCATGTCCTACAGATGAAACAACAACAACATGAGAGAAACAACAGGAAGAGAAAACAGGCTGGAAAGCATATTAGGAAGAATGATTTTTTGCCCATACAAACTTCCATTTTCATTCTCTTATTAATGAAGGTCTTCAGTGTTTTAACTGCACTGAAGTAAAGTTAAAGGTTATATACAGGCTTCAGGGATTCAGACTCACCAACAATACACTAGGTTTAACCATGGAAAATGTACAAAGTTCAAATGATTTGAAGATTTGTTGATTAAAGCTATTTGACAACTTGGTATAAAAAAAAACTTGTGTGATTCAGTCCAGGTGTTAATATATGTGTGTGTGTGTGTGTGTGTGTGTGTGTGTGTGTGTGTGTGTCATAGAGAACGGGAGAATGATTGAGTCCAGGTCTCCTTGTCCTCTGACAATAATTACTTCTCCCAATTCCCATAATTGAGCAATTAGTAGCCCCCGTAGGTGGGGTCAGTCTAGATTTGACGTCTGAGTCTGGCTAGGTGATAAATACGCAGTTAGTGATTTGGCTGCCAGAACAGCAGGATGTGTGTGTGTGTGTGTGTGTTATTGTATATTCATTTTTTAAAAATGAATAAAAAGAGATTATCTTAATGATTATAAAAAAGAGTCATTATCTTAAGAAAAGGTTATGAAATAGCAATGAATATTGGCTGTACATAATGTACAAAACTGAAGATTGGCAAAAACATCAGATGTTTGTATGAACATCATGTGATCAAAGATCAGGCTGCTGTCTCTACCCATTTCCCCTCTGTGTGTGTGTGTGTTTATGTGTGTGTGTGTGTGTGTGTGTGTAATGTGCTGTGCTAGGCACACGCCCTTGATCATTCTGTCGTTAAGTTAGATTACAAGACCTGTGGGAGAGGCGGTCAGAAACACCAAACATACAACACACACACACGTTTTGTGCTCACCAGTTTAACACAGATAATGAAGGGAGAGGAGGCGTCTTTGTAGTGCAGAACTGGGATTTTTGGCTTCGGTCTTTGCTGGAGAATATCAAGAAAAAGAGTCGTTGTTGGTCACAGCTTCATAGAAATCTAATTCACAATAAACCTGTTGTATTTGGTGTCCCAGTGGCTGATCTCACCTTGGATTCCTCATATGTGTAAAAGCCTTTCTGGATCTTGTTCTCATCGACATCACAGAAAGCTTTCACCTGATAAATGAACCAGAAAAGCGGTGAAAGCTGGCGCACACTCACGTCCAACACCAAGACTTCTTCCACCAATTCTACGTGTTTCACATCTGGCTGCATAGCTGGAGGTAGCATACCTTCTCCTGATTGGTCGGGCTCAGGCTTCGATACAGCTTCCGGCCCTGTTTCCCGGCGTTCCATATGGTGAAGCTCGCCCATTGGCTGAGAACTCGCTCCTGCAGGAAGTCCGCTCGCAGCTTCCAAATGGTTTCCCTGCAAACAGAGGACATGAGTGGAGGATGGACGCAGAAGAAGGCAGCTTAACAATGAGAAAAACTGTCAAGATTGTTTGTTCATACTTTGCTTTTAATCTCCTCTTTGAATTAATTTTCCAAAAGCATTCGCTGCATTAAATAAAAATGAGGACTGAATTTTGATATACAGTCTGATTTTGCATGTGGATGGTAAAATTAGCTTGTCTTCCTGTTGCCTGCACTTTGACTGATATCCACAGCTGTGCACAGGCCACACGCACGCACGCACACACACACTTAGATATGCATCTTCACGCTCTATTCATGCTCTTAACCTCTTCCTCTCCAGCCCCCCCCCCCCACACACACACATGCACTGATGTTGAGTGATTGCATGGACACATTCACAGGAGGTTCTCTGCTCTCATCTGCTGATGCGAGCGCCTTACCGGGTCTAACAGTGGGCCTCATATGCCAAACAAACCCACCACCATGGTTGAGCGCGGGTGGTCTCCAGATTGCTTTTCTAGACATTCTCTATGGGCTTTGATTCTAAGACATGGCAGTAATGTGGCAGAGATTTACTATCAACTGTATCTGTATACACATACTGAAGCCTTCATCCTCCTAACACCCTGCAGATCAAAAGGCTAACACACTTTCATGCACTCTGGTACACGCGCTCACGGTTATAAACACAGCCTTTCTGTGTTGAGAAGCCTCGCTGCTCAGTTACTATTTGGCACCATCTAAACTTTTAAAACACACACTTCTCACCTCACCGACAGAGCCTCTACAACTACACAATGTGTGTGTGTGTGTGTGTGTGTGTGTGTGAGAGAGACAGAAAGAAGATGATGGTATTATTTGGCTAAAGAGAGGAAGTAGGTATACAGGCTGTGGATGGGAAGGGGTAACAAGAAGTGGGGGAAGAGTGGAAAGTAGGCAAGACGAGCTTGAAATAGGCATCTAAAAATAGACAGATGATAGATGAAGACAGAGAGGAGGATGATCGGTGAAGGAGTGCGTCAACACGGGCAGATATACGAACAGCGGACATGAAGAAAGGAAGGAAAGAAGGACGGAAGGAAAGATGGGATGAAAGGAAGGGAGGTGTTGGGGTAGAGAAGGCAGGAAGGACCTTCTCCTTTGGTGTGTTTTAACATTTGAGGCACTCACACGCACCTGCAGACACTACATGACCTTGCTGAAGCACAGGCAGCAGCAGGAGTGTCAAGATCCTTCAGACACAGACACACACACACACACCCCTACACATGCACACACACACACACACACACACACACACACACACAAACATGGTTCACAACAAGATCCGATTCCCACAGCGTCTGAGAGATACTGAACATTCCACAGAGGGAAGTAAAGAGGTTGAAATCCCTGATTCATATGCTGGGAAAGTGTCTGGAATTCCACATCCAACATACTCTGAAAATCTTAAGAATATAAAAAACATGCGTCTGTGTGCGGGCGTGTGCATATTTGTGTGTTAAAGAGTATCGAGCCTTGAGAAAATCTGGGATGCCAGCAGACAGCTGTGAGTATGTAGAGCAGGGGTCTTCAACTAAAATTCCAAAAGGTCCAGATTGAGAAAATCTCCTCGGGCAAAGGTCCGAAACATTACAATAATATCTAACTCGCGCTATTTAGTGCCATATATATATATATATATATTCAAGAAGCCTAGTAGTAGTAACAACGTCTCTGTGTAGTCAACAACTGTCAAATCAAATAAAAAAAGTACACATCAATTATATTTTAACAAGTATTATTGTTGGTTTTCAAATGTAACTGGATGGATTATAAATAATACTCATTCAAGTAAAATAAGGGCTGCATTAAAGAATAACTGACACAACAGAAAGCTTTTCAAAAATGTGCATCTTAAAATGAACTAATTCATTTTAGAAAAATTAATTTCACTGAGTTGTCCTGCAGCTTTAAATTCAGTTCATTCAGGTGTGAAGTGATGTCAATCAAAAAAGCCACAATATTATATTTTTGTCATCTAAAAAGAGAAATCAGTGTGCATGGACTTTATCTGTGGTTATTAAACCACTTGTTTCAGCTCTATTCTCTCTGTTCACATCATTGTTGAACAGTGAATTCATGTGTTATGATTCTGATCATATTGGGCTCTTAGGTTTATTTTCTGTGTCTTCATTTCAGACTCAAAAGAGTTGTGCTTTGCCTCGTAGTGCGCTTCATTTGCCGCTTTTATCCACAGTTACGGTTTCTGAACATATGAGACATGCTGGTTTTAACTGCCTGTGGGAAGAATTAACATATAAGATTCTGTTCATTCTTGCTTATAAATTATATTCTCTCTGAACACGTTTCTCTTTTTGGAGAACGTCATGTGAGATAACTTCTATGATTAGCGCAATTTACCTGCTCTTCTGTCTATTTCCTCGTCTCTCCCCCGTGTGTCACGGTGTGTGTAAATCTCACTAGAATCAGGAAACTTGAATACTCATATTTGATTGGCTGAGCTGTATCACGTGATGTGATTCACAACGCATTGGTCGGTGTGTTTCCTGCACCGCTGAACAAGTGCCGTAACGGCTGAATAAACTGCGCCGGTTAAAGTATAAACTCACTGCCTGATATGGATAATTCTGAATTATCTATCGGTTTTAGGTCCTGGGTCCGGATCCGGACCGCGGTCCGCCAGTTGGGGACCCCTGATGTAGAGGATCAACACTGTGTCCAAGTGTGTGTGTCTGTGTGTGTGCAGCAGGGGGAAGGAGTGTGTAGCGAGACTGACTCTGTTACAGAGTGCGTGGTGGCCTTCTCATGGTAGCGGTACACCAGCAGGCACTGATCCACCCTGGCCACGCCCCCACCCTGACGAAGACTCTGGTAGAAGAAGAGCAAGTCCTCTGGGACTCCCTGGAGAGAGTGTGAGATAAAGGGTGGCGATGACAGTTTATAACTGTAACACATTTCAAATTCACTGAAATGTGTGCAAATGGAGCTCAGGTAAGTTCGGGTGGAACACTCTGGGTCCATTGAGGTGAGGACATAATTCAAATGAAGAGAAGTAAGAGCGGGTCCAAACATTGTTTGTCTCGGGGAGTACTGCTGCGTGTGTGGCAGAGGGAGCTGCGTGAAATTGAACAATTGGGTTTGAAGACAACAAGTTTGAAGATGCAATAACTCTGGTTGATGGAGCCTGCTAAACCTCTGCAGCCCGCCTCACATCTCTGCGCATAGCACACCTGGATCTAGTACTGTCGTCAGTCAAATTGCATTGTGGGTAATATAAGTGCGAGGTTTTGACAAGAAGAATGCGTGGAATAAAAAAAAGACAACATCTCTGTTTTTTGTTTTTTTAAGCTGTCCACTGTGAGTTGGACAATGTTATAGGAGTGTAATACTAAACAAATAAAATAACATTTTAGATGTTTAAAGTAACCTTTGTTAGATAAACATGAACAGAAAATGGAGGCTTGCTCAGGATGGGTGGATGGGTGGACTGTCATTTGGAGTGGGAAAGACAGTGAAGGGAGGCACAAGAAACTGAAAGGGCTTTTGGAGTAGTTTGGGCGAATACTCTCACCTTGCCTCCCTCATCGAACGGTCCAACTTTCAGGTACCAGCTCCTTGAGCCGAACCATGTCGGCATGACGACTGTGGGCCCATGAGACGTGTACACCTGAGACGAGAGGACAGTTCAGATTATAACACACAACATTTGGACAAACACGATATAGGAATTACAATCTATCAGTCATACTGGTCACTGTGAACAATACAGCTTGCTCTATTATATACAAAGTGTGTGTGTTTTGGTAGAGGAAGAACCAGAGAGACAAGAGATCACACCTGAGCCTGTGTTTGGGAGGTTTGTGGGTGTCAGCAAAGTGCCTTTGGGCCCCGTGTGGGGGGGTGTAACCCTCAGGAAATAACAGCGCGCAGGGTGTGCACCCACAGCGGAGGTATTTGACGACCAACAGGTTGTTTTTATGTAGTGTTTCCCCTGCTCCTCGACTCTCTCCTCTGCTGTGTGCTGCTATATGTGGGTCAGTTTGACCGAGCCACACACACACACACACACACACACACACACACACACACACACACACACACACTGACCGGATGAAGCCTGCCCTTCAGATGCATTCATTCCAAAAAAAAGAAAAATCAGCCAATGCGGCAGCTCACTGCAGGGTTGTGTGGCCGTGTTCATTTGTGCTTTGAAACCTAACCGCTGGGAAACAATCAGCAAATAATGTTTTAATTCTCTAATTCACGGTTTTGTTTTCAATAAATCTGCTTCCTCTTTTCATTCACTCTCTAGCTCGCTCGGCCGCTGCTGCTGCTCTCTCTCTTTAGCGAGAGGAGTGGCCAACTTTGAATGCGGTGCGTTTACAATCATCAACCGACAACGCTACATAGTGTACCGTTGACATGTGATTATCTGAACTCTACTGGAGGGATGGACATCATTCCTCCACAAGACATTCGTGCATTTAGTTCTTTTAATGACGGTGGTGGTGGAAAAAAAACTGTCTACATGTCGGTCCAATATCTCCAATAGGTGTTCAACGGAGTGGAGATCTGGTGACGGCTATAGCAAGGTTTGTATTACAGTGAAGGAAATGGGAAAGATATTCTGAACAAATATCCACGAGTGGGCAGATGAGTTTAGAATCTTTGATTCAATTAAAGTGGAGTCGTGGTAGTAAGAGAACAGAAACATACGCCACTGATCTGATGTTGAATAAAAGTCAATGTGTGATTCTTCAGGAGACGTTGAAGAGTGCATGAGGAACAGAAAACATGACACCCCGAAATAAGTTTATAGAAGTGAGAATAAAAAGAAACTACAGAAGGACCAGTGCATCGAAGTACATAGTATTAGCTGGGAGTATAAATATAAACGTCTAATCATACAAACAAAATAGGTCAGAGTGCAGCCGCATGTGGTCTCTTACAGAAGTGTGTGCTTCCTGAAGTGTGCAGGGGAAGGACACACACTTCCATCCTTTTTTCGCACATGACCTTTGACTAATGACTTTGTTTTGGCCTCTCCTTCTCTTTGATACTCCAGGACCACATTACGGCACCTACATTTCTTACTCTTTCTACCCCCAACTCATTCGTTCCACCCCCCACCCCCCCGCCTCTTTTTGTTCTTCCTCTTGTACTTGTGGTTTGTTCAGTGGTGTTGTTGCGTGTTTTCAATCTGAGGGTCATTTGAGGTTGAGCAGTTTCCTCCTTCAACTAAGTCACTGTGCTTCACTCTGTTTGTGTACACGTGCATGTGACTGTTCTTGGATGAAGTTAAATGCTGCATAACTGAAATGCATTGCAGATGAAGAAAATTGTGAAAAACATCTGGATTCAGCCAGTTGAACAGCTGGACAGAATCTAGTGTGTGTGTGTGTGTGTGTGTGTGTGTGTGTGTGTCCACCTACGTACATCTTCTCTCCCTTCTGCTGTAATATTGCAACATTTTGCAGATGTAAGCTGTGGCCAAAAGCATGAATAAGAATGAGTTCTGGGAAACCAGGGGACAGAGAGAGAGAGAGGGAGAGAGAGAGGGAGGGGGAGAGAGAGAGAGAGAAAGAGGGAAAGTTGGTGTAGATGTGAGAAGTCAGAGTGGTAGGGAAGGTTTGCGATAACCATATCTAATGTCCTACAGATGAACACTCAGGGTCCACCTCTGGATCAAGTTAAAAGAGCCCCACCCCGAGTAAATCTCTGGTTTAACTCATTTGGATTCTGTTTCTTTACCCAGAAACTGGAAGTAAAGGCAGATAAAGCGAAGAGAGAAAATGGAAAGGGAAACGAGCTGCCTTTAAGCCTGCAGAATCAATGTATGATCTCATTCTCATGCTCCATGAAACTTAATATCACATAAATATCCAGGAATGCCTGCTAAGGAGTTATGCAGACGGTGTGTGTGTCCGCGTTTCACCGGTCTTGTGGGGACATACATCTGATTACACGGTCACATTGTGGGGATTCGCCTTCTTCTTGGGAACAAAATGCACGTCCCCGTAACTTATATCATTACATTTTAGGGTGAAGACTTGGTTTAAGGATAAAAATGAGGGTTAGGATTAGGCTGGCAGCGGTTATGGTGAGGGTAATGAGTCAATGTAATGTCCCCAAAAGTCATGAAAACACGACTGCGTGTGTGTGTGTGTTAGAGAGAAAGTGGGTCCAGGTTGTCTTGTATCCTTGGTTACAGTGTGTTTTGTTCAGACAGCAACAGTAGACTTCCATCTGGACATAGAAATACTGCCAGTGGTGTCACAAATTAATATCACTTATCATTTAGTGATTAACTAGACTATTTAATAGGAAGAAAGTTAAATAATTAGCTGTTGAAGTGGTATGTAAAGATAAAGTAAATAACACCTTAGTGGTAAGTAGCCACTGCAATTTAGATTTTTTTTTCTGGTTTGTGAAATCTGATTGGGCAATAATAAAGTCATAAATGTTTGCTGCGAATTGGCAGATGACACTTGGATCCGAACTGTTCACAACTTGCCATCTTTATGTGAGTGAGGAAAGTGACGGTGAGCGTTTACATTTTGGAGATGGATTTGTTTACAGGAACTTTCACACACTGATGCAACACAATATGCGTCACATATCAAAACGTCTGTTGCGGGAGCAGTTGAAAAAGAAAAAAAAGAAGCTTTCTTTTGTCTGCAAAATAAACGTTTCCACCGCCAACAGTTTCCACTATGGACGACTCTCAGCACACAGCTGGCAGTGGGACCCGTTTCCTCTGGTGGGACGGGGATGGACAGAGAGGTCAGGAGCGATGCTGCGTCCTCCGTTCACGCCACCGCCACATTTCCGTGGAAAGTGCGGACGGCAGGTACGTATCCTGTTTCTGTCTGACCTGGTTGCTGCCTGGCACGTGACCTCTCACATACTCACAAACACGCGGCATCAAAACACACACACACACATGCTGTTTCGAGCTGCGGGTGTCTACCTGTGTGGCGAGCTGATCCTGGGTGATTGTGTTGATCCAGCGAGTGTAACGCTCAGTCGATCCCTCTGGAACCCTCTGAACTTTACAGCCGATCAGCTATCATGAAAACACACAAACACCGTATGAGCATGAAAAAACATCGAAAACATTTGCGGACATTTTCGAAACACGCTGCTGCAGAAGTAGCTAGTTTTGTTTTCATAGATTAGTGGTAAGCTGCAAAGATCTTTAGACCAAAGGTACATTTAAGATTAAATAGTCGAACAACAAATCAATGTTTGAATTTATTTTTTAACTCTTTGTTCAAAATTTTAAAAAAGTTTGTAGATGCCAATTAGTTAATTGACAGAAAACGAATTTGCAACTGTCAGTTGTACCCTTTTTGATACTTACAGGCCAAATGTGAGAGAAGAGAGGGATAGGAGAAGTAAAGAGGGGCTTAAATAAAGAAGGAGGAGGTTATACAGAACTGAATAACATAACAGAGGACCATATTTTTATTCATAAAATATTCCAGCCATAACAGAAAGAGGCAGGCTGTTTGTGCAGGGCGGCAAGACCGCTGTCTCCATGCTGTCTCCCTCACTTCCCTCTCACACTCAACCTCTGACCTCTGACCTGGCAGGCCACAGAAAGCATCAACACCGGATACTCGCACTGTTCTGCATGCCAACTGCATGGAAGCAAGCGGCACAAATACGCTCACCCACACAACCGTGAATGTTTTTTTCGGGAGGGATTGGTCAGATGGTCAGAGTGAGAGTGAGAAAGGGAAGGGGTGTGAGAGAAGTGAAGGAGAAAAGCAGGGGAGGAGGGGTGGAGGAGGAAAGGAAGTTAGTAAGCAAATACTTGAGGGAGAACTTACAGAGTTTGGGTGGAGGAAAGACGCCTCATACTGCAGACGAACTCTTTGGGGCAACATGACGTCATCCTGGAGCACAAAAAATATCAAATCAAACACATACCACATGTTTATTATAGTGAGCATTCAGCATCATGTGACAACAAGTACACACTAGGTTACTTAAGTACAAGAATTTACTTTGCCATCATTAACTTAATATGCTGTGTGCCATCTCTCTGAATACCTTTGTGGTGTTTTTTTTTGTGATTTTGTATAAGATTGTGTTCTACAAACACACTTGAACAAATATGTTATCTACAAATAGAAATACCGCTAAGGACAGATATGAACATTTAGCTATTATGTACACAAATGCAAGAGAACAAATAGAAGAAGTTGGCTGTCTTCTGAGAAAGCAATCTTGTTGTTATTGAGTCTTTTATTATTTATTTATCAGAAAGGAGTCTTTGATAAACTCTATATAACTCAAGCAGTTCTGAACAGAGATCACAAATGTAGATGCTGTGGCTGACAAAGCACTCTTTCAAAGACAGAGCTGCCACTCATATGGACATAAACACATAAAAACACACACATATCAAGCGCTGCGCTCAGCTCATTAGTCATGAGTTCTGACAGGTCTGTCAAACAGCCACTGAGCTGCTGAGGTCTGTGTGTGAATGTCTCCATGTACAGCGTGTATATTTGGACAAACCAATATGATCTAATTAGTGTTGACTCACTACTGTGTGTGTTATGAAAGACATCTGGACGGTGAAATGAAACATGCTCTGGCTGACACACACACACTTACCGCATCCTGAAAGCACAAGTATTGTCCACAGCTCTGAGTTATTGCCTTATTCTTTGCATATCCCACTGAAAAACAAAAGTCTGTTTATGTTTGATTTGTATATACCTCTGTGTGCTAACTTCTTTCATGTTGCCATGTGTAAGTCATTGTTATATTCAGCACTTAAACATGATGTAATAACATGTGAGACTATACCAGTCATATGAATGAAACAGTGATTATTATGCTGTTTAATGCTTTACATTATTCTTCCCTGGTTAATCAGAGGAATATAAAAATAAACAATAAACTACTAAAACTAAAAACCTTCTTTGGTCGACAGCCCTATCACATATCTTACTTTAATGGAGCGCAAACATACATTAGACATTTTTCTCAGCCACTTCCAGAATTATGAGCATCTTTGACAATATATTCTTAACTCGAGGTGCAAATTCTTGAGCTCTTGACCTCCTTTAACTGCCTTCACAGCATGATACTTAGAACTCAGACAATGTCAGCTGTCTGTAAACACCCGACCAAAACTGTAAAGGATCTAGTGGGAAGATGTCAGAGTCTGGAGAGTTATGAGCCATCTCCATGAGGGACAACAACATGAGATACGTTTAAACGCTCGAGAAAAAGTTAGTAAGTGGACTTTTGTGTTGAATAAATGATAAAGAAATGGGCAAGTTTTTTACATATTATGGATATTTTTTTCCCTAAAGAACTATCTGATCAATTAATTAAATTTGTCTTCGATAGAAAATAAAATTTCTGAGGTCAAACTTTGACAAGATAATCAACCTAAGAGTCTACTGACCTCCTCTGGGTTGGGCGGAGTTGTGGCCGGAGATCACAACTGAGATGCCCCTCGCCTCCAGCCTCTCCCTCCAACCCTCCACCACTTTCCTGGAGTCATCCTAAAGTACACACACACACACACACACAGGTTGAACTTCAACTGAGGTCTCATTATTTTGAGACAAATTACAGATCTGCCTGTAAATATGCAAACAAACAAACTTACAGTGCTTGCGTCGTCAAAGACGGAGAGCTCCATGGTTCCAGTGAAGTCTTGGTGTAATATGGCCTGCAGACACTCATCCAGCCAACAGGATGCGTTGTACATTGGCATGATAATACTCTGAGCACAGAAAACACAGAGACATTCGACAGTCAGTGCAACTAATGAATGCATGAGCAAGCAGCCATGAACACCACACAAAGGATTAACACAATCAGTCCGTTCACAGGGTTCATTTGGAAAGATTTGTTAAAACTGTCACAGCAACATAGATGATTTGGGATACATTTGTGTGAATAGCATGTTTACATTATGGTGCAAATCATCAAGTTAATTCAATAGATAAAATATGCAGTGTTTACACCTAAGATGTCCTAATTTTCTCAAGTCTCATTCAGGCTGGCCACATCCAAAAACATGCCCGCTGTGCTGTTTCTCCTCCTTTAGATCAGTAACGTTGTATTAATGTTAGTTGTCAGTCCATCACCCACCACATCCACTGCTCCCCTCTCCTCCTCCTCCTGCTCTCCTGTCGGTGTGTCGACTTCATCTTCTGTGGTGCGGAGCAGCTTCGATGGCTTCATGTCTTCCTCCAGTTCGTACCTCAGCAGGGCAACGAGCCGGCCGTTAGCTGACACCTGACTTCCGTTTAGCCGATTAAATATGGGATGTGAGAAATATGTTCAATCAATTGAGGTAAACCGAATGGACGTTTAGAAAAACAGTTGGAGACGAGCAGTGACCCACGCGGGCAACACGTTAATAATAATGTCAGAAAAATACAAATGTTTTAACTGTTCTCGATGTAAAATGTATCCACGTTCACAAATGTCATCTCTTGAAAGGTATTATGTTCGTTTTAGTGACGCTCAAAGTAACAATTGTAGCTAATGTGTCGCGCAAACTCGCAGCGCGCGGGCAACAGTTTCACAACTTCCGCAAACATTGAATTCCAGACGCTCATTGGCTCGTGCAAAACACGGACAGACGCCGGATTCGCTGTAACTCACTGTCAATCATCAGCAACAATGACGTCACGGACAGTGTGTAAAACAGCTTTCTGTCTTAGTTTATTTCTATGTAAAGTAAAAAAAAAACTATTTTTAACGTTTCTCTACAAAGAAAAAGTTAAATCTAAAAAAGGTATATCTTTAAAAAAGTCAATTTAAGTATTCCCATTTGTAAACTGACAAATCATCATTAATCAGGATTTATTGTTTGAAATATTGTATATTTTATCAGACATTTCGTAAAAGTGTCCCTGGCACCTGATGTGGCCAATATGTGGCATATCATTTGTGTCTTATAGTCAATATACAATTTTGAGTAATTCTTAGCAAACGGTGCACTTAATGGAAATCTTCCACAGCTTTCGTCCACCTCTCATGGCCTTCATTAGCGGGTGGAGTTTGTTCAGTTCTCATGGTGATTGTTCACCTAAACAGGTTGTTATATATGACAACTGTTATTTTAAAGATCAGTAATGAACCTTCAGGCTTAAGTATACATTTTTATTTGTTGAATGAATTTAATTGAAAACATGAATCTGACTTTTTACAACATAAGAAAGTAACAAAATTAAATGTATGAAGGAAAATAAAGAAACAAATGGTTTTCATTAAACATTTAAAAACATGTAAAAAGCTACTACAAGTTATAAAACACAGGGCAACTGTCAGTTGATATTATTGATGAAATGTTTTTAGTATTTTTAAAATTATATTCAAGTAAAGAGTTTTCTGTTTTGCATGATTTGTTTGGTCAGACTAATTTTTGGTGACATGTGACAGAGCAGCTCTCTCTAACTTTCCTGTAGAGTTTTAAATAGAGAACCAGATCAGTGTGTTTTTAACGTTGGCAGTTGCAGCGTTGGATGGTTTGTCTTTGTGAGCAGACAGACAAACAGGATGGGCTGAAATATTGTTTTTGACCACATTGTTTTCCTTTTCTCTCAGAAAGGTAAGTAAATGAATATAGAGGGATAGAGAGAGATACTGTGTGTGTGTGTGTGTGTGTGTGTGTGTGTGTGTGTGTGTGTGTGTGTGTGTGTGTGTGTGTGTGTGTGTGTGTGTGTGTGTGTGTGTGTGTGTGTGTGTGTGTGTGTGTGTGTGTGTGTGTGTGCGTGCGTGCGTGCGTGCGTGCGTGCGTGCGTGCGTGCGTGCGTGCGTGCGTGCGTGCGTGCGTGTGTGTCTGTTCCCAACCAATAGCAGGTAGCAGGTTCAGTGCAGTGTGTATGTTTTGTACTGTTTCACCAGCTCCAGGTATTTTATTAGAATGTGTGAGTCATTCTGAGTGACTAAGATATGTTTAAATGAACAATAACTGTAGTTACTGTAACAACAAAACGAACAAACATCACAGCACTTAGCTGAAGCAGGGATGATCCAACAATTCATGAAACAACATCAGTCCTGGATTATGAAACATCCAAACTCTGTTAGATCTAGCACTGCCAGAGAACAGACGGCCCCCTATTATTGTCATATTAATCCTCGTTTTTTTTTTATTTGTGTCCTGATTAAACAATTCATGTACAATAAAAAGCCTGGAGGAACGTAAGCTGCTTAACGTCAATGTTATTTTTAATGAAGTCCTGAATTGTATTACTCAGACATACAATCCTCCTTAATCAGGGCACCATTCAGACAGGATGTAGTTTAGAGATCTCGCTGGAGAATAATTGTTCCCACATTGCAGCAGCATCTTAGTCGGACAAAGCTTAATTTATCACTCTGAATGCTTCTTTAAATTGGGCGAACGCCTCACGACAGGCCAGTAACAACAGCTCCAGGGGGTCAACAGACCAGGGCCGAGATCAGGAATTATTCTCTCATACTTGAGTGCATGATAAATGGGATCAAGAGAAAATCTGGCCTCACTGTACAGATGCAACAGTGCAAAGTTCTTATGGAAGTAGCTAACAAAAGGTATTATGGGATTTTTTTGGTTACTTTCTTTCAAAGCACTGGCTGATCGAGATTGATTGTTGAAGAGAGCTATGCACGATAAACCAAAAGCTAATTATATTACCCAGATGTTTCACCCTTAGAGGTTCAGGTTGAGGTTATGACTCCCTCATCTGACTGTTAAGTTTTTCCAGGTTTTTGCACTGCAGGTTCACAGGGCCTGATATTGTTTTGCAACAAAAATTATTCCACACTCACTCTCACAACTGTTCTCACAATTATTCGACCCCTTCCTCCACAAAATCAACACCACATGGCGACGCTGCAAATCAGATGTGCGCACAAGTTTGGTTGCTGTATCTGGAGGTCGAGACAGCAGCTGCTTAGATCTGTGATCAGACTGCACTTGATTTTGTTTGGACAGAAATGCCAGACATTAAAGAGAAGGGAAGTGTGTGTGAGTGTGTCAGGGGGTACCGGCATGATTGGATTTCCTTCATTCATTTAGTCTCGCTTTGGGAATCGTGCGTAATTGACCTTTTTAAAAAATTTGAGGTTGTTTTAATGTATCTCGTGCAGCATTACATGCAGACACACACAGCATGTTGACAGGGCACATTATAATACATAACAAATACAATGGAAATGCCATGTTTAACCAGCAGCAGGGCCTAAGGGATGGCATTATCATTTTTTTTTTCATTTTAATTATTTGTCATAGGAAAGAAGACTCAGCAGTGTGAGGTAATTCACCTTTTTATCTCACTTTAACAAGACACTGTGTTTCTCCTTGATGTACAGTATCCGTATAAGCAATGCTACATGTTAAAAATATTCTTTCTTACCCGCTAGAGAGAAAGATTTTGACAGCAGAGTGTATCAGCTCCCTTTCTTTGGAGAATGTTAGGTGTAGCCCTCATCAGTGAAAGCAGCTGCTGTAGTGCTTGGCTTAATACAAAAACAGAACACACATACACATGGCAGAACATCAACTGTTACAGTGCAACACCTCAACATTTTACAGCCAGATAGACCACGTGAATGTTAAGCCATCAAGATGATATCATCTAATCATTATTATGTACATCGTTTAAAGCTGTATTTGATGTTGTAGCTAGCTTGTTGAGTGGGAGCTAACTGCTTTAACGCTATAAGCTGCTGGGTAGTGTAGTTCATAGTGGTGGAAGAAGTGGTCAGATAGTTAGCTATAAGCAGCAGTACTACAGTGTAAAAATAGCCTATTACAAGTCCTGCATTCAGATGTTTTATGAGCAAGATATAGACTACTATAAATTTATATTTTTTTTTAGATGAATTGCCATTTAACTGTAAACCAGCTTTTTACAGTTGCAGCTCTCTGTGGTGGAGGTCATTTTAAGAACCCGTGCTTATACACGTACTGTTGTAGGCTTTCCTAACCCTCAAAATGTAAATAATAAAGTACAGGTACTTAAAAATGCGTGAGTAAACATGGGCTAAATATTTATTTTCCACCACCGTTCATAATAAAGCATCATATTCAAATAAGTCACATAAATTGATTAGTAAAAAATAGATCTGCCTCCAAAATGTGGTGCAGCAGAATTAGTAGAACTGATGGGAATACTCAAAAGTAAACAAATGTATTTTCTTGTCAGTTTGGAAAATCCCGTCTTTTATTTTGAAAAATACAACCAGAAGTCGTAACGTTACATGTTGATGTCAACATTCTCCAGTATGGCTGACTGACTGAAAAAATGTAGTTTTGTCTTACAAAGCTAGGGGATAAAAGGCAGGAACTATTTCTTAAAAACATAATCTCTGCAGTTCTTGTGATAAATTCAACATTTCTTGTCATTTAATTCAAGGAAGAGGCTTTAAATTCTCAAGGAATACAAACCGGAAGTAGCGTTGTTGTTGCTGGCGAAACAAAAGTAGCTTGATGCTAACTGCAAACATACTAACTTAGCTAGCTACATATTATGCTCAAAATGTTCTCATGTTGACGGTAACAAAGCAAATACTACACGCAGGCACACAACGTTCAACAGACACGCTTACTTGTAGGTTAAAAACGCCGGCCGGCTTCTGCAAACGCCGGCCGGCTTCTGCAAACGCCGGCCGGCTTCTGCAAACGCCGGCCGGCTTCTGCAAACGCCGGCCGGCTTCTGCAAACGCCGGTCGGCTTCTGCAAATCGTTTTTAGCTATTGTTCCAATAAAATTCACTTAAAATATTGATAAAAATGATCGTGTAATGTTTTCAGTTGATTTAATGGTGTTAAACTAAAGTTTAACTTCGTACCTTTCGAACTAAATATCGTTGTAATTATTAAAGTTAGCTTTACCAGAGTCGTTAAAAGGACGCTAACGCCGGTGAATTAGCCGTGCGCCGCTATTGCCCTAATCCGTCCAAACTTGTTGTAAACACTGGGTACTGCTGGTTTTTCGGGGATATTCGCTTGTTACAGGTTCGCCAAAATTACCATTAATGCTGTCAACATATCCGGGAACGTAGTTCTGTCCTTCACAATAAGATATCACGCTTCAACAACTCCACCGTCGCCCGAGCGTCGCCGAGTGTTCTTTCTGCTTTCTCCCATCAAAGTCACTTTCCTATAGTTTTTAGAAATGTAAACGTCCATATATATTCATGAAATTTGACACGTAGATTCTTTGATATGTATGAATTAATATTATTTACACTTGGATTGCGATCGCCAAAGAAAGTGCGTCACGACGGAATCGTTCGAGATAGGCCAATAGCGCCTAGCGCCGTCCGAGGCAGGCCATCGTTACGTTACGTTGATTTGACTATGCATTGTCCGTTAATGACCAGCGTCCCGTCATGCACGGATTCATGTATCTGCACCGTAGCTGTTCAACTGTAGAAGACCCAGGCATAAAATGCACGGCCCGCCACTGCTCAACAGTAATTACTGTGGTACAACTGTTGTTTACAGCACTACTTCTGTGTGCTGGCTGCTGCTTTGATTCACCAACAGACAAGTAATTATATCCATTTTGTATCCTGGGTGTAAAATAATCACTAAATAGCGAGGGGGAAAAAAGGTACAGGGTGCAAAAACATTGTGTCAATACTACCATCTAGTGGTCAATGAGTGAAATGGATCTTATCAACTCCATCTTCTCTTGAGCACCAAAAATACAACGTCAATAATAACTCTTGCCTTGGTTCCTGTTGATGTCAGTGTGTCGCTTTCTTAATGAATGGTGGTGAACAATTATATCCTTTAATAGCAACTTAAATTCATTCAACCTTTGATGTTGTTTTTGGTAGTGTGTGGTCAAAGAAAGAAAGACGCCCTTTCAGTCCCAATCTCACAGAGATGTTGAGTATGGGTGCTTTTATGTCCCCCAGAAAATTGACTTAATAATGTAACAAATGTCAGTGTGACAACTTGAAAGGGATGTAGTGAGGAACCTACACAGAATTATCCCGTCGGCTTTACAGTGTTTTGTAGTAGTTTTAGCTCATTGTTTAGCAGCCCACAAATGTACTGTTTCGGTTCACTCTCACGGCTCTCGTAGCGTCGTTTTCAGCCACAGCAGGCAGCTGTTTTCAAGAAAAGCTCTAAACACCCACTGTACACTAAGGTTACCTGCTCAGCACCGAACAGCAGACAGACACAGTTAGCGGCTAGCTGGTGAACAATTAGCAACACAAGTGCCAGACATCACGCTCAGAGGTAGAGACCAAAAACTGAGGTAAAAGAAAGTGAATATTGGAAGATTCTTTTTTGTAATTTATCTCAGAAACCAAATAAACATCTTTTGTGATGTTAATCTTAATTCATATCTTACACTTTCTGATAATGTTGTATATTTGTATCTTTACTACAAAAAGCGTTGTGTTTTTACTGCCTGATGTTCAATTCTGGCGTTTTCGTTTTAATATTATAGAGCCCCTTAATTGACGCTACGTAACTTTTGCTAAAGAGCAGCAGTGTGGCCAAAACCTTAACAATTATACGATAATGCTGAATGATAAAAGAGAACGAAACAGTTGCACAAGTAGAAAGAAATATTATCTCAGTAATCCTGACTGCAACGACTGAAAAAAATGAAAGGAATAATTCATCAATCAATCATATGAACACTTCAGAAATTATAATTTAAACACCATTCATTTATTGGCATAATATTTTATAATACTTTATAGGTATCATTCTGTTAAATACATATGTACTACGCCTGTGTGTATCTATAGGCAGGCATTTCACATTCAGGTTCAGTGCAGTGATGACCTAACATCTCTTCTAGTCAGATTATCTTGTCCCTGACACAGAAGTGAACGCGGAGCAGAGGAGAGGAGCTACTGCTTATCAATACGTCAGTTTATCATCTGTAATCATTTTATCTTATTTCTATTCATCATTCTTTTATAACTCACTCCTCCTTAATCTATTCTCGTCCGCACTCACTTTTATGCTGACATCTGAAATGTTGTTTTATCTGTAGACTAATGCCTCTCCATTCACTAAAGTTGAATTTCACTGGAGGAGGGACAGAGCAGTCTCCCTGAGGTCCTCCTTTATGGCGCCAATATGAACCATCCGGAAATGCATTGTGGGTCAGCTGTAGAGACAGGCACGCGGGTCAGATCAGTGATCAGTTTAGGTCCAGATTGAGACCGTAGGGTATAGTTTAGGCTGGTTTAGTCTAGTTCAAAACCACCTGGATCCTTTTGAGGCTACTACCACAAATAAGTAACTTACTTAGGACCAGATACTGTTGGGCTTGCTAGGTAACAAGGTAATGCAAAATAAATATCATTGTGTATATGTAGGGAGGAATATGTGAGTCAGTTAGCTCTTGCACAGTGCTGAATGCTGTCTTGAATCTAACACACTCCAGGCTTTCTCCGGTGATTCAATTGTGCCAACAAAGCTCAAGATACTATTTGACTCAACAGAAAAAGAGGATTTATTTGAAGAACTAGTCTCAGGTGCTCAGCAGAATAGAATAGTTTGGAGTCTCGGGGGCGGGATGCATTCATGCTTTCGTCGGTGAAGCAGCAGCGGTAAGGATCCTTGTGAATCTTGGTGGACAATCAAAGTATGTGGCTTCATCACAATCTTCTAAAGGAACAGTTCTGGCTCTGTGGTCAAAGGGTGCTCGGAGTTGTCACTGTTGATGGGGAAAAGGCATCAAAGGGGCTGTTGAGATACACCCTGTTAGTTTGGTGGTGTGTGCATGTTTGTGTCCACGCACCCTTAAGTGTGCCTGAGTGCATGTGTGTGTGTGTGTGTGTGTGTGTGTATATGTGTGAGTTAGCTTTTCTTCAAGAGTTCAGGGTAAATAGCAGCTGGTGTGGCTTCAGACAGACACAAATACATCCAGTCCGAGTTTTGTCCGCTTCAAGTGTGCACAACGACATCGGACCAGGATCCAGTTCAGGCTCATTTAAACTAGTCTTGTTGTAGTCGGCATTGATTAATCCAAAAAATAATCCATTCTGTCCATCTAACTCTGCAGACCATGCAGAGCTTGGAAGATGCAGGCGGTCTCAGAGGAAGGGGTTGTGGCTGTGTGTCTGTGACTGGGAGCGCTGCGCCGGACGAGGAGAAAGGGGGAGCAGGGGCTGTGGGAGGTTGGAGGGAAGGTCCAGGAGTCCGGAGGGAGGTTGTGTGAGAGAGGAGGGGAGCATGGGTGGCCGGTGGGACAGAGGGAGAGGCAGCGACGGGCTGTAAGAGAGCATGTGGGGGGGCAGTGGGGATGTCGAGGATGGTCGCATTTGGTTGAGGGTGAGGCGAGGCTGATCGCAGTGGAAGGGGTTGGTGGGAGATGGAGCACTCAGACCTGAGAAGACAGAGTCGAGTGAGTGGAAACTTTTCAATAATATCACAATAATGTGCCTGTGAGTACAGCACATGAGTTAAAGCTATTTGTTACCTGAGAGGAAGGGGTTGTTGTGCATCTTGCTAGGGGGGTTGGAGGGTATCAGAGCGTCTAAATTGACCAACGAGGCCCCCGTAGGTCCCAGGAAGGCCTCTGGAGTTCGACACATGCGTGTAGGTGGGGCGCTGAGGGGGGGTGCCAGCCGGGACAGGTCAAACATCTCCGGGCTGGACGACTCTCGACCATTTACCTGCGGTTTCACCGGAGGGTCAGTCCCAAATGGATCTGGTCTGGAATCTGCTCCAGCAAATGGGTCAGAAACCCCAAACAACTCTGCATCTGCATCAGGAACAGAAAAGATAATAGTGTGTGTACTATCAGGCTACCTGCTGTCCATGGTGCTGGAGTAAGAGTTTTTTCCTTTCTAATCACTGTCAATGCAGGAGACTTATTGCTTCTGTAAGATCAACATGTACAGTCAAAGCCACAGTACTTCTGGCTGTCTGGTACTACACTACCTGTGGGACTAGCAGGCTCAGGGGAGGACACTTCTGGAATCTGCTTTTTAGGATTCTCATCTTCCTGATCAGCAAACGGATCTGTCCCATCACCACCTGCTTATCAAATTGAAAACATTATCATCTTAGCCAGTGTGCAGATCCTAAAGTTTGTATTGACAGATATTGAAAACTACAATGTATATGAAACGACAACGTATACTGATGAGGCTGGTGTTTCTGAACGGTACCTCCGTCTGTTGGGCTGTCCCACGCATGATTGACAGGACTGGAGGAGACAGGCGCTGCTTCCCAGGGATCTGTGCGTGAGTCAGCACATGGTGCCCAGGGATTGGACGCATTGGAGGATGAGGGAGGGGCCGTCCAAGGGCTACCAATCACAGGAGTGCTGGAGTGGACCGCTGTTACGAGAGGCAGGCGGTTAACACAAAACTCAGTGTGAAGCATTAGAGACAAACTAACTAACAGAATGTGTGTGTCTGTGATGAGCCACCCACCTACAGAGTCCCAGGGGTCAGAGGTGATGTCATCGGCGGGTGGCACAGAGTTCCAAGGGTCACCCGGCTGACGTGGGGCCTCAGATGAGGGGCCAAAAATGTCCACCAGGTCCAGCATGGCTGACTACAGAGGGAGACAAAACCTTTCTGTGACTCTGTGCCAAACATTCACAGGTTTGTGTTACTGGATGGGTTTTTGAACCATGCAAGATGAAACATATCCAACCCTGTTGAGATCTATCGAGGAGAGAATAGGGACTGATACGGTTATTGTGTAAATCAAGCAGAAGAAGAAATTATGAAATGTTTTCCTCATGCTGTGTCAGTTACAACTTTTTCACTGTCCAATAAAAACCACGTGGCTCCAAAATTGTTTCTTTATGGTTTGGTGACTGACCAGGAAAAAGTTAGATCACTTAAAAAAAACTGCGTTGTTTCACTGCCACTGTAGTGAAAACACTCGTTTATAACAGCAGGAGCGATTTAAGCGTCCTTATGGATATGTCAGGAATTACGTCAGTCAGAGAACCATTGAGAAGGTCTATGGAGCACCTGAAAGTACCAGGATTTCTATGATAAGCAGTGTAATATGACCAATTACAAGCCATGGGGACCTTTACATAAGACAGCTGGTGACTCTGATTGGCTTGTTGACAGGCCAATAAGTGAGCTGGTGTGCTACAAGATAAGGAGTATGCTTTCAGGGAGATGTCATGCTGAGCTCAAGGTTAGACAAGACAAAGTCATTATCATTCAGCAGGCACCTCTTTCTCCTCTCTCAGCTCTCTACGGGTTCTCTCTCAAACCTCTCTCATTATACTGATCTATGTCTTTTTGTCTCATTTTCCTCCCTATCCCAGTCTGCACTATAAACTCTAAATGCCTGCCAAAAAACACCTGTAAATGCACCTGCCCACCTCTCCATGCAAACACACACTCGTGAAGCATGCAAACACCCACACACGTCCTGTACAGCACACACACACATTTTTATAACTCACCTCCTGTGTCCCCGACTGACTCTCTCTCCTGCTCTCATCCAGCGCTTTCTGTAACAGAGACTCGTCTCCTTGGCGACAGCACTGCTCCTGCAGAGGCGGCATCGTGACATCATCAACATTATCGCAACAGCTATGAGCGCGGACGCGCACACAAACCTGCACAGACACACACGACCGCGTTAGTGAAACAGTGTTTGGTTGGCTTGGCCCAGCAAAACTAAGGCAGCACTGGTGGCTTTTTTTGTGCTGATGAAATATTTAGTTGACACAGACCAGAGGCTGGTTCAGAGCAAAGCAGAGAGAGATAACACAGAGGATGTTTTATAGAAGTTTAAACATTACTCGTGTGAGAAAAGAGAAATGTATGTTTGGGAGCCAGTGGTCCTGGAAAGGAGTAAGCTGGCTAAAGAAGGAAAAGGTTCATTGGATGGCCACAGATAAGCATTTTAGTTAAGCTGTGTGAACTAGAGGGTTTATAAATGCTGACACTGAAGGGTAAGAAGTGAGGAGTGTTTCTGTGTGTGTGTGTGTGTGTGTGTGTGTGTGTGTGTGTGTGTGTGTGTGTGTGTGTGTGTGTGTGTGTGTGTAACTGCTCATGCTCCTTTCGGCTAAGGCTTAAATCAATCTGTAGTTGTGTGTCTTCATCCATCTCTATGGTAACAGGGGATGGAAGGGCTAGCTAGATTAAGGTGGGCGAATGTTCAGAACGCTTGTAACAACATTTTCATTATTGGAATCATCAAGAGGCAAAGAGACATGTGTGGCTCGAATACAGAGGAAGAGTGCATGTGTGTGTGTGTGTGTGTGTGTGTGTGTGTGTGTGGAGGGAGGGTATGCTGTCCCACTAGAGGAGCTAAAGGAGATTACACATTATCATAATATGTGTGTGTGTGTGTGTGTGTTGTTTTACCTTCTGACTCTCCTCCCTGCTCATGGCTAAAGCCAGCTGGAGCTGCAGCTCCTCCTCGCCGCTGGTCTGTGGTCGAGCCTGCTCCAGGTCTGAAGCGGCGCGAGGTGACGAGGACGAGGCTGCAGAGGGTACAAGGTGAGGGAGTTTGGGGGAGGAAGCGATGACGGTGTTTGAGGAGTTATGGTCAGAATGAGGTGGGGATGCATGAGTAGACGCATAGAGACTGGAGCACAGGAAGTGTGGGGCTGACTTGAATATTTTCAGGCCTACGCTGCAGTATTGATAATCTATGTGGTGGATTGTCCAAAGTGCTGGGCTACAGCGCAAAAAGGCATTTCATTAGGGATCAGCCTGAATACAAGTGTGTATTTTTAACACTTCATCCATTTATGAATTGCCAACACATACAATTTGCTGTTCAGTGCTCCAGTTAAGTTCACACTCTAAAGGTGCTAAATTCGAAATTCAGAGCATAATTAAGATTGAGAGAATGCCTCCATACAGCTCTCAACATGGCGACAGCTAACAGCGCTAAAAGTGCAACCTCTTGTTGCTTTCAGCCAAAAGACTGACCCTGCCCTGACCGTCTACCAAACAGTGGATGAGATATTGTGACTTTGAGGGGGAAACTGCCACTTCAATCGGGGATGTTTTTGGTTCTCGAGCCTCAGGGTGCCGTAGAGAGCCCACTGCAGCTGAGCGCACTACAATGAAGCGAAGACGCCACACAAGAAAAACGTACTTGATTAAGCGACACAAAGATGAGACTTATGATTTATCAGAGGTGTTTTTAAACAATATTTTCCGGTTTTGTGGGTTTCCACTGTCTCCTGCGTGGATGAAAAAGTCCAGAATGGGTTATGAAAGCCCACTGTACACTACCTGCTCAGCACCAAAGAGCAGACAAAGTTAGCGACGAGCTGGTGAACATGTGAGTATTTAGCATCTAAAGAGTCAGATATTTCCCTTTAGGAGCTCGTGGAGATCAAACACAGAGCTAAAAGGTGAGAGAATATGAGACTTACATTGGCCAGGTGACCAGAAACACAACTCCAAATGAATGATAATGTTGCTCTGTGACTGCTAGATGTGTCAATATGCAACTGTTTCCTAAGTTCGCCATATCAACATAAAATGTCTATGTTGACACAAATTGTTTGCGCTTCCTACAAGTGGCCAAAGAAATCAGTTATTGCAGATTTAAATACCCCAAATACTCACAGTTAAAGGAGGATGGAGAGCCTCTGGAGCGGCTGAACTCGTCCCCGTACAGCACCGCCATGCTGGGCTGGCTTGTGCGCCTGCCTGGATGGTAAGACGGAGGTATACCTCCATACACACCCCCGCCCCCTCCACTGCCTCCCCCGGCCATTCGCTCCTTGGTCTTTAGGGCTTGACTCCTCTCCTGGCGGAGCCGCTCCTCGTCCCGGAGAAGACACACCAGTTGGCGGGCTTTTTCTCTCACGTTGGCCCCCTGATCTCTGCCGTCACGGTCCACGTACTGGAAGTCACGTAGCGTCTGAACCACACATAAAGAAAATAGACATTTGAGGATATTTTAAGAGGTCAACTTGAACTTTCAAGTTGTGGTTTAGAAGATGCAGGAAAAAACCTCAATAATGTGATCCTCAGGAATGTGAAGATATCTCAGTTTCATAAGAAAAGAAAACATAAACTAAGAGTTCATACGAGGGAATAACTGTTTGAATTAGTTTTTTAAAATAGGGACTCAAGGAAGAGTAGTGGTTGCCAAGATAACATCTGGAGATGATCCAAATGAACAATATACAATAAAGAGGATCTGTTCTTGAGGCGTTCAGATTGCTGATGTTCTCCTCTTGTTGAAGTCCACTACCTGAATAGTGAAGGCGTTCTCACGGCATTGTTGGGCCACTCTCTCTGATCCTGTCTTCAGCAGGTAATCCAACAGAGTCAGGGCCTGTAATCAAAGTGCTGATTACCACACTGATACTCCAAAATACAAAAACATTATTTTAATGAATCGATCTACAGCGTAGAGATATGACCAACGAGATGGATACAGAAAAGAAGGGTACAAGTCATGTTAAAGGCTCTGTTGGGCTATACTTCAGCTAGATTCTAATATCAGCATGCTAGCATGCTTACAATGCTAATGCTAGGATGTCGTAGTTTGGCAGGTATAATGTTGGTTTAGCCTGTTAGCATGCTAACATTTGCTAATCAGCACTAAACGCATTGTACAGCTGAGGTTGTTAAGAACACCATTAACAACTAAAAGGTCAACCTCACGTGGGTCCGAGAGGAAAAGTCACAGTATCACCAAAGTCAGCGAGATGCACCTTCTGGGCACCATAGATATCTGTACCAAATGTTGTGCCAATCCATACAGTAGATGTTGAGATATTTGATAGGAAAAGTAAAAACTTTGACCTGCTGGTGGCGCTAGAGGAAAAGTCAGAGGATCAGCATAGTTGTTAAGAGTATATCCTCTAGAGACCTTGAACATCTCTTGTAAATTATATGGCAATCCAACCGATAAATGTATATTTCAAGCTGAATCAAAAATGTCAACGTCAGAGAAGAATCTTAAATTAATTATTAAAGCGGGGAAAGGTGAAGAGAGGGAAGTGGTGGTGGGTGGTCAGAGAGAAGCTACAGAAACAATTAAAGCTAAGCAGAAAGGAAGAGAAACACATACACTGAGAGGATTTGTAATTGGTAAATGGACTTCCGACCACTCAAAGCGCTTTAACCCTACGTGTCATCATTCACCCATTCACACCCATTCATACACTGACGGCAGGGGCTAAAATGCAAGGTGCCACCTGCCCATCAGGACTCTAAACTAATCATTCATACGCATTCATATCAATTCGGGGTGAAGTGTCTTGCCCAAGGACACATCGACATGGACTAGCGGAGCCGGGGATCAAAACCGCCCATCCTCTGATTGAAGGACGACCCTGCTCTACAACTGATCCACAGTCGTCCAATTAAACTGAGAAGTCAAATCTGACAGAAATCTTTCATGAGGTCACCTTGTAGACGTGTCTCCAGTTCTTGCCGCTGTCGTTGAGGCGTTTCCACACCATGCCCATGACCTCGGCAAACGCCACCACATTGAAGGTCAAGTCAGCGATCTCTGACATGAGAGACGAGGACGGGCCCCACGGATCGTTCGAGGTGGCCTCGCGAACCTACACGTCGCCAGCAGAGGAACAGTGATATCCATTTCCATTCACGTTTACATTTCATGCATATAATGTTATTTCTCACCCAGAGTAACAGTATCTTTAAAAAAGTGAGAAATTACAAGGGGCAAAGCATATTTATGAGAAATAAGAGACAGTAGAGAGTTTGGTTTTGATGTGTCCAACACATAAAAGCAACTGCACAATGACACCAAGCAGTTCATTTGTAATACCTTGATCTCCGCTTCTGAATAGTTGTGCACAATATTCTTCACCTGCCGGCGCAGGGCTGACGTTGTCATGGTGACAGGTGATGGAGGATGTGGAGGGATAGAAAGGGAAAAAAACAGACACTCAACAGGTGAAGAGAGGGGCTGAAAGGGGGGACGTGGACTGGAGGAGGAGAGGAGAGATGCTGTGGCAAAGAAGGCTCCTCTTCCCTGTCAGGAGTTATAGGACGCCCCTGTAAGAAAGAGATAGAGACGATATATGAATACAAATCAAATCTAATACGTCATTCTCACCCTATAAGGTTTGATCTAATTGACAAAATGAAAGTCCCCAACCTGCTGATGGGACATTATGAAACTCAACAATGTTTGGAACTACTGTTCCCAATGCTTTGGGATGTAAACAGTATAGTCTAATGTTGCTATGGATTCATGGAGTAGCGCTATGTTCAACTTGAGGCCTGCTTTTTTTTCATTTGGTTTACATTTTTGGAAAACTGGCAGCATAAAAAGTTTGCCGAATTATCTATCAGCAGCTCCTGTTTGGAATGTGCCCATTGGTGCACAGACAACTGTCACTGAATCACTTGGAAACTGAAGACAACTTTTAAACGTGATGATTCTCAGGCAAGTTCTGGAGCTTTTTTTCCTATGATTTCGGACTCATATAATGACAATGCTAACATGCTGATGTTTAACAGATATCATTTGATAGTTTTGTAGGTATTTGGTCAAAGACTTGGACAAGTAGCAATTTGGACCTGATGCTACCACACTTCATCCTGAAGGGAACATAAACGACGTTGCCGTCCACAGGGCCAGATCTATAGCATGGCTAAGAACAATGAGTCAAGTTAAGCTGCGCTCGTTGATTTATTTCTTTGTTATTTACGTCAATATGAAAACACATGAGCAATACAAACAATGACATGATAGTGACTGAATGAGTAGCTAACAATTGGTCCCCACTTAGGAAGTAGGTCATACAAAAGCTTTGGCACTCAGGTGTCTGATGAAGCCTCTTGGCAGCTTAATTTATTCAGGCCAACACTCACATGCAGCTGCCTGTGCACATGCACACACACACACACACACACACACACACACACACACACACAACCAACCCATTTTCTCCTACGAATTCATATTTCAGAGAGGACACAAGGGAATCGATTAATGGTTCCTGTGATACTTCTTTTTCTGCCGGAGACTTCAGTTTCAGAACATATCTGTGATGGTCAAATGTAAAGGTTATTATTAGACATTTCATGGGCTGGATCAGATCATTCGGATGATTTTGGACTATTTGATGTGATCAGTATTGTGATGTGGGTTGATACGGATGCTTTGCCCGTGGTTAGCTGGGCTTTTCACTGTGAGTGGTGGTCTTTTTCGAAACATGAAATAATTTGTGTACTTGGTTCACTCCAGATGTAGATGCTGTTCCCTTCCTCTGTCAATATCCACGTGCTCGATTTTGTAGATTCCTGTTCCTTATATGTATTAGGGACATCCTCTATTTAATTCTAGCCAGATATAAAGGTATTACTTATGTATATCTTATGGGGGTACAAGTCCAAAAAGTCCAAGAATCATGCAATTACATCAACTTCAATTTCAATGTCACTGTCCACTGCTGCTCCACAACAGTTCACAAAGGCTGTCACGCTGAAACAAGTCACAGGATGCCGAAAAGCAAACATCAGCAGAAGTGCAGAGGAACTAAGATGCACACAGCAGGGACACAGACAGAAAACTCTGAGAGGAGGGCGAGCCTGAGAGTGTTTGTGTGCATGTGCAGGGGAGAGAGAGAGAGAGAGACAGAGAGAGACAGAGACAGACAGACAAAGAGAGAGAGAGAGAGAGAGAGAGAGAGAGGCAGAGACAGAGAAAATGAAGGGCATGAAGAAGAGAGTGAAGCTCAGCAACTTCAACCAGTATCACCTTTCTGCAAGATCATCTTCAGCTATGTACACACACAAACACACACACACACACACACACACACACACACACACACACACAAAGGTTATCAAATGCTGCTGTTGTCTACCCTTGTTTTAAGCCCTTTACCTGACCCTCACACCACGACAGGTAATTCACAATATGGGAGTAATATGATTCTTTGTGTGCATGACGACTCCCACTACTTGACAGTGGTGGAAAAGGTAATCTATGGAAGTAAAGGCAAACACACACTATAAAAATACTCCATTACAAAACTGATGTAAAAAGATATTTCTGTACTTAACGTAAATGTATTCTTTATGAAGAGCGGCCCCTGTCAGTGTTATATTAATATGAATCATTACAGTTAGTGCATTGAGTTGTAAGCTGCAGTTTAATGTTGTAGAACTACTTCACACTGTAGTTTAATCTATAGCAATGCATAATGTTTTATAAAATGATGTTTTTATGTGAAATCTTTCTCTTAAAAATAACAAGTGCTGCTTAGTAAAAACTACAATATTTTCCTCTGAAATGTAGTGGCATAGAAGTATAAAGTATAGCATCAAACGGAAACACTCAAGTAAAGTACACGTATCTCAAAGTTGTATTTAAGTGCAGTACTTGAGTAAATGTAGTTTATTTCCCATATGGCTTTTTGAATTGTACCATCTGCTACACTATAATTCTCTTCTGTCCTATCAGGAATGCAACCAGCTGGCCACAGATCATCCCAACGGATGTAAACAACACTAAAATTAATTTTAATGAGTCTATTTGAGGTGCCAATAAGCTTCTCAGGAAAGGTAACGATATCATGACAACAAGACCCATCTGTGTGCAACAATGAATGTGCACAAACACCCTTTTGTGTTCTTTAAGTTCAAGGGTAAAATCCCCCCTGAAGTATAAGCAACAAGACATTCCTGAAAAAGAGAATAGCTCATTTGTAAGTGTGCATTTCTTAAAGTCACATGCAGAGACAGACGGTACTGTTGAAGTCATCCAGGGACCAACTGTGAAGTTGTGAGTAATGCAACAACTCCTTCGACACAAAGACAGCCCCCGTAGTGGTTTTACTTGGATAGTTTCTGATTCATAGCTATGAGCTTTACATTCAAATGACTCATCTGGGTGTAATAACTTCCATCAAGATGGACCATCTCCTAGAAGAGTCACCTGATGAAATCACCAACCCAAGTCGTGATGCCCAACTGCAGCGAGACAGTTGTCTGTAGAGACCGTCACTAACTTCAAATACTTGCTTGTTTATGAACTGGCATGGCCCGGTCTGATGCGCCAACATGCTTAAACACAGAGGACCTACGTCAACCCGTCGTCCACATTTATGGATGCGCATGCGCGATGTGACAGCAGGTGTAGGCTACTGTATATTTCAGGTGGCGATGGAGAGGAGGAGGGCGCTCATGGTGGGTCTACATAATGCATTACTCAACCTCCCCACCGCCACACACACACACACACACACACACACACACACACACACACACACACATACACACACACACACTCTTGCGGTGGATTCCCTGTGCGAGCTGCCATGTGTGGCACAGATTCATGTGCAAGGCCAGCTGCCACTACAGTTGCGACGTGTCGGTAACACAGCTCCCACATACACTGCAGACTGCATGTAGCCTAACGTTAAATATACCCAGTTATATTGAGAGTCATTGGCACAAGAAAAAGCCAAGGAACTAACCCCCTGGTCGTCTCAACGTGCCGCTTACCTTGCCCATTGCTCATCTCTCGCCTTGTCCGCTGAGCATCCTCGCCTCTCCGCTGTCTCCTCCCCAAGTCCCGATAATATATCCCCCTCCACCGGGATCAGCAAAGCAGGGCAACCACGATTCTCCCCTCCGCTCCTTTATCCGGCAAAACGCGAGAGAGGAGCCGAACAGTGAGTGTTTCCTTCAATGGGAATGTCGGCGTCTGAACCCCCGGCCTACACCCTGGATGGATGCGAGCCGCTCGGGCAGGCAGTGGTGAAATCCGCATAGGACGAGGATAAGCCACAGCACACAGCTCACTCGCTCCCTCTCTCACTCACTCGGGCAGCCTCATCCACACACGCATACGGACCCGGCAGGCCAACGCACGCATACAGCATGCACAATCACAGCGGTGAGCGTAAAAGAGAGGCAGGGGCGCGCTTCGTTTGCAGAGTCAGCGGTACTGTTAACCTACTATCGCCCGCTGATGCGAGTGTGACAGTGTGACTGACACATGATGAATATCACTGCACATCCACGGTGCGAGAAGAATAATCAGTTTATTGATTCCACAAGAAAAGAGGGTACAAAACAGAGATTCGGGAATCCTCCGTGAGACGTTTTAGTTACATTTGGTTGTATATATTCAGTGGGCTCCTGTGCCTGCCTCTCTCACATGTCAATAGTGTGTGAGTCCTGTTCATCTTCCTCGTTGAGCTCATCCATCAGGTCACACAGGTTGTCCACCAGGTCTTCCATCAGCGCATAAACCTGTCAGGTGGATAAATATCGATGAATGTATTTATAGGATGTACAGGACTGTGGAATACCTTAGAAGGGCACAGGGGTGATTTAGTGGTTCATAAAGTTGGAGGACTCACGACAGACAGCAGTGGTCAAAATTAAAGAAGAAGAGGCAGAGACATCATGACTTTTAATTTCTAGTATGGATCAAGCTCCACAACAAAGAATCCTACATGTCCCATGCAGCCGGACAGTGTCTTTCGTCAGACACGTCTCTTAAATGTCTATTCTAAGTCTCGAGCCCGGCCCGAGATAACCTTGATGACATCATCAGGGTAACTTTCCCAAACTTTAGAAATCTTCTCCAGAGTCAAAGCAGATATTACACATCTGTTGCCACAGGTTAGTATTCCTCATGACGAGTATACGCCGAACTATTGTGAGAGCGCATTTAAAATAAAAAACTGTACGATGATTAAAAGACTTGCCTTTTTGTGCAGGAGCCGTGTGTAAACGTCCTCCGCCACCACATTTGGAGGTTGTGGACTGACGCTGCCTTGGGGGATATCAGTCAGCGAGGTCGTTTCCTTTCCCAGCTTTTCCCTACTGCGTTTCCCCACGTCCACCCTTCTTTTCCCCTTCTTTTTGCTGTCCTGGAGGACGGACAGATAGAAGACAGACTTACTAATAAATGACAGCTTTTACTGAGCACAACTATGAAAAATGACCTTCCGGATATTTCACAGTGTTTAATATATTGGATGTTATGTGTATGTTGAGGTATAGCTGTGTGTATACGTGCACCACAGATGGCTTGGACTGGTCTATAGGTGCTATTAATTCACACCCTGGATGCCCAGTTGGAGAGCAGGTGCACATTTTCACACAGTGTCCTGTTACCATGGTTCCCTGTGAGTAATAGGCTGTACCTTACCTATGACTCAACCATCACACAGAGGAGAGAATCACCCAGCAAAATACACAGACACGCTGCGTCTCTTTCTAAATTTAATATCACGTCTTTCTATTTTGACCATGATGGCTGTCAATGGAGACGCGAACCATTCGGAGAGAGAGACGTTGTAACATAAACACGTTGTTTATGTGACGACCAACTGAGCCACCAGGACGCAACACAGAAATTTGCTTAAATTCAGATTCATGAATAGGACGGGATGAGGATGGGTGCAGGAAAACAATCATCTGCATTCAAATGGATGGGAACTCAGTGAAAGCTTTTGCTCATTATCTGACTCAGTCACACAGCAAAAAACATGAATGGCCACGACCGTATTCCATCGCTAAGCGACTGTAATGACTTCTCTGGGGGAGAAAACACTGGATGGAGAGGATTAGCTTCCTACACTTAGGTGGGAGGACTGAATATGGAATGACTCGTTAAACCCCTACATATCAGATGGTTAGCCATGCACACACACACACACACACACACACACACATGCGCCCACAACTGTGCATACATACAGAGGCGTGAATTAGTCAAAAAACACTCAAATGTATTATTACACAAATGGTTACACAGTTGTATTAGGTGACGCAGGAGCTCTTCCTATAAATTAAACCAAGCATACAATCACACATGACATAAAAAAATATTGTTTCAGAAAACTAGCCAGCAGAACATACAATTGTAGGTATATGCCTTAAGTGAGAAGCAGGCAGTGGGTGGCCGGGTTGTGAGGAGGCAGTCTATAGTAACAAGAAATCAAGAGTTGTCTTGTTGAATGGCAGATGAATGAATGACAAACTGACAGCTTGTTTGAAGTTGTGAAGTAGCGCTTCATTCATGCTCGTAAACACTTTTGAGTCTGCTGCCACTCAGTGGCAAAACATTTTAAAATAGCCCGTCACTGTATTGACAAAAGTGAGTCATCTACACAAACCTTTTCTCCCCTCACCTGCACTGGTTTTTCAATTAATGCTGACTGGGACTGAGCAGCTGCTCCTCCCTTTTTCTCACTCTTCCCATCTTTGTTATCGGCCACATCTGCGATGTAATAACACAGCAGTAAGCAGTATGAATCGTCACCAATATATGTCTGATTGAAAGTCCGTGGGTCTCACCAGCATCAGCGATCGGGGGTTCCTCCTTTTTATCGACCCATGTGTCTTTCTCTGGAAGGCCCTGCAGGTTTCTGAGCCTCATGGCCTCAGCAGCCATCGTGTCAAGCAGTTTCCTCCACAGCTGCTGCCTGCAGGGGGCACCACACACTACAATAACCTGTAGGCTTACCACATCAAGTGTGCAGGTGTGGATCATGAACTCCTATCACATCATATCAAGATGCTATGACAGAGATGCTGAATGAGACACTCATGTGTTTATGCCTCACCCTATAGCTGCTGCTGTTAGCTGCAGGTGATTCAGTTGAGGAGGTTCAGAAAGCTGCAGAAGCAGGGAGTTGAGCTGGGCCAGGCTCTTCTCCTGCGCTGACTCTTGCTCATTCAGAGACAGCACAACCTTCAGTAGAGAATAAATAAATGGACAAATATGTTGTGTTTTTAAAGCATCATCACGGTATAACACTTCACAGAGGGGTGAGCAGTGCGTTCAAAGAGGCCCGTGGATCAACCTGCTATATTAACTGCTTCTTGAATATATCTTTTTTTGCACTGACCAAGTTTCATCACGCACTGTAACATCACATAATGTCTATACCTGTCGGAGTGTATGGACAGAGAAGTCCCAGGTGCGTTCCGGATGCACTTCTTGCCACAGTCTCTTTAGGTCCTCCACTGGCTGACGAAGATACTGCAACTACAACAATGTATAGAGCAGTTATTAATGTCACGCTCCGGGATGATAATCGTCACTGATAGTTATCCTCCTCTAACAACAATGATGCATGTTATCATTTTCTAATCACTCCTCAATATGTGTGCCCCCCCCCCTTTGTGGTGATAAAATGTGAACCCTTGAAAACTTAAAGAGAGCTGTAATGATTGTAATGTTTGTAAATGACACATGTGACTATTTAATGAAAGTCTTCCATTTATCCCAAATATATGGCCTACAGCAGGATATAATATTTCAACTTCACGTTTGGTTACTCTTAGCAATCTTGTATCCAGTTATTCCCTCCCATGTCTCTTGCTTATGTCTATTATAGTTATCCCTAGGAGACCTTTAAGTCAGTCATGCTTCATACTCCCAGTTAATCCACTTAAAGCCAGGTTCCTATTACATTGCCATGGCAACACAACCTCTTTTGTACAGTGTAGAGATAACACTGACTGTTATTGTCTATCATTAGTTAATATGCTACCATACATTATGACGGCAATAATAGAATTGTGGATCAACATCAAATCCGGGTTGGGAAGGGGGGGGGGGGCAGCTATAATTAGTAAAATGTCAAAAAGAGCAACACTGTGAATGGGCCCATTAGCGGGTCATCCTCTCACATTGAATGAGGTGGTGCGACTAACACTCAGACTGAACACAAACACTCTGTACAAAGAAGCATGTCTATTCATCAGTGAGACATGAATTTGGAATATGAGTTTGATAGCATCATTCTCTGTAGGCAACGCTGAAGTCACAAGGACACCACAAAAAAAAAAACTCCACTGATCACTAAGAGACGTGTGAGAAATTACCTCGGGGTTCTTGCTTAAAAACTCTTGCTCTTCAGTGACATAGAGTTCTGCCGGAGAGCTGGGTCTCTCTGGGGTGTGAACCCCCAAAAGCACCTCGTTCACAATCGACAGACACATTTGTTCCGTCACTCTCTCTTCCAGCTTTGTCTGCTCGTGCACACACAACAGAAACACAGACAAAAAAAAAGAATGGGTTTCTGGTCATGGGAGCCTTAGTTCCATCTGTCCATGCGGTTTTTTCTGTCTCACTTTCAGACACACAGTTCAATTGTACACAACCTCTATGAAAAGCCTCTGGGCTGCGGTTTTGTCCTGGTACAGAGCCACTCCCCTCAATGTGACCTGCACGGAGGCTCCTTGCAGCAGCAAAGGGTGGGTGTTGAGCTGCCACAGTTCAGTTTGGATGCCCGGCCTCTCGGACTTAAACATGAACTCAACCCGCTGGGTGACACCGGGACGGATCACGCCTGGATGGGAGGGGAAGCAAACATTTAAAGCAGGAATGGCACGTTGCTGTACTGGTTGAAAGACACAGTACGATGGGCTGAACAGCTTATGAAGTGGGGTGAGGCAGCAGGTGTCTGGTAATGTTTGTGTGTACCAGAGGAGGAGTTGAAGTAGAAGTGCAGACTCTTTGTTCGTGATCGCAGGTTTGGAAAGCTGTGTGGCACGGGAAGCTGCTCCCAGCTGTAGAAGATGACTGTGCTGCCCTCATTGTGCAGCTCCAATTGGGAAGAGGCTGTTTCTCCGGTCAGGGCCTGAAAGATGAATCTGGCACTGATTCCTACTTCTCCCTGATCAAAGAGTGAATGAGAGAGAGAAGGTGACGCAAATCAAAGCAAGACAGATCTCAAGTGAGACATCTTAAATAGGAAGGAGACTCTGTTGAACATTGTCAACAGTAACCTGCAGCTTACATCTAACAATGATGAAGTGAGTTTCTTAGGTTATGAAAAAAACGGCTCCATCATAACAACACTCTACCGGAGAGACATTGGTCAAAAGAAAAAAACACCTTGTCGTTAGCTACATGTCGTTAATAATAAAAGCGGGTTGTCCTTCAATCGCGGTTCAATGCCTGGCTCTGCTAGTCCATGTCGATGTGTCCTTGGGCAGGACACTTAACCCCAAATTGCTCCTGAAGGCTGTGCCATCGGTTTGTGAATGGGTACGAATGGTTAGATAGTGTTAAAGTGCTTTGAGTGGTCGGAAGACTAGAAAAGCGCTATACAAGTACAAGACCATTTACCATTTACGTGTTCATCCACACACGTGATCTATATGGTACGCTGTCCCTGTGGACTTGTTGGGATCTTTCTCTGGATTGTTTTTTGTATGCCTTTCTTACAGAGTCATCTGTGCCTTGTCCAGCTCCAGACAGTCCTCAACGCGTATGAAAATGTACACATATCATCAAGTAAATGTATTATTTTTAACTTTTAATGTATGTTAAGTCAGGTTCATCCACTAATGTAACCTGCTAATGATGTGCAATTGTTGCCTGCAATTACCTCTTAGGACTTGTAGTATCAATTTATAGAGGCCTTCTTAGTTTTAGGCATGTGGCCTTGATCGGATAGAGGTAAATGTAGTTGTTTTGTTGTTTAACATATCTATATACCGTGATTAGGTGTTTGCTTTGGTATTTTGTGAGGCGCTGCTGTAAATCTATGGAATCTATGTATTTGTTGATATTGGTGATTGGCTTATAGAGTAAATTGTCTTGTATGTATGCCCTCCTATTGCATGAGATGTATGAAATGTGTGACTCTTTGCAGACTCGCAGCTACTCCCTATGTAAGAGGGCTTCCTATTGTTACAAATCATTTGCCTGATGAAGGTCTAGCACTGAAATGTCCCAAATAAACGACACTGTGCAGGATTTAGTTTCTAACTGAAGATACAAACATAAATCAGGCACAGAGTGTGTATATCGGTAATTTACCCAAGTCATGATTTTAAATTCATACACTCCGACCAACCTTCCTTGTAACGGTCGTTGCGTACCTGGTTAGTCGTAGAGTTTCCTGTCCAGCTAGCAAGCTGACCACAGAATCTTAAGGCAGGAATGAGCAGAGCATCTGACCGAACATCATCATACTGTGCCAGTGGATCACTGTGGAAGACAATGAGACAGCAAGAAGTAGCACTCCAGTTAGACAAACAGCGAATGAGTCAGTCAGTCATTAGCTATGTCCCGGTTCAGGGGTTGGATCCTTCGAAAGACTCAGCCCACGAGCTAGAAACGACACTGACTGCCCACCTCCCGAAAGGAGAGCCATTAGATGCCATGATGCATTCAAGCGTTTCTTGTCCAACTTGAAATTTTCAAGCTTGGCATCAGGAAGCTGCTCTCAACCAGGCGACAAAGTGTGACGACCAGTGACAACAGAGACAATTTTCACAGCATGAGTTTGAAGTACATGTAACATTATAACATTGAGGACAACTGAGTCCCACATGAATGGAAAATATATCCACATATCTTTTCCTGAAATACCTGTTAAACATATCCCAACTTCATTAATGCAACATTGAATTAATGGCTCGTGGATTCACTCATTGAGTTTTTTTTAGTGCCTTTGAAATCAGTAAATCACAGCTTACAGGTTCCCCTTCTTCATCTTCTCATGCTCTGTCTCCTCTTCCTCCTTCTCCAGTAGGGAACCACGACACACCGAGACAAAAGTGAGAGGCTTGCTAGAGCCAATAACCTCCAGTCCATTGATTTCCTGTAATCAAAAGTGACACAGAGTGGTGGTTGTGAACGAAGCGGTCAGCTTTGCATGTCCATTCAACATTCTGATTCCTGTTATTGAAAAAGTAATACTCAAAATCCTTTTTCAGGATACGTGAGTCCTATCCACGCGCGAACCAGAAAGTGCAGCGAGAGAGGAAAAGATGAGGTGTCTGAGGAAACCTTCAATGTGACAGGACGAGGTGTTGTGGAACACACTGTCCAGTTAGCTAAATTAAAAATGTTGCCAAAAACATAGGTCTGTCGTTACATTATGTGATAGGCAGAGTGACACATACAATGCACATGCAATGTACTGTTCTCCCCCTCCTCCTGAGGTTCAAACTTTAACGTACTTTATTTTCTTCCACTCCTTTCTCTTCTTCCTCCCCGTCTACTTACCTCCCTCTCTCCTCTTTTATAGCTCAATAAGCTCACCCTTTCCCAACCATCTCTCTCCCTTTACACGTATGTCACGAAGCCATGGACAAGTCAGATGCTGACAGGACAATGTGTTACTGTCTGTGTGTTTGTCAGGAGGTACTTCAGACCCCAAATCCCCTCGGCATCATATTAGCCACCAGCACGACAGAGCACTCTTCTACCGTTTTCTTTTTTTTATGTCACGAGCACAGATGTGTGTGTGTGTGTGTGTGTGTGTGTGTGTGTGTGTGTGTGTGTGTGTGTGTGTGTGTGTGTGTGTGTGTGTGTGTTGGTGTGTGTACTGCATAGCGAGCAGTAAGGCAAGATTGTTCTCTTTTCTGTCACCCCACAGATCTCAAAAGTGCTACTCTATGACTGGACATGCTCCAGATTTCACAACTGTACCTTATGTGGGAGGGCCTCATTCATCTCATTATGCAAGTGTGTACTGAATGTACATTTAGCAGGTTATGAAATACATCATCACATATTGGCACAACAGTATGTAAACAGGTTTATGGCCGTGTGCCTGCATGCGCTTGTTCATTTGTGTGGCCGTGCGTGTGCATGTGCTTGTCTGCCTTGCCCGTGTCCTGTTCCTTGTGCAGAAAACCAAGAACAGTGCGCCCAAGGCTGGGTAATCACAGGCTGTTTGTGAAGACATGAAGACAGCTCCAGAGACAGAGTGTCCTGTGGGTGTGAGCAGCTTCGGAGGGCTGTGTATGGTTGGACAATGAGTGGTCCAATAATGTAGTTGTTTGTGTTCAAGCAAAAAGATTTAGATCTGTGCTGAATGAGCTCTATGAAATTAGGTTCTTAAAATAAAGTGTAATGTGAATAATATGGGATTTGGATAGTGGCGCCACAACTTTCAGGTTCGATCATTACTCCAGATGGTACGCTGGAGGCATCGTACCCAAAGCTAATGAACACTTCCAACTTTTACATGTTTCTACATTTACTTATATCTCAATATAATAATGATCATACTTATATCTGGGATCAAACGTTTGCCTGATAAAGTTCTGATTCATAGATTTGTGTGAGTGGGACATTTTACATTTGAAAACGTAAAACTGAAAGTAATCTTTGCTGGTCTCAAACTTGAGAACAAATTTGAGCAATTGGCATTTGTCATGAATCTACTTATTATTCTCAGCAAATTTTATACACGCAAGTGTAAGTTTACGAGCCAAAGACCCCTTTTTAGTGTTTTTTACAAAGATTTTGAACTGTACATCAAAACATTGAACCAAGTATGTAATCATACAATTAGAATTTCCCTTTTTCTTTTCATAATCTATTTACTTAATAGTTTTAATTTGCATTATTTCTATATGTATAATGTATTTATTTCTCTTATATTCTGTGGTTGACCCCCTGGCATGTTAGTTTGAATATGTGCATTTTGAGGAAAAAAAAATGTCTCTACTGCTATTTTTAGTTACTTATCGGCAAACATGAACGCTGATGTGTCTGCAATTGGCTCGGCCTATATATTGTTCTGGCTCTAGTTGAAAACCTTTGACCTTTTCAACCCGTCATATTTCCCAACTTATTAGGAAATGTTACAAGTTTAAAACAGCGAATCAAAGGGAGCAAGGGCCTATTGCCAGAGCTAAAATAAGACCAGTTGTGTTCATTTGAAGTGCTACTGAGCTAAATTCAGTGTTATAGTTTGTATGTTGCGTTACCGGCTGTTTGATGTCCATGTCCCCTAGAACCTCTCCGAGCTCCTGACACTGGTGCTGCAGGTATGCACTCTGGTCCCAAGTCCGAGAGGCTAGACGCAGAGTCTCAGCACAAATTATTCCTAGAAGATGAAACATTTCCCACAGAGAGAATACAGTTACTCTCAGTTCAAAGTACCCAAAAAGGAGCCTCTTTCGTGTCTTTTATTGTTTTGTTTGTTGGTCTTTCCTGAGCTTATTTCAAGATGTTTTGGTGTTGCTCTTAATGCAAACTGTGGTTACCAAAGATTTCTAATTGATGGGGAAAGTGGACTTCACAGAGTAACCTTTTTTTTTATTCGGAAAGCCACTGGGTTTCAGGTGAATGCACAATCAGAAGAAACAAATTGGGACACAGCGTAGGTGTCTATGTGTACCTGATTCCTGGCGTATGCTGCTCGGTTGTCCTACGTGTGTGACAGGCTCCCGTCTGCCCTGCTCAGTCTGAGTCAGCGTGGCTGTGATGCCGCTCATTTCATCTCCGTAACGCTGGGGCAGACTCCAAAACTCACTGCCCACACGGTGACCCTAAGACATAGAAGTAACAGTGAGGACACAACACGAATGAAGAAGCAACCGGTCCAATGATGTCATTGTTTTGTAGAAATATAACAAATATGAGATGTGATTCTGACGGATGACTCAAGAACACAGAAGACCAGAGAAAGCAAATATGTGCCATACATATCCAGAGTGGATGAGCGGCATGACTTGGTTCAGAATCTCCTTCTTCTCCTGGGTTTCTCTGAAATGGTTTGCTTGGTTCATCAGTAAGTTTTCGACTGGCCTGTCGAGCAAGTCTGCAAAGAGTTGAAAAGAGCAGATGAAGAAGAAAAAGACACATATAGTATATATCTTGCTCTTTAATTAGCTTAAAAGAAGAAACCTCATTTTAGATTATGCATGTTTGAGATTTGTTAGTTCAGAAATTCCTGAATCAGGCTCAAGTCTTTAATAATATATTTAAGGCTGTAATGATGCTGCGAATATGAGGACTTTCTGGAGCAGGTTGCAGTGTTCTCTAATCAGCTCACCAGATAAGATGTCCTGCTGCTGTCTGCGCTGCGTCATATGTGCATCCCAGTGCTGCAGGGCATTACATTGAACGTTTCTGTGGCCTGAGGGGATCCCATGCCCACTCTCCACAGCCTCAGAATGACGCCTCCCTGGGTCCTCGAATGGATCGTATCTCCTGGACTTTGGGATGCGCGTCACCAACTGGATGGTGGAGAAGGAACCAGAGGTGACTAACGCAGCACAGTCAACGTATTTCAAATGCATTGGTCAGTTTTGACAGCTTTTTTTTGGGTTGACAGATTTGAAAAGCTGTATGTAAAAACAGCTTTCACGTGATCCCATTATGTTTTCTGACTTTACCTCTGTCTCCCCTTTGGTCTCCAGATAACTTCTGAAATCCTCTAAACTACCCAGGATGCTGTGTGGAAGAACCATCCCTTGGTCATCAAACCGAAGCCCTTCCGATCATGAAAAGAGAAGAATAGGACAGAAAAAAACTGCAATTTTAGCCACATGGATGCATATTATGACTAGGATAACATCTCAGAAGTTGAGAGGAAGGGTCCAGATTCACTGGATGAGCCACCGGCCGTCGCACAGCATCTCTTACTTCATCCGCCGGCTGTGTTTTACGCACACAAGCCATGTGAGCGCTGGCTTTTGACGACCCTTGGGTGGCTTTGGTTTATGAACTAATTGTAAATAATGTGCATGGATGAAGTGGGCTTACGTTACTGAGGTCTGGGTGAATGTCAAGAGCCTGGGTTTTTATAGCTTCTTGTTCACTCTGGAAGAGAGGAGAGCTATATTATAAAATGGCAACAGTTTGTGTGTGCTTGATTGATGCTTTATGTTCTGTCAAACCGAGTGCCACAATACTTCAAAGTATCTCTGGAATCGCTGCACACACAGATCATATGGATTCATGGTGCTTTTAGCGATCCCCTAATTCTAACATTTTGAAAAGTGTAAAGAGTTTCTACCTCCTTGTGTGCAAAGTACATCAGTGCTCACACACACACACACACACACACACACACACACACACACACACACACACACACACACACACACACACACACACACACACACACACACACACACACACACACACACACACACACACACACACACACACACACACACACACACACACACAGACAGAGAGATTGACCTGGAATACTGACATGGTTATGCAATTCAGTTAATTTCTCTTTATCTACCAGTGCCTGAATAGACTCATGGCCACACCAACAATGATTCATCCTTTTTCTTCTGTAAAGTGATGTGCCTCGCTTCCTCCACGTTTTCCGTCACAGACTCAGTAGTTATTCAGATAAGTACTTTGATTTGCCCGAGGCAAAAGACGCCCTTGGCCCTTGAGGAAAGAAATTGCTGCATCACTTTGATATGTCTTTGCAAATTAATCTATCAAAAGCTTATGATACTGACCTATTTTTTGGTTATGATCTTATGTATTTCTTCCTGACTTTCAAGGCATCAAATCCACATTTGCTTTCCACTTTAACTCTATAAAAAGTGATGGAATGCAACTAAGTGCATTTACCCAAGTACTGTATACTTGAGTATTTCCATTAATACTAGCTACTTTATACGTCTACACCACTACATTTCAGTGGGAAATATTGTACTGTTTTACTCTACTGTAATGTTACATTCGTTCAATAACTTTACAGTTACTTTGCAGAGTAAGAATAGTTCATAAAAAGAGTATGAGCTTTGATACTTTTACTCGGGTACATTTTTTGTAGGCAGGACTTGTACTTGTAACAAGTAGGCTAGGCTATGTTTACACTGTGGTATCGCTACTTCCAAGTACTTGGAAGAAGTAACGTTACTCAGACCTAACTCTTAAAAGTTACTTCTTCCAACACACTGCCTAAAAAGAGGTAACGTTTCATACACACAGGGGTAACGACCTCAGAGTATGATATTCATTGTCATCAGTGTTGGAGATGTCACAGAGTGGCTTAACGCTACTTAGACTACAATGCACGCTAACTTATCTTTAGAGGGGAACACACGGACAGAGAAGAGAGACACAGAGAGCTGTAGTTGTAGCTGACCTGCGTAACGTCTGAACATCTTCTCCGGTGACTCGCCGCGGCTCATTTGTTGTAACTGCGGTGAAAACAACAGTCACTGACGACTAACGTATAGCGCCGGTTACTAGCAGTGCTAGCACGCGCCTTGTCCCGGTGTGTCATGGTAACCGTGGCAACGGATGCCTCGAAGTCACAGGACAAAGAGAGAGCTTCTTTCTTTCTTTCTTTCTTTTCATAAACAATACAAAAACCCAAATAATGTACAGATCCAAAAAAGGGAAACACAATAAATATAAAGCACAAGCGCATAGGCCTGTAGCTATATGAAAAAAAGAGAAGATAAAGAACAGGAGCAAGGCAAAAATATAGCTTATAAATCCATAATAACACCTAAAAAAAGCCTACTGAACGAAATCGAGCGGACATTTTTCCTTCCTTCTTCCTTCTTTAGGTGTGCGAGGATGGGATGCCTATAAACAAGTTAAACAAATGTACTTTAAGCAATAGCCTACTATAGTAGCAATAATAGTTTTAACACAATAATGACAATAGGACATTGCATATATAGAATCATATTTGACGCACACTTCAAGTTATCAAGGGGTTTCACAAGCATGCCACGGGTAAATCACGTATAGCATAGGTCTATGCTCAGTTGTATAGCCCGCATCATGTTTTGTCAACACACGGTGTTCGCCTGAGGAACACCTATCTGTCAATCAGCATGACGCGGATGAATCACGGGGTTGAGGATGGCCTATATAAAGACAACTGACATCAGCCACAGCGCCTGAGACAAGCTTGAGTGGGCCTATGAAAAGTAAGATCGCAGATTCTGCCCACTTTGTTGCGTATTAATCGTATTAAAACGATGGAGAGAGGCAGCATCTCCACCGGAACACAGACCACCTCCATCCCTGTTGCGCACCAGATCAGCAGTTCCACCACTGATGGTCCCCAGTTTCAAGGTAATATGGACGGGCAATGCGCCGGGTCCTCCAGACTCTTACTGACTTACAAAAACGCGTCGCAGCATCTGACTTCATCGGGAATTAAAATAGGATTGGGGATACTTAAAGTGGCCTCGTCTCAGTGGAAACAGGAAAAGAAGACGCGCTCAGATGTAACCATAAGGCAACTGTCCACAGCCAATAGCAGCCATCCCTGCAAGATATCCCCACTTGATCATCTGGCAGCTCTGGTTCTCCGCGGGCAAACCCGGCAGCGCCATATTGACCAAGAGCAAGCACCGACCAAGCCTCAGAATTGTAAGCGCATCGTAGTTCTCGGTGCGCCACGGGTCGGCAAGACCTCCATCCTGAGAAGATACCTTAGGGACGGATTTGTGGAGGAGTACAGTCCCACCTCTGAGGATTTCCTAAGGAAACTGTTTCGTATCCGCGGAGAGACATACCAAATTGACGTCCTGGACGCGTCCGGGGAAAGGGATTTCCCAGCCAAGAGGCGGCTGTCTATCCTCACTGGTGCGTATTGGCTCAGTAATGTCTGCCCTGCAGAAACTTACAAATGCTTGTCAGTTTTTTTTTATGTTTTCTAAACAGAAGAATCGTTGCAAATGATCTATAGATGTGTGCGTAAATGCTATTCTCTCTCGAATAATGCATTGATAAAAATGTCAACTATTAGAGAAAAATAATTGATTGTCTTTCTTCTTCGCAGGAGACATTTTTCTCCTAGTATTCAGTCTAGATGACCGGAGCTCTTTCGACGAGGTGTGCGCCCTGCGATCGGAGATTCTTGCCGCAAAATCCAAGCTCACCAAATCCTCTGTGCCAGAGCAGTGCGCACAGCCGCAGGTTCCCCTGGTGGTCTGCGCCAACAAGGTGGATATTCTGAAGACTGAGAGAGGAATATCTAAGGCAGAGGTGCTCCAAGTCCTCGGTGACGACTGTGCCTATTTTGAAACATCTGCAAAGGAAAGCACGAATTTAGAGAAAGTCTTCGAAACTTTGGCAATGCAAGGCGGGCTTCCGACTGAAACTGGCCCGTCTCAGCATCGCAAGCTCTCCCTCCGTTCCTACCAGGCAACGCGGACAGGCCGTGTGCCGGGGAGAGGCTGTCAGACCCCGGGGCGATATGAAGCCTGCGGTGCCCTGTACCCACTGGCCCGTCGGCCGAGTTTTAGCACGGATCTCCGACAAGTTATTGGGTCACATACTGCAAGAGAGCCGGGTAAAGCGCTGGGAAAATGTTGGATTCAATGAGAGACAATTATAGTATGAGACAAAGTGTTACAGAGCAGATAAAATAAGGAAGAAAGCAGTGATGTTCATGTTAATGTACACATTATAATGCCGTATCATTGTCTAATTCAATGCACTCGAGATGATCTTTTCGAATAAAAATATTTTTAATATCATAATGGCTTGATTATTTACACAAGAAGCTGTAATGTCTATCTATCTATCTATCTATCTATCTATCTATCTATCTATCTATCTATCTATCTATCTATCTATCTATCTATCTATCTATCTATCTATCTATCTATCTATCTATCTATCTATCTATCTATCTATCTATCTATCTATCTATCTATCTATAAAGCTATAAAGCTATATATCTATCTATCGAAGTGTGTGTGTTTATGTGCTTTCAACTGTGAAGGAGAATGTGGGAGGATGTTGAGTCAGAACTTCATTATTGTAGCTATGACTATTGCATAACCTATATTCATATTATAGCAACTCCTTCTCTCGCCCACTCTTCTTTTTATCTCCCTGTGTGCGAATGTATGTGTGTGTGTGTGTGTGTGTTTGTGTTTGCGTGTTAACCTGCAGTGAGGATTGCCAGATGTCCACATCCTGAACCACATCCTGAACAATCAGATTACAGCCGAGGTTTACTTTTGGATATCCGAAGTTACCTTCCGATCCTAAATGACTCTATAAATGACGTCTCAGATAGGCCTGTCACTCAGTGGGCGTTTAATGCCTGTCAACAAGTGGACTTTCACACGATGAATGTCAGCTCACTTTTGATTTTGTGAAGCTGAACAGGCGTCTGTAAAGGTCTTGAGGGAGAAGTGTTGGTCTGCTCAGCCTACATCTCATCTTCCAAAGTGAAGCTTTGTAGCACCAAGACATGACAACTATAGGATGCAACTATATGAAATAAATTAATACAAGTTGCAAAGTTGCATTGCATAATGTTTGTGGCCACCATACATTGTAATAGCTTGGTGTTAGTAACAAAGACACCTTGCAGTAATAAAGTGGATGTTTGTTTTGTGCTGCACTTGAAGGTCGTTGCTCCTCTTGCTGGAAGTACAGCAGAGCGTTTCCATGGCCACTGCTTTTGAGTTTATATTCAGACCACTAGGGCTTTACACTAACTACAGACCTCACATGATCCCCACCAGCAGCATTGGTAAAAATGTAATACAATTATACAGTGCAATGACAAATGGATTAATAGCGCCACACGCCCACGCTGTCACCTAAAAATATAGTGATCAAAGTGCCAACTCTTAAATCTCTTCTTTAGCATTAAACATGATAATCACACGATGTCACGAGCGAGATCTCGTGTGTGTTATTCTAAAAAAAAAACACTTGAGAGTAGTTTCTTTACTCACAGAGCTCTATTTGTGTGCCAAATAAAAACGCCTGAAAGCCACAGAACAATGCAACCCGCACCGAGGTGAGGCTGAGGCTCAGAGACATTTAGGGACCTCAGAAAAAAACATTTTTGAGTAAAAAGAACTGTTCCAAAGAACACATGTAGGACGAATTCAGGCTAATATCCACTAAAATGTCATATTTAGTGGCCTAACGAAAAATCACCGGAAGACCTGTAACATTTTCTTCTATGCCATTCAAGAGATGAGCAGTGATGCATACCTGGTGCTCACTCATCATCTCCTCCAAGAAAACATATATCCAGCTAACATTCATCAGTGTGTATTATCCTTTATCGTATAACTGACCAAAAAGAAAAACAATAATTTATTATGCAATCGTAAATGAAGATACAATTAACAGAAATGACAATTGACCGTTCACTAAGCCCCTAAGAGAAGACTCACTGTTGATGTGCCTGTTTAAGGCTATAAGCAGTAAAGATCACAGGGCAGGTTTACCACTCAAAACTCAGATTATTTGTTTTAACAATATTTTAAACAGAGGTGGGTAAACAAAAACAGGCAAAGGATTCTGAATTTTGATGGCTGATATTAATTAGATAGCCACACGCTAATTACGCTTACTTTACTGCAACTGGTTAAAAACAGCTGACTTTTTATTATCTCCAGATTTTTGATTTAAAACAAGAACACTCTAATAGTGGTCCTGGATATGCATTGATGGCTATATGCAATGTATGTGCAAAATGATTGAGATTAAACCTACCAAGGCCAAAATTCAACAGTTACTAATCCAGAAGACATAGGAAAAAGTAAGTAATTGCTTTGTTAGTCCTGTAATATAAGAAAACATGTTATTCTAACATTACAAGAGTAAATACTTTTAGGATGAAGACGACAAATGTGTTTGTTGAATGTATAACGTCTGTAAGATGTCCGATAATGAGTTTGGCTGATGGGGTTGGTGTGAACTTCCACAAATCAAAGAGCAGGATGAAAATGCTACTAAAAATAAAAAATGTTCCCCTCATTATTATTATTGCCTGTTTGTTTGAATTATTCTGAGGAGTTAATGTTATGTTTCTTGACATATTGATAATAGTTTTGCAGCGAGGCAGTCTAAACTTTGCTTTTCTGCTGTCGCGTGATTGGAAGTTCCCACTGCAGGAAATCTGAACCAATTTCACTCCCGTGTGGCCCCAACCACTTTATTGCGCGTGCAGTGACACTTGACGCCCTTTGTTATAGCAATCACTGCACACACAAACAAACACACACACACACACACACACACACACACACACACACACACACACACACACACACACACACACACACACACACACACACACACACACACACACACACACACACACACACAGAGCCAAACACTCCAGCCTCTGAGCCTCGGAGGATTCACATTATGTTCTTGTTGTTCTGTCTGTCTGTCTGTTTCTCTGACACACACATACAGGTACATGCACACAAGTAGGACAAATAGGCTTCTTTCTAGGTGAACTCCTGAAACGTGACGCTGTTTCTCTACTTGTCCTTCACAGGAAAGATTGTTATTCTACTGAGGCAGCTCACCATCTCAACCCACCAGTTCTACAGACCTGATGCATAGCTTTGCGTTTTGTTATTCACACTCTACGAGCTCAGCAGGAAGATGAATGGATATTGTACTTGTGCTAACTGTTACAGCTTTCTGTCCAGTTTTTGTCAATGTGAACCATGTTTCTCTTATCTTCCCTTTTCACTGATGTTCTACGGTGTTTTGAGGAGTTTTCCTCATTTTGTGGAGACCCTGGTTTGGGTTGGGAAGCGATGTTGATGCTGCCCACTGAGACTCATAAAGTATGTTGTATGCAAATTGTCTGGCTAGTTTGTAAAACCTCCATCTTGGAAAAAAGCCTCTACTATGAATTTGGGTCTCCTGATGCACACAACCAGTGTAGGATCAGCACATCCACTACTAATGTAATCACCAACGTTTTAGGTCTTTCTATGACTTCAAACATGAAGTGGGAGTGTAAGCGTGTCTACACCGAGTGTACGGAGATTAGTGCTTGTCAACAGTTCAATCAGTCACTAGTTCACAGCAGCTGGGGCGAGATCATGTCACGGAGATAAAGATGAATGGAGGCCGGTGGCTTGTCACGCAAGTGATAGAGAATTTAAATGATAATGGTGGAACAAGCACACACAAACACAAACACGCACCTGCCACCAGGTTTTGGCTCCCTCCTCTCTATTATTAACCTCTGCTGGTTTAGCCTGTTCAGTTGGTGTATGCCATTATTGCTCTAGAAGTATTATTTGCCAAGGAAATTAAACTAAATTTAGTGATGCTAAAAGTCAAAAACATATCTGCTGATAAAATAAATATAAAGTTAATTTTCAGTATTTTACTCTTCCATTTATCTTTCACAAACTCATTTGATATTTTAATGAAATGTGGCTAGCTATGTGGCTAAAGTAAAAACCCTGGTGGCAGAACACTTTTAAGCTAGTTTTAATTACCTCCCTGAAGTTAACTGTGATCATAGACCTACACCAGCCAGTGCAGGTAATGTTTGTCGTCCATGTATTGTGATGCAAACTGCTGTAGCATCACTGCAGAGACACTTAGCTGGCTACCTCTATTGGTATTTACTTGCCAGCTTAGCTACTATTACCATTCATTTCTAGAGTGATGCTACAGACCAGTATGTTTATGATTAACATGCACTGGCTGGTGTAGTTTTCATGATGAAAGTTAGCTTCTGCAAGGTATTTAGCTTTGTTTAGCAACCAGTGTTTTCAGTTGCTCAGTTTAATCGGCTCCATATGACCGTGCATGGGAATACATAGAGTTATTCTGGATCCAACCACACATTCAATATTTTAAAATGAAAGCAGTAAAGTGTGATTTTATCAATAATTCTTGACAAATGTTTGGACATATTTCAACATTTAAACAAACACACTTCCACACACCTCCTGAAATCAACACTTTCAATTGTTGACACCATGTTTTATTAATTGTCAACAGGTTCAACACATGTGAAAGACCCGAGGCTCATTCTGGTAGGAAAAACTGGATCTGGAAAGATCATCCTGGGGAGTGAAAAGGCCTTTAAAGAGGAAATGTCACCCGTGTCTGTGACTAAAGGCTGTGACAGAGAAGAGGTCAACGATGGTGACAAGAATATTGTTGTCATCGACAGCCCAGGACTGTTTGACACAAAGCTCAAGAAGAAGTAAAAGTAAATATTGAGGAGTGTATTAACCAGTCAGTCCCTGGACCCAATGCTTTTCTGTAAGTGATCAGTCTGAAGACAAGTTTCACTGATGAGGAGAAGGCAGCTGTGATGAGGATCCAGAATAACTTCGGCACAAATTCTTCCATGTATACCATAGTCCTGTTAACTCTGTGGACGACTATGTGGCAGAGAGCAAACATCTACAAAGACTGATCAACCAGTGTGAAGGAAGGTACCGCTCCCTCATCAATAAGAAGGGACCAAGCAGAATCCAGGACAGAGAACTTCGAGATAAGATAGAGAGCACGGTGAAGTCCGATGGTGGAAGACATACACCAATGAGGTGTACCAGGAGAAACTTGAGGAAGAGAGGAAAAAGAGGGAGGAGGAGGAAGAGCGAAGAAAGAAGGAAGAGAGGATCAGAGACGAGAGAGTGGAGCACTTTGACCTTTAAATGCACCATCGATATGTTTATGTAGTTGAGGTACCTGTGACCAAAATATGGAAGAGAAGAGGCAATATACAATGGCTGAAACAGGAAATAGTTTTTCCTGAGAATCCTGTTAACCACATCTTGAAATGCATGCTTTATGTGGGATTGTGTGAGCTAAAAACGTTTTACAACAAAGTTCAGTTTACTTCTCCTGGCTTTCATCTCTGATATCATTTTTGCTGACTCACTCAGGACACCAAATACAAACCATATTAGAAACATCTGGATTGAAGACGGATAAATACACATCTGTATTAGTGATGGCAGATAGGCAGAACTCTTTTTAAAGGTTAAAAGTTAGTGTGGTTATACTAAGACAATGTTTATCAATTAAAGAGCTTGAATGCTCTTCTCGTGTTGTGGTACACATTAGCAGCCATTCCCATACACAAACCTATTCACAGAGCTGTGGACAGCCTCTTTGGGGATGCACATTTTCAGATGTAAACTAAAGACAATACAAGGAAATAGGAAGCCCCCTGAGCAAAGGCCAGGCTTCCAGAAGTTTCCCAGATTACTAATGTCGAATGTGAAGCCACAGAGCTTGTCTGAGTTCACAACTCGGGCCTGGAACAACGCATTTGGTCACGAGGGAACTGGAAAATATAAATCTGAAGTAATGGCTGAAGGTAAGACAACCTGACTTGTGTTTAAAATAAAACAGAGGTGATCTTTTGGTTTCTGTAAGATGTAACACTTACTGCGACACTGTGACGCTGGAAAGGGCACAAGAAGGAAATCGTTAAAAACGTAGACCTTGATAATGATGTCATTGGCTAATAGTGTATTTTTTGTGTGTGTCTCTATGGTATTATTTCATATCACAGCAATACCACTGCGAGAAAAGAAACAGAAAACTCTACCTCGGTCGGATGGGTGTGGTCTGAATAACTTTGACGGTATGCTCATTCATTGTCTCTCTATATCTGTATACCACCTTCTAACAATGGAACCCTTTACCTAGACCATTACTAATGGCTTTATTAACGTAAATACAAGGACTATTAATGCTTTATGATCAGTAACACATTTGGGGTGGTTGTAAAACATCCTTTTGTCTGGTGTTTATTCTTCTCTAGTGTAATTCGCTCGATCTTTGTAGCTTTTCTGTTTTCACGGCTTATTGGAAAAATGCACAAACCTTTATTATACACTTTCTTTAAGTTCCTTGCATCTGTAACTGCAGACTTAATTGCTTATTAGTCAATCATCAACTTTCTGCACCATATAAGGAGAGTGAGGGTAACTGGTTGAATGCTCTTCTACAATATGTTTAACAAAGTCATGTCTACATTCAGTGTTTCTCACCAAAAACACACTGTGTGTACACTTGAATTCCTTACTTCTCAAACACTTGCACTGCTGATTTTTACAATATTTTTAATTATGCAATATTTACATCATACATGTGTTTTAAGATCTGAATCACTGAACTGCCAGTCATTTGAATGAAAATCACTAAGCCAAGCGCATGGACTTAAGTGTTTCTCCTGCTGTTTCTCCTGCATGGTCACACTCAACACATAGACTTAACATTGGAATGATGTCACAGACTTAAAGATATCTTTTTTAGGTTAAAGTTTTACCTCCATGATAATCAATAATCAACCTTATTTGCTGGCTGGCGGCGTGACGCTGTTGTCTCTTACTACATCCGTGGTTCACCACCATGTTTGCCTGCTTGAAGCATTCTTTTTGCCTTTGTTGGCACATAGGCTTTACTTCTTGCACATTACTGCCACCAACTGTCGATAAGTTGTGCTTCCTCATGCTTGTACACAATACAAAAAAAAACTCAACAGGTTGCCTTTTAAAGAAATCAGCTAAAAAGATATAGCAAGTTATACAAGAGGGAGATACACCATTCAAACCATTTCACAATCTTAGCAAGTGGTGGCCATGATTCAAAACACTCACTTCTGACTAGAAAAAGAAAGAAAGAAAGCATTCACTTTTGAGTTGTGCTCTGCATTCATTGTGCTTCTGCTGTTACAGCTCTGGATTTGTCCGGAGGGTTGAGGATAGTCCTGGTGGGCAAGACTGGGTCAGGCAAGAGTGCATCAGGAAACACCATCCTTGGAAGAGCCATCTTCAAAGAGGACCCGAGCCCTGTGTCTGTGACCAAACACTGTGAGACACAGAACGGGGAAGTGGACGGGACTGTGGTCCAGGTGATCGACACTCCAGGTCTGTTTGATACAGGCATCACAGAGGAAGAATTAAAAACCAGAATAGAGGAGTGCGTCAAGATGTCGGTGCCCGGCCCTCACGCCTTCCTACTGGTGATCAGGCTCGGGGTACGGTTCACCGAGGAGGAAAGAAACGCTGTGAAGTGGATCCAGGATAACTTCGGAGACGACGCCTCCATGTACACTATCATGCTGTTTACATGCAAAGATCAGGCCAAAGCTGACAATGCTCTGAAGGAGTGCAAGGAGCTGCGGAGACTCTCTATTACATTTGGACGCAGGTACCATGCCTTCAACAACAACGACGCAGAGGAACGAGTACAGGTCAAAGAGCTGATCAACATGATCAAGGAAATGATACAGGATAACGGGGGGAAACACTACACCAATGAGCTGTATGAGAAAGCCCAGAGGAAGCTGAGAGAGGAGGAGGAGCGGAAGGAACAAGAGGAGGAAGAGAAGAAAGAGGAGGAGAAGAAAATGTGGGACGCAGAGAGGGAGAAGAAAGAGAAAGAGAGAGAAAAGGAGAAAAAGGTGAAGAGAAAGAATATACGAGTGGCCTCGGCTGGTGCTGCTTTGCTGGTGGTAGCCGGGGTGATTATAGCCGTGGGAGCCAACACCACGGTGGCTTTGGCTCTAGGAGCTCCTGTGCTCGTCTTGGGGGTGCTTTGTGGTTTAGCTGCCTTTTGCTTATGGAAGGGCATAAGATGCAAAGCCAAAGCAACTGTTCCAGTATAACAACGTGACAAGGACATCTGCAGTATGTGACCCCTTAATATACAGTGGAAGTGTTGCACACATTACTATTTACTGTTCAGAGCTCATCAGTGAATGGTGTTGTTATGGCCTTTTCTGCATTCTGCTTCCGAAATGATTACGTTTTGACACAAGATTGCAATAACAGAAGTATGTGATTTTAATGCTGACAGTAAACAAACGGTATGAAATGCCTTTTCTTTTTGTTGTTTTTTTCACTCATTCATTGCTTGGAGCTTATACATGAAAGCCACATCGTGATTATGAGATTCCAAATGAATACTGTTAGAATGTATTGAGATATTGTGTTATGGATCTCATAAAGTTTTTAAGTGCATTATTGTTTGCACAGTTTATACTTTCACAACTTGTGATAATTGCTCAAATAGAATATTCATGCAGATTTACTGCTGTCCCTTATTTAAACTGTGATGGCCTTGCTTTATTATTAGTAACATTACTAGCTCACTTCCCTAAAGGAAACCAGAGACAATGGTAAACGTCCGCTGGCCGATCACATTTCACTGAGGAGGCATTGTTAACATAGCAAACCCCTCACTACACTGCCAGCACATCCCTGCCAGCCACCAGCACATAACATCTACATACACAACATATTGATCAAAGTAAAGGTACATTACCTTTTAAATGCTAGTTTTCTTTGTAGAAGTTAAGTAGCGTTCTTTCGTTACATATTTAAAAATAATTCAGATTTGCATCCATCAAATCAAGATTTTAACCCAAGAAAGGCAACCTCCTCTCTGTGTGGCTTTATATCTAAAGGAAACAATCTCCCCAGGTTTACTTTTTTGTCCAGTAGAGGACAGACTTGGGTCGTGTTTTCAAAGACTCAAATTGGATATTGAGGTGGAAGATATTCAATACTGTATTTCCATTTAAATAGACGCCTAAATGTAGCATACCATTTCAATTTTGTGACATGCAGTATTTCCCATTTGTGATGATTTGATATTCATTACATCACATTAAAACCTGCACATCAGCTGGAGCTGTTGCCTTGATGCTTAAATAAAACAATTAATGTCTTTTTCATGCCTGGAGTGGTTACTGGATTTGACAAGCATTTACAGTAAATGCATGAAATGCACTGCAACTGAACATCTCAAAGTTCAAAGATTAAGGTTCAGTTTCAATGTTATTGTACAATTCAGTATTAGAATGAAATGCAAAACTTAGATATACATTTGGTCAACAATCACAGTGGGGAAAAAAAATCTAAAGTCAAATGTGATCAGATAAATTAGCGAACAACATAGTTTCACATTTATCCGTATGGGATGCAACCATGCAGACATACTGAGAGTGTAAGTGGTGGAGAGTAGACAAAAGGTAACTTTTCTGAGGTGAAAAGAAACTTTACAAGCATTTTGATTGTGCTTGCTCTTAATGCCAAACAGGCAACAGTGTGTAGCTCTGGAAGCTTTTGTGGGAATTATTGCTTTCACACAAAAACAAACAAAACCTTTTGAAGCACTTGTCACATTGTTTTATTATAGTCTTACAAATCAAACAGAACAATTACAATACTGTTCTCCACACAGAATGATATTCAGGGTTAGAGTGTAAAGCATCAACATTTAAAAGATTGTTCTTAAAGGGTTCATTTATCGTTCAAAGCAGGCAAGCTGTGACTATGTATGCATGTAAGCATTGCAAAAAAATATATGAAAAGACAATCAAAGTTATGACCTCACAAGTCTCTCAGCTGTCTATTGTTTTAGGTTTTATCCACCGCTCGATGGCTTTAGAAATACCTGCACCAGTGAACATTAAAATTGGTCTCATGGATATAGCTGCGGCAGAGACACCAACTACAGGGGCGTTAACTGCAGCTATGACTACTGCTGCCACAACCAACTGAGTACTCGCAGTGTTCATATAGCCTGCCCATCTGCTCCACCGTTCCTTCGAAGTCTTCTTTCTCTGGGCCTCTTCGTACATGCCTCTGGTGTAATGGTCACCATTTAAGCGCACTATCTCGTCTATCTTTTCTAACAGATCAGCCACCTGAGTGCGATTTCCCATGCAAGTGTTGTCAAACACAGTGTACCTTCCTTTATAGCCCCTGATTAACTCCTTGAGTTCAGGATGTTGGTCTAAATGATCTTCAATGGACTCCTCCTGGAGCATGTCTCCCCTCGTGAAGAGCACCAGAGTGTAATTGGAGAGTTCCTCACCAAAGTTGTCTTTGATCCACTTGATGGCACTCTTCTCCTCTTCAGTAAAGCGTACATCCAGTCTGATCACTAGCAGGAATATATGGGGTCCTGGGTCAGACAGCGTGATACAGTTCTCTATTTCACTTTTCCACTGGTCTTCTTTAAGCACCGTGTCAAAGACTCCCGGGGTGTCGACCACACTCACGGTTCTTTCATCATAGTGGCCGCTTTCTTTTTCACATGTCTTTGTCACAGAAGAAGGAGAAATCTCTGAGGTGAAAGCTCCTCTTCCCAGGATGGTGTTCCCTGTTGCACTCTTTCCTGATCCAGTCTTGCCCAGCAGGACAATCCTCAGGTCACTGACAACTGGAGAGCTGCAGTCTGTGGACAGAAAGACACTTCATTTGAACTTCTGAGAGCTTTTAGGTCAGCTTACATAAGGAGTGCAAAAAGCCTGAATAAAGCATATTCCTACACACAAGTAAAGACACTCACCTTCCATTGAGGTTAAACCAATAAGATAAAGAAATACCAGGAAAACACAAGTCAAACCTGACTTTGAACCACTAACACTGTCTGTGCGTTTCTTAACCTTTCCTTCCAGATCATAAAAGGTCTGTAATTTAGTTTGCCAGTAATCCCTCCCTCCCTCCCCTCTCTCTCTCTCTCTCTCTCTCTCTCTCTCTCTCTCTCTCTCTCTCTCTCCACCTCAGTGGTTTCCTGGAAAACGAAACTACAACTTTCAAAAACATGGGGATCAAAACATTATTGAAATCGTTTGGATGGAAACTTCTTACACGCTAAAGCAGGTGACACCCTAATCTCAACGTTGGCACAAACTTTGTCTTTTTGTAGACAGAAACCAGAGATCTAGTGGACTAACTGTTCTATTGATACGTCCTGTGCCTTGGCCTTGGTTTGCACAATGAAATGTGGTTGCCGCCCCTCTAGCTTTTAGGTCAGTTTACATAAGGAGTGCAAAAAGCCTGAATACAGCATATTCCTACACACAAGTAAAGACACTCACCTTCCATTGAGGTTAAACCAATCTTGCTGTAGATAAAGAAATACCAGGAAAACACAAGTCAAACCTGACTTTGAACCACTAACACTGTCTGTGCGTTTCTTATCCTTTAGATCACAAAAGGTCTGTAATTTTGTTTGCTAGTAATCCCTCCCTCCCTCCCCCTCTCTCTCTCTCTCTCTCTCTCTCTCTCCACCTCAGTGGTTTCCTGGAAAACGAAACTACAACTTTCACAAACATGGGGATCAAAACATTATTGAAATCGTTTGGATGGAAACTTCTTACAAGCTAAAGCAGGTGACACCCTAATCTCAATGTTGGCACAACCTTTGGCACAGAGACATGGCATCATGACATGGCATCCACTTTTTGTAGACAAAACCAGAGATCTAGTGGACTAAGGGGTCATCCAAAGTTATCAACATTTTCACAGTAGTACAAAGAGTACTACTTTTCCCCCACCCCCACCGGCTCGGGCGTTCCTGCAGCGCTTTGTTGCAGATCTTTCAGCGTCTGACAGGCTCTTGCGCGGCCTTTAATTTTTGGGAAACGTCGCAAAGAAACTCGATTCGACTCAATCCGCAGCATTAGAGTGTTTGCACGAGATGCCGCTCGCTAGGCGTTAAAAAATGCAAGTTCCGTTCACCGAAAAATATCGACATTTTACGAAACTTTAAAGTCGTACATGAGTGTCAATAATGTCTTCAAAAGATTCAAAGTTGTCTTGTTCTGTTTATTTGCTTGCAAGGGAAGAAAGTGCAACAGACACAGTAGTCTGTTGGAAAAACTTCAACGATATACAACATTCAACATCCTTTTATACCTACAGAGGTTTACAGAAGCTTACGCCCTATATGACTCCTACTCAGGAGGTGTCCAGTCTGGTCTTATCTGTTTCCTGCAGGTACGCTCAACTGTGAGACAGTTGTGGTTTCCATGTTCCTGTTTTAAACTGCCCTTCCGAGAAACTGTTCCTGTTTCAAACTACCCTTCCAATAAACCGAGTATGTGAACATGTCTGACATACGGAAAACAGGTCTTCATGTGCTGACATCTGTGTCTTGCAGGGCCTGTTTTACTTCTCTATTTATCCTAAGGGGTTACACTATGTTAGTTAAAACCTTTTCATGATGCTAATACATATTTTTACCATTACAATACACACATACAATAAGAGTAATAGGTAGCACTTTATAATAACTACACACTATGAAGCATTAGTTAAGCATGAGTAAACACTTAATTCATCATTTATAAAGCATTGTTGCTACATTAATATTTCATTAGTATGCAGTTCATAACAACAGTTATAAATGTTTTATTCTTGATTAATAAGCTCGTCTATTATGTGTTTCATTGTTGTGTTTTCATACTTTATAAATGATGGATTCCCCATTTGTAAATGAAGTATTATATATTTTACAAACCAATAATTAAGGAGTTGTAGATGATTAATAAGATCATTTATAAAGTGTTAGTAAATGATTAATAACTTATTTAGATGTACATTATTCATGCATTTATATATATATATGATTTAGATATGCACTAATGGTTAGGGACTATGTTAATATATGCTTTATAAATGCGTATTAATACTGCAATTCATGATTAATTAATGATTTATTAAGGTAGTTACTAGTCCTTAGTAAAGTATTTTGTGTGAGCTCATCTAAAGTGAGGACTATCTATGCCTTATAAAGCATTTATTAAGTATTTTGTGTGACCTCATCTAAAGTGAGGACTATTTATGCCTTATAAAGCATTTATAAATGACATTGAAAGGTCAGCAGTGCCTCAAAACCCATAGTTTTTTAACAGAAAAGGCAAATAGACACAACACAAAGTGATCAAGAACATATCAATATTTATTGCAAGATGCAAACAATATACTGTTAAATACAAACAAACAAACAGACATTCTCCTTCAGGAGAACATGGCTGGATATAACACATTTGTAAATATACAACTGGAGCTGGCCAGGAGCTTTGCATATTAGTTTACATTTACTTATTTAACTATTAATTTCATACCAAGCATATCGATCTCATTCACATCCACTCCACATATAACAGCTAGTTAGCCATCTGTCACCTGGATCGCTCTATTTACAACGGAGGTGACGCGTTAGCGTGCGCCTGTCTCAGGACCTCTAGTGCTAGCTGGAAGGCTAGCTAGATACTCATCCTCCATAATGTGTAACGTTACGTGCCAGCAAACTAAGAAACAAACAGACGGGCATTCGAGGCCCGTCAGCAGTCATTCTTTCTGGCGGAGGTCCGCGCGCCCTTTCAACTTAGGTCGGAGTTTACCATTGCGTAAGTGCACTTCCGTATCAGTTCCTGAGCGAAACGTTTGTCCCACGTTGATGACGTATGAAGCGGTCTTTTCCTTTGTCCGTCCCACATTGATGACGTTTTGAAAGCGGGATTTCACTCGATTTCACTTATTTCGCTTATGCAAACAATGAGCAGATTCGGCCGGCTGCCATCGGGACATGCAACTGAAGAAAAGTGTGAACAGTGGAGATCGATATGCTTGGTTAAAATGAATAGTTAAATAAGTAAATGTAAACTAATATGCAAGCTCCTGGTTAGCTCCAGTTGTATATTTACAAATGTGTTATATCCAGCCATGTTCTCCTGAAGGAGAATGTCTGTTTGTTTCTTACATGAATGAATGCCTGAGAGGTTTGTATTTAACAGTATATTGTTTGCATCTTGCAATAAATATTGATATGTTCTTGATCACTTTGTGTTGTGTCTATTTGCCTTTTCTGTTAAAAAACTGGGTTTTGAGGCACTGCTGGCCTTTCAATGTCATTTATAAATGCTTTATAAGGCATAAATAGTCCTCACTTTAGATGAGCTCACACAAAATACTTTACTAAGGACTAGTAACTACCTTAATAAATCATTAATTAATCATGACTTGCAGTATTAATACGCATTTATAAAGCATATATTAACATAGTCCCTAACCATTAGTGCATATCTAAATCATTATATATATAAATGCATGAATAATGTACATCTAAATAAGTTATTAATCATTTACTAACACTTTATAAATGATCTTATTAATCATCTACAACTCCTCAATAATTGGTTTGTAAAATATATAATACTTCATTTACAAATGGGGAATCCATCATTTATAAAGTATGAAAACACAATAATGAAACACATAATAGACAAACTTATTAATCAAGAATAAAACATTTATAACTGTTGTTATGAACTGCATACTAATGAATTATTAATGTAGGAACAATGCTTTATAAATGATGAATTAAGTGTTTACTCATGCTTAACTAATGCTTCATAGTGTGTAGTTATTATAAAGTGCTACCGAGTAATATAACTGGTACGTTACAGTGCAAAGAAACACAGTGTAGTGGGAGTGAGGTAGTAGTGGAAACTATAAATAATGAACAGAATGACACAAATTGACAAATTTAATGTCTGTATTCTCAAGCAAAAAGCTTTGAAAAAAGATGACATTAAAACAAATGCAGCACCTTTGGCTGCCTTTTTTGTTTAACAACATTTCATTTACTGTGTCTAGTCAATACAATGTGCTTTCAACAGTTTTGATTGGAACTACTTTCTACTGAAGAAATGGTCTCTATAAAAAGAGTTGAGTGTGAGGTTGATTATGCCACTATGAGCGGTGGAGTGGAAGACAGGAAGTGACTTATCTGATGCGATGCCTGTGTTCCCGTAGAGCCAGTTGTTCCAGATGTTCGTTCAACAAGGACGTGGCTCTGTGTGTTGTTATATGGCATCATAATATATGTATTATCCATGCACTATAATGCATTGTTTCTTATGCCCTTAAAGAACAGTTTGATACTTTGGAAATTACTTATTCACTCTCTCGGCGAGCGTCGGATGAGCAGGTGCATAAATGCAGCAGTAAACATGCCTTTATTTTCATTTCTGATCAGTTGAAAATTGCATTTTTTCCCCATCTGTTAGATGAATTCATTAATTATATGCAGAATGTGAATTTAATTGTAGTTCATGTTTCAAAAATTGGAACGAAAAAGTATTAAAAAAAAGTTTAGTCATTTTTCTAAATATCAACTGGAGCTTTGACTTGACGGCTGATAAATGCTGTGTCATGTTAACTGAAGGTGCTAACTGTATGTTTTTCAGCTTACATCATCCCACAATACATTTTCATTTAAATAAAACCCACAGTGGTTCTGTGTCTTGTGAATTCACTGGAGCTCTGGAAGCTTTTGTGGGAATGCTTGCTGTCTTCACCGGGATTTCCACATAATACAAACTTGGTACAACATCAAACGACACCTTTTGAAGCTCTTGTCACATTGTTATATTTTATTCTTTCTTTTCAAACAGCACAATTAAAATAGTGTTCTCCACACAGAATGATATTCAGGATTAGAGTGTATAGCATCAACATTAAACGATTGGTCATGAAAAGCTTCATTTACGGTTTAAAGCAGGCATGCTGTGACTAATTAGTATGCATGTACATTATTTAAATGACGGAATGCAATACAGTTTTGCCAAAAAAAATGTCAAATATGAATTTTATGTATCAAAGAAGGTAATCGATGGAATGACCTCACTAGTTTTCTTAAATGATCATGGCTTGACATGACTCAACTGTCTGTTTTAGGTTTCATCCACCTCTCGACAGCTTTAAAAATCCCTGCACCGGTGAAGGCTATAGCCGTATTTATGGTTATAGCTGCTGCTACTTCTTCTGCCACTACACCAGTCACAACTGCAGGGGCAGCTGCGAATGCTGCTGCCAAAGCCAACTGAGTACTCGCAGTGTTCATATAGCCTGCCCATCTGCTCAACCGTTCCTTCGAACTCTTCTTTCTCTGGACCTCTTCGTACATGCCTCTGGTGTAATGGTCACCATTTAAGCGCACTAGCTCGTCTATGTTTTCAAACAGATCAGCCACCTGAGTGCGATTTATCATGCGTGTGTTGTCAAACACAGTGTACCTTCCTTTATAGCCCTTGATTAACTCCTGCAATTCAGAACTTTTCTCTATATAATCCTCAGTGGACTCCTGGAGCATGTCTCCCCTCGTGAAGAGCACCAGAGTGTAATTGGAGACTTCCTCACCAAAGTTGTCTTTGATCCACTTGATGGCATTCTTCTCCTCTTCAGTAAAGCGTACATCCAGTCTGATCACTAGCAGGAATATATGGGGTCCTGGGTCAGACAGCGTGATACAGTTCTCTATTTCACTTTTCCACTGGTCTTCTTTAAGCACCGTGTCAAAGACTCCCGGGGTGTCGACTACACTCACGGTTCTTTCATCATAGTGGCTGCTTTCTTTTTCACATGTCTTTGTCACAGAAGAAGGAGAAATCTCTGAGGTGAAAGCTTTTCTTCCCAGGATGGTGTTCCCTGTTGCACTCTTTCCTGATCCAGTCTTCCCCAGCAGGACAATCCTCAGGTCACTGACAACTGGAGAGCTGCAGTCTGTGGACAGAAAGACAGAAAGACACTTAATTTGAACTTCTGAGAGCTTTTAGGTCAGCTTACATAAGGAGTGCAAAAAGCCTGAATACAGCATATTCCTACACACAAGTAAAGACACTCACCTTCCATTGAGGTTAAACCAATCTTGTTGTAGATAAAGAAATACCAGGAAAACACAAGTCAAACCTGACTTTGAACCACTAACACTGTCTGTGCGTTTCTTAACCTTTCCTTCCAGATCATAAAAGATCTGTACTTTTGTTTGCCAGTAATCCCTCCCTCCCTCCCCCTCTCTCTCTCTCTCTTTCTCTCTCTCCACCTCAGTGGTTTCCTGGAAAACGAAACTACAACTTTCAAAAACATGGGGATCAAAACATTATTGAAATCGTTTGGATGGAAACTTCTTACAAGCTAAAGCAGGTGACACCCTAATCTCAATGTTGGCACAACCTTTGGCACGGAGACATGGCATCATGACTCACTTGCATCGACTTTTTGTAGACAAAGCAAGAGATCTAGTGAAACTGCAACTTTCAGAAAGCTGTTGACAATTGCGTTCAAAACATTGAGTTTTGAAAGAAAATAGTTTAGATGGAGAGCAGGTGACACCCTAATCTTAAATTTGGTACGAATTGTTAATGGAGACCGGCCACTTTTCTACTGATATGTCCCTTTAATTGATAATCATGGTTCAAGGGTCATCCTTTTCGGCATTACACAATACAGAACTGCACAATGAAATGCAGTTGTCCCCTCTCCACATTGCACACTACGAAATTGTGTAAATGAGACAAAGAAATTACATTTAGAATAAAATTGGGGGAAATAGGTATAAAAGAAACAGAATAAGGTAGAATACAAAACTTGAAAAATACAACTCAAACTATACTATACTTACAAAGTATACCCACATACAATAAGAGTAATATAACTGGTACGTTACAGTGCAAAGAAACACAGTGTAGTGGGAGTGAGGTAGTAGTGGAAACTATAAATAATAAACAGAATGACACAAATTGACAAATTGAATGTCTGTATTCTCAAGCAAAAAGCTTTGAAAAAAGATGACATTAAAACAAATGCAGCACCTTTGGCTGCCTTTTTTGTTTAACAACATTTCATTTTCTGTGTCTAGTCAATACAATGTGCTGTCAACAGTTTTCATTGGAACTACTTTCTACTGAAGAAATGGTCTCTATAAAAAGAGTTGAGTGTGAGGTTGATTATGTCACTATGAGCGGTGGAGTGGAAGACAGGAAGTGACTTATCTGATGCGATGCCTGTGTTCCCATAGAGCCAGTTGTTCCAGATGATAAATTCATTAATTACATGCAGAATGTGAATTAAATTGTAGTTCATGTTTCAAAAATTGGAACCAAAAAGTATTAAAAAAAAGTTTAGTAATTTTTCTAAATATCAACTGGAGCTTTGACTTGACGGCTGATAAATACTGTGTCATGTTAACTGAAGGTGCTAACTGTATGTTTTTCAGCTTACATCATCCCACAAGACATTTTCATTTAAATAAAACCCACAGTGGTTCTGTGTCTTGTGAATTCACTGGAGCTCTGGAAGCTTTTGTGGGAATGCTTGCTGTCTTCACCGGGATTTCCACATAATACAAACTTGGTACAACATCAAACGACACCTTTTGAAGCTCTTGTCACATTGTTATATTTTATTCTTTCTTTTCAAACAGCACAATTACAATAGTGTTCTCCACACAGAATGATATTCAGGATTAGAGTGTATAGCATCAACATTAAACGATTGGTCATAAAAGCTTAATTTACGGTTTAAAGCAGGCATGCTGTGACTAATTAGTATGCATGTACATTATTTAAATGACGGAATGCAATACAGTTTTGCAAAAAAAAAAGTAAAATATGAATTTTATGTATCAAAGAAGGCAATCGATGGAATGACCTCACTAGTTTTCTTAAATGATCATGGCTTGACATGACTCAACTGTCTGTTTTAGGTTTCATCCACCACCCGACAGCTTTAGAAATCCCTGCACCGGTGAAGGCTATAGCCGATTTTATGGTTGAAGCTGCTGCTACTTCTTCTGCCATTATAACAGCACCAGCTGCAGGGGCAGCTGTGAATGTTGCTGCCACAAACAAATTATTACTCGCAGTGTTCATATAGCCTGCCCATCTGCTCCACCGTTCCTTCGAACTCTTCTTTCTCTGGGCCTCTTCGTACATGCCTCTGGTGTAATGGTCACCATTTAAGCGCACTAGCTTGTCTATCTTTTCAAACAGATCAGCCACCTGAGTGCGATTTCCCACGCATGTGTTGTCAAACACAGTGTACCTTTCTTTAAAGCTCCTGATTAACTCCTTGAGTTCCGAATCTTTTTTAATATAATCCTCAATGAACTCCTCCTGGAGCATGTCTCCCCTCGTGAAGAGCACCAGAGTGTAATTGGAGAGTTCCTCACCAAAGTTGTCTTTAATCCACTTGATGGCATTCTTCTCCTCTTCAGCAAAGCGTACATCCAGTCTGATCACTAGCAGGAATATATGGGGTCCTGGGTCAGACAGCGTGATACAGTTCTCTATTTCACTTTTCCACTGGTCTTCTTTAAGCACCGTGTCAAAGACTCCCGGGGTGTCGACCACACTCACAGTTCTTTCATCATAGTGGCCGCTTTCTTTTTCACATGTCTTTGTCACAGAAGAAGGAGAAATCTCTGAGGTGAAAGCTCTTCTTCCCAGGATGGTGTTCCCTGTTGCACTCTTTCCTGATCCAGTCTTCCCCAGCAGGACAATCCTCAGGTCACTGACAACTGGAGAGCTGCAGTCTGTGGACAGAAAGACAGAAAGACACTTCATTTGAACTTCTGAGAGCTTTTAGGTCAGCTTACATAAGGAGTGCAAAAAGCCTGAATACAGTATATTCCTACACACAAGTAAAGACACTCACCTTCCATCGAGGTTAAACCCATCTTGTTGTAGATAAAGAAATACCAGGAAAACACAAGTCAAACCTGACTTTGAACCACTAACACTGTCTGTGCGTTTCTTATCTTTTCCTTCCAGATCATAAAAGGTCTGTAATTTTGTTTGCCAGTAATCCCTCCCTCCTCTCTCTCTCTCTCTCTCTCTCTCTCTCTCTCTCTCTCTCTCTCTCTCTCTCTCTCCACCTCAGTGGTTTCCTGGAAAACGAAACTACAACTTTCAAAAACATGGGGATGCAAACAATGAGCACAACCGCCTGAAACGAGGGGGCGTTGAAGCCAGTGATCGTGGCAGTTTCTCTATCGCCATCTAGTGAGTCAATGTTTGATTTACCCACCTGCATGCTGTGTCCTCCTCACTAAAATAGTCCTTCATTTTTTCACCAAACAAAGTTACAATCTACAGTATAATGTGACATCCTTAATGCATCAGGCTCCAATCAGCTTTCATATCCTACTCGGCTCCTTATGTTGCCCCAATATGGCCCCTCAAACGGCAAGAAACGACAACATAATAGCAATCAACAATGTCTGTAACAAAGTGTCCTTGTGCTGTCATTTTCTGCATAACTAGCAGTGTGTGTGTGTGTGCTGCCCTCCCACACCCCTGTGTATGAGATCCAAGGAGACAAGCTGGCCAGTCATAACAGAAGAAAGACACCAACTACTCACATCACGCGACTATACCACCGAGAAACACACCGAGGATCATCAACACGCCATCTGTGGACATCTGGTTGCTTGATTAGTGATTTAAAGGTATGTTTTATAGAGCTTTATTTAGCTGCAATGTGAGGAAATGAGTGAATTGATTGAACCAAATAAAACAAGCTGGAGCAAGTTTAATGCACTTATTATTACTTACATTACTGTTGTATTGCACTGGTTAAAAAAAACATTAGCTCAGATCTAAAATTATTCAATTAGTTAATTTGAAATGTGCTTCTTTTATTGTAAATTTGCTGAAAACTGTCATCTTAACAGTGGGTGCTGCTCAAGAAAGGACACTGAGGAGAAGAAGGGGACTCATCTCAAGATCTCACAATCCTTGGACGTCTCACTGAATGACTGAGAATATACCGTGGGAAGCTTTGACTTTCATCTACTGAGAGCTCAGTAACCTCCTGCTGAGAAGGACAAGAAAGAAATCTGAGATTTTTCTATTTTTCTTTCATTGAGAGCGAGAGAGGAGCTTCTTCACCGGCCATGGCATCAACAGGTCTTCAGCTGCTGGGCTTGGTGTTGGCTGTGCTGGGTTGGGTGGGCGGAGCGTTGGTGTGCGCGGCTCCTCTGTGGCGTGTGTCCGCCTTCGTGGGTGGAGAGCTGGTGATCGCCCAGGTGTTGTGGGAGGGACTGTGGATGAACTGCCTGTCTCAGACCACAGGCCAGATCCAGTGCAAGACCTATGACTCCACCCTGGCCCTGCCCACGTCTGCCCAGGCCGCCCGGAGCCTCACTGTTCTCGCCCTGCTCCTCTGCCTCCTGGCCCTCATGCTCGGGGTGGCAGGGGCCAAGTGTACTCACTGCATGGGGGACGGTAAACAGGCCTCCAAGGCTCGCCTGGCCAGGATAGCAGGGCTGCTCTTCCTCGTGGCTGGCTTGGCCTTCTTGATGCCCATCTGTTGGACTGCCCATGCAATCATCAGGGACTTCTATGATCCGACTGTTGCAGCGCCTTTAAAGAGAGAGCTGGGGCCGGCGCTCTACTTGGGCTGGGGGACCAGCGTGCTGCTCCTGGCGGGGGGCGCTCTGCTCCACCTGGGCTCCTCTCCACCAGGAGCAAGAGCACTGCCTGTTTTCGGCGGAGCAGCGAAGGACAACCCACTGACAAGGGCGGCAGGGGAGGCGAAGCAACAGGACAAATCTTTTGTATGAGATGATTTTAATGGACATGTGCGGTCAAACTTCAAGGTTACCATCTATTAGAGAACATCAGCCTATATTGTGTTTACTATCTTATAAAGCAGGGTTTCGTTTTGTTTATTTAAATCATAATGTGGACTTATTTTACATTTATTACATGATTACATGATGAGCTAATGGGTTTCTAATAGAATTTACATAATTTATTAGCTTTCTGTCAGAGTGGGATTTGACATGAATTGTGGGAGGTTTTAAATGTTTAAAAGTTGACTAATGTGTGTGACTTACATTTCTTAAATTCCAGTCTGCCTCTGCTTGTGTGTGTGTGTGTGTGTGTGGGTGGTCTGTGTACAGAAGGCCAGTGTACATGGCATATCTGTGTATGCTGCTGTGTTCACTGACAATATGTGTGGGCAGTCAGAGCGACGCTTCTTTATTTACTTTTTATGAACGTTGATTGTTGATGAAGGAGTATTAGGGGCAGTCAGCAAATGTACCCTTTACATTTTTCCTTTATTTCTTTATTCTTGTTTGTATTTATTTTTTTACTGTGGTTCTGTGTAATGTGTTTCTGCTGCACTATTTTATTGATATCAGTTCAAACAGCCCTATTGTCTACATTTTACAGCTTTTTTCATTTGCCTTCATATCAGAAAAAGTTATTAATATCTATTTAGTATTATTATTTCCAGAAGTAGTAGTTTTTGTGTGTGTTTTAATAGTTGCCCTTGTGTTCTCTGATTTTATGTGTGTCGTGTAATGTTCACCATTATGTCTGGCGAGTCTGGAGAGTCTTGCGTCTAGAGATGTAGCAAGTTTTATAATGTTTCATCCAGCGTTTACAGTTAAGTTAATAACATCATATAATATTCAGTATTCAGTACATGTACATAAGTGTGACATTTCATCTTTAGTTTTTTGTATTGACTGTTTGTATGATTTATAACCACTTATACACAATAAATATGTGTGTGCATTCCACTACAACTGTTTTTAATTATACTTTAAGCCCCGTCATGATTTCAAGAACTGTGAAACACAGGATTATTCCCGTCTTCTTCAAGTTATCAGGTATATTACCTACCAGAGAGATATGTTGGCTGCCATCTTGTTTTCTGAGGTTGGGGAAAGTGGTTCTAACGGCTGCACACTCACTCCAAAACACATGTTTATTTATATTGACAACGACTGGACCCCAGTTGGATCATCCCAAACCATTATTCAACCACTTTGAGTAGTGGAGTGGTAACAGCAGACATTGTACACTTGGGGGCAGTAAAGACTCAGGAACTGATGTACCTACTATAAGAACTCATTATGTATATATACAGGCAGTGCGCAAGACAATGTAAACACTTGATGAAGAGTTATACATTTGAGTTAAATTAACAATAGCAAAAATGAAAAACCAATATCTGTTTGAGTGCCAGTTTGCAGTTTTTGTCAACCTCTTGTGTCTTTTAGTATTTGATATTAAGACTAAGATTTATCTTTCTTGCTGTTTTTTAGGTGTGAGTTATATGTGTTAAATGAAAAGCTAGACTTGATTCAAGACACTAATTTATTGGAGACATTATTATAGAGACTGACACAGCATGGGGTCAACAGTCAAGACATACTCAGTGTCTGTATTGCCTGCATGCTAACCTGCTAACTGCTAATCTGCACAAAAACAGATTTAGTGAGAAAAACAGTGTTTAAGACCTGCTGCACTCTGGACTGTGCTAAAAGTTCCTCTTTTCTCTTACACAAACAAGTGTGTAACTGTCCTGATTCAGGTCTTTAAGGTGGACACGTTTCCTCCCTTTTCTAGATAAAGTGAGACAACATATTTCATATCAACCAACCTCACTGCTAATGGGACGTGGTGACATCTGCCTCAAAATAAAACAACCAGTTTTAAAATGATTACATTAAAATACCATGGAATGAACATGCAGGTCGTTTTATGTGTCCCATGTGTGTGTTGAATCTGACTTCCCACATGACAAATTGTAGTAAACTCAACTCAATTTCAGTGTGTGTGTGTGTGTGTGTGTGTGTGTGTCATAAGCCATGTATATGAAGTTACATAAAACCTTCGCGTTGCAACAACGGTCGTTTCACGGACCTGAATGAACTTTTCTTGCTTGAGCACGTTAAATATTGTCCCCTTCCTCTTAAAGGGACAGCGTGAGTATTTCGACTCTGCAGCTGCAGGAAGGATGCGTGTCGCTTTAAACCTCTCATGACAGTTCGTAGAGGTGAAAGTGGGCTGCTGTGTGTGACTTTGTGCTGCGCTGTTTGGGGCTTTAGCATTCTCATACCCCGCTGTCGACCTTTGGAGCTCGGGGCGGGTAGGCAGCTCCGCCGTCCACGGTGGCAATTGGCTGCGCTCTTCTACGCTTTCCATAGCCGCTTCCTATTGCACATTGTAGCCCAAACACAGCAGACAGTGCACACGCGCACACACACCTCGTGTTTTTACACGCATACACACACACGTTATGGGGCGCGAGTGTGCACGATGCTGCAGGAGTCCAAGGTCCACCCGGTCCGTGGCGCTCTTATAGGAATGTTTAAAGAGTAACGAGGTTATCCGTGTCCAGTAGACTACACGCTGCTGACAGTTGTGCCCTGCAGGCCAGGAAGCCGACCGAGCAGGCGGACGGAGTGTCGAAGGCGGACTGGGAGGAAAGAAGTCACCGCTGTAGCAGCATCGGACAACGGCAGAGCACGGAGCCATGACCGAGAAACGGATGTCGCGGTGGTATTTCGGTGGGCTGGCGTCGTGCGGGGCTGCTTGCTGCACGCATCCTCTGGATCTGCTGAAGGTGAGCTGAGGGCAACAGTCAGCGTGTAACCCTCCGCTGGTGTATAGAGGAGACAGGCCTGAATACCAGGCGACAGCTGTTTCCAGCAGTAGACCTACAACAGGATAGATTACAGTTATTAACTTCCCGACCACTCATCGTGTTACTGTTATAGATCTCAGTGTGCGTGTTAGCCGCAGTGAGCTTTCAGAGGGCCTGCCATAGTCCGAGGTATCGCATGTCTTCCATGGCATCACTGTAATGTCTATCAGGATGGCCAAGGCAGTTCAAAAATAGGGCACAGGTTAAGACAAGTGATAGCTTGTTAGCCCAACTACCAATAACCACACATTATGTAGTGTATTAATATGTTGTTGTGTTCATTTTAAAGTACACAGAATAGCCCAATCTAGCATTAGTTTTCTATTCAATAGTTGTGTTTTATTGAGATAAATAGCCTACAATGTAGCAATTGACCCTTCTCTAAGCCCCGCCCCCCGCTGCTACTCCGTCCAACTGTCAGAGCTAGCCTGACCATGGAGCCCACACTGCCACTAACTGCTGTATAAATATTATTTAATTTTTGGAAAAACAAAACAGATTTAACAGAGAAGCAGACAGAAGTGTCTCCTGAGGGATATATCCGGGATGTCAAACTGATTCAGCAGCATTTAAAAAAAGATTAAGATCGAAGTCCACAGATCATAGTATAAATGATCACAGAAGACAATACAATTAGGGAACAACACTGTTCCTGTGAAGCCGGGTAGGTCTTAATTCACTGCTACAATCATAAAAAAGCAGCATGTGTGAACATTCAGTATACCTTCAGAAGCTAGCGTAGCATAGAAGTTAGTGACGTGCTAACACACTCTGCTAATGACTAAACCAGCCTGAAAATGAAGAAAAAGAATGGCACGAGAGTTTATAGAGCAGAGCAGGATACTTGTCTGACCTTGCCTATCATAGCCTGATAGTAGGTTTGTGTGTGTGTGTCAGTGTGTCAGTGGGGTCATGCATGTTCACTCTTGTTAATCTTTGCCTCGCTGTGATGCACAGAGGAGTGAATCAGTAGGCTACATCTCTACCTAATTCCAAAATCCTTCCTCGCTTTACTTTACTGGCACCTCCCTCTTGTTTGCTTCGAAGACAGCTGCGCATGACTCTGATAATGCTAACTGCTCCTCATGCCGTGTGTAATTACGTAGACGAGGCTGCTAATCGTCACATTGCAGTAAAACTCTCCTCTGGAGTGCTTCATTTCTGCCCTATCTTCCTTACTAGCTGGTGATGCCATATGTACACATAGTATAAAACCGAGGAATTCAACTTCTGGTGATTTAGTTCAAAGCTCATACAGTTCATGTGTTTTTTTTCTCTCCATTTACCACATGCATGATTCTGTCTATGCGTGTAGTCAATTCCAGTGTGCCTGTAGCTGTACTTGTAGTATTAAGATAAGATAATCCTTTATTAGTCCCGCAGTGGGGAAATTTACAGGATTTTGAGGACAACCTTAGTGTTAGAGCTGGCATGTTTCTGCATATGACTTTCACCAAACAACATTTACAAACTATGTACAAGTAAATAATCACTTATACAGCACAACAAACAAAAGTGTGTTTCTATCTATATATTTTTTTTAATCCAGAGAAGAAGAGAGGCCAACAAACAAAAAAAGTAATGACCCCAAAAAATAAGAGAAAATTATGTTCTCTGCGGTTTAGTCCTGAGCAGCTTCTCCAGTGGACTAAATGTCTACATTGAGTGTACATGACCTGGGTGAATAGATGGTAGTTCTTTAAGAAACACTAAGAACTGTCAGGTGTTTTTAATCCAAGACTGTGAGACTGTTTGTTAATCTACAAAACCACAGAATTTGATCTTTGTCTCTTCCAGTTGCAGACACAGTAGATGTACTTGGTGGATTTCCTGGATTTTTTGATCAACTCTAAACAAAGCAAAGTAGAATATTTTAAGGAGATATCACTATTAAGAACAACCCTGTCCAAGCAGTAAACATGCTCTATTGAGAGCTTTTCATAAATATATGTATTCTGCAGTTGTCTGAGGACATTCTGATTCATGCATAATAATAACAAATGCAACCCCATTGTCAGCAGCTCAAAGGGCCAGTGGCGTGAACCTACTATTTTTATATTCATTTGATCTTAATTCCAACAAGTCAGTATGACTCTGGTTTCTATCCTTGCGTGGGTCAAAATATATTTAAAAAAATAGAAAAAAAGTTTTGATCTGCATCAGATTGTCTTTAAATCCAAGAAAGACTTAAAACAACTGCAATTTGAGCTGCAATTGTTTTTTTTGCCTGTATTGGTTAACATTTTTGAAAATTGGCACCGTTAACAGTATGCAGAATTTCCTGTTTTCCATGTACCCATGTCTGTAGTGCCGCCTATCACTAGATTACTTTGATACTGAAGAAATGATGATGGCAAGTTCTAGACTTATAAGGAGTAAATTATCTACATTTATTTATGATGGACATGAGATGATTATATCAAACTTGTGATGTCGTCAAAGTATAAAGTCGGCTCCATATACAATGAATGGGAGACTGATTTTGTTGACCCACAGAATGGATGTTTTCTTTTTTTTTTATACAAAAAATATGTTTTTATATCTTATAATGTTCTCAGTTGTGCAACATAAAACGTATTCATATACTCAGAACATCCCCCTGGGTTCTCTGTGTCATCCAATACATCTTTCACTATTCATTGTCGATGGAGCAGCTACACACTTTATACCTGATGACATCACACATTTTAATTTTAACACTCTAGTTTTTGGATTTGGGAGGCAGTCTTTTATGTATACTGATATTTTTGGGCTGTTTTAGATCTTAGGAATAACATGTATGCATTTAAAAAAATGGGCGTAGTTCCCCTTTAAGGTACTATCATTGCCTCTAGCCACTGCCGCTGATTCAGCTCCAGCTGCTTACCAAGTTGCTAAACAGGTCAAACTACAATAAGTAACTTCCCTTTGCAAACCTTACGCAGTATCTTAAATCTTAGAATCAATACTTGAGCCTCAGTCATTGTTTTCCTTCAGGTCCATTGTGTTGTACAGTGCAGAACAAAGGAATGTGTCACTGTCCAAATACTTACAGACTGCGCCAGTCATGTGGTCTACACCCCAATCAAACTGCTGAAGTGGCAGTCAGGGGAGAAATGTTATAGGATGTAGATATCACCATCTGTGCTGGTCCAGTATCAGGACTAGTGCTATCATAAGGAGGTGTTTTAGCTGGAAGAATATGTGAAAGAATACTGTAAAAACTAATTGAGAAGTCCTTATTTATAGACTCTGGAATTAAATTGTTATAAATTGTTATAATATATATATATATATATATATATATATATATATATATATATATATATATATATATATATATATATATATATATATATATATATATATATATATATATATATATATATATATATATGAGTGTGGGCGCCCTGTGTTTATTTCAGCTACAGCACAGTAAATGTCCAAACTGTTGATACTTGGGTGTTGTGGGAACGCTGTGTTGGTAATGGATAATGTCAGGCATGTAGAAATGAGAAAGTGTGTGATGAGAGCTGGAGGTAGCTCTGTCCTCATCACCTACTGTGCCAGAAGGAATTGGTTCTCACACGGCGAACACTGTTCACATTCAACAACGTAGAGCGGATTTCAGCTGCTATTGCACATATTTCTCTGTGCCGCAAGCGTGGTCTGAGCTGCAACGCCTCCCATCACTGCTTGAGCAACGAAGGCTCAAATGATACACAAAACCAATGGCAACATTAAATGTTAAATTCTGATGATGATGATGATGGTAAAGCTGTTTTCTGTCAGCGGACAGTGAGGCAGATAATGACTTTGTAACAATGGCCTCATAATGCTGTAGACTTATCACATTTCTGTGAAAGCTGAACAGCAGGCCATCTACATTTAGAAGGACTGAAGTGTGGACATGGCCTTCGAGGAGAGAGTATGTGAATGTGGCTTTCAGCAGGGAAGTAGGGATTAACCAAACAAACACATCACATGGCAGTGTTTGCCTAGACATGTTTATTTGATTTACTCTTTTGTGTCAACCCAGGTATCCATTACACCTTCAGATAGGCTGCTCTATTGTTGTCCTAAACAGGACTTGTCTGACCTGACCCAAAAAGATTATTCTAGCCAGACACTTATCAACTTATCTGGGTGAAATATTTTACCGTGTGTGTGTGTGTGTGTGTGTGTGTGTGTGTGTGTGTGTGTGTGTGTGTGTGTGTGTGTGTTCCTGTACTCGGCTTGCTGCTGAAGAGTCTGTACTTCCCTTTAACAGAGTTTAAAGGAAAATATCAGAGTTACAGCAGAGTTGCGCTCAAGACGTCTAGATTAAATTCCCTGAAGTATTTAATTTGATTCCCCCCCCCCCCCCCCCCACAATGTGAATCCTGGCTCAAAACTTGATTGTGTCCTGTTATCACAGACCGTTTCACAGGAGTTAAGTTTGTAGGATTTTCTAGTGGATTTTCAGCCATGTTAGCTCCCAGGCTCTATGGTTGGAAATGTCTTTTGGTCGGTCGGTCCACCACTTTGGATCGCCATAAAATCTTGTAATGACATTCATGTTCCTATTCACTTTGCTGCCACTATGTGGCCAAAGTTTTCAGTCCATCCAGTGAAATATTTCAACATTATGCCCCCTCTCAGAATAATAACTTTAGTGATCATTTAACTTTCATCTAGTGCCATCATCAGGTATTTGGTTTACATGATGAACGGTAAACATTGGTAAACATTGTACATGCTAGCGTTGACATTGTGAGCATGTTAGCATGCTGATGTTAGCATTTAGCTCAAATCACCCCTGTGCCTAAACACAACCTCACAGAGCTGCTAGCATGTCTGTACACTCTGTCTTGTCTTCATTTAGTCTTTTAGAAGTCATGTGTGATGAAGGCAATGTATACACTGAAATTACATGGCAGACATTTTGAGAGAAACTATGAAGTTTAGGCAATTGTTTCGTCCCCTGAGGCATGATTTTAGGCTAGGTTTGACACTCAAATGTTCACGATTATGAAAAGGTTATTGTTATCTCTTAGTACAAAATGAAGGTAAACTTTATGTAAAGTGATGAGACAGTAAGAATGAAAACATTGTGTTTTGAAGGACTTAGTGGCCTTAAAACCCAAATACAGATTAGAACAGAGGACAAAGGCCACATTGTAGCGCCGCTGACGACAGTGGAGAGATTTAGAAAATGTGTGTGTTGTGTGTAATAACTGCCTGTGTTACACATTACTATCTTCCTCCTTTTTACTCATCGTGGTCAGTATTACTCAGCCTGTGAAAACATTTCTGTGACCCTGGAGAAGCTTTTTTTTTAAATCTCAACCTGTGTTTCAAACAGGATGTGTGGAGTTTGAAAGGTACGTGTGTTTAGAAGACAGCAATGGTTTGATTACAGATGGTATTGGGTTGCATTATGGGAAGTGTAGGATCCAGTGTTTTTGGAGTTTGACCCACTAAAAAAAAAAGAAAAGAAATCAGGATATCTCGCCTTCTTCTGACTAGTATTTGGCCGTTTTTTTTTTTTTATTTGTCTCCCAACTTTATAGAAGTGCAATACTAAATCGGCGTGCCTTTTAAAGACGTGACACATGTAGACTCTTGGCACATTTAGTTGCCCAGCCGGTGTCTTACCCCATAAGAAAAAGTTGCTGAGGTTGTTGTGTCTGTTTTTTTTGTGTTTTTTTTTTTTTAGATGTTTCCTAAATTATGTCGCTACAGTGCCTAACTTGGTATCGAATACATGACTGTCCTTCCAGGTACACCTGCAGACACAGCAGGAAGTGAAGACGAGGATGATGGGGATGGCCATTCATGTGGTGAAAAGCGATGGCGTGCTGGCTCTTTACAGTGGCCTCTCT